>CM069131.1:161950353-162550353 GCA_035221665.1 Okamejei kenojei
TCCCCCCCCCCCCGCCCCCAGCCAGGGCCTTGAGCATGACTACTTTCAGGTAAGATTGGTGTAGAGCTCAGAGATGAAAACTGGTTGCCCACTGACGGAGCTGGGGGAGCAGGCGTGCGTGGTTGAGCAAAGCCAAAGCAGCGTAGAGGACCATGCTGACGTACATCCCTTTTGTGGGTGTTACCTAAGGCTAGGGGGAGTGGAGGTAAAATACGCCCTTCATAAATTTGGTTAGTTAAAGGGGGGCCCCCTTTCGTGTGTGTGGGATTTTCTGACCCCAGGCCGTTAAAGAATTGCGACAAAGCACTCCGGTCACTGGTAATGGCACTGTATCCTAAGGTTTGTTATCGTGAAAAAAAGTGATGAAAGAAATTCAAAAAAAATCATCCGTGATTAAGCTGTGTGATATGAAATGTGAGAGCGGAGGGGGAAGGGGAAAAATACATCATCCTATTTTCTTTTGTGTGAGAGATGGTATGTTTCTCGTTGTGCTCTGTCTCCAGCGGCCAGCAGTGTTGACATCAATGGTACGCTCTGTCAGAAAAAGCCCAAGCCCCAGATCGGCCTCCCTCCTCAGATCTGCCAAACCAACAACATTTATACGGTCATCATAAGAGGGTTGCTCTTTCCCCTGTCACTGGCATGTACCAGCAGATTTCGGCTCTTGGGTCATGGTATTATATAAAAATGCTGTGGTAATTAGGCTAGAACCAGACGGGACAGATGCTGAGTAGGCCTGTCTGGCACTACCAAAATGCCAGTGGCGGAATCTGGCAGTATTTTTGCCACACATCGAGTTAGTAATGAGGCAGAAGGGGGGGAAAAACATACACCAAATTTACCACCACAGTGTAGCGAGAATGCATCTACTGCTACTGCCCTGAGTCTGGCTCCATGACAGTAAATTGGTTAACTGGATGATTACAGCATAACCAGGAAGCAAACAGTATCAATGTCCGGTACACAGTATATGGAAGGACAAGCACATGGTGATGATTCTAAACATCCATTTCTTGTTATCATATGAACTATCGTGACTGGTGCTGCCACTGTGGGTATATTACCTGGCAATAGTAGCTGAAACTCAGATGGTTCTCGCAATACACCAGTGCCAGTGGAGATTAGGTCAACCTATCACACGATCACAGTCTAGTGTTTGTCAATTCTGAAGTCGGACATGACGGTACCTGATGGTACAACAAAAAGCCTTTATTAACCCATGAGTTAGAGGGCTCCCAAACAACTATAAATCGTTAATACCTATGTGTATGTCCCATCTGTCACCGCAGCTCAAGACAGTATCGTAGCACCCCAGCCTAGTGCACTGGCATCAGTGCTGCAGGATAACTGAGGGTTGTATTGACTAAAAATGGTACTGGAAAGCTGCACTGAATTTGGCAATCCACCACTGGCTGTTAACTCAGCCCAGAGCTCAGCTGGTAGCTGCATGGGTCTATCTCTAAACGACCTCTCTGAAGCTTAAGTGCCTGTTCTTTGGCTACGCTGTAATGCTTTGGTTAGTGCAAGGCCCGAAACTAGCAGCTGGATGCTGCCATAATTTCAAAATTACCCGTGCCACTGTCTATTTATGTTCGGTTGATTATCATCAATGGTTTCCTGCAAGCTTTCAATTACTCTAATCTTTGCACGAGCGGCAGAGTCACTGACATGTGTACTGAGGCTTAAGGGTGAATCCCAAATAGGCCAATTATCGTCCGTTTGCTCCAATTTAGACTCTTATACTGGATTTGGATTATGAAACCTATCTTTTCGAACACGAGTTTTGTATAAGGCTGACACTGATAATTCAGAATTCGAGAAAAGTCTCCCAATGACTAAAATGTCAGCCAAAACTATGCCAATGACAATATGACTCTGTGCTTGTGTAACCCAGGAATGGTTTTAGCAATATGTGAATAGTCTGGGCACGCTGGAATCCAGTAGCAATTGCCTTAAACTGCCACAACTGATCCATCCAGTTATAACTTCAAAAATCTCCTGTGCCTTTTCATGACAATGGCCACTGAATAGTACGCATCTTTGAGGTCATGCTCTGCCATATAAACTATCCCCTTGGGAAAGCAAGCTGTTGTTTAGCGTAGTGACAAACGTTTCCATTTTGAATTATTTATATATTGCACAATGGTGTGTTAAGCTGGATAATTCTACATCCTCCATCCGTTTTGGTCTAGTAAAAGTTATTGGACACAAACGGATAAGATCACACCTCGCTCCTCCTCATTTACACCTTTCTTTTTTTGAACAAAGAGTCAATTTTTCTCTTTGTGCACTAGTACCTCCTGTTGTGAAAAAAACACAAAAGTACGGCCAGGTGTATGCTGAGTGGGTGAGGCAAGTCAGAAATTTAATCAATTTGCTAAAACCTTGAATATATGCAGTAATAAATAAAGGTGGTATAGATGTTTTCAACTGCCATTCATATAGAAAAATGGCAATCTCCCCCCAATTGTTAGTGTATCCATTGCTGTCCTCACTTACCCTTAGAGTTTACCGGTGTAAGGTTTGATTGCTTCTGCCCCGAGGTTCTGGGGGTGTAGGGCTGCTGGGAGGGCGCCGCATCTTGAACATGGCCCGGCTTGGGACCCTGCCCTAGAAAAGGCCTCTGTGTTTGTTGCCTCCACGCACACGTTTCCGCCAAAGCTGCGACACATTTGGTACACAGAGGAGGGTAGGCCGGTACAGTCTCCGGAAAGACGATACCTTCGGGAGGCACCTTCAGTGAGGAGGCCAACGTCTTTGTGCTCATCGAGTTCTTTAACCTGGTGGGTCAGGTCTTTTTCTCCGAACAGGAGGTTAGGGGGTGGTTTGTACAGTCCGGCTTACATAGCCAGCAAATTTTGGTTTTATAGCAGGACGGATGGCATTCTTCTCATAATGCAATTGATTTTCAAAATGTGCATTGCACATTTATGCATCGCGTCCCTGCTGTGTTATTCTGGAGAAGAGGCGCCCCCCCTCACTGACCTTGCAAAAAGGCCGTGATGCCGAGGGAGTAGCCGGTGAGTAAGTAAGTACTCTTTGGAAATTTATACCTCTTGGGGCGGATGCCCCCTCCAATGTGCCCCCAAATGGAATGGTTAAAAAGGGGGACACTCAGTTAGGCACAGTTTTGTGGTGTGTTATACCTGGCAGTGGTCCTCCTCCATCGTTTGTTCTTCAGTGGATGGGAGAGCCATGTAATTAATGTTCACAGTGAGCTCTTCATCCAATTGGCTCACCTGTTGAGGGATGGAACAACGCTGGAACTGCAAATTTGGATTGCAATGGGACAGTCGCCTGTGTCCCGGTAGATCAACTGGCTCGACTCTTGGTTCATACATAGACAGATCTTGTACATCCTCGTCATCTGACAGGGAGAATAGATATTATGCAGCCTGACACAGGCGCGGCTGCCTCGGGGTCCATATGCTCCCCAGGGCTCGATAGCTCCGTCCTGTGGAGCATTATCGGGCTGGAGTATGGTGGAGTAATTCCTCTCCCACGAGTGGCGCTCCAGAGTGGGCCGACCTGCCGGTAATACACTGCCCGTAGAAGGAGGGGGTCCCTCGGCCACCTCCTGGGCCGTCTCCTCGGAGTCCAGGGCCCTCACTGACTTTTTAGTGGTTATCTCCCCATTGGAGTTGCCATGGGCGTTCTGGCCCAGCTCCAAGTCTTGGAGCCGCGGGGCTGCTGCCAGCGGCCCTGAAGGCGGAATTCTGCGGTTTGCCACGCTGCCCGCTGGGCACGTGGTCTTCCGCAGCCGGTTTATGATTGCGGATAGCCTCTTTACTTTGGACATATATCCACAATCCGAAGCTGCTGATAAATACGGTGTTTAAAACAAAAACACACTCCGGTACCGGGAGGCGAACGACTTCATGCTATAGTTTTTTTTAAACCACTTACCTGAGTCTTGTAAACTTACCCGCCGGGAAGGCTTGCGGACAGCGCCGGCAGCCTGTCGTTGTTGCGCAATGCGGTGCGTCAGACATATGACGCGCAAATTGGGCTGTGGGGGATGGCCCCTTCTTCCGTAGTCATAATGGGGACTCTCCGATAAGTAAAATATATATGGTAAAATCGTTGGCGACTCAGCACCGAGCCTTGCAAGCCATTCTGACAGGGGGATACCGTTCAATCCCACATCTTTGTTTCCTGTCTGCCAAACCAATTCTCTATCCATGTCAATACCCTATCCCAGTGCCATCGTGATTAATTTTGCACTAAATCTCCTGTTGTGGGGGACCTTATGAAAGGCTTTCTTACAGTCCAGGTACACTTAATCCCACTCTGGCTCGCACTTCATTCCCATGTTACGTGTCGCATCCTCTCCTAATAATGAGGGGTCATGCAGGATTTCCCTTCATAAATCCATGCTGACTAGGACCAAATCCTTTTATTCTAATCAAAATGTGCTGTTATTACTTCTTTAATATTGACACTAGCATCTTCCCTACCTTCCGGATGGCAGGCTAACATCTATTATTCCCCATTTTCCCTCTCGTCCTTTCTTGAAAAGTGGATAACATTAGTTACCCTCCAATCCAGAGGAACTGATCCTGAATCTATAGAACATTAGAAAATGATCACAATGCATCCACGGATTTTCTGACCCCACTCTTCAGTAACCTAGGGATGCAGACCATCAGGGTCTGGGGATTTATCAGCCTTACAGTGCTATCAGTTTACCCAATTACTTATTCTCGCCAAATGCAATTTCTTTCATGTCCTCTGTTCTCCCTAGATCCTCTGTCCTCTAGTTAAAATCTGGGCAGTTTTGTGTCTTCATAGGTGAAGGACAGAGCCAAATTACCTGTTCAACTCTTCTGCCCGTTGACAGGTTCCACATATTAATAATTTCACCTGGATTCTGCCTACATATTTGTCTTTATAATCTTTTCCTTTTAACGTTAGTAAAGTAGCTTTTGCTATCTTCTTTACATTCTTAGTCACCTTACCTCGTTACATATCATTCATCTCGTAATGCTCCTTTGTTACCCTTCTGATGTCCTTTGTAAGTTTCCAATCCTATGGCTCAAGCTGCTCTTTGCCTTGTTATACATCTTTTCTTTTAGTTTTTTATGCTGTCCCTAACTGCCTTTGTCAGCCACGGGTTGTCTCTTGGAACTTTCTTCCTCTTTGGATGAAATGTCTGCATAACTTCTGGATTTTGCCCAGAAAGAAATTCCTTCCATGGTTCTACCATCTTTCATGCCTCGGATCCTTTTCCTTCGAACTTGGCCAGCTTCCTCTCTCCATGCTTCATTAATCCCCCTTAGTTCAATTGCAACACTGATACACTTTGATTAACCCGTCTCCTCTCAAATTGAGATCAGATTTAATTAAAATGAGTCGTACCTCCTAGCAGTTCCTTTTACTTTGGAGTTCCCTCATTCCTTTACTTTGAGTTGGTCTTGGGCTTCTTGTTCAACAGTGTTGATAATTATCGGTGATGGGGGCCGCTGACTGTTTCCTGTGGGGTACTCTGTTCTCGCTCTAATCCCTGGAGTGCACAACTTGCTATCGATTTGCAATCATAAAGTACTGATCCATATTACTATCTTCCAACCAATTTTGGATTCCAATGGGTCAACTGATCCTGCATGTTAACCTTCTGGACGTGGCATCTAGAGTAAGAAAATTGCGATCGGGCTCAATTAAATAGCTGCTGCTGATAGGCTGACGGAATTTATTTTGGGTCCATTTTTACTGTGTGCTAACAAACCTTAGCCCTTCATTCTCTTCCAGCATGTCTTGGATCTTAAATTATCAGGTACTCTTCTGCAGTGGCGTTAGGAGCTGTTGCCTCAGCATTGGACCGATTCAACCCGGACTCTGCGTGTTGGTTGTAACAGAGTTTTGCACTTCTCCTGTGGCCACGTTGCGTTTCCTCCAGGATGCTCGTTTCAGTTGCCTCCTCACTTTGCCAACGTGGCGGGAGCGGTTTGGGGTGTTTCTAGGTTTTTAACTGCCCTCTGTTTTTAAATTGCCCCTACTATGTAGAGAGGGATGAGATAGTTGGATAACATCTTTTTGTTACGAGAGGCCGTTTTTCATTGCTGTACCTCTTAAACTATATAAATGTAGACAATATTATTTTGTAGTTTAGATTCATTTCTGTACCTTCCTATATCATTCATCAACTTAGGACACAAGATTCTTATAATAACGAAACACCCTTAAAGTACCTAAAGTACATAAAATATTGCAAATCCATTTCTAGACATACCATTCAGCTGGCCACAAACTGAGGAAGGACCGATGAACTGTTAATCGAAAGCTTGGTCAAAGAGCCACATTGTTATGGTGACATTTAGGAGGAAACTTCTGGGCCATAAGCAATTAATTGGAAGTTGCTCAGGGATGAGCTAGATATTTGTGAGGGTGTGAGATACAGAGAGAAATGAGTAACATCAGGAAACGACTTCTTGGGAAGAACAAAATTCTACTGTTTGGTTGCAATGTGTGTAATTATCATTAATTTAAAACTGTTGCAAGTAACATTGGCCTGAACTTTGACTTTATTTCACAGGACAGCAAATATACAAAATATGGAGAATGTGTGTCTATCATGTCCCCGGAATGTATCAAAAGTACTGGCCAATGTAATAAATCCTACTTTTATTAAATTAAATTGACTGGTTTTATGCAAATAACAAAATGTGGCATTGTCAGTAAGCTAACTCATGCTGGATTTTATTTCCTGTTAAGTATTGGAAAAGGATTTACAGTGTTAGAATCTCTGTTCTTCTACATTCCATTCTCTTTAAAATAATTACATTTATTTTTATGGTTGGGATGTTGTAAGACTGGTGGTGGAACTCATTAGTAAGCAAGTCTATTCATAACAATATCACGTGTGAGGATTACATAAACAGTGCTGTCTTAAATGCAGCGAAATATTTGCGAAAACAATTCTATAGTTTTCCTAAGATTCAAACAGTGAGTTAAAAGTAAAGTTGAAAATAAAACTAAAAAATACATGATAAATTCGATCTCACACAAAAATATTGATTGAAATCTCCGAGGTCTCCTCTAAAATGGTAAATCTGAGTTCCTGTTGAAAATTTGAGTTCTGTCATGCTGTTGAAGCTGCCAGGGGATTTGGATCAGGCTCAATCTTCATTTGTTCGTCTGAGTCAGGTAGCTGGTAGCAACGAACAAAGGCATCTGTTTAAAAAAAAAAAAAAAACTTGGTGGCTCTGGGTTCCATGATCACCAATTGGGAGTTGATTCCAATTTTTACTCTGGATATCTTTAGCCTAGGTTTTTTAATAAAAAAAATACCAAAGGATCAGTGGATATGAAAGTGCTGGACATTAAAAGTAGTGCGGCATAGCACACAGTACAGCAAAGATTAGGCCCTTAACTAATTCCCACAATGGTCAGACATTATTGCTGAGTTAAATCTAAACTTCATTTGCCTCTTAGATGCCACTATGATATCTAGTGTCCCACTGCTAACCCCATCAGAGAAGTTCCAGGCCGACTCATCCACTTTCTGTGTAAAAAACTTGCCCTGAAATGTTTGCCCCTCCCTTTCCACCTATTTTACGCTTGTCGTGTAATAAATGTTGTTCTGAATGCTTTCATAAATTCTTATAGAATTTAGAAATATACTGAAATTTTATAGAAAAGCATATTTCATAACCTCATAGTGACAACAGACCACTGGATCGGAGCGTTGTACCTCAAGCATCAAGTACTTTGCCCCCACTTCTGTGGCATTGTGGGAATGGGCCCCCCCCCATTTGCTGTTATTGCCACTTTTGCGCATAAACGGGCCAGTAGGAAGTTGGCATGGGGCCGAGACACAGAAATTGGCCCAAGATCTCATGGCTCAATTGAAATGCAGGAAGGAAGGAAATTCATTTTCCCTGAGCACTTTCCCCAAAGGGAAAATATCATGATCAAAAGCGATTATATAAAAGCTTGGAAAATGTTGTTTTATTGGTTGTAGTCCCATTGCTCGATCCTTTTAAAAAGACAAAAGCTATCATCAGTCTAGTCATGCTCAGCTCCTTTTGGACTCTAGTTGTTGCAGTGCGTAAACAGGACCCTTCGTTCCACAAGTCCGTGCAGACCCAGCAATCACTTTGCTTCACCACTTGGGTACAATTTTTTACAACTTATCCAAACGAAAATTAATCCCACAAACTTCGTAAGTTTTTGGAAATGTTGGAGGGAAAACCGGAAGCACCAGACAAAACCCATCGGTCAGAGAGAGAAGAGCGTCAAACTCCTACGGATGCACCCGCGGTCAGGAAGGCAAACCCAGGTCTCTTGCGCTGTAAGGCAGCAACACTCTCCGTTGTGCACTGTGCCGCTCCCCTAAAGACCACCTGCTTGGTCTTTCCACCATCCTTCATATACACCAGGACTGAACTCCAGTTATGTTCAATCCATTTCCTGACTTTCAGACTTGGTGAGTTGGTTGCATAGGAGGATGGTTTGAAAGTGGCTCGGTTTCCCGTGATGACTTAGAAACATAGAAACATCGAAAATAGGTGCGGAGGAGGCCCATTTGGACCGCTTCGAGGCCAGCACAGCCATTCTTTGTGGATCAGGCTGATAAATCCCTATCAGGGGAGGTGTGGAGAGAGCTCTTGGGCTTCACCCTAATTTTTGTGGGATTGGTGATGTCAATTTTTCTGTCCCTTTTTTCCTTCCCCTCACCAATATGAGCAATTTAACAGGTCTGTTTATTTCTGCAAAGCTATGATAAGAAATAAGCAGATATTCGGTTGTTTGGTCTGAGAATTCTGAGGAATTTAACCTAAGCCTTGTGCTTTTTTATTTATGTACATTTTGTAACCACCAAGGTGGCACTTCGATGGCAGCCTGCCTACAGTCTGTCTGTCCGTTTTTGTCTTTTTTTTTTGTTATTTTTTAGTGTGTTTAAGGAAAGAAGTATGTGTTAATGTCTTTTGGTTTGTTTTATGTGGGGGATGGGTGGGGGCGGTCGGGGGAGGGGGGGTCGGGGGGAAACTTTTTTTTCAGTCTCTTACCTTTGCCGAGGATGCGATTGTTTTCCGGGGTCGTATCCCCAGTCGCTCTGCGCGCCTAACATCGTGGGCTGGAGGCCTTGCTTGGGACTCTCTGACTTTGAGCCTCATCGCGAGGGCCTAGGGCGTGTTTGGACTCCTTCCCATCGGAGCCGATCCCTTGCCTGGGATCGATGATCCAACCGTGTGGCCTGCGGGCTTTAACAGCAAACGGAGGCGTGCACCCAGTCTCGGGTTTTGAGGAGCCGGAGACGGAGTCAGGAAGCTCCAAAAGCCGCACGACGTTCGACTAGCCCCCGACCCGGGTAGAATCGCCCGACGTGGGGGAGCTGAGATACTCCTCCCCCGGATGCAGGAGGAACTTGGTCGCCCCGATGAGTGACCGATGAGGAGGCCCGCTGCCGGCTATGGGTGTAAAGATCTAAGTAAGATACCGTCAATGCCCCCCCAAACCGCTGGAGGACTAAGAAGGGGAGAGAGATTGAACTTTTTATCGCCTTCGTCATTCACAGTGAGGAATGCGGAGTAGGGAGTCATTGTCGGTGGATGTTCATGTTAAAATGTATTTAGAAACTAGAAACATAGAAGAAAATAGAAAATAGGTGCATCAAGAGTAGGCCATTTGGTTCCTTCGAGCCTGCACCGCCATTTCAATTCAATATATTCACGGCCCTGATCCTCAATTCCTCGTATGTTGCATTTTGTGTGCTCTGTTGCTTTTATTTGGTACGACTGTATGGCATATCCAATTCCTCGTATGTCGCAAACCATACTTGGACAAATAAGTTATGATTATGATCAATGCGACTATACACATATGCACTGTCAGTATACTGTATATGTGATTGTGTAAACTATACTAAAATCGCAGGTGTCAGAAAAAGTAAATATCTTTGTAGTTTCTACTGCATTGCTATATTTGTAACTTTTTTGCGCGACACTTACTCCTTCTGATGATAAAGTGACACCGTAGGGAGGTAATCATCTGGGGAACCTTTGCTAATCATCGCGGGCTCATTTAATCATTTTAAGGTCCTTCTTCAGCTATAAATTAGTATTGCAGAAGCCACTCTAAACTTTGCTGATCTGCAAATTGCCATTAACAGAGAATTGAATTACACAGGCCTCCAGGCACTATTAATTCCTTGCAAATAGCAATAAATGCACATTACATTTCCTGAGAGGTGCCAGACAGGAGGAGGGAGGAAAGGGCGAAAGTTCTCTGATATTTCCTGGCATACTTCGCCCTGTTTCAAGACACCAGTAGAAAAACACAATTCTTTCACTTTTACTCTCACACAGGGATCTTGTCTCAGTGCTAGATCTTTAGGTGGGGTTTCCATGAGGTGTAAATGGACAACTGCATTATAGACAACTCCATTCCTGGGCAGAGTTATCTAAGCAGAATAATGATATATGATCGAATAGTGTGTAAAAAAATCATGAGGGGCATAATATGCACACAGTCTTTTCCCAGAATCAAAAGAACAAAGGGGGCATTACGTTTAACAACGAGAGGGGGGAGGAATAGAGAGGAAACATTGGGAATTTGAGGAATAAGGTTTTCCACACAAAGGGCGGTGAGGAGTATATGTAACGATCTTCCAGGAGGAACTGGTTGAGGCAGGTACAATAAGGAGTTTTTAAAAGGACATTTTGTTTGTTTTAATTGTTTTTGTGCATGGATGAAAGGGTTGTGGAGGGATATGGGTCAAATGCTTAAATGGGACTAGTTGTAGAAAGGGTATCTTGGTCAGCATGCATGCATGAATTGGACCGATAGAGCCTGTTTTGTGCAGTGACAATCAGTGACAATGATTCTAATTGAAGATGGCAAGGCAGGATAAATATCTGTCATTCATGCCTGAAGACTCATTCATGACGGTAAGTAAGTGAATGGGATTGATTTTTTGCACACATCCTTTTTATATGATTACCCTCCATTCATAGCATTTTGCCAGAAAAATTATTTTGCTGTTTTTATTTAAATGTTCATACAGTATGCTGGGTTCTAAACTACCCACACCAACAGTATGAATGTTGCATTGTCTAATTTTAAGTAACTTCTACTTACACTTCACGCCCGCCCCCCTCCACCCTGCCCCTTCCTCCACCCTAGTTGTTTTTTAACCAGTTCCAAGGCTCACCACACAGTATCCCCCTGGAGATCGTACAGTCCCTAGCCAACAATGGGCTTTACGTTGCACCTCCCCGCCAGAGGTCATTGGCTGCTGGTCCTGATTGGTCTTGGTCTTTTCTCACCTCCAGCTCTTCATCGCTCCCCTCCCCTCCCTTCCCACCCTCCCCACCCACTACTTTCAGTCTGAAAATAAGAGTCCTGATCCAAAATGTCACTGTTGCTTTTCTTATCGAGATGCTGCCTAACTCACTGAGTTACCCCTTCACATTTTTGTTGTCTATCTTTGAGAACCTATGAACCTATGAGAACGCAGCTATAAATCCTGCCATACAGGGTAATACAGTGTAAATATCGATAGTTAGTTCCACTAAGATTAAAGGAACAAACTGTTGATAGACTAAAATTTTGAATGAACACTTTGTTGGTCACATGTGACAATGTCACAGTGAAATTCTTTGGTTCGGCATTCCAAGGTATGCAAAAAGTCCACGCACATAAGGGAAACTAAACAGTTACAAAAGTATTACAGTATACCTCGCGGCAGGTTCCCTTGGTTTCTCCCCTTCCACCCTGCCTTCACGGCGGCCCCCACTCCAGCAGCTTCTCCTTCCGACCGTGTTCTCCCGCCCTCCCTCACTGCAGTCCTCCATGCCGGGGTCCCTCTAAATAAATGTTCTTTCCCTCGCAGCGCGGCCGTTCTCACTTCCCAAGGTAATATGGTCCGCCCTCGTACGAAAATATCAGCGGAACCGCCCGGGCCTCATCCCCCCAGCCTCACCGTCTCCTCTCCCACTAATGCTGCCGGAAGAGGGGTCTCTCCTGAAGAAGTGGCATGCTGAATCACCACGTTCATTTTTATAAAAAATTTTTCTCAATCTGGCACATTTGACAGTTCAGTTTTAGTTTATTGTCACGTGTACAGGTGTACGTGCTTTTTGTTCCATGCTCACAGTTAGCCGAGCCGAAAGCCAATACATGATTATAATCGATTCCATTTACAGTACATAGATACATGATAATAGAATAACTATTATCAGTTGTATAGGGTCTTGGGTGAGACCACACTGGATATTGAGTACAGCTTCGGTCTCCAAATCTGAGGAAGGACATTATTGCCATAGAGGGAGTGCAGGAGAAGGTTCACCAGACTGGTTCCTGGGGATGTCAGGACTCCACTGTCTTATGAAGGAAGAAAGACTGGATAGACTCGGTTTTATACTCTCTAGAATTTATGGAGATTGAGAGGATCTTCTAGAAACTTACAAAATTCTTAAGGGTACACAAAAAGGCTGATGTGAAAACTCAGCGGGTGCTGCAGCATCGAAGGAGCGAAGGAGATAGGCGACGTTTCGGGTCGAGACCCTTCTTCAGTCTGGTCAGGGATCAGGAAACGAGAGATATAGACAGGTGATGTGGAGAGATAAAGAACAATGAATGAAAGATATGCAAAAAGTATCGATGTTTTTTTAAGGGAACAAGCCATTGTAAGCTGTTTGTGGTGTGAAAATGAGAAGCTAGTGCGACTAGGGTCGGGGAGGGAGATAGAGAAAGAGGGAATGCCAGGGCCCAAGGGCTGAGGAGAGGTGGGAAGAAGGGAGGAGACAGCAAGGGTTAACAGAATTGATAAAATTCTTAAGGGGTTGGACAGGCTAGATGCAGGAAGATTGTTCCTGATGTTGGGGAGGTCCAGAACAAGGGGTCACAGCTTAAGGATAAGGGGAAAATCCTTTAGGACCGAGATGAGAAGGACTTTTTTCACACAGAGAGTGGTGGGTCTCTGGAACGCTCTGCCACAGAGGGTAGTGGAGGCCATTTCTTTGGCTATATTTAAGAGGGAGTTAGATGTGGCCCTTGTGGCTAAAGGGATCAGAGGGTATGGAGAGAAGGCAAGTACGGGATACTGAGTTGGATGATCAGCCATGATCATATTGAATGGCGGTGCAGGCTCGAAAAAGCCGAATGGCCTACTCCTGCACCTAATTTCTATGTTTCTATGTGTCTATAATGTTTAGATCCGAAGCTTGTACTGAAGACAGGAGCTAGAATTCACTTCATATTATTTTGAAAGTTTGTTATCTTGGTTTGTTTGTAGGAGAATACAGTAATGATTTTATAAAAATCACTTCTTAGAATATTGGGTGCAGCTTTAGTTGTGATCTGCTAGAAAATACAGTAAAAATGTATCAGATATAGTAGCAATGTTACAAAATTTTGAGATTTTAAAAATCAAGTCTGCAATTTATCCCATCAAATAAAGCATAAAAAGAAGTTTAATTTGACACCTAATTCACTTTCATATCTTCAGTATTAAAAAAGTTATGGCCATTTTCATACTCGGAAATTAGCAACTTGTTTCTATTGCTTTTCTATTGACTTAACACAAAAGTTGTGATCGAGGACAGTCAAAGCCCATAACTTTCTTAAAAATTAAGAGAACTGAAAGACATTTTCAGTTATTATAGATTGAAGTATTCTGAAACAAATATGAAACAATCTTGCTTGGATGACCTGAAATTAAAGCATATAATTAGTTAGTTACCCAATTGTATCTAATTACAAAATTCAATTACTAGATCTAAACATCTATCCATTTCTTAAGAAAAAATTAAAAACAAAATTTAAAGCCTAAGTGTCCAATTAACATTCACACAATAATTCACAATATAACATGATTTTTAAATCTAATTGTCATTAATTTATTGGCCAAATTGAAGGAATTTAGTGTTTAATGCCCATAAAATTAATGGGCTTTTTATAAACAGCTTGCGAGTGGGATTTTCTGGGAAAGCAATGGATTAGAACGTTGCGGTTGCGGTGAATTTTAAACCCCATATCAGCTGGAAAAATTCTGCCGGTTCATATGTGGATTAAATCATCATTTCGCAACATGAAATGTTGATTAAGGTCATCTAAAAAAAGCATGGTTTATATGTAAAAAATAAACAGCTTTCACTTACCTGTCCCCTACGTAAAAAATCCATCCCCGTTGTCGGCGTTCACGGCATTAGGTGCTAATTTTTTATTTTACTCCAGCGTTGAAATAGTCGGGCTTATTTATTAAAAAAATTAACTTACCCGGCAGTCGGAACGAATCTCCAGAAATAGATCGCACTTGACAAAAAGAAAGCTCCGGAAGGCAAGGGAAAAAAAAACACATTTTAACCCCAAACCCCCCCCCCCCCCCCCCCCCTTAAAGGCGCCAAAGTCGCGCACACGGCCAGCGGCAGAACTGCAGCACCGCTAAAGGTTAGTTTTGTAACATACCTAGATATAGGTAATGAATTCTGCTAATTTACAAAAATTAAATATTATTGCAAAGTTACTAGAACAATGGACTTTGGAGCATAAGATGGTTTAGACCATACTTAGTAGATTCTACTAAAATCATAAAGAACAGTAAAAGGATAAATATAGACGGTGAATATTAATAGAAGCCGAATAGAGTCTGCTGAATCGACCAGATGCTGATGAAATTTGAAAATGTGTGTAGGGTCGGCTATGAAGAAAATTGAGTTGGGTGAACAGGTAAGTGGAATAGGGGTGGTCAGGGAGCAACACCCATATTGAAACCTGTGAAGAGCTGGTAAACCGATGGAATGCAAGCAGTGGTGGCCACTCTGTCTGGAGCCTAGTTATCTGACCCACGTCTGGCGGGACTGGACGAGGAGTTGAAAACTAGGGAGACTAGTGTATCAGGGGTTCTGGCAAAGGCAGGAGAATGGGTCTGAGAGGGGAAAATAGACCAGGCATGATTGAATGGCAGTCTAGACTTGATGGGCTGAATGATCTAATTCTGCTCCTAGAACATATGAATGGATGACTATGGATGTCAGGTTGTCAGGTTATGTATCTGAAAAAAACATAAGCCTTTGGTATAATTTGGCCATGGTCTTGTAGGGTTGAGGTTGGGTTTTAATTTTATCCCCATGGACACTTCTTCAAGCATATCAACTTTGAAGAAATTCTCCTCTTCTCTCTGACAGGAATTCGGTGAGGACCCTTCTCACTGCTCTCTTTCTGTGATTTCTGCTGCTCTTGCTCTTCGACCACGTGCGAATCCCCCTCTCACTCGTGTCCACCTGTCAGTTGCCAGGCTTTATCCGCTTTTTCAACTTTCTCCTCCCTACTACAATCAGTCTGAAAATGGATCCCAACCCGAAATGTCGTCCATCCATGTCCTCGAAGAGTGAAGCCAAGAGTGTTTTATTGTCATTTGTCCCAGATAGGAGAATGAAAATTCTTGCTTGCAGCAGCACAAGAGGATATGTAAACATAATACAAAGTAAACGATATAATAAACAAGGAAAAAATACATATTGTATCTACACACACATATACATACGGAGATGCTGCCTGACCCGTTTAGTTTCTCCAGTAATTTGTGTGTTTTTTTAAAAAACAGATCATGTCTGCTTTGCAGTGTGAACATTATTACAAAGATGGTCCAGATGGTGAAAAGACCTTGGTAATCAGAAAGTGAATAATTTACCACTAAACACAAACCACTATACTTATATCTATCTGGGCTGCATAAGCTGTTGCTCAAAGACGATCTCCAGAATGTTGATCTTGAAGGATATGACAATGGAAGTACCATAGCATGTAACAGGAAGAGGTGGTGACTTGTCTTGATGAAGATGAGTGCTTAATCTTTGGTAGGTGGGATGAATAATTCTTGTCACTTTTTAAGTGAATTTGTTTTTAATCTTGTATAAACATTTTCTCTTTTAGGAGTTCTCTTTCAAAACCAAACAATGAAAACAAACACTGCTGAGTATGTGCAGCATTTTGTGAAGTTTTAAGTTTATTGAATAAGTTTATTGGCCAAGTATTCACATACAAGGAATTTGCCTTGGTGCACCACCCACAAGTGACAATGTGACATACAGTGACAGTTAAGAATGATACATAAAACATTAAACATTTTTAATAAAACATTATTGATTAAACATGTGAATTAAATAAAATACCAGAGCAAAAGGAGGCTACAGATTTTTGGTTATTGAGTAGAGCTACTACTCGTGGACAAAAGTTGTCTGGCTGTGACAGCATTGACAGTCCGGAGTCGCCTTCCAGAGCGAAGTGATTCAAAGAGGCCAGGGAGAGAGGGGTCAGAGAAGATCTTACCCGCTCGCTTCCTGGCCCTTGCAGTGTACAGTTCGTCAATGGAGGGAAGGTTGCAGCCAATAACCTTCTCAGCTGATCGGACAATTCGCTGCAGTCTCCGGGTGTCGTGCTTGGTGGCTCAGCCAAACCAGACCATGATGGAGAACGTGAGGACAGACTCTATGATGGCCGTGTGGAATTGGCCCATCATTGCCTGTGGGCAGATTGTGCTTCCTCAGCTGCCGCAGGAAGTACAACCTCTGTTGTGCCTTTTTGACTGTGGAGTCAATGGTCGCCCCCAATTAAAGTCCTTGGGGATGATGGTTCCGATGATTGGAGATCTGATATTTACAGATACATTCTTATCTGATTATTGCCCATGTATCTCACATGATTAATAATGTAACAAAATTGATTCTCCGAGCAGTAACATATCATTCACTTACTCTCTCTACAGGGATGATTCTAATTGACGATCATAACAATCTATTCATTGGAGGGATTATGGATTCTAATACAGAGTATTTTTTATTTCTGCGAAATTCATTCTCACGAGGAAGATAGAGAGAAATATTCCTGAAGGAGAAATAATATTATTGTGATCTTGTTGGCAGCATCCTGCCTCACAGCATCAGGTTCAATCCCGATCTTTGGTATGTCTGCGTGGAATTTACACATTTCTTTGTGACTGTGAGTTCCTTTGGATGCTCTGGTATCCTCCCGCTTTTCAAAAGATATGCACAGTGGTAGGTTATTGACCACTAAATTGCTCCTCATGTGTGTAGGTAAGTAATTGAATCGAGCGTAGTTGACCAGAATGTAGGGAGATTAGAAAATAGGATAACTGTTGAATTAATGTAAAATAGTAAGATTGAACGAGAACTTACCAGTTTGACGTTTGATCTTTATTTTATGAGGAGTTACGATGAGGAGTCATACGTCAAAAGCAGCGGCGTGAAAACACAGAAACTATAGTCGAAGTGATATAGTAAGACTCAGAAGACTAGAACTACCAGATGATCTTTGCGATTATGAGGGCCGGGAGTGGAGGGCACGTAATCCCTCATCGTAACTCCCATAAAATAAAGATCAATCTTCAAACTGGGAAAGTTCTCATTTAATCTTACTATTTTACTTCGGAGTCACGTGAGTGACTATGTGAAGATTTCAAAGCCGTAGATCCATTACATACGACACACTGCTTCACTTGACACAGTAGTGAATACATAATGTATTGAACATTGCTATGAATTATCCAATAATCATTTTTAATAACAATAACAGACAAAACAGTAATAGCCCCTCTGTCCCAGGGGGAAATTACAAATGAAATTTAGAAGGAAAAAGAAATCAAACCAAACCCAAAATAGCATGCCCAAAACCCTGCACTATCAGGATAGGTTTGTCATAAAATTTGGAGAAGGTCGCCTCTTTAGACCATCCTGCGGCCCCGAGGATTTGGTCTAGAGGCACGTCCTGTGCCTTCGCTGCGGATGTTGATGCCGCCCTGGTGGAGTGAGATTTAAACACATGAGTGTCTACTCCAGCACAATCCAAAACCTGTTTTAACCATCTAGAAATTGTTTGTACTGGCACCTTTCTATGAGGTTTTTTGTGGCTGATGAGCATTGCTGTCTCAGAGCCTCTGAGATATATTGACTCAGGTGCTTGACTACACATAACGTGGTCAACGGGGTATGTTTTAAAGCTTACTTTGGTTCCGGCCATTCCTGGCCTGCTTTGTTTGATTAAATCATACACATAAAACATAATGTTATCTGCAGAAGAGTACATGCTATCTAGTCGTAGCTTTTGCAATGTTTGAACTCGTTGCGCTGATACTAGCGCCATGAGCATAACCACTTTAAGTGTTAATTTCTGAAAAGACAGTGATGTAATTGGAGCCCATTGCCAAAGCAGTGTGACAACTATACTGACATCCCAGATTTCTGTATATCTAGGCTTAGGAGGGTTCTTGTTAAAGATTCCTCTCAAGAATCGGGATTATAACGGATGAGACCCGATTTTTGTTCTGAAAACTGCCCTAATAGGAGGACAAAGCACTCCAAGCACTATTAATGGCACTTTAGCTCAAGTGTTCATCAAAATGCAATGTAGCAAGGAACTCCAATACATCCGGTATGGTTGCAGTATGATAAGATATATCTGACTGCAAGCAAAACATCTCCCATTTCTTAATATGAGACACATATTGTTTTTTAGTGCTATCTCTCCAAGCTGCAGTTATCACATCCATAGGCCTTATCGACAGTCCAAGCCCTTGGAACGGTCTGGTCAGAACCTGCAGATTAACAAATTAATACGATCATGTAACGGATGACATTCACCTGTTACTGGATGCACCAACAAATTACTGCAGTTGGGGACAGCCATGAATGGCTGAGTCATCATTCTCAGCACCAATGGGAACCATGGCTGTATAGGCCAGACCTGAACCACCAAAACGCCTGAGGCGGAGTCCTGCTCTATTTTGGTGATGCAGAATGGGGGAAAAGCGTAAAAGAACATATGTCCCCAATGTAGCGAGAATGCATCCACCGCTACTGCTCCTGGATCTGGTTTCCACGAAATGTATTTAGGCAACTGGTGATTTAGCCTGGTTGCAAACAGATCAATATCTGTCAAACTATAGCGGCTGGCAATCATTTAAAAAAACATCAGGATTTAGCATCCATTCTATGTTGTCATTACATTTCCGTGACCTGTTGTCAGTCACCACATTATCTCTACCTGGTAAGTAGATAGCTGAGACCCAGATATTTCTGGAACTACACCAGTCCCAAATGAGGTTAGCCAGATTATCACATGATACTGACCTTATTCCTCCCATGTGATTGATATAGGCAATCTGGAGCTGAACATGTAAATTATTCATTGCTGAACAATAAGCTTTTAATCCATAGAATGCACCCAGCAATTCTAAGTAATTTATACCATGCCTGTGCACGATTAAATCCTCTTGTACACTCCATCTACCACCACAGCTAGACTCGCTGTCCGTGGCTCCCCATCCCAAAGCACTCACATCTGTTTGTAAAACCACTGAAGATTGTTGAACCAAAATGTTTTTGGTAGTTTGTACAATATTGATGATCCACCATTGTATTTCAGCGATGGCTCTGGCTGGCAACTGCAAAGGTCTATCAAAATGACCTGTATGTTCTTTAAGTGCTTGTTCTCTAGCCCGTTGCAGACTTTGATAGTGCAAGGGTCCCAAACTCCACTGCAGGGAAAGCCACCACTAATTTGCCAATAACACTGGCTACTTCCCGGATGGAGGGGGTGTTGTTTTTCAGCGAGACTGGTACAGACCTCCCTGTTTACCACACCTTAGCAATAGGCAAAGTCACTGACATATCAACTGAATCAATGACAAACCCCAAATAATCATTTTTTTTGGGATGGCTCTAACTTGGATTTTGTTGGATGGACCAGAAAACCTAACCTTTCAAACAGGTGTTTGGTTGCTGAAACAGACTCCTCAGCTGTCTCCCGATGTTGCTTATGATTAAAATATCATCTAGATAAGCCATCACAATGTGATTCTGGGCACGAAGTAGCGCCAGCACTGGTTTCAACAATTTTGTGAACAACCTAGGAGCTGAGGTTAACCCATTGGGTAATGCTTTAAATTGCCATAGCTGTCCCCATCCAACTAAATTTCAGATCTATGGTTGCCATATAACAACTTCTGATAACAGCTGTTTAGCAGTATTGAAGGTGTCCATTTTAAAATGCCTATACTGGGACATGGGAATTTTAACTGGGTTAGATCCAGAATGACTCGACATCCACCATCTTTTTTCTGTCTGGGGAATATATTGGACACAAATTGTTGGTATGTCGTCCTCTCCATTACCCCTTTTTGGAACAAAACTGTAATTTCTTCATTTACCTGCTGAGTTTCTGGTCCAGAAAAAAAAAAACCCGACTAGGCATATTTTGTGCAGGTGGATGAATTCCTGACATAAACTCTATTCGAGACCCTGAGACAGTGTCCAGTATAAACAGACCAGATGTTATGCAGCACCATTCATCATAAAATAACTGTAACCTACCCCCAAACGGAGGTTGTTCCCCAGAAGATTTATCCTGGACTGAATGAATCCCCCGTACCTCCATAGTCGACCTTGGAGTTCTCATCGTCTTTGCCGTGCTGCGGGGTTGTAGTTGGCGTATACAGGTGGGTAATTACCCCCGCCCACTGGCCCCACTCTGCTTGGTCCTGCACCCGTATCTGACCCTTTCGTGTCGAAAATGACCTGCGAGGCGGAAGGGACGTAAGTCTTCATGAGGCCTATCGTCTTGGCCTCTTCCTCCAGGTCTTTGATTTGTTTGAGCAGGTCCTCCCCAAATAAATAATTTGACGCTTGAATATGGTCGACCTGCATAGAGCTGCAAATCACAGGTTGTGTGTAGGCTTTATAGCTATTTTACGGATGCAATTCACTTAGAAATATGCATTACACAGCAGGGCCAACATATGCTGCTGTGTGCCGGACATCGGTGCCCATCGGAACCATTTTGCTGGGGAGGGTGATTCCCACTGATATTCATAAGCAGTGTAGTCTTCTTTCGCTGTATGGGCCTGTACGTGAGGCTGTCGGGGGAATCTAGAGCATTCGACCCCCGATTGAAAAAATTTCATGGCTCATTTAAAGTTTGGAGCCGTCCCCATACCTTTTTATTAGAAGGAGGGGCATCTTCCTCTTCATCAAACCCGTCAGATAAGACGGGCCTGAGAGATTTTCTTTTCGGAGCCGGCGTTACTGCAGCCGGTATCTCCCGACCCGATCTGCGACCGGTAACCGCGGTCCCGCACGTTATGCTCCTACTACGGACAGATTTCTTCTCAACACGCTCCATTACCAACAACTCCCGCTGGCTCCCGAGCCAGACTCATGGAGTTTAAATACTAGCAGAAAAAGTTTTAAATTCACTTACCTGCGGGTTTACTACTTCCCGCTGGTGGAGCTGCGGTCTCCAGCCTGTCGGTGCGCCATGCGTCGGACGAAATGACGCGCATGCGCCTGGCAGGGCTTCTTCACGTAGTCACTCACGTGACTCCGAAGTAAAATAGGTGGTCGACCGTGTGGCTGACTCGAAGGACCGAAGAGCCTACTTTCATGCTCTTTGACTCGACAACACGAAATGCAATTCATTCTTAAAAATATAATATCTCTCATATTACACCATCCAAACCAGGCAAAAGGACCCTTGAAAGTAGACAAAAGTGCTGGAGAAACTCAGCGGGTGTGACAGCATCTATGGAGCAAAGGAAATAGGCAACGTTTTGGGCCGAAACCCTTCTTCATTAAATGTCATTTGCAGGGTCTGGTTTGGCGCAGCCACCAAGCATAACATCCGATCAGCCGAGAAGGTTGTTGGCTGCAACCTTCCCCCCATCGATGAACTGTATACTGCAAGGGCCAGGAAGCGAGTGGGTAAGATCATCTCTGACCCCTCTCACCCTGGCCACAAACTCTTTGAAGCATTTCCCTCTGCAAGGCTACTCCGGACTGTCAAAGCCACCAGAGCCAGACATAAACACAATTTTTTTCCATGAGCAGTAGCTTTATTCAAAAGTCTGTAGCCTCCTTTTGCTCTGGTATTTTATTTCATTTTTCACATCTTTAAATTATAACGTTTTATTCTTAATTGTCTACTGTATATCATGTTGTCTACTATCGATCGTGTTGTTACTTGCGAGCAAAGCACCAAGGCAAATTCCTTGTTTGTATACATACTTGGGTAATAAAATGTATTGAATTCAATTCAATTAAAGGGAATCCAAAGGCTTTTTTATACATCCATTAAAAACAGTAGAGTAATTTAGGGAGAGGATAGGAACATGCAATGTTAAAGGAAGGAATTAATGGTTGCAGTCAGATGATGTAGGTGAGATACTGAACGAGTACATTACGAGTATTCATCAAGGAGAAGGACTTGGAGGATAGTGTGATCAGTGTGGGATATACCAACATGCTGGGGCATTTGAGATCAAGAAGGAGGTGGTTCATAAGTTCATGTTTATATGCTATAGAGCAGGATTAGGCCTTTTGATCCATCAAGTCTACACCACCATTCAATCATGGCTGATCTATCTTTCCCTCTCAACCATTGTGCCTCTCCCCATAACCCCTGACACCCGTTACTAATTAAGAACCTATCAATCTCGACCTTAGAAGTATCCATTTACTGACCTCCACAGCCTTGTTTGGCAATTAATTCCTCATAAGTATTGGGGCCCTTGAAGAACAAATATGGGCATAAGTCCCCAGCGCTTTATATCTCAGAGGACTGGAAAAGTAGCAAATGAGATGATTTTATTCAAAGCAGAAAGTAAAGGGGTGATTCTTCAATGAGTGTCTACTTTGAGGTTTCTGGAAACCGGATTATAAAACTTAAATTTTACAACTTTGAATGTTGTTTCACATAGATGAAAATCTCTACTATGGGAAATATGGTTGGCGCAATCTTTTAGAGAATTTAATTTATTTTTTCCTCTTCTTTTTCCAGTTGCCATTGCTTTCAGTCATCTCCGTCGCATTTAGAAGAACAACACTGTAAATTATAACTGATTTAAATAATTATAAAATCAAATTTTTGTCACAGTCTTTCAAATAATTAGTATCCTCCTCAATAAACCACCAACAAAAAACCCCAAAAAATACATAGCACATTGATTTTAAATCTTCATAATAGTTTACTGCTGAAAAAAAGTGGTGATTTTCAGCAAAAATGGTAACCGTCACATAACGTTTCACCAACTACCTCTAAAACAATATGACCAGAAGAATAGGCTGAAGCATACTGTCATTTATCAATTACAATTGATAAATTATGGGTCATTGTTGTATTATTTTACATATTATGAGCATAAAATACTCATGAAGAGTATGACGTAACGTGACGGGGATGACTAAAACTATCTTAAGGCTCCAACTTGTTAAAGTTTGAGAGCAGGAAGCAACATAATGAAGAGGGATTAGTGTTTCCTTAACACTGGTGTTTCATTCATTTTTTTATCAATTTTTTCATGTGAAAATACAAGGCAGTTACTGTAGATAGAACCTTGTTTACTCAGGTGAATTTTCAATACACGATATAACAATTTTGAACAGTTCTCAAAGTAAATACAATACGTGTATACATAACAATTCTTAAATAACAGTTTTAAACAGTTTAACAGTGTACAGCTTAGTATGAGGGTGATTCTTGGGGTGGAAGATTGCAACCTTCACGTGGTCCGCCCTGTTTCGACTAATGCAATCAACTCGACGTGCATAAACGGAAGATCAAATAGAACAAGTTGTCCAACAACGTTAGGCTGTGCACGCCACACAAAAGAAGAAGAAGACAGAAGGGTGATTCTTCAGTAAGTCTTTGTGGTGTCCCGCTACTTTGATAGAAACATAGAAACATAGAAAATAGGTGCAGGAGTAGGCCATTCAAGCCCTTCGAGCCTGCACCGCCATTCAATATGATCATGGCTGATCATCCAACTCAGTATCCCGTACCTGCCTTCTCTCCATACCCTCTGATCCCCTTAGCCACAAGGGCCACATCCAACTCACTCTTAAATATAGCCAATGAACTGGCCTCAACTACCCTCTGTGGCAGAGAGTTCCAGAGACTCACCACTCTCTGTGTGAAAAAAATTCTTTCTCATCTCGGTCTTAAAGGATTTCCCCCTTTATCCTTAAGCTGTGACCCTTGTCCTGGACTTCCCCAACATCGGGAACAATCTTCCTGCATCTAGCCTGTCCAACCCCTTAAGGATATATGGACCGACCTGCCAAAGGACATAGTTGAGGCAGGTTCTATCAAGACATATTTAAGAGACATTTGGACAGGTACAGGGATAGGATAGGTTCAAAGGGTTATTGGCCCAGTGTGAGCAGGTGGGACTAGTGTAGATAAGGCATATTGTTTGGCATGGGTGAGTTTCGCTGTTTCCATGCTTTATGACTGTCTCACTCTATGGCTAATTAGGGTCAACATGGCTTTGTGCTGGGCAGGTCATGTCTTTTCAGGAGGTAACAACGGTGTTCAATGAAGGTAATGCAATTAATGTTGCTTACATGGATTTTATAAGGCATGGAAGATAAAAAATGCACATCATAGAATAAACATAGAACAATACAATGCTGGAACATTAGGTTTCTCCCCCTCATCCTTCTAAACTCCAATGAGTACAGTGCCAGGGCCAGAGCCGTCAAACACTCCCCATACGTCAACCCAATCATCCCCAGGATCATTCTCATAATCTCCCTCTTCAAAGCCTGTACATCCTTCCTCAGATATGGGGGCACGAAACTGCTCACAATATTCCAAATGCAGTCTGACCAGCCTCGCAAAATTAATGCTAACATTGTATTTGCCTTCCTTACTAACAACACAATCTGTAAGTTAAGGGCTGTCCCACTGCGGCGACTTAATTGGCAAGTTTAGAAGAGTTTGCCCTCGACTCATACTCGCAGCATGGTCGACACGAGGTCCTAGGAGGTCTTTGTAACTCTCCTTCATGCTCGAGAGTAGTCCCCACGTACTCGAGGCCTCAGCTAGATCGCGGCGTATTTTTAACATGCTGAAAAATGGTCACGAATAAAAAAAAGGTCGGGGGGACTTCCGGTGGCGCTATGGAGGAGTAGAAGGCAACGCCAGCCACCTCCGTGAAGAAACGGGAAAAAACGGGGAGAAAACGCTGAAAAAACCTACCTGCTGCTCCTGCTGCTTCTGCATCTGCTGCTTCTGCACCGGCTGCCGTGAGTGACGTCATCAGGCCTGCGACCGTAATGTCAATGCACCGCAGCCCACACCGGAGAGATCCAGACTCCGATTTAAAAAAAAAAATGGCTGAACAAGAACAAGGCCCAACTGAAGCCTCGGCCTCAGGTAGGACAGCCCTTGAAGATGTGTTCAAAAAATCGAAAAAAAAATCGGAACTGAAGAAACAAAATTTTTTTTGTGCAAGAAATGGCAGAATTAAAGAAAGAAATGAAGTCTGGAATTTAAGGTGGATTTGGAAAAAAAATGAACTTTTATGGAAGAAATGAAGAAAATCAAGATTGAGATGAAGGCGTTAAAATCTGAAATTAATCTCTCGGCCACGGATTTATCAGAAATGCTCCGAAAGGAAATTACTGAAGTTGTGACCCGAAAAAATTCGCAAGTATAATGGAAGAGCTGCATGAAAAAATTGAAAAAAAGGTGGAAAAAGAAATGGAACCAGTGCTGGAAGAAATTGTGTTACAATCAACAACCATAAAAGACCTTGAGGAAACAGTCCAAACAAATACTCAGACTATGAAAACTATCGTCAAAGAAAGTCAACGACTATCTGACTTACTGGGCCAAAGTTACTGATAAGTGTACTGAGCTGGAAGGACGCCAGAGAAGCAGAATCTAAGGATCGTGGGTATTCGAGAAGGGAGAGAAAAGAATCAAGATACCCAAGAATTTACTGCAAACTTACTACAAAAGGTTCTATCTCTGGAAGAAAAACCTTTGATAGCCCGAGCACACAGAGTTATGAGAACGTTATACAAAGCACGATGCTCCTCCAAGACAAATGATAGTCAAAGTCCAATATGATTATGTTTTGGAAGATTGATGAATAAAGTGGTAAAAAGCAGACATCTTAAATATGAAGAAGACTCAATCAGTATCTACCGAGACTATCCAGCAGAGGTCTCTAAGAAACGGAATGCGTTTAATGAAACCAAAAGAATCCTGAAGCAAGTGAAGAATCTGAAGTATACTTTGGAGATAACCCAGCAACACTGGAGAGTTACTTACCAATCAGGAAGAGCATTACTTCAAAAACCCAGAAGACGCATTGAAATTTGCCCAAAGGATTAAGACAGCGAAAAAGACTGAATGAAACCTTCATAGTTGAATTTAAAGGAACAATTAAACTGTATTTTACAAGATTGGTTGAAGATTATAATAAACTATGGACTTGTTTCATCTAAAGAAGACGGGAAGGAGACGGATGGGAGAATCGAGGAGATTTGGATTGAAGACTGTTCCATGAATAACTAATATTTAGAATAGTAATACTACAAACCTAATATTAACATATATTAACATACATAAACATATATTAAATTTAACACACTGGTTATCGTTAATAATTAGAGCTAGTAATTGTTGATTATTGATTATTGATTGTTGATTATTGATTAATAATTAATAATTAATTGTAACTGACTAACCTAGAATTAAGTAAATAGTAAATATAAAATATATATCTTATTTTAACTTTAGACTTTTTTTTCTTTATTATATATTTATATTATTATAATTTTCTATTAAGTACTACGTATATATATCATTAATACCTGGACTATGAACTTTTTATATATCATAGTTAATATCCCCGGTTTAAATAATAATCTCTTTTTTTTAATATTAATTTTACTGAATCATGGAGATGGATAACATTTAACATTCAATACGGAAGTCCTTAGACTGCTAGCCATGTTAGTATGGCTAACACTAACTACACACACACTAGATGTAGTTTTTTTCTTTCTTTGAGCACTTTACTAATCTCTTAATCTATCCCTTTTTAAATACTATCTCTGATTATTACTATTATTACTTTATATTGAGTGGAATTATCAATTAAATACAAAGGAGATATATATATGAGAGAAAATCAAGTCTTGAAATTTGTCTATTCAGGGTTCAGGTGTAAGGTCTGGTATGTCGAAACTGTAACCATTTGCTCTAGTGTTACATCTCTTTAGATTACATGATGCAAGACCTACATACAAATATGGGGAATGGAGGAATAACGTTTGTAGTTGGAAAGTTAAAGGTATTAACGAACCAATTTAAGAGGGGTAAGGTATTAGCACATTTAAAAGCACTTAAAATAGATGTTGCGTTTATCCAAGAGACACACTTGAAAAAAGAGGCAGAACATAGATTAAAAGCCAAGTGGATTGATAAAGTATATCCACTCTTCTTTTACACACAAGTCTAGAGGTGTAGCAATATTATCTCGTAAAGGCAACTGCATTTAAACATACTTCAATAATAACAGATAGTGACGGGTAGATATTATTATTGTAATAGGAGAATTATATACACAAAAAGTGATTTTTGTTAATGTATATGGCGCAAATTTTGATAGCACACGATTAAAAAAAAAATTATTTAATACAATCTCTGGAATTATCACAACATAATCTAATAATTGGAGGAGATTTAAATTGTACACGATCCTTATTTGGATAGATCATCAAAACAACGAAAACTTAAATCACACTCCAGTGAGTTAATAAATGCATATATAGACACTAGTAATATTAAAGATGTGTGGAGATTGCAAAATCCAACAGGGACGAGAATACTCATTCTACTCAAGCCGTGCATCTATTCAAGAATAGATTAGTTTCTGGTAGATTTAAAAACTTAATTCCACTTACGTATATTCAAAATATCATAATATTATAATTTCAGATCACACACCCTTAACTTTCAAGGTGAAAATAACAGGTAAAATGAAAAAAAAAACAAGATCAATGGAGATTTAATCCACAAATTTTAAAGGACAAAATAACTCAAGAATATATTACAAAACAGATCAAGATCTTTGAAACAAAATGATACACCAGAAATATCATCATTCCCTCTTATGGAAAACTTTTAAGGCGTATGTTCGGGGAATTATGATATCTTCTCAAGCTAATATAATAAAGAGAATCGGAAGCTACAACAGGCATTGGAAAGAGAGATTAAACAATTAGATACAGAGAATGCCATTAACCCAACTACGATAAAACATAATAAAATCTTTGCATTGAAATATAAACTAAATAAAATACAGTCAGACCAAGTTGTAAAACTATACCAATATACCAAACAAATACAATTTGAATTTGGTGACAAACCACATAAACTATTGGCTCATCAGTTAAGAAAATTGGAAGGAGAAAAATTAATATATAGGATCAAATCAGATAAAGGAGAATTACTAATACAAACTAAAGATATAACGAGAGATTTTTGCAATATTATAAAAAATTATACTCAGCTAAAACAAAAGAAAATCGAATAGGAGTAGAAACATTTAAAAAAAATTGTAATCTAAATGGACTAGATTTAGAAGATAGGGAATTATTAAATGTTAAAATAACTACTAAAGAAATTGAAGAAAACTATTAGATCATTAAAAAATGGTAAAACTCCAGGACCAGATGGTATTGGAGCAGAATTTTATAAAATATTTTATGATATGATAGCCCCACGTTTGAAGACACTATATGAACACATTTATACACAACAGAAATTACCAGATACCACTAAATGAATCTATTATAACCCTTATACCTAAATTAGATAAAAACCTTGATGACCCAGGGTCATATAGAGCTAATATCTCTTTTAAATACTGATCAAAATATATTAACAAAAATATTCGCACAAGACTAAACCAAAGTGATTAATAAACTAATTCATTCAGAACAAACTGGATTTATACCAAAAAAACGATACTCTTCAAACAATCTGAGAAGATTATTTAATATTTTTATATTCGAAAAGAAAATATTAATAAGGATTTATCAATTATCTCGTTGGATGCAGAGAAAGCTTTTGATCAGATTGAATGGTCTTACTTATTTTCGGTTATGGAATTTTTTTCAATTGGGAGAGAAGTTTATAACATGGGTTAAATTACTATATACTAGACCAACAGCTAGAATATTAATTTTACTTCGGAGTCACGTGAGTGACTACGTGAAGAAGCCCCCCGCCTGGCGCTGGAACGGCATTAACGTCGACGCTGACGGCAGAAGCAAGAGTTGCAGAGCGCAGCTCCTCGCAGTGGCCGGAACGGACCCGCAGGTAAGTGTAAGGAAAAAGTGGGGACGTTCTAAAAAGACGGTTACGCTGGTAAAACCAGCAAAAGAGAAAGTAAAAGTTAAAAAAATCAGAGTCACGCTGGCGTATGATTTAGCCAGATAAATGGAAAAGAAAAATGGAGAAGTCTCAAAGGAAAAATTTCGCGGGGTAAAAAGATCGACCCGGGGTGAAGCTAAAGAAACGGGTCAAGAGTTTAGTGCGGATCCGGTTCCGATACCGTGGCCGCTGATTCACCCGTTAGTGAGACTATAATTTCTCCAGAAATACAAACCACGGAGGAAAATGTTCCTAGAAAATGTAAAAAGAAATCCGTGAGGCCCGTGGTTTCTGATAATGACTCCTGATAATGAAAGACCCTCCGGATAATAAAGCTATATGGCTGAAAAAAATGGAACATATGGAGAAAGTGCTCCAAAATATAATGAGACAAGGGGTCACAGTACCCAGAAGTTTCCCAAAATGACCCTGAGGGGTTTGAATATAGAGAATATGGCTATGTGCCAAATTGGGAATTTGAAACTCCGGACCCAGATTAAGGGCGGAGGAAGTCTCATTGGATATAATTCCAAGTGTATCAGGGCTGCAAAAGACCAGACCCTGCAAGTGGTGATGTGGATTAATGAGTGCACACCACAAATAAAAAAAGAGAAGGCCAGATGTGCCTGAGATGTTGATTTTGCTATACCTGAAGGAAGTGGTGAGGCTATGGAAGAAAAACCTAGCTGCCAGAATTAATTATATGGTATCTCACCAACTTCAAGATTCTGTGATGAATGAAACAGCAGAATTATATAAAACACCGGAAAAATTGCACCTCATTGAAGGTATCCTACGGTTAATCCGTCTATATGGACGCCTATGTCTCCAGGCATGAGAGGACAAGAAATAAGATTTCAAAGAATCCTCAAATTGATTTCTTTTCTGCTGCCATTACTGCTTTTGGAAGGCAAATGGAGGGGTTGGAGAGGGATTAAATCCAAAAAGATACTTTGGGCTTATTATGCAATTTCCTTCTATGAAATTAATTGTATGAGGAAAATTGCGATTCGGCCCATATTTCATCCAAGGTTTTGCAGGTCTGTGTCGATCAAGTGGTGTTCAAGCTCCTGGTTATCTATTTGGAGAAAACCTGCCTAAACAAATAAGAGAAATGGATGAAGAGGCTAAATCTATTAGCCACATGAGACCTTTCGTCTTTGGACAAAAAAGGTATTTTTCGTCAAGAAGGGGATTTGATTTGGAAACAGAGGCAGGAGTATGATAAGAAAATATTATCATCCGACCAGACACAGCCTAATGTTTCACCCGTATACGGGGAGAAAGGAGACCACCACGTTCATATGGAGAGGTACAAAAAATTTATTCTATGCTTAAAGAAACTGTGGCCTAATCTTCAATTGGAGGGAGATTACAAATGTTTTATGATGAATGGCTTGCCATCCCATCTGAATCGGGTTTATTTTTACAAACAGTTTCAGGAGCTACTATTATATTTTAAAGAAGGTGTTAATTCTCCGGTACAAAATAAACCTGCTTATGGTTTCATGTTTTCTGCAATTGAAGAGGCAGAAATAAATGTGGAAATTGACAAATTGTTTTAAAAAGGTGTTATTGAAAAAAACTGTTGAACATGAGCATCAATTTGTGTCAAATATATTTCCAAGAAATAAAAAAAGATGGTGGTTGCAGAATTATTCTGGACCTTACAAATCTTAATAAATTTGTCGAATATGAACATTTTAAAATGGAAACATTTAACACTGCAAGACATTTGATATCAGGCAGGTTGTTATATGGCTACAATTGATTTAAAGGATGCGTACTATTCAGTACCAATACATCAGTTCTTTCGAAGGTATTTAAAATTTAATTGGCTGGGACAGCTGTGGCAATTCAAAGCTTTACCAAATGGGTTAAGTTCAGCTCCCAGGCTCTTTACAAAGCTGTTTGAAACCAGCTTTAGCACAATTAAGAGCACAAAAGCACATCATTATGGCTTATCTGGATGACATTTTTAATCATCAATAGTAATCAGGAATCAGCTGAAAAATCAGTTTCAGCAACTAAAACTTTATTTGAGAAGTTAGGTTTCTTGATTCATCCAATTAAGTCCCAGCTGCAGCCAGCACAGTCAATTTAACTATTTGGGGTTTTGTAATTAACTCAGTTACTATGTTAGTAACTTTGCCAACAGATAAGATTGATGATATTTTAGTGACCTGTAGGGGTCTCCTTCACAAACCTTATCCCTCCATCCGAGAAGTAGCAAATGTTATTGGTAAATTAGTAGCAGCATTTCCTGCAGTAGAATTTTGGTCCATTACATTACCAAAACCTTCAAAGGGACAAAATAAGAGCTCTAAAAAAGAGAGCAGGCCATTTTTGATAGGCCTATGCAATTAACAAAAGAAGCTTTATTGGAATTACAATGGTGGATTGAAAATGTCCCACAAGCTGCTAAAAACATTCTGATACAACAGCCTGAAAGTGATTTTACAAACAGATGCTAGTGCTCTCGGATGGGCGGCGACAGATTCATTCACCAGCTGTGGGGGCAGATGGACTGTCAAGAGGAATGTTTCTCCAAACATATGGTATTAACTATTTAGAATTATTGGGTGCATTTTATGGGTTGAAGGCATATTGTTCTACAAAAAAATAATCTGCATGTACTGATACAATTAGACAATAAAAAACAGCTGTTGCATATATTAATCACATGGGTGGAGTCAGATCGGTATCATGTGATTGTTTGGTCAATCAGATATGGCAATGGTGTATTAACCACCAAATTTGGATTTCGGCAAATTACATCCCAGATAAAGACAATGTGGTGGCAGACAATAGATCAAGGATGTTTAAAGACAACACAGAATGGATGTTGAACCCAGTAATTTTCAGTAAAATTGTGACTCAATATGGGTTACCAGACATTGATCTGTTTGCATCAAGACTAAATCATCAATTGCCTAAATATGTGTCTTGGGAACCAGATCCAGACGCAGTAGCAGTAGAAAGCTTTTTCACTAAACTGGGGGAATATGTGTTCTTTTATGCTTTTTTTTTCCGCCATTTGCTCTGGTTCAGCAATGTCTGAAGAAAATAGAACAAGATTCTGCCACAGGATTATTGGTAATTCCAAATTGGCCGACACAACCATGGTTCCCATTGATGTTAAACATGATTAAAGAACCATATATGTCAATTCCTAGCAGCAGTGATTTATTGATAAAACCAGTAACCAAAGAAATTCATCCATTACAATGCTTATATGAATTTTGTTAATCTGCAGGTTTTGACCAGACCACTACAGGAGCTTGGATTGTCGGATAGAACTATGGATATTATAGTCGCATCATGGCGAGATAGCAATCAGAGACAATATATGACACATATAAAGAAATGGGAAAATTTTTTGCAGACAGTCAAATATATCCTATCATACTGTGAACATTGCAAACATATTGGAGTTCCTTGCCGAGTTGCATTTTGAACAACATTTAAGTTACAGTGCCATTAATAGTGTACGTAGTGCCTTATCATCTTATTTAGGACAAATCTCTGACCAGAAAATCAATTGGATCACATCCATTAATATCCAGATTTATGAAAGAATCTTTAACATAACTCCACCCAAACCAAGATATACAGAAATTCGGGACTTACCTTACTTAGGCAATGGACTTCCAATCGAAGTTTTGTCATTGGAAAGGTTAACATTAAATTAGTAATGTTAATGGCATTGGTGTCAGCTCAAAGGGTGCAAACATTACAAATGTTACGTTTAGACTGTATGCACGTGACTGCAGATAACATTGTGTTCTATGTTTATGATCTGATCAAACAAAGCAGACCAGGGAGAACAGGAGCGAGGGTAATGTTTTAAGCTTATCCCATTGATCCAACGTTGTGTGTAGTTAAACATTTGAATCATTATGTAAAAGTTACCAAAACTCTTCGAGGAGATGAAAAAACATTAATGATTACGCATAAGAAACCACACACAAAAGCTTCAGTGCAAACAATCTCAAGGTGGTTAAAACAGGTGTTACTTTTAGCAGGAGTCGACACTGATGTGTTCAAATCTCACTCCACCAGGGCAGCAGCTACATCTGCGGCAAAGTTACAGGACGTACCACTCGAACATATTTTAGAAACCGCAGGGTGGTGTAAAGAAGAAACTTTTTCAAAGTTCTACAATAAACCTGTTCACACAATGACAGGCTTTGGACACGTGGTGTTGGGGTTCACTATAATCACCTGCTTTGTTTCACTATTGATTGATATTATCAAATTATGTTATCACATATCTTTTATCACTTTGTAATGGTTCCCTCAGGTGTAAAAAGAGGGTTATTATATGTTCTTTTATCATTAAAAGATTTATGGAAAGAACTAAAACTAGTCTGGTTTTTCTTATGTATGTGTTGACCTAGCCGGACTGTCGTATGGAAGAATTCTACGACATGAAAAACACAGAAGCTTCAAAAATCTTCACGTAGTCACTCACGTGACTCCGAAGTAAAATAGTAAGATTAAACGAGAACTTACCAGTTCGAAGTTTGATCTTTATTTTATGAGGAGTAACGATGAGGGATTACGTGCCCTCCACTCCACACCCTCATAAAAATAAATGATCATCTGGTAGTTCTAAATCTATGATGAGCCTTACTATCTTACTCTGGCTATTGTGTTCTGTGTTTTTCATGCCGCTGCTTTGAAGTATGCCGTTCCAGCGCCAGGCGGGGCTTCTTCACGTAATCCCTCATCGTTACTCCTCATAAAATAAAGATCAAACTTCAAACTGGTAAGTTCTCATTTAATCCTTACTATTAATCAAGTGTTAACAACTAACATTTAACTTATTCCGAGGCTGTAGACAAGGTTGCCCTTTATCTCCACTACTGTTTTGCACTTGCAATAGAACCATTAGCAAAATCTGTGAGATCCAAACCCTGAAATATATGGGTATGAAACTAAAGGAAACTGAAAATAAAATCTCTTTGTACGCAGATGATGTATTACTTTATAATACAAAACCAGAAATTAGTCTTCCTAACTTGTTAGATTTAATAACTCAATTTGGATCGTTTTCAGGATATAGAATTAATTGGAATAAAAGTGAACATGCCAATAATGGGAAATAACTTACATATATTACAACAATATCCTTTTAAGATTGCAAATGAAAAAAATAAATATCTTGGAATTTATGTAACAAAAAGATATGATTCATTATTTAAATCTAATTTTTTACCCTTATTGAATAAACTATTTAAGAATATTCAATATTGGAAAAACATTACCTATTTCAATGCTAGGTAAGATTAATGCGATAAAAAGGATTTTTCTTCCACAATTACTATATTTGTTTCAAATGATCCCGATATATCTTCCTAAAAATTTCTTTAAGAAAGTGGACTCCATGGTTACCAATTTTATTTGGGATTATAAGAATCATAGAATAATTAAAAAGCATCTATGTAAATCAAAAATAAATGGTGGCTTTGCACTGCCTAATTTTAATGTTTTATTATTGGCAGTTAATATAAAAACATGAATTTCTGGTTGGGTGAACTAGATAAAAACCAAATTGGTTAAAAATGGAAAAAGAAGACTGTATCCCTTTTGAAATTAGTTCGATTTTATTTGCTAATACTCCAATACATAAGAAAACTTATAAAGGAAACCCAATAATAGAAAGTGGAATACGTATTTGGAAACAATTAAAAAAAACATTAAAATTACAGAATGTACCACTAGCTCTTCCAATAGTAAACAATATTTCTTTTAAACCTTCACTGATGGACAAAGGTTTCTTAAAATGGAAGAACTATGGAATAAATAAGATTGGTGATCTTTACAGGGAAAACTTATTTCTCTCATTTCAGGAATTACAACAAAATTATGGATTACATTTTAAAGAATATTTTCGATATCTACAAATTAGAGATTATGTTAAATCAAATACACTGGATTTTAGGAATAGAAAGACAGAAATTTTAGATGAAATGTTTAAATAAACACCCGAATACAGAGAAATTAATATCATATATTTATAATATTATTGGAAAATGATTTACCAAAATACGGATAAATATAGACAAGCATGGGAAAATTAACTAGGTCAAGTAATCATAGAGAAGTATGGAATGAAAGTTTACAATATATACATCATTGTTCATTAAATGCTAGACACTCCTTGTATACAATTTAAAGTTATACATAGATTACATCTCTCAAAGTCCAAATTAAATAGAATTTTCTCAAATGTGTCCGCAATATGTGATAAGTGTCAACAATTAGAAGCTAATTTAACGTATTCCATTCACAAAATGTATAAAAATCACTAATTTTTGGATAGAAATTTTTAAGATAATCTCAATTGTAGTTAATGCAAAGTTAACTCCAGACTCAATACTAATTATATTGGGAATACTAGAAACAAATCAGATATTAACAACACAACAAATAATTTTTATCGGTTATAGTTTAATAAAATTAAACTATAATACTAATTAAGTAAAAATTAATACTAAGATTTTGGAAGGGTCCTACTTCCCCTACAACTAAAATGTGGATTACAGAAATGTCGGAGACGCTGCATTTGGAACGATTAAGGCTTGCCCTGATGGACAGGCTGGACCAATCAGAGGAATATGGTCACCATTTGTTGAATATTTAAAGGGTTAAGATGGTCCGGTTCAAAGCCATGACGGAAGCCTGAATGTATGAATAGATGAAGAATTATAGACAATAGATCATAAATATGTCTCCAATGAAGAATATCTTGTTTAATACTCCACTCACTTTTTTTTTCCTCTTTTTCTTTTTTTATTTCCTACTGTTATAAAATAAAAAAGAAAATTATAGAAGTACAAATAAGATTGATTGTAAATTTTAAAAATATTAAGAATGTATGTGATGATAATATTTTCTTTTGTTTTAATTGGACTTTATATTTCTTCTTAATATGTAATTACTTCTAATAAAAATATTTTACAAAAAAAAAAATAAAAGGTCGCCATGGAAAAAAATCAATATTTTTTTTTACTTGTAAGTTTAGTCGAAGAAGGTCGAGTAGGTCAGCATGTTAGTCGTAGGTAATCGAGGGTAGTCGAAGGTAGTCGAAGATAATCACAGGTAGTTGTAGATAGTCTTCAACAAGTCGAAGGGAGGACGAAGGGAGGTTGAAGGAGGTCGTCTTCACTCTCCAATATTTGGTGTCCAATTTTCCTGAAGCTAGTCGAAGCTAGTCGAAGCTAGTCTTCAACATAGTCGAAAGAGGTCGAAGGAGGTCTTCTACATAGTTGAACGCACCAAAACATCGCCACCCATAAATTTCCCACATCATTGTGCAACCTCCCAGGCATGTCTGCTGAGGCCCTACATCTCTTACTTGTATAGTTTCCTCCCCGATGCAAAAGAGTAGCAGCTGGGATTCCTGGAATAATCCTCGATATCTGGCACAGAGTTGTTCCCCAAAATGGCACGTCATGTCTCAAAGTCACCAATATTGATGCAATACTGATTCAAGAATTTTAAAATGCAATATTTTTTCTTTCTGACATTTGTACGACATTTAATCAAATGTTATGAATCTTAGTGTTTCTGTCCATGGTCCACCTGACATGTTCTGAAGGATCAGGAAACTGGAATTGTCCAGTTATCCTGAAGCCTTGTCCTATTGCGCACATTAACACAAGAGAAAAAAGAAAAACTGACGCAAAAAGCTGCTGGAAAATAGTGCCATGACCAAAGAGAGTTTCATATTTGCTGAGGAAGAAATAAAGATCTCCAGACTCTGCTGAGTGTAGGGCCTGTTCCCACCTAACTTCAGTGAGCTGTCAACACGACCACAAGACACACGATCACTACCATAAGACTCACTTGTACTTTACATGACATGACACGTATGAAACAGTAAGAATGAAAAGTTATATGAATCATTTCTTTGTTTTGTGCTACTCCAATAAAAGACTAATTAATCAAGAAACAACGACTGGAAGATTTGTTTTTGCTATCTGTTTAGTGCGTTACCTATATTATATCTCGACCACATCCCTGAGTAGTGATGACAAACAAAATTGGAAAATTAAGAAATTGCCATCACTGCATCTGTATTCTGTGGACAGCTTGATTGTGATCATGTATAGTCTGGATAGCATGCAATAAATAGCTTTTCACTGGACCTCAGTAACATGTGTCAATAATAAATAAACAAAACTAATTATTCTGGCCTCTATATCATCGTACAGTGAATTAATGAATAGCTGAGACACTCAGTGAAGAAAATATACGACTTGTACCTCTGATTTGTGCTATAAGATCTGATCTAATCGAGGGGCTGCAGGAAAGGATTGCAATATTTGGTCTCGGCATCCCCTTCTGTTAGAACTGAGGACACTCATAAGAATTTCTGTTCCAGGATGCTATCCAGTAATCTGGAAATATGTATGATGAAAGTCATTTTAACACAGATTTGGGCAGTGCTGCAATGGTATTCAAGGATAATATCCTGCTTATAGTCGTTTATCGTATTAGTTCAAACCGTGATGTTAAGCATCTCATTAAGTGATACACTTAACTAGAATCTTTTCTTGTACAGAGATAGAAAATGGAAACAGGCCTTCCTAGTCCACATTGACCATCAACCACCGATTTACACTAATCCTACACTTATCTAATCAAAGAAGAGATCCCAGAAATCTGGTCTGGTCGAGTGAAAGGAAGGCGGAGAGGTTAGATACAGGATGTGACTAAGTTCTGATCATCCATCTTCCCTGCACTTACTGCACAGTGTGTAATGTAAATGCTAGTGCCATCTTGCAACATTTGTACTCGTCATCAACGTGTAAATGCCAGTGTCCTCATGAGGCCAGTAGAAGCTGGCGAGTGTGCCTGTGCCTCGTGACTGAGGTCAAGTGACCTTCTAGAAGTTTCTGTTAATTGTTGGAAATAAACTCTTCTTACAAGATGTCGTAGATGTCGGACATGTTATACTCATTGTGTTAGTCACAACAGGGTCATACAGAAGACATTTGCATGGTGTCAGAAGTGAAGATGGAGAGACTCAAGCCACCGGGACCACTCTCCATGAGAATGATGGACTTCAGGCCGAAGAAGAAGAAGAAAGCTCGGAGCCGAGGACGGTCAACCAGTCCCAATGCTCGGTCAAAAGGGAAGAAAAAAAAAGCAGGTCACAGTCCAAGTCAAAGAACAAGAAATCGTCTCCCAGAAGGGGCCAGTGTCCCAGACACAGCGAGAGGCAATGATTTTGTAGTTTTGTAGTACAATGTTCAAAATTTAAAGAGCACTGTGTTAATTGTGGTACTTTATCCACATTAAATTGATTAAAGGTTAAATTTATTAGTATTGAAAATTGTTTGCATTGTACATGAATTTGTGACCCCAAAGTTGAAAGGGGAGATGTAATGTAAATGCTGATGCCATCTTGCAACATTTGTACTTGTCATCAATGTGTAAGTGCCAGCGCCCTCTTGAGGCCAGGAGTAGAAGCTGGCGAGTGTGCCTGTGCCTCTTGACTGAGGTCAAGTGAAATTCTAGAAGCTTCTGTATAGGTTTGGAAATAAACACTTCTTACAAGGTGTCGTAGATGTCGGACATGTTATACTCATTGTGTTAGTCACAACAGGGTCATACAGATGAAATTACTGGGTCATACAAAAGACATTACACAGTGGCTCCTGGTCAGATTCTTGTCCTGGCATCCACTCCTTCCTGGCCATTCCCTTCCCTTTTTATGTAATCTCTTTCAGCTCACAACTCCATGATATCTGCTTCTGTTCTGGGTTCTGTTCTGGGTTCTTGATCATCCCTAATATAAATGGTTTGCCACCGATGGTTTTGTCTTCAGCTGCCATGGTGTTAAGGTCTGAAAATTCTTAAGTCTTTCCAACTCCCCTTGTAGATGCTTCTTAAAATGCTGCTTACTTGACTAAGATTTTCGTGACCTGTGCTAAGTGGCTTGGTGTGGTGAAATGTCTTGTGTCACTCATTGTTCCTTATCTCTCCACATCACCGTCTATATCTCTCGTTTCCCTGATCCCTGACCAGTCTGAAGAAGGGTCTCGACCCGAAACGTCGCCTATCTCCTTCGCTCCTTAGATGCTGCTGCACCCGCTGAGTTTCTCCAGCTTTTTGTGTACCCTTGTGAAATGCTATGGCATGTTTCAATATGTTAAAGGTGCTATCTAAGTGCAAGTTTCTTTATAGTTGACCTCAGGCACAACAAAAGTGGGGATGGATTTCAAGTTTCCATAACTTGGTAAGATAATAATTGAATAGAAACTCACTTTTTGGATCTTTGCAGGTATTCCTGCTGGAAAGTATGCTAAGATTAGGTTTGATTTGGAAATTGTAGTTGTCACAATTAAAAATCTAGGTAATGCTCTGTAGTTAGCCCAAGAGCTGAAGACGGATCCATTAGCATCTCTGAAAGGAGGATATTAGCAATGGACAACGCTTCCCAGCAAAGAACTACAACTTCTAGAGCGGAAAGGAGAGCTGAAAAGGCAAAACATGTGAAAAAGTACCTATGCTGTAAAAATGTAACACAAGGGATTGTGAGGGAAATATGAAAAATGATTCAAAATGATCTAGAATCTAAGTTAACTGTAATACAATGATTATTAATGTGAAAGAATGCAGGAAGTGTCACAGTTGGGAATATTGAGGCATTCGAAGTGCTTGTTTATGGCCACATTTATCTTTTACCAACCAGTGTCAAAAGATTTCCATCCCCAATGGAATTATGGATATAAGAAATAGACTTGCATTGAAAGCAGTTATAATGTTACATTGATTAACTCCTTAAAAAGAAAATGGATGGATCTTTCAGACTCTCCCTTGTGTTTGACTCTTAGGAGAAGTGGAAGCGTGAGTTTTCTTCTTTTGCAAGGGTTTTGTTATCTCCTCCTTGTAATCCCCCATGATTTCTTAGCTTGGTGAGTAATGTACTCATTTTTCTCTTCTTTGAAATACATTCCCCCAACCTCAAATTAGTCCGATGATTGATTGAAAGATACAGCATGGAAACAGGCACTTTGGCCCACACTGACCGTTGGTTACCCGTTCACACTTGTTCTATCTTATCTGATTTTCATATCCACTTGAAGATAGACACAAAAAGCTGGAGTAACTCAGCAGGTCAGGTATCATCTCTGGAGAAAAGGAATGGGTGACATTCAGGCCAAGACCTTTCTTCAGACTGACAGTCAGGGGAAAGGGAAATGAGAGATATAGACGGTGATGTAGAGAGATATATAACAAATGAATGAAAGATATGCAAAAGGGTAACGATGATCAAGAAAATGGTCCATTGCTAGCTCTGGGCTAGGAGAAAACGAGTTACGCAGACATCTTTCAGAACTGTTTTGCAGCTACAGAACTACAACTTATCATTGCTCTGAGAGTAGGCAGAAAAATTCCAAGGTGAAATTTAAAGGAACATAACCGATTAATGAAGGACATACATTCTTGGCAGAATGACATAAGGAACAGTAACCTTGGGATTTTGGCACCAGGAATAACCAAGAGTCAAGATTCAAGTCAAGAGAGTTTTATTGTCATGTGTCCCCGATAGGACAATGAAATTCTTGCTTGCTGCAGCACAACAGAATATTTAAACATAATACAGAATATGTAAACATAATACAGAAAAAGTTATGTGTGTCTATATACCATAGACCATATATATTCACAATAAATAAACAGGTAAAGTGCAATAGTAATAATAGGCTGTTATTGTTCAGAACTTGTTTGATGTTGTGTTTAATAGCCTGATGGCTGTGGGGAGGAAGCTGTTCCTGAACCTGGATGTTCCAGATTTCAAGCTCCCATATCTTCTTCCCGATGGCAATGGAGAAATGAGTGTGTGACCAGGATGGTGTGGGTCTGATAATTTAGTGGAAAAATATGTCAAGAGGGATCTGATCCCATCAACCAATTCTGAATTAGATGAGTCAAAATTCTACCCTTTAGGTCCTGATATCTACATGTATTGCAGTTGATTTTAGGATGTTATTTACTTTGTAATATACCTATATCTGAAAGGCCATCAGTACAGGCACACTTTTCCCTTGGGTTTTGAAAATGATTTCTTGTATTAGGGATTCCCAGAATGGCAGTGAATCAAAAGATCATAAATGATAGTAGGTTTAGGCCATTCAGCCCATCAAGTCTATTTCGCCATTCAATTATGGCTGATCTATCTCTCCCTCCTAACCCCATTCTCCTGCCTTCTCCCCACAAACTCTGAATCGATCTATCTCTGCCTTAAAAATATCCACTGACTTGGCCTCTACAGCCTTCTGTGGCAAATAATTCTACAGATCCACCACCCTCTGACTAAATAAACTTCTCATCATCTCCTTCCTAAAAGAACGTTCTTTAATTCTGAGGCTATGACCTCTAGTTCTAGCCTCTCTCACTAATGGAAACATTTTCTCCACATCCACTTTATCCAAGCCTTTCACTGTTGTGTACATTTCAATGAAGTCCCCCCTCATTCTTCTAAACTCCTGCAAGTACAGGCCCAGTGCCGACAAACGCTCATCCTAGGTTAACCTACTCATTCCGGGGATCATTCTTGTAAACCTCCTCTGGACCCTCTCCAGAGCCAGCACATCCTTCCTCAGATATGGTGCCCAAAATTGCTCACAATCTTACCAAAAAACAATTTATCAATACCTCACCATCTATAGCTCTCGTTTCCCTTTCCCCGGACTCTCATTCTGAAGAAGGGTCTTGGCCCGAAACGTCACGTGTTCCTTTTCTTCAGAGATGCTGTCTGACCCATTGAGTTACTTTAGCTTTTAGTATCTATCTTTGTTTTAAACCAGCATCAGCAGTTCATTCCTACACAAAAAAACACTTTAAAATTGATAAAGTATTTAGGATATGAATGATGTCCTGATAAATGCAAATGTACTCAGAATGCAAAACATCAAAAACAAAGATTTTCTAGAATTGCAGGCAGCGCCTGGAATCATCCCCTAATTTTACTTTTACAATTTCGAACATTCAAGGGTTGAATAATTCACATGCCACCTTGTGGTCACTTGAAAGCAGCTGACAACCAATGTGTTGACCTGATGTAATAGTGTTTAAAATCTGGATCTCTCAGCAGACATGTTTGGAGCAGGAAAGCATAAACAAGCCAAACAAGGTCCTTCTGCGTTGCACCTGAGGCCTCCAATATTTGATAGGTCAATAACATTTTCATTACAAAGCCATGTTTACCTCTCATTTAATTATCTCAGCACAACATCAGAAAGGTTTGCAGTGCTCACTGGGAATTGCTCTGCAGGAAGCTAAAATCATAAAATCAAGCAATAATGTTCAAAACAATTTAAAAATGCAATCAGCTTATTCTGGTATTATCCAAAATACTTCAATTTTCCAGAGTGCCATTTATTGACAAGTGGTGCAAATACATTTCCTAGAGAAGCCAAAGGTAGTAAGGGCTATGTAATATCATGATAATTACCGACAGCAACTTCTTATTTTGTTTATTTTGAGTATAGATCCGATATACTATTTTGTATCTTGCCCATACCCAGAGTTAAAATCAAAAAAGCATAAAACTGTATAGCACGCAAACAGGCCTTTTGACTCACCTTTTCCATGTCGCCTAAGTTCGCATTCTGGGCTAATCCCATTTGCATGTATTTGGTCCATATGTTTCTAAACCCTACCCAACCATACATCTGTCCAAATTACTATGACTATCAGAATTGTCTCCACTTTTTGGACCAGCGATCACTGTTCTATTAGGTTTCAAATCAGCCCACGAGATAAAATGCTAAGTTGGGGCAAGGCCAACGTTAAGGGTGAGACAGGAACTTAACATCAGTGCTTGGAAAGTTATAAGAGAGTATTCTTAATCTCTGTAGAGAGTATTCTTAATGGTGAGATCAAGAAAGGAGAGGGAGGTGGTCAAAGTGAATTTGAGTGTAGGATGGAAATTGGTTCACTTGCACCTCCTCCAACCTCAGCTACTGTATACGCTGTTCCAGGTGTGGGCTCGGCAAAATCAAGCACAGACTGGCCGATCATTTTTGCTGAACACCTCAGCTGAGTCCGCCTTTCAGGTGGTTAAAAAGGCTTTTGGTACATTGGCCTTCGTCAGCCAGACTATTGGGTATAAAAGTTGGGAGATCATTTTGCAGTTATATAAGACGTTGGTGATGCCATATTTAGTGTATTGTGTTCAGTTCTTGGCACCATGTTATAGGAAAGATGTTGTCAAGCTGGAAAGGGTGCAGAGAAGGTTTACGAGGATGTTGCCAGGACTCGAGGGCCTGAGCTATCGGGAGAGGTTAAGCAGGCTCGGACTCTATGTAGTACCCATTCAGCTTAACTCAGTGTGTTATAAATATAACCAGTTACCTTTAAATGTTATCTGCCTGTAATTATGCGGTGGGATTTATACGTAGTCTGAAGTGTGTTTGCGGCTGGGATTCTCGCGCAGACACCCTATTAGTTTAGTTTAGTTTGATGAAGCATGGAGGAGAGGTCACAGATTTCCACCACGAATGAATGAATGAATGAATGAATAAAGTTTATTGGCCAAGTATTCACCTACAAGGAATTTGCCTTGGTGCTCCGCCCGCAAGTGACAACATGACATACAGTGACAGTTAAGAATGACACATAAAACATTAAACATGAATAAAAAAACATTTTATGGGTCTGAAGAAGGGTCTCGACCCGAAACGTTGCCTATCTCCTTCGCTTCTTAGATGCTGCTGCACCCGCTGAGTTTCTCCAGCCTTTTGTGTACCCCCAAAAAAAAACATTATTGATTAAATATGTGAATTAAATAAAATACCAGAGCAAAGGAGGCTACAGATGTTTGGTTATTGAGCTACTACTCGTGGAAAGAAGCTGTTTTTATGTCTGGCTGTGGCAGCTTTGACAGTCCCGGAGTCGCCTTCCAGAGGGAAGTGATTCAAAGAGTTTGTGGCCAGGTGAGAGGAGTCAGAGATGATCTTGCCCGCTCGCTTCCTGGCCCTTGCAGTGTACAGTTTGTCAATTGAGGGAAGGTTGCAGCCTATAACCTTCTCAGCTGATCGGATGATTCGCTGCAGCCTCCGATGTCGTTCTTGGTGGCTGAGCCAAACCAGACCATGATGGAAAAGGTGAGAACAGAATCTATGATGGCCGTATAGAATTGGACCATCATTGCCTGTGGCAGATTGTGCTTCCTGAGCTGCCGCAGGAAGTACATCCTTTGTTGTGCCTTTTTGACTGTGAGTGAGTTTGACTACGAGTAAGATCAAAACTTAATACAAGAAGAAGTTTGGATGAATATATTACTGTTTTCACTACTGCAATAAAGAAACTATTAATTAAGAGTCTGTGTTTGGAAGATTTCTCTTTGGACGGCATTGAATCTCTCGGGGAGAGCTCATAAATGCGTATCGATTATCTCCTAAACCCCTGTCTTCAATCATTGTGACTTAAAGGAGGAATCCTTGAAACAATATAAAAATCTGTCACTACAACTAGTCGAAAGCTACTTAACAGCCAGGAGTAGAAGATTGTCCCATAGAAGAGGACAGAAGATTGGGCTGGAACTCTGGAGAGAGATTACTGCCAGGTTCCGTAGAAGTGGAACTGAGAACTGGTTCTGTAGAAGAGGAACAGAAGAAGCCAGAGATTGGTTTAGAGCCTGCCAGCTGGTAGTTAATGGACAGCCACGCGACTTATCTGAAGATTGAAAACTTCACTGATCGAAAGCATTTGGCAGTCTGCCAAGAACCTGTTTAATTCATGGAACAAGAAGAAGCAGGTAAGCTGGGTGAAGAGCACCACCAAGGGAGCCGTGGAATCTTCAACAAGTAAGCCAGTGACGAAGAGCCGGAACAGAGGCGATCTAGCCAACGAACAAAGAAAGCCCACGGAAAAGGCCCGAGTTGCATTTCTGGAGAAATGCCAGACAGATAGAGACAAGTTATGGAAGCAGTTGATTCAAAAAAATTGAAATCCAGAAGAAACCAATGGAAATCAAAAGAAAATGCGAAGATAGTGGCAATCTAATCTGGAGCAATTATTCAGCCTTGGTCACAAGGGTTGGAGAAAAGCAAAGCTCATTGCTGAGTTTACAACTGCATGAGGAAGAACTCAAAAGCCACACCCAGTGGTTCCAAGAAAGATTGGAATTTTTTCGATGAGTTTGTTAATTATGTGTATATGTGGTTACTTGAAATCGAACAACAAAACTTGAATGTGCGATGCAAGAAGGTGCTGAAATGGAAGAGGAGGCTACACCAACATGGTGGTATCTTGAATGTATCTACATGAAGATCAAGACATAAATCTGGTTCAATTTTTTTTTTTTTTGTTTGTTTATTTTTGTTAGAAGTAAGTACAGTAGTCTGGTACTTAAGTACCTAATACATAAATACATATTCTCATTCATGTACAACTTCATACTTTTAGTTCAATAATAAAAGAACAGTGAGAGAAAAAATAAATAAAGATGAGTCGGAATAGTATAGACAAGCGAGTAGAAACAGAAAACAAAAAATAAAAAATAAAATAAAGACAGAGGTGAGAAGTTAAAAGATTGAAAGAGAAAAAAAAGTAAAAAGAAAAGAGAGATTAGGAGAGATCTACCTATCTCATATTTGTTCCCATCCGTCACCCAGTTCTAAACATTTAATTTCTAAGGTTATGTTATGTTGCACATATGCTTGTATAAAGTTGATAAACGGAGACCCAAATCTTTAAGAATTGGTCTACTTTGCCAAGTAAGAGGAATCTCATTTCTTCAAGAATGTAGCGTTTCAGACATGTTTGAGAATCCACATTTTGAATGTTGGACGTAGGTGCGTTTTTCCAAAAATTTAAGTATAAGTTTTTTCGCTGTTATTAGACCAATAATTAAGAAAAGCTTCTTGGAATATAGTTAGTTTACTTCCCTCTTCCATTGACCAAAGATAATCAATTCAGTATTGGGGTTCAATTTTGTGTTAAATAGTTTTGTAAAAAATTCCAAAAATTTCATCCAAAATGTAGACAGTTTTGTACAAGAAGACAAAGGAATGTGCTATAGTGGCATTTGAGTTAGACATTTGTCACAGATGGGGGAAACATTTGAAAATATTTTATTCAGTCTTGTTTTCGAATAATATAATCTATGTAAAATTTTCAATTGAATTAGGTTGTGTCTTACATTCATTGAACATTTATTTACATATAAAAATTTTTATCCCATCTATCGTTCGAATTTTTATCAATAACTCTTGTTCCCCAGTCCTCTTCTAATTGCTTTCTGTCATTGGTGTTTCTATATTTAGAATTATATTATATAAGTAAGATATTAAATTGCTTGATTCTGCCTTTCTATTCATCCTTCCTCCATTAGATCTGGGGTTAAAGTTGATATCCTTGTATATACTTTTTTTTTCAAATAATCTTGAATTTGAAGGTATTTGAAATATTGATTACTTTCAAATTATATTTTAGTTGTAATTGTTGGAATGATAAAAGTTTTCCCATTTCATGCCATCATTTTAATTCCTATTCTTTCCCAAATGGGTAAACGTATTTATCAATAATGGATGGTTTGAAATGAGGGATTATTAGCTATTGGAGTAAGAAGCGTAATTTTCTTAATTTTAAAGTTAATTTTATTTGTTTCCAAATTCGTATTATACTATGAATAATTAACCATATAACCATATAACCATATAACAATTACAGCACGGAGACAGGCCCTCTCGCCCTTCCAGTCCGTGCCGACCATTTGTTTTCCCCTAGTCCATCTACCTGCACTCAGACCATACCCCTCCATTCCCTTCACGTCCATATACCTATCCACATTACTTTTAAATGTTAAAATCGATCCTGCCTCCCACCACCTCTGCTGGAAGCTCATTCCACACAGCCACCACCCTCTGAGTAAAGAAGTTCCCCCTCACGTTACCCCTAAACTTCTGTCCCTTAATTCTCATGTCATGCCCTCTTGTTTGAATCTTCCCTACCCTCAATGGGAAAAAGCTTATCCACGTCAACTCTGTCTATCCCTTTCATCATTTTAAAGACCTCAATCAAGTCACCCCATAACCTTCTGCGCTCCAAAGAATAAAGACCTAACTTGTTCAACAACCTTTCTCTGTAACATAGTTGCTGGAACCCTGGCAACATTCTAGTAAATCTCCTCTGTACTCTCTCTATTTTGTTTACATCCTTCCTATAACTAGGCGACTAAAATTGTACACCATACTCCAGAATTGGTCTTACCAATGCCTTGTACAATTTTAACATTACTTCCCTACTCCTATATTCAATGCTCTGATTTTTATAAAGGCCAGCACACCAAAGGCTTTCTTTACCACCCTATCTACATGCGATTCCGCCTTCAGGGGAACTATGCACAGTTATTCCTAGATCCCTCTGTTCCACAGCATTCCTTAATTCCCTACCATTTACCATGTACGTCCTATTTTGATTTGTCCTGCCAAGATGTAGCACTTCACACTTATCAGCAATTAAACTCCATCTGCCATCTTTCAGCCCACTTTTCCAAATGGCCCAAAATCTCTCTGTAGACTTTGAGAATCTACTTCATTATCCACAATACCACCTAACTTAGTATCATCTGCATACTTTACTTATCCAATTTCCACCCATCATCCAGATCATTGGATGTACATGACAAACAACAGTGGACCCAACACAGATCCCTGAGGCACCCCACTGGTCACCGGCTTCCAACCTGACAAACAGCCATCCACCATTACTCTCTGACATCTCCCATTCAGCACTGTTGAATCCATCTTAGCTACTCCGCCATAACACCCAAAGGATTGAACCTTCTGAACCCAACCTTCCCATGGGGAACCTTGTCAAAGGCCTACTGAAATCCATATAGACAACATCCACTGCTTTTACCCATCATCAATTTCCTAGTTACCGCTTCAAAAAATTCAAGAAGGTTTGTCAAACATGACCTTCCAGCTCACAAATCCATGTTGACTGTTCCTGATCATACCCTGTTTATCCAGATGCTTATATATATTACTCTAAGTATCCTTTCCATTAATTTGGATTTCGTCTTGTATATTACATTGTTCAGTTTTATCGAGAAAGAAAGGATCGCGCTCCTATATATAAGGGGAACAATCCTCATTCTCCATTCTTATCCAATCTACCTGTTGGGCAGAACTGTCCAACCAGTAGATTATATTTTTTAATATTCACTGCCCAATAAAATACAATAAGTTAGTGCGCGTGTCAGTCCCTAATTCTTTAGATTTACACAATTGTGTTTTTTTAAATTCTGTGTGATTTCTTATAAAATCCCCATATAAAGTTTTATAATATCAGAATCTAATTTTTTTGAAGAATTTTTTAGAATGATTGAAATAGGTACAATATTTGTGGTAAGAAGATCATTTTTCTCACGTTTATTCTGCTATTAATGACAACAGCAGTGTCTTCCAAAATTTAATCAGCCCATTTAATTAGTTAAGAAATGCATATAGTTGCGTTGAGTAATGATTTATAGTTATCCTAGTAATTTGATGGATGTCCAAATATTTAAATTTTTCTGTTGTAATTCTAAAGGGGTCATTTCAACAGATTGTCGACTCTTGAGGTTTTATCGTCATAAAATTCGCTTTTTGTTCCAATTTATTCTATATCCTGAAAAAGAACCAAATTCTTCTATTAAATTTAGTATAATTTGGTATGCTAGTTTGCGAATTTGTAATATATAATAATATGTTCGTCTGCATATAATGAAATTTTATTATTTTGATTGTTTGGTAATATACCCATTAATGTTCGGATGGCTTCATATACTTTCAGCTAAAGGCTCTATCACTAGTGCTAAAAGCAGGGGGCGATAAAAAATAACGCGCACCCCTGCCTATTGCCCCTTCCTAAATAGAATTTCGGGGATAATATATTATAGTCAGTATTCAGCCGTCGGCATATCATATAGTAGTTTAACCCATGAAAATAAAATTATCTCCCATATTAAATTTTTTGCAATACTTTAAGTAAATAATTGCCATAACTAACTTGATCAAAAGCTTTTTCTGCATCCAATGAAATAATTGCTAGTTCTTCTTCAGTATTATGTGAGTACATTTATATTAGACAACCGCTCAAATTGGTTAAATGATATCTCTTTGGTATGAACCCTGTTTGGTCCGGATTTAATTAGTTTTACTAACATATTTACTCAATCTTCTCGCTAGGGTCTTCGTTTAATATTTTTTTGGTCTGTATTTAGGAGTGCAATACCTCTATATGAGAGCCTGGATCTTCTAGATCTTTATCCTTTTTAGTATATGTGTAATAGTTGATTCAGTTAGTGTTTCTGGTAGTTTATTTTCTTTAAAAATGTATATATATAAATCTTGCAACCGTGGAGAAATTATTTTGTAGAATCTTTTATAGAATTCATTACTAAAGCCATCTTGTCCTGGGGTTTTGCCATTCTTCAACAAACTAATTGTTTTCTTCTATTTCCTGTAGTGTAATCTGAGCTCCTAATGCCTCTTGTTCCACCATATTTAATTTTGGAAGATTACAGTTATCTAAGAAATTTTGCAATTTGAGTAATTATTTGCAGAAGTTTTCGATGTATATAAATTTTGGATAAAATTGAGCAAATCTTTTTATTAATATTTAGGTATGTTAGTAATTCCCCTTTTGTCTGATTTAATTTTAATAATTGTATTTTCTGTGTCCCTTTTTTTCAGTTGGCGTGCTAAGAGTTTATGAGGTTTATCACCAAATTCAAAAGTTCCTTGTTTTGTAATATTGAAATAATCTCATTATTCTGGCCGATAAAATTTTATTTAATTATATTTTAGTATATATTATCTTATTATGTTTATCTATAGTTGGTTTCTTTGGCATTTTCTAAATCTAATTGTCTAATTTCTTGTTCTAACTGCAATTTGTTCAGTATATTCTTTTTATTTTGGAAAGCTTGGTATGAGATTATAATTCCATCTAATAAATTGCCTTAAAAGTTTCCCATAATATGGAGGGTGAAATATCTGGTGTATCATTTGTCTCAAAGATAAATCTCATCTGCTCTTTTAAATATGTGCAACCTTGTGAGTTATTTAAAATTTGGGGGTTAAACCTCCAAAACGAATTTTTATCGGGCATTCCTTCTAATTTTAAAAGAAATGTTAAGGTGAATGATCAGTAAATTATACTATTATGATATTTAGAATTATATGTATATGGAATTATTTTGTGTCCACTAAGAAATAATCAATATGTGAATATGTTTTTATGTACTGATTGAATAAAATGAATATTCCCTACTTACTGGGTTAGCGATTCTCCAATACATCTGTTATATTAAGTATTTTTTTCATGTATGTATTTAGGAGTTCACTCGTTTTTAGATTTTATGTTAGTCCTTTTTTGTTTTGCTGATTTATCCAAATATGGATCTAAAACACAATTCAAATCTCCCCCTATTATCACATTTTGATGATTAAGTTCTGAAATTATATCCAAAATTTTACTAATAAATCTGGTTCTTTAGCCAGTTCGGCGTCAAGTGCCTCTGCTCGAATGGAAGTCGAAGCTGTTTAGTCGCTCAATCAATAGAAGAGAATACCTTGGAGAAGAAACATGAGATTGAGCGACATGAAGAACAGCTGAGAGGAGAGCTGAAAAGACGAAAAGAACAGCTGGAAGTAGCCACAAAGTTGGCGGTTGCCAAATCGACGAAGGAGATAATGGAAAGAGGGTTCAAGATGCGGCTCTAAAATATCTGATGGGATGAGCTATTTGAGAAAAGGAACTGCTCAAAGGGAAACAGCAGCTGAATTACATCTACAGCCACCAGAGGAAGACTGGTCTCGCCATTCAAGTCTAGCACTGAGTAAGTGGACGGTCGATAAAGCTCCATCTCAACCACAGGTAGTTAAACCGAAGCAAATAACCTTTGGACCATCTGTTAAGGCTCGTGACAAAACATCCAGATCAGCACTCTTTTCAGAGGCCGATGTTTGTTTATGATACGAAGAAGCCTAGTTAGGGACAAACAACTAGTCATAGGACTCGTGACAAAACTTACTCAACCAGTATTCTTTTTCAGAGGCCTGTTTATCATACGTCTGCGCCAAGCCAAGGATCTCAAGGTGAAAAGGAATTAAACTGAAATCAGCAAGCTCATAGCTCAACAAAATCTCTCTTCCACCCTACCACCAATAGAAATTTGCAGATATGATGGTGATCATTTGCGGTAGGTAGCTTTCATAATGGCATTTCACGAAGGAGTAGAAATTAAAACTACTAATGAATAAGAGCGCTTACGATTTCTGGTGCATTACACAAGCGGACATGCAAAGGTGCTTGTCGAAAGTTGTCTAAATAGGCCTGCAGGCCATGGCTATCGAGAGGCAAAAAGTTTGCTTGAAGAATGTTATGGTAATGAACAGAGAATAACTAATGCATATATGAAGAAGCCCTATGCTTGGAAAGATATCGGCAGAAGATGTGGAGGCATTAAGTGAGTTTGTGATATTTCTTAGAGGTTATTGTAGCTCGATGAAATATCTCGACCACATGGAGGAAATGAATATTGTTAGTAATACTAGTGCCATCATTCTAAAACTGCCCTATAGGGCTTAGAGATAAGTGGAGAGATAGGATTATAGAAAATGAGAATAGAGAAGCCATGTTGCTTGACCTGGTGGCTTTCTTAGAAGGGGAAGTACGGTTCATGTTAGATCCACGCCATGGGAGTATTCAAGATCCTAAACCAATTGCAACTGTCAAAGGTTCTACCTTTACTAAGACTAAAGGAAGATCAGGACTTAAGGGAGGCAGTTTTGCTACCGCTATAATACCTGTGGAAAAGACAGGTGGAATGAAAGGAGATGTATCTACTATCAAGCAAAAAGGATTTTGTTTGTTATGTGATGAGGTTGGTCACACCATAGGGTGGTGTCGAAGATTCAAGAAGAAGGAATATACAGAAAAGATGGATTTCTTAAAGGAGAAGGGAATCTGTTTTGGATGTTTGAAAAAAGGACACATGGTTAAAGACTGTAGGATTCCTACAATTTGTGATAAGTGCAAGCAAGATCATCCTGAAGCACTTCACACTGAGCTGAAGAAGCCAGAGTAAATAGAATAGAAGGAGAAGCCAGCTACTGGTGATGCTGTCACCTCATCTCAGATAACTGCCATATTGGGGCCGGGGTAGAAACCTGTATCTTCTCTATCTTACCAGTACAGGTTAGGAATAGCAAGAGGAATACAATGTTGCAAACATATGCATTTTTGGATCATGGAAGTTCGGCTACCTTTTGTACAGAAAGCTTGATGAGAAGGCTGGACATCACAGGAGAAAAGACTAAGATTCTATTGCATACCATGAATGAAGAGAAGGAGTGCGTTAGTCATTACATTACAAGTATGGAAATACCTCTGGATGAAGGCAATTTTATACCAATACCTGAGGTGTTTACACATGAGACCATGCCTGTTTGTCATCAAAATATACCCAAACATGAGGACTTGAAACAATGGCCTTATTTGAAGGATGTCAAGATACCTAAAATAAATTCTGGTATCGACCTACTAATCAAAACTAATGTTTTGACGGCATTGGAACCTATACAGACTGTGAGGAGCCAAAGGGATGGACTGTTTGTTGTGAAAACCCTACTAGGATGGGTTATCTATGGCTCCTTGAGAAGGAACAACAAAAGCAGGAACCAGCAGACCTACCCTGCTGCTGCTGTTAATCAAATATCTACTGGTAAATTAGAAAAGCTATTGATCAAGCAATACAGTCATGACTTCAATGAAAGTACCAGTAAGGTATCTGAAGAAATGTCCAGGGAAGAGTTAAAGTTCTTGGATATTATGAACTACTCAGTAAACATGATAGACGGACACTATTGTCTGGACTTACCTTTCAAACAAGTAAGTGTTAGTCTGCCGAATAATCATCGTATGGCAGAGCAACGCACCCAGTATCTGAAACAAAGGTTTGGCAAGAATATGAAATTTCATGAGGGATATACGTCTTTCCTAAAGGATATGATTGACAATGATTATGTCGAAATGGTACCGACAAACCAACTAAATCGAAGTGATGGAGAGCTTTGGTACATTCCGCATCATGGGGTGTATCACTCGAAGAAAGGGACCTTGAGGGTGGTCTTTGACTGTGCTGCAGTCTTCAAAGGAACATCATTTAACTGTCAACTACTGCAAGGTCCAGACCGTACCAACTCGCTCACTGGAGTTCTTTTTAAATTCAGACAAGAACCGATTGCTTTGACGGCTGATATTAATGCGATGTTTCATCAAGTCAAAGTATCAGAAAAACACAGTGACTACCTGCGATTCTTATGGTGGCCTGAAGGGGATGCACAACAAGGTCTTGTTGAATACCGGATGAAGCTACATTTCTTTGGAGCAGTGTCATCACCAAGTTGAGCGAACGCTGCATTAAAGAAGACCGCAGAGGATAATAAAGCTCACTTTCCAGAAGAAGTGATAACCACTGTGAAGAATAATTTCTATGTGGATGATTGCTTAAAATCCATGTCTACGGAGCAGGAAGCAATTCAAATGGTAAAACATCTGACTTCCTTCTGCAATAAAGGAGGATTTACGCTTTTCAAGTGGATCAGCAACAGCCATGTTGTATTGGAAAGCATTCCACCAGATGATAGAGCCAAGGGGACCAGGGAGTTGGATTTGGACAAAGACAATTTGCCAATGGAAAGAGCATTGGGATTGAACTGGTGCGTTGAAACAGATGTGTTCAAATTCAGAATCTCGATTCAAGAGCGACCATGTACAAGACGGGGCATCCTATCTGTGATTGGTTCTGTATACGACCCTTTGGGATTTCTTGCACCATTTACACTGCCAGCCAAGTTGATTTTGCAGGATCTTTGTAAGGAAAAAACTTGGATGCCAGTGAGTGGCTACGGTACTGTTTAAAATTTAAGACTGGAAAATTATAACAAAGAAGTACATGCTGCATTCTTAATGGGAAAGGCCAGAGTGGCACCATTGAAACAAATGACAATTCCCAGAATGGAACTTACTGCCGCAGTCTTAGATGTCTTTGACATAATGCTGCAAAAAGAACTATAACTCCAACTGGAAGAATCTATCTTCTGGACTGATAATACTACAGTGCTTAAATATTTCAACAATGAGAACAAACGTTTCTTGACATTTGTAGCATCTCTTTTGTATTGGGAGCTACTAATGTTTCACAATGGAAATATGTTAACACAAAGAAAAATCCTGTGGATGAAGCTTCTAGAGGACTAACAGCAGACCGCTTCTTAAGCAATAAGAGATGGATCAATGGACCGGAATTTCTCTGTAAGCCAGACAGAGAATGGACAAAGCTGGCATTTGAAACCTCTGCTAATGATCTGGAAATTAAACAAAACATTACAGTGAACGTTATTGCTAAAAATCTTATTATTCTCTCGAAGGATTTTCACATATCAACACTAATATTAAAATTTTGGAAAGGCCCTATATCCCCCACAACTAAAATGTGGATTACGGAAATGTTGGAGACCCTACACCTGGAAAGAATCAGATTTGCCTTAATGGACAAACAAGAAGTTTTCGTTAGAATATGGTCTTCTTTCATTGATTACTTAAAAGGGTAGAATGGTTCGGCAGGGAACCCTAACTGAAACTTGGACTCAGGAATAGATGAAAAGTTATATTTTATATTCCTTGATCTTATCTCCTATGATGTATTAATAGTAAATTATTCTATTCTTTATGATTTTCTTTTTTGATGTTGATTTTTTTTTTTTTTTTCTTACTGTTTTTCCTCTCTTTATATAAAAAAAAATTATTAGTCAAAATGATTCACTTGACAATATTAATAATGTATGTCCGTTGAACATGAAATATTGCTATCATAACCATATGTTTTTTGCTAAATCACTGTCTACATTAATAAAAATATATATTTAAAAAAAAATAACATTAATGTTACGACATATCCATGAATTGATCAGACATGGAAGAAGAAGTTTCATGCTATCAAAACTTTGGACTTTTGTGTTTTGGACTATATACTGGGTTTCATGCCTGATGTTAATGGTTTGTGCATCCAATATGACTTCAGACTAAGATTAATGTTTTAATAAGACCAATAACCACATTATGCTTGCTTCTAGAAAGCGAAGGTGAAGATGGAAGAATCGCTAAGGAAGTCTGAATGCTGAAATGCATGCTATTTTTTGTTTTTTGATATATGTTAAGCTTTTAGAGCTACCTTTTTTAATGTCTATATGTAATTGCCTCGTTATATACTCAGAACAATTAGGGGCTGCTATGTAGTACCCATTTAGCTTAACTCTTAGTTATAACTATAACCAGTTACCTTTAAATTTTATCTGCCTGTAATTATTTGGGTGGGATTTATATGTAGACTGAGGCGTGTTTTGCGGCTGGGATTCTCACAGCAACGCCTTGGTAATTTTAGGTTAGTTTTGTTTTGAAGAAGCATGGGGGAGAGGTCACAGCTTTCCACATTGCATGAGTTTGACTACGAGTAAGATCGAAATGTACTTATACAAGAAGAAGTTTGGATGAATATCTTACTGTTTTTACTACTACATTAAATAAACTATTAATTAAGAGTCTGTGTTTGGAAGATTTATCTTTGGATTATTTTCCTGCTAGATGCAGGAAAATGTTCACAATGTTGGATGAGTCCAGAACCAGGGCCGCAGTCTTAGAATAAAGGGGAGGTCATTTAAGACTGAGGTGAGAAAAAACTTTTTTACCCAGAGAGTTGTGAATTTATGGAATTCCCTGCCACAGAGGACAGTGGATGCCAAATCACTGGATGGATTTAAGAGAGAGTTGGAGAGAGCTCTAGGGGCTAGTGGAGTCAAGGGATTTGGGGAGAAGGCAGGCACGGGTTATTGATAGCGGACGATCAGCCTTGATCACAATGAATGGCGGTGCTGGCTCGAAGGGCTGAATGGCCTCCTCCTGCACCTATTTTCTATGTTTCTATGTTTCTATGGACGGCATTGAATGTCTCGTGCAGAGCTCGTAAATGCGTATCAATTATCTCCTAAACCCCTGTCTTCAATCTAAGTGACTTAAAGGAGGAGTCCTTGAAACGATATAACAATCTGTCACTACACTCTATTCCTTGGAGCACTGGAGGATGAGGGGTGAACAAAACCCTGAAGAATAGATCGGGTTTTCTGTACTTTTTTATCTTTGATATCTACTCTCAAACAATGGAAACCACTATGAAAGATGTCATGTATTGTTGATAACATGAGGGTAGTTAGTTAATCTAGTATTTCATTGATAACACAAGAGCTGTTAGTTAATCTTGACCTTTTCAATGGCATTCATCTGTTCTCCTTATATTCATAAAAAGCAAAATGTGTCAGTACCAGATATCATATACAATAATCTTTCTGAGAATAAACATTGTTGTGTTTATGATTATGATTTAGATGCCAATTAAATATTTATGGAGTGAATTTTAACCTTTGGATTTGAGCAAGAATGCAAACTATTTCCTCTTTCCTTCTAGGATCCGTGGTTAAATTGTTTAGATAGGAGAGCAGAGGAATCATGCTTAAATAAACAGTTAAAATTAAGTATTGCTGGATTTATTACAAGGTCTTGTGCATGATAAGGTTATTTTGTAAATCATTATTTTTAGTGTGACTGGCTGATGCTGGAAATGATTATTTCTGCTATATTACAGATAGATAATGCTGCCCAAAACGGCTTGGTTGCCACTCTGAAAAGAGTGCCACTATTGAATCACTGAGCTATCTGCTGGCACATCATTTTTGATTATTTTTGTGGCCCCTGTGGGTGAGTTTACCATGCCGACATCATTAAAGACAGTTTTAAGATATGAATTCAGAGTAATTATGAAATTAATTTAGGCTTTCCAAGCTTCCTTTCTTTCATTAACCCAAGAGGAGGCTTTTCTCCTAGGGCCCACAATCATTTAATTTGCTGTTTTTTGGTGGGATGCACGCATACACTCTTAATACAGGTAGTTCAGCTACAACGCGTGTTTCCATAATACAAATTGATTAGATCGTGAGGGATAAATTAGAGAACTGCATTACATGGACTGAATTGGTTATAGCACACCTTTGATTGGGAAGTAGGAAACCACTTAAAAGTTACTTTTGAAATTGACAAATATTGCAAAAAGCTGTTTCAGAGAAAATAAATACTGGAGGAAATAGAAAAGGTTTCTACTCCTATTGACAGTTGGGCAATGATATTTTGTGACAAGCTAAGTAACTTGTAACCATTCATGTTTTTAGCTTGCAGTAATAAAAATAAACCATCGCTTTGAAAAATAATATTTCTGAAAATCTTGCAGGAAAACGAACTGTAATATTACAGTGTAAATACGTTTGCATGCACACAAATCCTGAGATTATATGGGAATTTCTTTTGGAGATAACGGCTGGGATTTTATGGGACAGGTTTTTCGTCTGCTTGTCCCATCTTGTTGAAGGCTCTACTTTCCTCCAGTCAGGATGAAACTCATATTTAACAGATTAAAAGGAATCAAGAAAGGTTATCTTGACATTGCTTCATGTTATCCAATCCTAAAGTCCTTCCAAGTGACTAGATAGCAATAGAAACAGTGAAGATAGCAATTTTATAGATGCCAACAATCAAAATGGCTAAGAAATGCTCAAGACATTTGGATAGATATATGAATAGGGAGTGTTTCAAGGTTTCAAGGTCAGTTGATTGACACATGTACCAATTAAGGTACTGTGAAATTTAAGTTACCATACTAAGTGGTAACTATACTAAGTGAAAAGCTACAAGACACAAAAGGGATATAGTAAAAATGCAGCTAAATGGGACTATCCCAGATTATTACCCATATCACACATCTGAGGTATGCTTTTACAAAATTGTATTCCCTTCGTTTTTACTGCCAGCAGGGGTAACAGGGGAATATTTTCTTGTATTCCCCTTTCTTGCGAACGCCTATGGACTTTACCTGTTAAAACAGCGGGGAATATAGTCTTATATTCCCCTGGTCTCACATCCGGGAACTTGGCAACGTGACGGCAACGTGACGCTGCGTGGGAAATTTAGAATATTCAAACGGCAGACAGGAAGACTGCCGCGTCCATTTTGGTTAAATTTTACGTGGAAGTCCGCCGAGCTGAGATGTTCAGATTATCCTCTAGATGTCTGATATGGGTAATAATAACAATATTGACTGTCCTCTTTCGGGAGATACGACATATATTGCCCTCACTAGATCCATATTGCCCTCGTCTTCGACTCGGGCAATATGAATCTACTTCAGGCAATATATGTCGTATCCCCCTCAAGGCCAGTCAATATTCTATTAATATCAACTTGGTCAACTGGGTTGGGCCAATGGCCTGTTCCAATATAGCTCTATGACTCGAAGATCCCTGCTAGAGAGAAATAAGTGGTAGGATGTATTCATTTAGAGGGAAAAAGTAAATTTGGCTTAGGAGGTCATTCTATTTGTAATTGTAATTGATTTATTAGCCAAGTATGAAAACAAGTATGTAAATCATACGAGGAATTTGATTTGCCATACAGTCATACCAAAAAAGCAACAAAACTCGCAACCACATAAAAATTTAACATAAACATTCATCACAGCGGCTCCTCCACATTCCTCACTGTGATGGAAGGCAATAACGTATTATCTTCTTTCCTCCTATCTCTCCCGCGGTGGGGGGTCGAACCATCCGCTGTCGGGGCGATTGAAGCTCCTGCAGCCGACGCTCGAAGCTCCCGCGATCGGGGCAGTTAAGGCTCCTGCGGCTTGGACCTCCCGAAGCCGGTCCCTAACCAGGGACCGCGAGCTCCACGATGTTAAGTCCGCAGGTTCCCGCGGTTGGAGCTCCCTAGGTCGATCCCCAGCAAGAGGCCGCCAGGCTCCACGATGTTAGACCAAAGTGCAGACGGAGATACGATAAGGAAAAAGTCGCATCTCCGTCGAGGAAAGAGATAAAAAAAGACTCCCCCCCCCCTCCACCCCCCACATAATATAAAACTAAAGATAGGTTTGTGTTCAATTTTTCAAGAGCATTTGATTTACAGGAAAGGCTGCACAACATTAATCAGGTCACATGAGGGGATGTGACTACAATGCTGAATGTCTGGAAAAAAGGAGCTGGTATGAGGAGGCCATAAATCTTTTCTAAGTCTCTAATTTTTCAACACAAAGTAAAAGATAAAACTATAGGCCTACAATTTATAATGACTTTCCATCCATTAACTGAAGTGCTTTGAAGAAGTTAGAACAGTGTATTTCTATTTCACCTTAATTTCTATTGCACATTTGAAAATTCTTCCTTCATTATTAAATGCTTCTATTGGCCAATACCATATACAGTATATATTTAACTTCTTTCCCCACAGATATGACTATACAGTCTTGACAAATAGCAGTTATTTTATTTAATTATGTTATCCTCTCTTACATTTTTACACTTTATAATGTCATTTTATGCCAATTTCAAAAATAATTTATCTTAGGTGACGTATATTTCATGCCTGTCAATTGATTAGTTTGTCACTATTATTTGATAAATGGGTAGTATCACTTATTAATGTTTTGTTACTGAGTCTATGGAGTTTGGGGAAGAGTGAAGATGCAAAAGTAAAGGACATTTAAGTTACAATACACTAGGATTTTCAAACAATAGCTCTACAATTTCTAATGACTTTCCATCGATTAACCTAAGTGCACAGCAGCCCCAAACAGAGTTGTGAACAAGAGCATTTCTTGGAATCTAATAAGGCATTATAAAATGATGAGGAGGAAGGAACTGCAGATGCTGGTTTACACCAAAGATAGACACAAAAAACTGGAGTAACTATGGTAAGATGGGCATCTGTATATGTAAATCACCTCACGGTGATTCCAGATTTCAAAGATCCTCATCTATTTTGCTAAATGGAGGCCCAGGCAAAGGAGCAGCCATAGAATCCTTGACTCGTCAGATTGTTGAGGAACAGCAATGGGGCAGAAGAGCCTCCACATATTTGCCTGGAAAATTTATCTCTAGATGATGAATGTAGCACCAGTACATTGTGTTTGGCCTCTGCATTTCATCTCATTTATATGAATGGATTTCAGGCATAGGAGTTAGATGGTAGCTGACATTACTATATAGTCCTCATTCTTTAGGAAACGGGGGTTCCCCTCTTCCATTATAGATGAGGCTCTCACCAGGGTCCTTGATATCCCGCAGCTCTGTTCTTGCTCCCTCTCCCCCTATTCCCTCTCTCCAGAGATGCTGCCTGTCCCGCTCAATTACTCCAGCATTTTGTAGTCTACCTTTACTATATAGTTCCGTGTAGGAAGGAACAGCAGACACTGGTTTACACCAAAGATAGACACAAAAATGCTGGAGTAACTCAGCGGGACAGGCTGCATCTCTGGAAAGAGGGAATGGGTGATGTTTGGGTCGAGACCCTTTTTCAGACTGTTCCATCAGTGCTATTCATCAGTGTCAAAATCACTGGTACGTGTTTAACCTAAAAAAAAATTGTCTTGTGTTCTCAAGAGTAGGAAAACCCTGTAAGTTGGTCCCAAGTTAAATTCCAGTTGCAAAACCTGATCTTGCAACTTGAGATTTGCCTGAGACTAATGACACCATGAAGATAGTAAGGTGGGGGTTGTGCCTTCTGGTAGTCTTATGGCTTTCTCCTTAACTTCAATAGCTGGGCAACTATATTCTAGTGACATCTTGGCTACTTCAGGGTGGCAAAACTGTGGACTTACTCACTCAACAACACCGCAGAAGTACCTTCACCACAATAACTGAGTAGGCAAAATAAAATGACTCACCTCCTGTCTGCTATAAAGATGAGATATAAAATAGTGCTAAGCCTGAAGAAATAAAGCTGCCGTTTGGGACCAGTTATATCTTATTTTGCCTGAGAGTTAAAACCTCCAATGGCTGAGATCAAGAGAACATCTAATGAAGACTATCACATTTTCGGAATTATTTTCAGGAGACTTTCCAAAGCATGGGAAAAATGTAACCCTGTGATAATTGAATTACAAAGTCAACAATATATCTCAGTGCAGCTGGGAGGTTCTTTGGCAGGGAAAGTCCAACAAGTGCACAGGTAAGGAGGCTAACAATAGAAAGATTTCAAGTCAAGAACAATTTGTACTATTCTAAGTAATACTTGTTCCCATTACTCATGATGCTGTATGATCTTTAAAACATTGCAAAATATTGACTAATCCATGCTGCTCGATAAGAGGCCTCCCTGTTACGACCACAAAGCTTCATTGAAGATTACACAGAGAGATTTATGAACTTGGTGCTCCTTGAATCAAATAGGGCGTTCAACAGAATATCCAAAACCAGGCATATTGTAGGTCAGCATAAATGGCAGGCAACCTCAAAAACGCTCTGACATTGGTTCTGTTCCTGGGAACGACCCTTCAATGCAGCACAGAACAATACAATTATTGATGTTTTCAGTCCAGCTGAATCAATCGAGTAAACTGGGAGAAATGCTGCAGGCAGACTTTCACTTGGGACGAGATAGAAAGCAAAATGACTTTGCCACTTAATGGGAGAAGGCAAACTTCGAGCCTACTCTTTTTTCCCTGCTCGCTCATTCTTCAAATGTCACAAGCAGTAAACTTCTCTTAAATCATTCATTCTTTTTTTTTATTGAGCTGAGCACAGAGAGAGTGGAGCACATGCTGTGTGTAAGTAAGTTTCTGATTGCAAATTCAATACACTGCAAATGGTTTTTCTGCGAATTGAATTTTCTCAAAGTGTTGATAAACGAGTATCTGTATGAAAGTACTTGGGTTCGGAAGGTACAGAAGTGTGGAAACACACACCTCCAGATTCAGGGACAGTTTCTACCCAGCTGTTATCAGGCAACTGAACCACAACTACAACTAGAGAGCAGTCCTGAACTACTATCTACCTCATTGGTAACCCTCAGCTATCTTTGATCGGACATTGCTGGCTTTTTCTTGCACTAAAAGTTATTTCCTTATCATGTATCTATACAATGTAAATGGCTGGATTGTAATCATGTATTGTCTTACTGCTGACTAGAGGGTATGCAACAAAAGCTTTTCACTGTACCACGGTACACGTGACAATAAACTAAACTGAACTGAACTGAAACTGAAGCTATTTTTGATCTGACTTTACTGGCTTTAACATGCACTAAATGTTATTCCCTTTCATGTATCCGTACACTGTGAATGGCTTGATTGTAATCATAATTGTCTTTTCGCTGACTGGTTAGCACACAACAAATGCTTTTCACTGTACTTCGGTACACGTGACAATGAACTAAACTGAACTGAAGTCCGCAAAAATTACTGGCCACAAAAGTCCATGTTCCACGGTATTGGGAACATATCACTGCTTGCTTGCTCGAGTCCTCCAGTACTGTCATTGCTGGAATTTGTGGGGTCAGTCAGAGAACCAGTATGTGCATGATCTGATGACTGCTGTCCACTTACTCTACCCTGCTATAAAACATCCATACTCTTCCCCATGGTAGACAAAAATGCTGGAGAAACTCAGCGGGTGAGGCAACATCTATGGAGCAAAGGAAATAGGCAACGTTTCGGGTTGAGGCCCTTCTTCAGACTGATGTGAGGGGAGGGGGGGGGGGGGGGCGTGCGGGAAGAAGAAAGGAAGAGGCGGAGACAATGGGCTGAGGGAGAGCTGAGAAGGGGAGGAGAAAGCAGGGACTACCTGAAATTAGGGAAGTCAATGTTCATACCAATAGACAATAGACAATAGGTGCAGGAGTAGGCCATTCGGCCCTTCAAGCCGCTGGGGTGTAAACTGCCCAAGTGAAATATGAGGTGCTGCTCCTCCAGTTTACGGTGGTCCTCACTCTGGTCATGGAGGAGGCCCAGGATAGAAAGGTCAGATTTGGAATGGGAGGGGGAGTTGAAGTGCTGATCCACCAGGAGATCAGGTTGGTTATTGTGAACCGAGTGGAGGTGTTCGGTAAAGCGATCGCCAAGCCTACGCTTGGTCTCACCGATGTAGAGCAGCTGACACCTAGAGCAGCAGATGCAATAGATGAGGTTGGAGGAGGTGCAGGTGAACCTCTGCCGCACCTGAAAAGACTGCTTGGGTCCTTGAATGGAGTCAAGGGGGGAGGTAAAACGACAAGTGCAGCATTTCATGCGGTTGCAAGGGAAAGTGCCAGGAGAAGGGGTGGTTTGGGTGGGAAGGGACGAATTGACCAGGGAGTTACGGAGGGAGTGGTCTCTGTGGAAAGTAGACAGGGGAGGAGATGGGAAGATGTGGGCAGTGGTGGGATCCCGTTGGATGTGGCGAAAATGTCGGAGGATTATTTGTTGTATGTGACGGCTGGTAGGGTCGAAGGTGAGGACAAGGGGGAGTCTGCCCTTATTACGGGGGATGGGGAGTGAGAGCAGAGTTACAAGGTATAGAAGAGACTCTGGTGAGAGTCTCATCTATAGTAGAAGAGGGGAACCCCCATTCCCTGAAGAATGAGGACATCTCCGATGCCCTCATGTGGAACACCTCATCCTGGGTGCAGATGCGGCGTAGACGGAAGAATTGGGAGTAGGGGATGGAGTCCTTACAGGAAGCAGGGTGGGAAGAAGTGTAGTCCAGATAGCCATAACTATTTCTCATAGTTGGGCTCTTCTCCAGAATCCCAAAACGCATCAATTATTGTCCTTTCCAACGTTGTACAAAGGATCAAAACTAATCGTAATTGAAAGAGACCTTTCTTCAGATTTTTCAGATGCCCCTTTATTGGGATGAGAGCAACCATTCCCTCACCTTCAACCTCAAGTCAAACACAATTGTATCCTTCTGATGGCCTGATTTTATTCATTTGTGTCTTTACCCCTCAATTGTTGGGTTTAGTTTAGTTTAGAGATATAGCATGGAAATAGGCCCTTCAACCCATGCCGATCAGCGACCACCCCATACACTAGCACTATCCTACACACTAGGGACAATTTACAATTTTACCAAAGCCAATTAATCTACCAACCTGTATGTCTTAGGAGTGTGAAAGGAAACCGGAGCACCGGGAAAAAACAATGCGGTCATGGGGAGAACGTACAAATTCTATACGGAAAGTACCTGTAGTCAGGATTGAATCTGTGTCTCTGGCACTGTAAGGCAGGAACTTTACTGCTGTGCCACTGTACCACCCCGGCTGACCCCTTGGTATGTAGAAGAAGGGCAGCGATTCAAGAGCTTGCCTGGCAGCCCCAGAACCAAAGGAGACAAAGCAGATGTCAGGCAGGCCCTAGGGATTTTTGTGCTAGAGAGTTCAAGGTTACTTCTTTTGTATGATGTAATCATTCTTTTAAATGATGCAATAGTAAGGATAGATATTAGCTTGGATGCTGTAGAATCTGTATGGGCAGAACTGCAAAATATCCAAGGGCAGAAAACAATTGTTGGAGTTGTATACAGACCACCAAACAGTAGTAGGGAGGTTGGGGACAGCATCAAGCAGGAAATTAGGGATGCGTGTAGCAAAGGTACAGCGGGTATCATGGTCGACTTTAATCTACATATAGATTGGGCTAACCAGATTTTTTAGCAGCGCTGAGGAGGAGGATTTCCTGGAATGCACTTCCCCAAGCCATCTTCCTAGTGATGGCTTGGGGAAGTGCAAACCCTCGTTATTGTCTGGCGCCATCACTTCATCGCAGGTGTGCTTTTGTGGGTTTTTCTCCTCAGTCGACAGCGCTCCTCCTGAGTAGCAGGAGCTATTATATATTTGGCTGACCAAGCAAGCGGTTTTCGAGTACTCTAATTTGTTTGTGGTTTCCAAATAAAAATCGTTTTACTCAACCTGCCTGTCTCGCCAAAGTGGAAGTCTGCCTTAGGATGGAACGTGACATGGTTAATTCAGAGACCAGGGTCCTGAACTTAAAGAAATGAGACGTTGACGGTATGAGACGGGAAGTGGCTAGGGTAGACTGGCAAATGGTACTTAAAGGGTTGACGGTGGAGATGCAATGACAAATATTTGAGGTTCGCATGGATGAGCTACAAAAATTGTTCATCCCTGTCTGGCAAAAAAATAAAACAGGGAAGGCAGCTCAACCGTGGCTAACGAGAGAAATTAAGGATGGTGTTAAATCCAAGGAAGAGGCATATTAATTGACCAGAGGAAGCAGCAAACTGGAGGACTGGGAGAAATTTGAAATTCAACAGAGGACAAAGGGATTAATTAAGAGGGGGAAAATAGAGCATGAAAGAAAGCTTGCGGGAATATAGAAACTGACTAAAAGCTTCTTTAGATATGTGATGAGGAAAAGATTAATGAAGACAAATGTAGGTCCCTTACAGTCAAAAACAGATGAATTTATAATGGGAAATAAAGAAATGGCAAACCGCGTAAACAAGCACTTTGATTCTGTCTTCATTAAGGAAGACACAAACAATCTCCCGGAAATACTTGGGGACCGAGGATCTTGTGGATAAAGAACTGGTTGACAGACAGGAAGCAAAGAGTAGGAATTAACTGTCCTTTTCAGAATGGCAGGCTGTGACTAGTGGGGTGCTGCAAGGCTCAGTGCTGGGACCCCAGTTATTTACAATATATATTAACGATTTAAATGAGGGAATTAAATGTGACATCTCCAAGTTTGCGGATGACACAAAGCTGGGTGGCAGAGTGAGATGCGAGGAGGATGCTATGAGGCTGCCGGGTGAATTGGATAGGTTTGGTGAGTGGGCAGATGCATGACAGATGCAGTGTAATGTGGATAAGTGTGAGGTTATCCACTTTGGTGGCAAGAACAGGAAGGCAGATTATTATCAGAATGGTGCCAGATTAGGAAAAGGGGAGGTTCAACGAGACCTGGGTGTCCTTGCACATCAGTCACTGAAAGTAAGGCAGTGAAGAAAGCCAATGGCATGTTGGCCGCCATTGTGGGAGGATTTGAGTTTAGGAGCAAGGAGGTCCTACTGCAGTTGTACAGAGCCCTGGTGAGACCATACCGTGCGTATTGTGTGCAGTTTTGTTCTCCTAATTTGAGGAAGGACATTCTTGCTATTGAGGGAGTACAGCGTAGGTTCACCAGGTTAATTTCTGGGATAGCGGGAACTGACATATGAGGAAAGAATTGGTCGACCGGGCTTATATTCACTGGAAATTAGAAGGATGAGAGGGAATCTTATAGAGACATATAAAATTCTTAAGGGATTGGCAAGGCTTGATGCAGGAAAAATATTCCCCATGTTGGGGGAGTCCAGAAGCCGAGGTCACAGTTTAAGAATAAGGGCTGAGATGAGGAAAAACCTTTTCACCTAGAGAGTTGTGAATCTGTGGAATTTTACTTCGGAGTCACTTGAGTGATTCCGTGAAGAAGACCCGCCAGGCTGCATGCGCACCAGTATGTCAGCCGCATTGACGCACGGAGGCTGTGAGGATCAGAGCTCCTCCAGCGGTAAGTATTCAGATTCCAGGTAAGTAAAGACTTTCACTGGAGTTCGAGTCCGTGCTGGCCGGTTCGCTATCTACCGAGTGCTAGCATGGAAAAAACAGGGAAGGGAAAGCGGCGAGTAACAACCAGCCGCGGCAGCTTAGGCATGGAAGGCCTGCCTCATACCCCTGTACAGTCGCTAGCTACAGAGTTAGCGACTGTGGACTTAGTGCCACACAGCACAGAGCCGTCGCCATTCGGGCGCAAGGCAATTGATAAGTCTGCTAGGCCCACGGAGTCGGGGGATGATTCCTCACCGGGGCTGGATAGAGTGTGTACATGCCTATTCCAAGTAGAGGAGCTGTTGCACACAGTCCTCCAGAGAACTTCACTCCAAGAGGAGTGTCAGCGCTCAGAGAAAGAGGCGCCAGCAGCAACAGTGCTGCCAGATAACCCTTTTACTTTTGAAGGGAGTGCAATGGGTCAGATCAGTCCTGAGCCCGAATCTGATGGGGAAGTTCAGCCAGGAGAAACAGTGGAGTTACCCTTTGTTGCCCCTTCATGAGCAGGGGAGCTCTTAGGTGAAGAGCTGGCTACCACAATAATATTACATGGTTTCTCATCAGCTCCAGGAGCTTACTATGGATGAGACAGCCAAAAAACATGAGCTTCCAAGCAACTGTGAGTTGTTAAAAGTTCCAACTGTGAATCAGGTTATATGGGGTCAAATGGGACCCGGCATGTGAAGTCAAGAAATAAAAATGCAGAGGATTTTAAAATTATTGGCGGCTGGCATCATGGCATTCACAAGAATAATGGATGGAAGTTATTTGACCAGAATACACCAAGAGACTCTGGGGTTGCTATGTAACACCCATTTTTAGATCAATTGTCTCGGGAAAAGGTCTATTAGGCCCACCATTAATCCCAGATATGCTGTGATTTGCAAGCCTGCAAATATCCAACCACCTGATCTGTTGTTTGGCGCAGACCTCACCAAACAGGTCAAAGAAATAAATGAAGGCGCAAAAACAATGAGCCTGATGAGACCAATGATGCCCGGCAGACCGCTGAAGGGAAAGTATCCTTACAGAACAACCTCAGCGTCCGGGGCTACACCCGGGTCGGTCCTCAGCGCAGGGGCGCAGATGGTACCCTTTGGCTGGAGCACGAGCAACTATGGAGGCCACTGCCAGAGGCTGGAGTCAACAGGGTGCACCCAGTTACCAGAGAGGTAAGTGGACCTGGTTCTCATAAAAACATATTAAATGTAACACAGGAAAAAGTTGGTGGTAGATTATGGCTTTTTTTATGATGAATGGAAGCAGCTTACTTCAGATCTGTTTATCAGGAGTGTAATTCAAGGGTTTCGGATTGAATTCATTCCAAATGGTGTTTTACCTCTCCAACATGTTCCTAGCAGAACACTTTATTTTTCACAAACAGAGGAAATAGAGGTTCAAGCTGAACTCGTAAAATTATGTAACAAAGGTGTAATTGAGAAAGCGGTTCATCAAGTCCATCAATGTATGTCAAATATATTTCCACATCCCAAAAAGGACGGAGGATGCAGAATTATTTTGGATCTGACAAAATTAAATCCATTTGTACTCTATAGACACTTCAAAATGGAAACGTTGCTTACCACCAAGCAACTGATTTCCAGAGGTTGTTATATGGCAACCATAGATCTGAAAGATGCCTATTACTCAGTGCCGGTTCATTGCGAGCATAGAAAGTATTTTAAATTTATTTGGATTAATCAATTATGGCAGTATAAGGCACTGCCGTAATTGATTAATACAGCAAGAAGTGCTTTATCATCATATTTAGTGATGAAGCCGGACAAACATTCGATTGGATCTCACCCTCTCGTTGTTCGATATATCGCTATTTGGAATGTGAGTATGTTCCTCAGAATACTACGTGAGTGGTTTCCTATCTCATCTTTGTCTTTGACCAAAATCACCATGAAGGTGGCCATGCTTATGACGTTGGTTTCAGCACAAAGGGTACAGACATTACAAAAATTACAGTGAGATAGAATGGAAACTGCTGCAGACAATGTTACGTTTTATATTTATGACCTCCTCAAACAAAGCAGGCCAGGTGTCACAGGTTTTAAAATAGTATTTTCAGCATATCCCACGGATCCATCCTTGTGCGTAAAAACACATTTGATGCAATACATTGCAGCTACAGAGGGCTTACGTAACATGGAGACAGGATTGTTTATCAGTTATAAAAAAACACATAAGAGAATGTCAGTTAACACTATTTCGAGATGGCTGAAACAAGTCTTGATTGATGCAGGTATTAACACTGATGTGTTTACATCTCATTCCACTAGGGCAGCAGCTACGTCGGCGGCCAAAGCGAGGGACGTGCCCGTCGACCATATTTTGGCGGCCGATTGGCAAATGAGCTGATGTTTCAGAATTTCTATCATCGGCCAATTGTCGATCCAGGGCTGTTTGCCAATGCCATTTTAAGTTCTGTTTAATTGCCCTGGGATTAAGGGGTACTGTTTGTTTATATTTTTAAATAAACCTTAATTACTGCATTAAATGCAATGTTACTACTAATGCATTAATTTCTCATTCGAGTCAATCAATGCAGTGGGATGCCGAGATTTGTAATCTGCGGCATGAAATCACAAAGCTTTGAGCCCTTCACAGAATCACTCACGTGACTCCGAAGTAAAATAGTAAGATTAAACGAGAACTTACCAGTTTGATCTTGATTTTATGAGGAGTTACGTTGGTGATTACGTGCCTGCCACGCCCAACCCTCTCTCATAAAGGATCATTTGGTAGTTCTCGAGTCACTCATCTTACTATGTCACTTCGGTGTTGTTATTTGTGATTTCATACCGCTGCTTTGAAGATTGGTGCGCATGCGGCCTGGCGGGTCTTCTTCACGTAATCACCAACGTTTTTCATTTATATTTTAAAATGTTTTCCTGATCTATACTAGTCCCATAAATGGTGAAAAAAAAGGAAAATAGGGGCTACAATACACTCCATTTAATAAGGAAAATGAAATGTGCTGAAGATAGACACAACATGCTGGAGTAACTGAGCAGGGCAGGCAGCATCTCTGTAGAGAAAGAATAGGTGACTTTTCGGGTCGAAACCCTTCTTTAGACTAGAATGGGAAATGAGAGATATAGACAGTGATGTAGAGAGATATAGAACAAATGAATTAAATATATGTAAAAAAGTAACGATGATAAAGGAAACAGGCCATTGCTAGCTGTTTGCTAGGTGAGAACGAGAAGTAGGTGTGACGGATGGGGGAGGGATGCAGTGAGGGAATGCAGGTGTTACATGAAGTTAGAGAAATCAATATTCATACCACTGGGCTGAACTGCTTCTTGGTTCTGTGAGATATGATGGCTTGGACATTTGATAGCCCATTTTCATAAAAAGTGAGAAAAACTACGAGTCAGCTGTGAAATTGAATTCATTGATTTTTCCTTCACAACCATAACAAGGAATACAACTTGACTGTGATCATCTACAAGTGTCACATATACATACCCCTTTGTGAAAAGTACGATTCATATGGTCACATTATACACATATATACATTATCTGGTTTTCTGAGTGCCCTTGATTCTTACTAGCTTGAATAATTAGTTTGTTTTTATTGCAACTGCTCCTCTTCCACAACCCCTGAATATTTGGCTGAACTGAGCACTGTTACGTTCTGAGTTTTCCACTCTATAATTTGAAGCTTCACGTACAAGTTTCAACGTAGCCATTGCGCTGCAGTGAATTGAAAAAGGCTCACTTCACAGATTCTGCACTCATTTCAACTTTATTTTCAGTAAATTATGTATTGGTATCAATGCTGGCAAAAATATGGAAAGTTTCTACACCATGTCTAGGAATGAGCCGAGGTCTGCGGCAGTTTCAAGTTTCCATGCTTTCATAATTTTCCTACTTTTTTAAAAATTGGTTTCAAAGCGTTGCAACTATTTTTAGCTCAAGGTAAACGATTTCTAGTTGTATACATGACCTCTTAGTTCTTTTGTGTAACTGTCTGAAGACTTCTAATAACCAAACATGTTCTCTAACAGTACGTTATTTTGATTGCGGTTAATGCAATCAAATAGTGATCTATACTTTATATTATCACTTATAACCATATAACCATATAACAATTACAGCACGGAAACAGGCCCTCTCGGCCCTTCCAGTCCGTGCTGACCATTTGTTTTCCCCTGGTCCCATCTACCTGCACTCAGACCGAATACGACGCCTCCATTCCCTTCACGCTCCATATACCTCATCCACTTTACTCTTAAATGTTAAAATCGATCCTGCCTCCACCACTTCTGCTGGAAGCTCATTCCACACAGCCACCACCCTCTGAGTAAAGAAGTTCCCCCTCACGTTACCCCGAAACTTCTGTCCTTAATTCACATGTCATGCCCTCTTGTTTGAATCTTCCCTACCCTCAATGGGAAAAACGTTGTTCTGTCTACCTTTCAGTACATGTATGTGAAGATCTAGTCCCCCTTAACTGCGCTCCTTACCTAACTTGTTCAAATTTCCTGTGGGAAGAGTAAATCTCCTCTGTACTCTCTCTATTTTGTTGACATCTTTCCTTTACAATAAACTAGGCGACCAAAAATTGATACTCCAGGGTCTCCTTACCCCTTGTACAATTTTAACACTGCCCCTACTCCCCATTCCCCCACTAGCTCATAAAGGCCAGCACCCAAAGACTGGTCCTTTACCACCCTATCTACATGCGATTCCACCTTCAGGGAATTATGCACAGTTATTCCTAGATCCCTCTGTTCCACAGCATTCCTCAATTCCCTACCATTTACCTATTTTGATTTGTCCTGCCAAGATGTAGCACTTCACACTTAACAGCATTAAACTCCATCTGCCAATTCTTTCAGCCCACTTTTCCAAATGGCCCAAATCTCTCTGTAGACTTTGAAAATCTACTTCATTATCCACAACACCACCTATCTGCATACACTTATCCAATTTTCCACCCCATCATCCAGATCTGTACATGACAAACAACAGTGGACCCAACACAGATCCCTGAGGCACCCCACTGGTCACCGGCTTCCATCCTGACAAACAGCCATCCACCATTACTCTCTGACATCTATTCGGTGAGACCAAGCAGGCTGGCGATGTTCGCCGAATCATCTTGCTACTCCGCCATTAACACCCAAAGATTGGCTCAACTTCTTAACCAACCATTCCGTATGGGGAACCTTGGTCAAAGGCCTCCTCCTGAAATCCAGATAGAGCAAAATCCACGCAAGTTGGAGGAACAGCACCTCATCAATTTCCGCTTAGTTACTTCATTGTAGCCTGAAAGTTGTTCAGTAATGATTGCACAATGTCTGAAGAAGGGTCTCGACCCGAAACGACGCCTATTCCTTCGCTCCATAGATGCTGCCTCACCCACTGCATTTCTCCAGCATTTTTGTCTACCTTCGATTTTTCCGGCATCTGCAGTTCTTTTTTAAATATCACAATGTATTCAGGCCATTATGTGAATTAATTGTCAATTTAAAAAAAACGTTATTTGTCTACATTCAGTTCAGTACATGTATGTGAGAGATCTAGTCTTGTAAAAACTGGCTCTTACCAACTCTGTCTGTGGGAAGAGAATTGCTGCTTATGTTAGTGGGTTCTCCTTTTTGTGTAACACTCCATTTACAGTATATCTCTCTGCAAGATTATGTAGAGTTCTGAGCATGCCTGTGGTAAAAATGTGAATTTATCTAATGTATTATGCATTCAAAGGTTTAAATGTTGTTATTGTACAGTGATTGTCCAGTCATATACTTGTTCAATTCCATCCTGCAATCACCACGTGGTTCAAGTGTCTTGTTTTAGAGGCACTTCGACAATTGTGGTCCCTGTCACTTTGAAATGTCTTCACTATAGACATAAGAGACTGCAAATGCTGGCATCTGGAACAACAAACAAGCAACATGAAGAACTCAGTGGGTCGAACAGCATCTATGGAAGGAAAGGAGTGATCGATGTATCGGGTTGAAACCCTGCACCAGGACTCTCAGAGTCCTTTTCAACCACAGATGCTGCTCAACCTGATGAGCTCCTTCAGCAGATTGTTTGTCTTCACTGTTCTCATTTATCTGATTTGTCGATACTGTGTGGACTTCCTCTCAATGTCTTATTTTCTGATTTGTTCCAATGGATGTACTGCTAAATTATCAGTCTGCCCACCGTAATGTACAGAGTGAGTTCTGAGTTGTACAGAGCTGAGTTCTAATGTACAGAGCTGAGTTCTTTTCCTCAATATTGTTGCATGGATTAACGATGAGAAGGGAAAGGTGGCCGATTAGGAAAAGAGGAGATGCAACGAGACCTGGGTGTACACCAGTCATTGAAAGTAGGCATGTAGGTACAGCAGGCTGTGAAGTAAGTGAATGGTATGTTGGCATTCATTGCAAAAGGATTTGAGTACAAGAACAGGGAGGTTCTACTGCAGTTGTACAGGGTCTTGGTGAGGTCACACCTGGAGTATTGCGTACAGTTTTGATCTCCTAATCTGAGGAAAGACATTCTTTCCATAGAGGGAGTACAGAGAAGGTTCACCAGACTGATTCCTGGGATGGCAGGACTTCCGTATGAAGATAGACTGGGCTTGTACTCGCTGGAATTTAGAAGATTGGGGGGGATCTTATAGAGACTTACAAAATTCTTAAGGGGTTGGACAGGCTAGATGAAGGAAGATTGTTCCTGATGTTGGGGAAGTCCAGAACAAGGGGTCACAGTTTAAGGATAAGGGGGAAGTCTTTTAGGACCGAGATGAGAAAATCATTTTTCACACAGAGAGTGGCGAATCTGTGGAATTCTCTGCCACAGATGGTAGTTGAGACCATTGCATTGGCTATATTTAAGAGGGACTTGGAAGTGGCTCTTGTGGCTAAAGGGATCAGGGGGTAAGGAGAGAAGGCAAGTACAGGATACTGAGTTGGATGATCAGCCATGATCATATTGAATGGTGGTGCAGGCTCGAAGGGCCGAATGGCCTACTCTTGCACCTATTTTCTATGTTTCTATGAAAGATTTAATCAGAACCTGAGGGGAAACCTTTTCACAGAGGTGGGTATGTGGAACGAGCTGCCAGAGGGGTTAGTTAAGGCAGGTACTAAAATAACACATAAAAGACATTTGGACAGGTATGTACATGGGTAGGAGAGGTTTAGAAGGATATGGGCCAAATACATGCAGGTAGTACTCGTGCATATATATAGGGATCTTGGTCAGCATAGGCAAGTTGAGCCGAAGGTTGTGTGACTCTATATGCATAGGTCATAAGGAATAGGAATAGAATTAGGCCATTCAGCCCATCAAGTCTACTCTGCTATTCAATCATGTCTGATCTCTCTCTCCCCCTAACCCAATTCTCCTGTCTTCTCCCCATAACCTCTGACACTTGTACTAATCAAGAAACTATCATTCTCTACATTAAAAAATATCCATTGACTTGGCCTCCACAGCCTTCTGTGGTAAAGAGTTCCACAGATTCACCACCCTCTGACTAAATAAATGGCTCCGCATCTCCTTCCTAACAGAGTGTCCTTTAATTCTGAGGCTATTAACTCTAGTCCAAGACTCTCCCACAACTGGAAACATCCTCTCCACATCCACTCGATCCAAGCCTTTCACTATTCTGTATGTTTCAATGAGGTTCCCCCTCATTCTTCTAAACTCCAGCAAGTACAGGCCCAGTGCTGACAAATGCTCATCATTGGTTAACCTACTCATTCCTGGGATCATTCTTGTAAACCTCTTCTGGATCCTCTCCTGTTCATTTTCTCCAGAATGTCACAACTACAATATTCCCCTTACTCATCCCCCACTATTGATGAGGCTCGCACCAGGGTCTCCTCCATACCCCGCAACACTGCCCTCTCTCCCCATTCCCCCACTCGCAAACAGGGCAGAGTCCCCCTGGTCCTCACCTTTCACCCCACCAGCCGGCAAATACAACAGATAGTCCTCCGCCAGTTTCGCCACCTCCAACGTGACCCCTCCACCCGCCACATCTTCCCATCTCCCCCCCTGTCTGCCTTCCGCAAAGACCGCTCCCTCCGTGACTCCCTTGTCAATTCTTCCCTGCCCTCCCGCTCTACTCCTTCTCCGGGCACTTTCCCTTGCAACCGCAAGAAATGCAACACTTGTCCCTTCACCTCCCCCTCCACTCCTTTCAGGGACCCAAGCAGTCCTTCCAGGTCCGACAGAGGTTCACCTGCACCTCCTCCAACCTCATCTACTGCACCCGCTGCTCCAGATGCCAGATGATCTATATCGGTGAGACCAAGCGGAGGCTTGGCGATCGTTTCGCCGAACACCTCCGCTCGGTCCGCAAAACCAACCCGCTCAGCACTTCAACTCCCCCTCCCATTCCGTATCCGACCTCTCGGTCCTGGGCCTCCTCCATGGCCAGAGTGAGCAACACCGCAAGTTGGAGGAACAGCACCTCATATTCCGCTTGGGGAGTCTGCATCCTTTGGGCTTGAACATTGAATTTTCTCATTTCTGTTAACCCTGCTGTCTCCTCCCCTTCCCACCTCTCCCTCAGCCCTCGGGCCCTGGCATTCCCTCTATCTCTATCTCCCTCCCCACCCCAGTCGCACTAGCTTCTCATTTTCACACCACAAACAGCTTACAATGGCTTGTTCCCTTTATCATCTATACTTTTTTGCATATCTTTCATTCATTGTTCTTTATCTCTCCACATCACCGTCTATATCTCTCGTTTCCCTGATCCCTGACCAGTCTGAAGAAGGGTCTCGACCCGAAACGTCGCCTATCTCCTTCACTCCTTAGATGCTGCTGCACCCACTGAATTTCTCCAGCTTTTTGTGTAACCCTCGATTCTCCAGCATCTGCAGTTTCTTCGTTAACACATCATGCAAAGGTTTGGTTGGTATTATGTCCAATGCCCAACAGTGCTAGACACTGTGCTGTTGAGCAAAGCTTTTGAAACTCTTTTTTTTCTTTCATGCGAGGCCTGTTCTTAACTTTCTCGGCACGGCTTTTAGTGCATAATATATATGGGACGGCACGATGACACAGCGGTAAAGTTTCGTCCTTACAGCGCCAGAGACCCGGGTTCGATCCTGAACATGAGTGTTGTCTATATGGAGTTTGTACGTTCACCCCATCACCTGCGTGAGTTTTCTCGGGTGCTCCGGTTTGCTCCCACACTCCAAAGACGTACAGGTTTATAGGTTAATTGGCTTCGGTAAAGATTGTAAATTGACTCTTGTATGTAGGAGAGTGCTAGTGTATGGGGATCGCTGGTCGGCATGGAGTTGGTGGGCAGAAGTGCCTGTTTCCATACCGTATTCCAAAACTAAGCTAAACTAAACTAAACTTGGTGTTGGGAAAAAGACGAATCTCTAAGAGATTGCTAAAACATGCATGGTGTTATTCCTCTCTCTTACACACACGCGAGTGTGCAAATAGCACTCATTACCATTTATAACACATGGGAGTGAATTTTGATTACCTGAAAAGCAGATCAATGTCCTTTTCCTCTCGGCTCACCAGCTGCAAAGGTTCTTAGCTTCCCGCAAATTCGGCCTTGCTTCCCTTGTGGTTCCTGGTTTCTGGGGGTCTGGGAAACCCAGCCAGTTCTTTGTACATAAGTGGGCAACACATCTCCTGAAAGACTGTCTCTGTCAAACTCCAATAAACTGGCAGGTTTAAGATTTTGATCTTAACCGTTTACCGTTCAATCCGATCCAAGAAAAGCGATGACATTTATTTCACAAAATACCTTTGTTGATGAAAAGTCACCACGTGGTATGAATTTTTTTTAAATTTTTTTTTGTGTGTTTTTTTTGCTTCCAATTTTTTTTGGTTGCAATTTTGAACAGATGTCTTCAAACTGGGATCCCTGCAGAGGCATCTCAGGCAGCTGCAAGGTCATTAGGAATTTCAATTCTTGGTTATTTATTTTGCAGTATTCTTGCAAAAGTAAAGGAAACATTGTCTGTAACGAGACACGTTCCTGTGAGAAGCTGGCACTGTCATATAGAATTATGATGAGATGTGGGAGGGGATCCTTTGCACCTATATTTAGTGGTGGTCCCTGGAACTGCATTAATGATTGCAGGAGGTCCAGGAGCCTGCCAGTGAACTCAGGAGGTCCCCAGCAAGTGTGCCAATACTTGCAGGGGTTCTTGGGACAAAGCCAATCTTTGCAGGTGGTCCCCACAAATGTGTTAATGCTAGTCGGGGTACTCTGGAACCTGCCAATATTCTGCATTCAGCTTCCCCTCCAAAGCAGGGAATAAAATGAAAACCATTGATTTTTAAAACACACCAGATTGCATTTATACTCTAGGCAAAGGAGTTTGAGGTAGAGGTCTTCAAAGTACAAAACAGTTTTTGAAAATGCAGAGCTAAGAAAGTAAAGGGCCTGTCCCACTTGCGCGACTTTTTCGGCGACTGCCGGCACCCGTCATCGGTTGCCGAAAATGTTCAACATGTTGAAAATTCAGCGGCGACCAGAAAGGCGCTACGACTCTTTGGGTGACTAGGGGACCTCCCGCGACCATAAAGGCAACCCCTGGCACGTGTTGCGGGTGTCGCGGTGTGTCACCAGGGGGCACGTTGTCAGGGGGTCGCCTGTATGGTCGTGATGCTGGCTCGAAGGGCCAAATGGCCAACTCCTGCACCTATTTTCTATGTTCCTATGTTTCTAACTGTTCCACCTATCATCTTCCAGCCTCTCCTGTAAACTGGCTATCTCCCCTCCATTCTCTGTCCCGATACAGGGTCATGATCTTAAACATCCAACATTACTTTGCCTCCACAGATGCTTAACGCATTGAATTAATCTAGCAGTCTGTCTGGTTCAGTGATAAACAAAACAGTCTACCTAATGTTGCTGACAATCCCATCATGTGATACACAATGGGATTGAATATTGGTATTTCTGGTAGGGATATCTTGCGCGCAAATTTCTTTTACCACTTAACTGCAATATGTGGTAAAAAGAATTTGCGCGCAAGAAATTGGCCATAATTTTGTTGCATTGATCTAGGAGCCTAAATGTCTAACATGAGACTCCCACATCCTTCTGGGGGCACTGATCGGCAGAAGATGGAGGGTTATACATGGATAAGTATGCCATTCGCCACATTTCACTCTCTCCACCTCACCCATGGTTTTACGGCTTTTTGAAAGTCCAGATACACCATATCCACTGGCTTTCTCCTATCTATTCTACTTGTTACATCCTTGAAAATTTCCAGAAGATTAGTCAAGCATGATTTCTCCTTCATAAATCCATGCTGACTTTGACCGATCCTGTCACTGCTTTCCAAATGGGCTGCTATTACATCTTTAATAATCGACAAGCATCTTCCCCACTACTGATGTAAGGGTAACTGGTCTATAATTCCACATTTTCACTCTACCTCATTTCTTAAAAAGTGCAGTTACATTAGCTACCCTCCAATCCACAGGAACTGATCCAGAGTCTATAGAACATTGGAAAATGATCACCAATACATCCACGATTTCTCGGGCCACCTCCTTGAGTACTCTGGGATGCAGTCCATCAAGCCCTGGGGATTTATCTGCCTTCAGTCCCAACAGTTTACCTAACACCATTTTCTGATTAATATGGATTCCCTTCAGTTCCTCACTCTCATTAGATCCTTGGTCCCCTAGTATTCCTGGGAGATTGTTTGTGTCTTCCTTAGTGAAAACAGAACCAAAGTACTTGTTTAACTGTTCTGCCATTTCCCTGTTTCCCATTATCAATTTCCCTGTCTCTGATTGTAAAACCCCTGTCTCACGGTGCGAGTTGACCCACGAGTGACCCAGAGTTGTCACTCGCAGTAATCACGTACACTAAACGTAGCGGGAACGTCGGAACTCTTGCGAGCAACCTAGCGACTCGTGGTGCTAACGGCAGGTACCCGTGAAACTTGGTAACTCGTGAAAAAAATCAAACATGTTTGATTTTTTCCAAGAGTCAAATTTACAGTTCAAGTTAAAAATTGAACCATTTTAAACTCGTTTATAACGTGGTGGCCCGTGCGTTTACCTTAAGTGATTTCGTGAGTCTACCGTGGGAACTCTTTTAACTCAGCGGGCAGGCAGCATCTCTGGAGAGAAGGAATGGGATGACGGGATGACATTTCCAAATTTCTCCAGCCCCATGTGTTCACTTTTTTCAACTAGCATCTGCCCTTTCTTGTGTATGACATTATTTGTGCCTTGTGCACCTACAGTGCCTTGGGTCTTGGCAATTCATAATTCACACACACACACACACACACACACACACACACACACACACACACACACACACACACACACACACACACACACACACACACACACACACACACACACACACACACACACACACACACACACACACACAATCACTGCTGGAGTAACCATATAACCATATAACAATTACAGCACGGAAACAGGCCCTCTCGGGTGCCGACCATTTGTTTTCCCCTAGTCCCATCTACCTGCACTCAGACCATACCCCTCCATTCCCTTCCCGTCCATATACCTATCCACTTTACTTTTAAATGTTAAAATCGATCCTGCCTCCACCACTTCTGCTGGAAGCTCATTCCACACAGCCACCACCCTCTGAGTAAAGAAGTTCCCCCTCACGTTACCCTTAAACTTCCATCCCTTAATTCGCATGCCCTCTTGTTTGAATCTTCCCTACCCTTAATGGGAAAAGCTTATCCACGTCAACTCTGTCTATCCCTTTCATCATTTTAAAGACCTCAATCAAGTCCCCCCTTAACCTTCTGCACTCCAAAGAATAAAGACCTAACTTGTTCAACCTTTCTCTGTAACATAGTTGCTGTATCCCAGGCAACATTCTAGTAACTCTCACACACACACACACAATGCTGGAGTAACTCACACACACACGAACAATGCTGGAGTAACTCTCACACACACACAATTCTGGAGTAACTCAGCGGGACAGGCAGCATCTCCGGAGAGAAGGAATGATGATGTCTCGGGTCGAGACCCTTCCTTAAACCACTACCCAGAGATGCTGCCTATCCCGCTGAGTTACTCCAGCATTTCGTCTATCTTTAAACCAGCATCTGGACTTCCTTCCCACATAATAACCAATGAGATTCCCCACTAAACTTCCGTGTCCTCATTGTTCCCCTCTCTGTCTTCTCCAGACCTGTGTGTGTGTATGTGTATGTGTATATGTATATGTGTATGTGGCGGCCACATATATGTATACGGGCGGCCAGTTCTGCTGTCTGTGTGTATTTGTGTGTATGTGTGTGTGTGTGTCTATCTGTGTGTCAGTCACCCGAGATGTCGGAAGTGTTCTGCTGTCTGTGTGTATCTGTCTGTCTGTGTGTATCTGTGTGTGTGTGTGTGTGTCTGCTGTCGGGTCCCGGCGGCCGCTCAAAGTCAGTCACCCGAGATGCTTCCTTCCTCGGAAGTGGCGGCCAGTTCTGCTGTCTGTGCCCGGAGCGCTGCGGCAGCCACCCAAGCTAATTCACTCCCTGGCCACAATAAAACCATATAGCAATGTCAGCATGGAAACAGGCCATCTCTGCCCTTTTACTCCGTGCCGTTTACTGTCACCTAGTCCCATCTACCTGCACTCAGACTGGAGCGTGGCAAGTGGGTTACTGACCCCAATCCCCTCTTTCACAACGCCAGACTCCCCAAATACTATGAACTGAGCACTCCCCCCACCCCGGGAAATACTGTATCTAAAAACATAAAGCACCAAGAAATGCACTTACCACGTTATTGGTTGCTGGAAGGTGCGCATTTTCCCTTTGTAGGTCATATCAATAGATGCGGCCACGCTGAAATAACTCAAAGCCACAGGATGGAGATGTATTTTAACATTGTTGCTTTATTAAGACATACCTCAATTCATGGTTGGCTCAAGAGTAACGGGAGATGAACTTGGTAACTTGGAGGAGGAACTTGGAACATCGCAGAAATGACATACCCGTGGGAACTCGGTTAAACACTTGAAGTCTCGTACACAACCACGAGTCTTTCACTCGGGGTACCTCGTGGGTCAACTCGCACTGTGAGACAGGGCCATAAGGGACGTACATTTGTCTTCACTAATCTTTTCCTTTTTACATATCTAAAGAAGCTTTTACAGTCCATTTTTATATTCCCGCAAGCTTTCTTTCATGCTCTTATTCCCCCTCTTAATTAACCCCTTTGGCCTCCCCTGTTGAATTCTAAACTTCTCCCAGTCCTCCGGTTTGCTGCTTCTTCTAGCCAATTTATGTGCCTCTTCGGTGGATTGAACACTAGCCTTGATTCCCCTCTTTAGAGGGAGGAAGGGAGGGAGAGGGAAGGGGGGGGGGAAGGAGTGGAGACATATTAAAGAAGCCAGACATTTAACATTACCGGATGGTTTTCCTTGATTCTGAAAATTCCAATGAGCCAATTAAAATGCCCGGTCAACAAAGGAGATTGCTTACAGCTATCTCTACTGCCTATAAATATATAGCGACCCCACTCCACTGCACTATGAGTTCAAAAGAACCATGCCGACCAATTTTTACTTGCGGAAAATGTTTCAGCATGCTGAAAACCAAACTGCATGTTTCAGCATGTTTCGACCAAACTGAGGCAGCGAGTATGCCAGAACTTCCCTTGAGCATGAATGAGAGTAAAGGGGCTGTCCCACTGCGGCAATCTAATCCGCGAGTTCAGAAGAGTGTCTTCGACCTACAAGCTCGAGGGCACCTGCCTGGAAAACCTCGAGCTGGATCGATCATCAGCAATCAAACCGCGAGCTGGATCGACCGACCGCACACACACATACACACAAACACATCGCAAAGGCGGGGGCCAGGGAAAGCGAGGGAGCGCTGTCTGAAATTCACACCTGCGATGAAGAGGCAGGTAAAAGACAGCTGCAGAGTATACGGTAAGTCCTTTAGAGCGCACGGAGGGGGAGAGAAGGGGGGGGGGGGGGGGGGGGAGAAGGAGTGGAGACACATTTAAGAAGTCAGACAATGTTTAATAAAGTTTAATGGGCATTTAACCTACCGGTCGGTTTTCTTTGGTCCAGAAAACATCAATGAGCCAATTAAAATTCCCGGTCAGCGAAGGAGCTTGCTTAAGGCTGCCCTCAACTGCCTGTAACTAAATAGCAACCCCACTTCACTGCACTACGAGTTAAAAAGAACCATGCTGACCAATTTTTACTTGCGGAAAAATTTTCAACATGCTGAAAAATTTTCAGCAACTTAGCTGAGGCCGCGAGTATGCAGGAACTTCCCTCGAGCATGAAGGAGAGTTCCAGTGACCTCATAGTGAACTAAAACACTCATACAGTGACCTCCTAGGACCACGTGTCGACCATGCTGCGAGTTTGAGTCGAGTGCAAACTCTTCTAAACTCGCAAATTAGGTCGCCGCAGTGCAACAGGCCCTTAACTAATCTTTCTTCATTACACAATACCCAGTCTCGGATGGCCTGCCCTCCAGTCAGTTTCTCTACATATTTATTTAAAAGACCAATCCGTATACATTCCAGGAAATCCTACTCCTCAGCACTGCTACCAATTTGGTTGGCCCAACCTATATGTAGATTAAAGTCACCCATGATAACTGCTGTACCGTTGCTACACGCATCCCTAATTTCCTGCTTGGTGCTATCCCCAACCTCCCTACTGCTGTTTGCTGGTCTGTATACCACGCCAACAAGTGTGTTCTACCCATTCCGATTCTACAGCATCCAAGCTACTGTCTCTCCTTGCTATTACATTAATCTCCTCTTTAACCAGCAATGCCACCCCACCTCCTCTTCCTTTCTGTCTATCCTTCCTGAATATTGAACATCCCTGCATGTTTAGCTCCAGCCTTGGTCACCCTGGAGCCATGTCTCTGTAATTCCAACTATATCATATCCCTTAACTACTAACTGCGCATTCAGTCCATCCATCTTATTATGAATGCTCCTCGCATTCAGGCACAAAGCTTTCAGGATAGCGTGCAAACAAAAGCTTTTTGCTGTACCTCAGTACACGTGACAATACTAAACGAAACTACACTAAACTTACTGAGTTGCACCTGCAAGCCCATTTATGGCATTGAGATTTGAGGGGTATGGTGGAATAGTGGTTAGGTTACTGACCCAGTATACCCAAGATAAAGTGTGGCAGGATACAAAGTATCTGAAGAAGGGTCCTGACACAAAACGTAACCTATCCATGTCCTCCAGCGATGCTGGCTGACCCGTTGAGTTACTCCAGCATTTTGTGACTCTTTTGCAAACCAATATCTGCAGTTCATGGTATCCACAGGCTAGCAGAAAGTAATTTGCGTTCAGAGTCACAACCCTAGATATTCCTGGGAGATATAACAAAATATTTTCCTTCAGTAGGGCGGGTCTCTCTTGATGTCCGTGGAACTGATTGCAGTGTGCACTGCTTGACTGAGCATTTCTTGCCTAAAATGAATAACGGAATCCTGTGTGTGCCTGGGTAGTTTACCCAAATCACGGGAACGCTTGGCGATAGTCTCTTTCCAAACAGACCTACTATACTGCCAGTGTTAACCGGGAATAATGGTAACCATCTTTACTTTGAGGGTGGCACATTGGTGCAGCAGCAGAGTTGCTGCCTTACAGTGCGAGAGACCCGGGTTTGATCCTGACTGCGGGTGCTCTCTGTATGGAGTTTGTACGTTCTCCTTGTGACTGTGTGGGTTTTCCCTGGGTGCTCCAGTTTGCTCCCACACTCCAAAGGTGTACAGGTTTGTAGGTTAATTGACTTCTGTAAAGATTGTAAATTGTCCCTGGCGTATAGGATAGTGCTAGTGTATGGGGATCACTGGTTGGTGCGGACATGGTGGGCCGAAGGGCCTGTTTCCGCACTGTATCCTAAACCAAACTAAACTAAACTAAGATTACTGACATATTAATGGTAGGTGAGGGCATTGAAAATCAGCCGCAGTGCCTTTCGAAGGAGCGATGACTTTGGAAGTGAAGACAAGCTAAGGAAGAAAATAAAACTGAAAAATCTGACATGGAAATGATCATTTCAATTTTCTTTCCATTAACATTGCTTCATGGTTTCTGATTAACTATTTAGAAATTCCTCAAATCGAATGCTGCAGCCTCATTAATAATGTCAGTGAACCAGTGCATGTGTTGCGTGGAAACTGTACAACACACCATGGGGTTTTTCATCTGAGACGGAGCTTCTGCATCTTTGCTACTTATGAGTGCAACCATGTATCTGCTGACTGCAACTTTTCTATTATGAAAATTATGCTAAATGTGCATATCTTAATTACATCATTTAAATCATTGGCTAGTATTTATTTTGAATAATGTCTAAGTAAGCAAATATAATCATGGTACAGTAGCTCTTGACTCAGTTGGTTTGTAAACTTTAATAAACTCCCAGTTTCCCAATTATCGTTATTTCTTGCTTTTGTGACCCCAGTCACTATATTTTGCTATGCTCTTGAGTAAATTCTAATTAAATTTTTTTGTCCCATGGGATTTCTCCAACACCTGGGCTCTCTGCATGGAGTGTTGAGACTTTTAAAAGCCCATCCTTGTTTTGAAGTTCACAGTATCAACAATCTTCCATACTTAACCCTCTCGCTGGTACGGATCCACAGTACCAAATTCCAGTCTTGCCTCTGGCCGACAATCCGAGTTAATCTGTTTAAGAAGGAACTGCAGATGCTGGAAAATCGAAGGTAGACAAAAATCCTGGAGAAACTCAGCGGGTGAGGCAGCGCCTATGGAGCGAAGGAAATAGGCAACGTTTCTGGCCGAAACCTTTCTTCAGACTAATGTGAGGGTGGGGGGAGGGGGCTTTACCACTCATGCTGTAAAGTTAGTGGAGGTGCCCCGAGAGCGTGGAAGGGCTGCATCCCATTCCGTAACGCTTTGAACACACTGGTCATTAAGACAAGCACAGACTCTGTTAACTCCAAAGCAAATTTCTGTGGCTGCTGGAAATCAGATAGGAAAACAGTCACGGTCACCCTGTGGTGAGATAAACCGATCTGACTGGCCAGGCAAAGGAGGAATTTTCTTTTCATTTTATATTCTCTAACAAATTTGTTTCTAAATAATTGCTTACTTATTATTATTATTATTATTATTATTATTATTATTATTATTATTATTATTATTATTATTCATAAATCCCGATAAGGATAACCACACAGTTTCTAATATTTCTCAATAGAAGATGCTGATGAACGACCTCCTGAAGCCCCTCGAGTTTTGTTGGTAAAGTTAAACTCCCAAGTCCTGAAAGATAGTGAGCTCCAGGAATTACACGTGTTATTGATGATAAAATGCTGATACATCTCCAAGGTGGTGTATGACCCAGAGGTGGTAGTGTTCTGGTGTCCTTTCCCTTAGAGGTGGCTATTAGCATACCTTGGTAAGTAATTGCAGTTCACTTTGTACATGATGCACAGTGCAGTTATGGTACCTTGTCATAGAGGCTGTGAATGGGATGCCTATCAATCAATCAATCTGATTTGCCCTTGAAGTCATTGGACTTCTTTATTGTTTTTGGAAAGAACAGGACAGAACACAGAACACTACAATACAGGAACAGACTCTTCGACCCACGATGTCTGTGCCAAAAATAATGCCAGGACCAAATCTTACCTGCCTGTACAAAATCCATATCCTTCCATTCCCTGCACATCCGTATGCCTACGGAAAGGTCTCTTAAATGTTCCTATTGCATCTGCCTAAAACATGCCCCCCTCCCCCCATCTGGCAGCACGATCCAGGCACTCAACACCCTCTGTGTAAAAAATGTGCACATCTCTTTTAAAATTTCACCTTAAAACAATGCCTTCTAGTCTTTGTTTTTTCCATTTTAGACAATTTCTGGAAAAAAGTACTGACTATCTGTGCCTTTCATAATTGTTTGTTTCTAGTAGGTCTCTCGGCAGCCTCTGGCATTGGCGACCAGAACTGCACGCAATACTCCAAATTCGTCCTAACCAAACTCCTCTAAAGCTGCATCATGATTTCCTGAATCTTATACTCATTGTCCCGACCATCGAAGGCAAACATACCGTATGCTTTCTTTATCAATCTACCCACTTGTGTTGCCACTTTCAGGGAGTTGTGGACTTCGTCCCCAAGATCCCTCTACCCATCAATGCTGTTGAGTGTCATGCCATTAATTGATCTCCCAAAGTGCAACATCTCACACATGCTTTAATCAAACTCATCTCCCATTTCTTTGCTCCTTTCTATTGTTGTTCTGTATCCCCTTGTATACTTTGACATCCTTCCTCACAATCCACAACCCTTGCAAACTTGGTGTCATCTTCAAATTGAAGGGTGATATCCATCCTGCGCCTGAATATTGCCTATTAGAAACTGTAATGACCTTGTAGAGTCAAGAGCTGTCACTACCTATGAGACACCCATTTTAGCCCTACAGTTGTAGCCATAGGTTTTGATATGATTTTCTCTTGACAATGGGATGCCTCCAATGATATTGGTAGAGGAACACTTTGTACTAGCTATGCCTTTGAATCTCAAAGGTAGGCGGTGAGACTCTTATTACTTGGAAGCAGTCATTGTCTGGCAATTGGACATTGAGTAATGCTTTGTGGATATCTCCACTTCTAGCGTTGAGACTGAAGGAAGATCATTGATGAAGAAGTTGGAGATGGCTGGACCTTGGACTCTGTCCTTAGAAACTATTGTAACAATATTCAAGGGGCTTTATTAATCTCTAACTCCAGTCTCCTTTCTTTGCTTGAGATACGAACAAAAGCTAGGATTCCTTGATACTTCACCTGGTTTAAGGCAGTTGCTCACCTCATCTCTGGATTTCAGCTCTTTGATCCATGTTTGGACCAAGGTTATGATGAGGTCTGTAGTTAAGTGCTTCTGGGTAAACTCAAACTGGACACGAGTGAGCGAGGTATTTGCTACTAAGTGCCACTTAATAGAATTGCCAATGCAGGGCTGCCAACTCTCAAGCATTGAGCGTGAGAATCACGCATTTCGCCCAATTCTCATGCTCTCAAGCTGATCACAGAATTTCAAAACTAATGTCAAATGCATGGGCCACGGAACCGGAGGAGGGGGGGTGGGCTACAGCCGATCCACTTTTTTGGCAACACGTGATTCATAACCCGAAATTATCCGGCCCGCTGGCATATTTTTCTCTTCTTCTGAGGACCTCCGACATCCACAATCTCAGAACAAGCGCACAGTGAGCGCGGCAAAACCATGACCAGCCGTGGCGGAAACTGACTGCCCCCCAAAACCCTCCCTCCCCACCGCTCAAAGGCCGCTCAGTCACAGCGCAGTTCACAGTCGAGATATGGGGCAGTGAATGAAGCGCTGTGATTAGCTGCCGAGTGGAAGGGAGGGGGGGGGGGGGAGAGGGAGGGAGAGAGAGGGGGAGAGAGGGGAGGGGGGAGAGAGAGAGGGGGGGAGAGAGAGAGGGGGGGGGGGGGGGGGAGAGAGAGGGGGGGAGAGAGGGGGGGGGGAGAGAGGGGGGGGAGAGAGAGAGAGTGAGAGAGAGAGGGGAGAGAGGGGGCGGAGAGAGAGGGGGACTCTGAGAGTGAGAGACGTTCCGTGGCCCCTGAGAGAGAGAGATGACTGACAACCGCCACACATCTCCAAAGCATGTCCCCATGCAAATTTACATTGAAAGACACGGACCAGGCAGTGAATGTCATACAGTGACAGCCAGCGCAGCAATGTCCTGCTCCCAGCAGCAGTCGGAATTTAAGGGTTTGCTGGAAGCGGCTGACATGAGTGAGGCCGGCAAACAGCAGGAGAGAGGTGTTCAGACGGAGAGCACTGCCAGATGTGAGCGGGGAACTGAGGCCAGTTTTCCGTGATGTCTGGATCACAATGCTCAGTGCTTTGTGTTTCGGAGTTGGCTAATGTTATTGATTTGTAATTAGCCTGAGTTGACAAAACCTTAATTTATTAATCCAGAATATCCAGGGGGGTGGGATAAGTGTAATATTAAAATGACATGCAAGGTGTCAATCTGTCTGTCACAGCATACAGCCCCGATAACCCATTACTTACTTCAGTTAAGTATTGGGAAGGTAACACTATTATCATTTGCTACTCAACTATCATGTTATTTCACCTCATTTGTTTACCCCCCCCCCCCCCCCCCCCCCCCCCCCCCCCATTCCTTTGACAGGTTGAGTAGAAATGTTTACAATCTTGTTACTTTATTAATTGAACACATAGATGAACATCCACAAAGTGTAATCAGATGGAAACTGATTCAGATGCGATGTTTAAGAGCTTGTTCTAAGAAGGGGCATATTTTAAAGGAGTGACAAAGATACTTACAGAGGAATGTGTGAGAAGGCCATTATTTGTCTTTAGTTTTAATTTGAACCAGGACATCTGAAGATTCAAAGTTTGATATAGTCGTTGTACTGATACTGACTCCAACCAACCACGTAATGAATATTATCCATTCCGGACGTTTTATTTTTCTGATGCCATTTAAACTTCATGGATTTCAATCACTTCAATGGAAAAGTAATTGGGAATGGGGAGCATTGGAACAAAAATTTGTCCTTGGTACATATTAACTGTAATATAATAATGTATGCATGTTGATAGGTGCATTCAAAACAAAGATCTTTTTATTATTGTTGTGTTATGAATACCACAGAAAATATTATGTACTCTCCAGATCACATTAAATAGAATATTATTGCTTAGATATATATTGTTATTGGACTTTGCATTTTGGAAAAGTCCCAGCTGAGAGGAAGACAGCAAAATACTGAAAATATTGGGGGTGAAAATGATTTCAGTTTGCTAGGAAAATGAAGGAAATGGTAACAGAATACTTAAACAGCTGAGTGAGAAATTGTTTTTGCAGATGCTGGAGAATCGAGGGCAAAAAGCTGGAGAAAAACTCATGGGCATTAAGGAGCGAAGGAGATGACGTTTCGGGTCGAGACCCTTCTTCCAAAACACAAAGCACTGAGCATTGTGATCCAGACATCACGGAAAATCCCCGCTGGAGTGAGAAATTGTGTTCAACTAATTGATTACTTCTTTGACAAAGTAACTAGCATGTTAGATAACAAGGAAGCCAATGGATGTAGAACATTTTGTTATACAAAATTTGGTCCGTGAAGTGCCCCATAAAAGATTAAATAAGCACCTGTAGACTTGAACATAATAGGTTAAGTCCAGGGGGTCAGATATGGGGCTTTATGTGTGGGCCAGATATGTGACAGAGAGGTTAGGAGCAAGGCCAAGTGTGCATCTAGAGTCAAGGTCTGGAATAGTACTAGGTGTACAGTCAAATCTGGGTTAATGGGAGAGTTCAGCACTGGGAACCTAAGCAGGTAAGCAGCTATGATCATTGTAGAATAGGGAGTAAGGCTGGACTCAGGGTCAGGAATGAGAGAAGTTATGCAACTGGAGTCAGGGTCAGGAGTAGTACCAGGTGTGCAGTGAGACCTAGGTTGGTCAACATGAGCCAAGTGCTTGATTATAATATGATTTCCATACATGAATATACTAAGATCATTCATGTGCTGCACCTGTTGATCAGAGCCTGGCTCTACTGTGGAATGTAATTAGGAATGTAATTTAGCCTAACCTTATTCATAGCTAATCCAATTTAAAGCATAAATGTTGCATTCAAGTGTAAGTTAACAAAGACTTGCTACAGTATACACCAGATTGCACAATTTCAAGGTGAAAAATGCAAAAGCTCCGTACCATGGGAGGGGGGACACCCCCCTCCTCCCCCCCTCCCCCCTCGGTCACTGCTTGGTCTCTCACAATTTCTCACTCGCAACTCTCACCCAATGTTGGCAGCCCCAGCCAATGACACCTTTCATCATTTTGAAATTAGTTGGATTAGATTTGCCTGGTTTTGCAAACTTTTTGGAAGATGGCAACATTGTAAATCTTTGCCTCTCATATTTTTATGTGCTTCTAGCAGGTCTCTCTGCAACTTCTATCGTGGGCGACCAGAACTGAATGCAATACTCCAAATGCGGCCTAACCAAACTCTTCTTAAGCTGCTTCATGACTTCCTGACTCTTATACTCAATGTCCTCACCAATGAAGGCAAGCAAACTCTTGGGAAGATGGCAACGTTGTAAATATTTTGGAAATGTTTGATGCAGAAACATGATGAGTTTTGGTGTGCAGGCTTTCTATACTACTGGCAGGAGTGTAGTTATGGTTTGCTGAATCCAGTGCTCTCCACCACTTCTTTATATCAGTTTACTGAATTGGCTGAAGATTTGCTCTTTGCAATAATGGAGACCTCAGGAGGAAAGCAGGTTAGTCGAGAATTAGTTGACACTTCTGGCTGAGCATGGTTTGCTATAGCATCACGCTAGTCTCAATTCTCAAAATATACCAGAATTGAACCAGAATTTGAGTATATAAGTTTGGAGGTCATGTTGCAGCATTATAAGACATTGGTGGGACCACATTTAGAGTATTGTGTTCAGTTGTGGTCACAATTTTATGGGAACGATGTTATTAGGCTGGAAAGGGTGCAGAGAGAGATATGAGGATGTTGCCAGGACTCAAAGGCCTGAAATATAGGGAGAGGTTGAGCAGTTTCAGACTTAATTCCTTAGAGTGTAAGAGGATGGGGGGCGATCTTATAGAGGTGACCAAAATCATGGGAGGAATAGATGGAGTAAATGCACAGTCTTTTGCCCAGAGTAGGGGAATCGAGAACCAGAAGACATAGGTTTAAGCGGCGGAATGAAAGATTTAATAGGAACCTGATGGGTAACTTTTATACACAAAGGGTGGGAGGTGTATGGAATGAGCTGCAGGAGGAGGTAGTTGAGGCAGGTACTATCGCAACATTTTTTTTTTGGTTTGTTTATTTTCATTCTTGTACAACTTCATACTTTTGGTTCAATAATAAAAGAACAGTGAGAGAAAAAATAAATAAAGAGTGTCGGAATAGATAGACAAGCGAGTAGAAACAGAAAACAAAAGAAATAAAGGACAGAGATGAGAAGTTAAAAGATTGAAAGAAAAGGAAAAAGTAAAGAAAAGAGAGATTAGGAGAGATCTACCTATCTCATATTTTTGCCCAATCCGTCACCCAGTTCTAAACCATTTAATTTCTAAGGTTATGTTATGTTGCACCATATGCTTGTAAAAAGTTGATAAACGGAGACCAAATCTTTAAGAATAGGTCTACTTTGCCTAGTAAGAGGAATCTCATTTCTTCAAGATGTAGCGTTTCGGACATGTTTGAGATCCACATTTTGAATGTTGGCGTACGTGCGTTTTTCCAAAATTTAAGTATAAGTTTTTTTGCTGTTATTAGAGCATAATTAAGAAAAGCTTCTTGGAATATATTTAGTTTACTTCCCTCTTCCATTGATCCAAAGATAATCAATTCGGTATTGGGGTTCAATTTTGTGTTAAATAGTTTTGTAAAAATTCCAAAAATTTCATTCCAAAATGTATACAGTTTTGTACAAGAGACAAAGGAATGTGCTATATGTGCTATCGCAACATTTAAGAAACATTTGGATATGTACATGAATAGGTTTGGAGGGTTATAGGACAAATGCGATCAGGTGAGACTAGTGCAGATGGAGGATGTTGGTCGGCGTGGGAAAGTTAGGCCGAAGGGCCTATTTCCACGCTCTATGACTTTATGACTCTCCATGGCTCTAATTACAATGGTGCGTTTGATTAGCTCACAACATCCCTTCATGCTTTACAGATGTAGTGCTTTAGAATTGTGATTGCAACTGTAATACAGGAAACACAGCAGGCAACTTGTGCTTCATCAGTTTAACATAGTTGCTTTAAGGCAGTCACAACTTCAAAGATTATCTCATGTGACTAGCTGCACAATGGATTGCAAAGGTATTTAACAGAAGCAGTATACAGAGGAGCAGTATACAAAGTGCACATGTCTAAAGTCTGCACTTTGTCAGGGCTTTGTCAGCTGTGTCAGTCTGTATACACTGGAATGTATTTCATCAGAGAGTGACCACACACTAAATATAAATGCTTTCAATTAGATTCTACAAATGGCAATGCACTAATAACCAGATGGAATGATTTTATGATAAATTTTGTCTGTAACACTCTCCTCCTCTCCCCTAAAAGAAAATCATAGCATTTGTAACATTGATCAGCTGGTCAAGTGGACCAAATAAGTGGTACCAATCTGAAGCATCAAACAATTATATTGCAAAGTTTAAGTAAAGTTTCATTCACTATCTTTTGTGAAACCATAAGACCATAAGGCATAGGAACAGAATTAGGCTATTTGGCCCATCTACTCTGCCATTGAATCAAGGCTGATCTATTTTTCCCTCTCACCCCATTCTCCTGCCATCCCCCGTAAACTTTGACACCCTTAACAAACAACTAAAATTCTTTGTGCATGAATTTCCAAACAAAGATAGAGTTGTATTTATATTGTGCTGAATGGTTATGGACCTGAAATGTTATCTCTGTTTCTATCTCTAAAGATACTGCCTGATCTGCTAAGTCTTTTTAACATTTTTGTTCTCAATAGTTCTGGCATTTAGATTCTGTCTTTCATCACCTCAGGGTGTCCAGAGTTGCTGTTGTCTCCTTGAAATTGGCAACACAAGTCGTTAGAATGATAAAGGAGGAGGACAGTCTGCTTAGCTTTATTGGTCGGGGCGCTGAGTATAATAGAATCATAATGTCATACAGTGTGGAAACAGGTCCTTTGTCTCCACTTGCCCACACCAACCAACATGTCCCATCAACACTAGTCCCACCTGCCTGCATTTGGCCCGTATCCGATGGCCCACAAGAGCCAGGAAGTCACACTGCAAGTTCATAGGACTTTAATTAAGCTGCATTTGGAATATTTTGTGCAGTTCTGGTCACCTTATCACACTAAAGATGTGGAGACTTTGGAGATGGTTTAGCAAAATGCTGTCTTGGTTAGAGGGTATTAGATATGATGAGAGATTGGACAAACTTGGAATATTTTATCTGGAATGTCAGAGGTTAAGCAGAGACCTGGGAGAAAGTATATAAAATAGTAAGATTAAACGAGAACTTACCAGTTTGAAGTTTGATCTTTATTTTATGAGTTACGATGAGCAATTACTTGAAGAACCCCGCCAGTTCGCATGCGTGTCAATCTTCAAAGCTGCGGTGTGAAATCACAGAAAGAAGTAAGATAGTAAGACTAGAACTATCAGATGAGCTTCGTGATATGAGGCTTGGGAGCGGTGGGCACGTAATCGCTCATTGTACCTCCTCATAAAATAAAGATCAAACTTCTAACTGGTAAGCTCGTTTAATCTTACTATTTTACTTCGGAGTCACGTGAATGATTCCGTGAAGATTTCAAAGATCTGTGATTTCACGCCGATCCAAATCCAGGCGTCTCACACTGCATCAGTTGACTCAGGAGTGAATAATGAGCAATACATTGAAACATGGTACTGATTAACATGTTAATTCACAAAATAAACAAAAAAACACAATAGCGACTCCTCTCTCCCAGGGAGAAGCTATGAAACAGAACTTAAAAAAGATTGGGCTTGAAGGGAACCAATGTCTTTGGGGGAGTGTTTGCTAGTGCTGTCAGGGAGGATTTAAACTAATGTGGCAGGGGGGTGGGAGCATGAGCAGAGAGACAGAGGGGTGTAAAATGAGGGTAGAAGCAATAGGTAGCACGGTGAAAAGTAAAAGTGGCAGGCAGAAAAATCCAGGGCAAAAATCAAAAAGGGCCACTTTTCAACATAATTGTATAAGGGCTAAGAATGTTGTAAAAACAAGCCTGAAGGCTTTGTGTCTCAATGCAAGGAGCATTCGTAATAAGTTGGATGAGTTGAATGTGCAGATAGTTATTAATGACTATGATATAGTTGTCATCACGGAGACATCGCTCTAGGGTGACCAAGGCTGGGAGCTGAACATCCAGGGATATTCAATATTCAGGAGGGATAGACAGAAAGGAAAAGGAGGTGGAGTAGCGTTGCTGGTTAGAGAGGAGATTAACGCAATAGAAAGGAAGGACATTAGCTTGGAGGATGTGGAATCGATATGGGTAGAGCTGCGAAACACTAAGGGGCAGAAAACGCTAGTGGAGGTTGTGTAAAGGCCACCTAACAGTAGTTGTGGAGTTGGGAATGGCATCAAACATGAAATTAGAAATGCGTGCAACAAATGTAAAACAGTTATAACAGTTACAACATGTAGAGGAACCAACGAGAGAACAGACTATTATAGACTGGGTACTGACTAATGAGGAAGGGTTAGTTAGCAGTCTTGTTGTGCGTGGCCTCTTGGGCAAGAGTGACCATAATATGGATGAGTTCTTCATTAGGATGGAGAGTGACATTGTTAATTCAGAAACAAGGGTTCTGAACTTAAAGAAAGGTAACTTTGAGGGTATGAGACGTGAATTGGCCAAGATAGACTGGCAAGTGATTCTTAAAGGGTTGATGGTGAATATGCAAGGGAAGGCATTTAAAGACTGCATGGATCAACTACAACAATTGTTCATCGCAGTTTGGCAAAAGAATAAATCAGGGAAGGTAGTGGATAACAAGGGAAGTGGATAACAAGGGAAGGTAGTGGATAACAAGGGAAATCAGGGATAGTATCAAAACTAAAGATGAAGCATACAAATTAGCCAGAAAAAGCAGCCTACCAGAGAACTGGAAGAAATTCAGAGTCCAGCAGAGGACAAAGTGCTTAATTAGGAAAGGGAAAATAGATTATGAAAGAAAACTGGCAGGGAAAACGGACTGCAAAAGTTTTTATAGATATGTGAAAAGAAAAAGGTTAGTTAAAACAAATGTAGGTCCCTTGCAGTCAGAAACTGGTGAATTGAACATGGGGAACAAGGACATGGCAGAACAATTGAATAACTACTTTGGTTCTGTCTGCACTAAGGAAGACATAAATAATCTGCCGGAAATAGCAGGGGACCGGGGGCAAATGAGATGGAGGAACTGAGTGAAATCCAGATTAGCCGGGAAGTGGTGTTAGGTAAATTGAATGGATTAAAGGCCGATAAATCCCCAGGGCCAGATAGGCTGCATCCCAGAGAAAACGGAGAATTACAGACCAGTTAGTCTAACATCGGTAGTGGGGAAAATGCTAGAGTCAGTTATTAAAGATGGGATAGCAGCACATTTGGAAAGTGGTGAAATCATTGGACAAAGTCCGCATGGACTTATGAAAGGTAAATCATGTCTGATGAATCTTATAGAATTTTTCAAGGATGTAACTAGAAGAGTGGATAAGGGAGAATGGATGTGTTGTATCTGGACTTTCAGAAGCTTTCAACAAGGTCCCACATAAGAGATTAGCATTCAAACTTAAAGCACACGGTGTTGGGGGTTCAGTGTTGATGTGGATAGAGAACTGGCTGGAAGACAGGAAGCAAAGAGTAGGAGTAAACGGGTCATTTTCATAATGGCAGGCAGTGACTAGTGGAGTACCGCAAGGCTCAGTGCTGGGAGCCCAGCTATTTACAATATATATTAATGATCTGGATGAGGGAATTGAATGCAACATCTCCAAGTTTGCGAATGTCACGAAGCTGGGGGGCAGTGTTAGCTGTGAGGTGGATGCAAGGAGGCTGCAAGGTGACTTGGATAGGTTGGGTGAGTGGGCAAATGCATGGCAGATGCAGTATAATGTGGATAAATGTGAGGTTATCCACTTTGGCGGCAAAAACAGGAGGGTAGACTATTATCTGAACGGTGGCCGATTAGGAAAGGGGAGTTGCAATGAGACCTGGGTGTCATGGTACACCAGTCATTGAAAGTAGGCATGCAGGTGCAGCAGGGTGTGAAGAAAGTGAATGGTATGTTGGCATTCATAGCAAAAGGATTTGAGTACAAGTGCAGGGAGGTTCTACTGCAGTTGTACTGGGTCTTGGTGAGGCCACACCTGGAGTATTGCGTACAGTTTTGGTCTCCTAATCTGAGGAAAGACATTCTTGCCATAGAGGGAGTACAGAGAAGGTTCACCAGACTGATTCCTGGGATGTCGGGACTGTCTTATGAAGAAAGACTGGATAGACTCGGTTTATACTCTCTAGAATTTAGGAGATTGAGAGGGGATCTTATAGAAACTTACAAAATTCTTAAGGGGTTGGACAGGCTAGATGCAGGAAGATTGTTCCCGATGTTGGGGAAGTCCAGAACAAGGGGTCACAGTTTAAGGATAAGGGGGAAGTATTTTAGGACCGCGATGAGAAGATCATTTTTCACACAGAGTGGTGAGTCTGTGGAATTTTCTGCCACAGAAGGTAGTTGAGGCCAGTTCATTGTCTATATTTAAGAGGGAGTTAGATGTGGCCCTTGTGGCTAAAGGGATCAGGGGGTATGGAAAGAAGGCAGGTACAGGATACTGAGTTGGATGATCAGCCATGATCATGTTGAATGGCGGTGCAGGCTCGAAGGGCCGAATGGCCTCCTACAGCACTTATTTTCTATTTTTATGATTCGGGAACACCCCGGGTTCAATGTGGTTTATTATAAAACCTCTGAAAAGTCAATTCATTTGACCATCCTGCGGCCGCGAGGATATGGTCTAGAGGGACGTCCATTGCCCTAGCTTCTGACGTTGATGCCGCCCTGGTGGAGTGAGATTTAAAATTGTCAGTATTAACTCCTGCACAACCCAGCACTTGTTTCTGCCATCGTGAAATGGTCTGAGCTGACACCTTCATATGTGGCTTTTTGTGGCTAATAAACAATGCTACCTCGGAGCCTCTGCGGCTCTTCGTGACCTCGATATAGCGCTGCAAGTGTGCCACTACACACAGCCATAAATCAGTGGGATAAGCTGACAGTACAATCTTGAATCCGGACACTCCTGGTCTGCTTTGTTTAATTAGGTCATAGATGTAAAAATTAACGTAATTCCCTGATGACACCATCCTGTCCAGATGCAGTTTGTGCAAAGTCTGAACCCTTTGCGCTGATACCAGCACCATGAGCATAACCAACTCTAGGGTAATCTTTGGCAAGGACAAGGATGTGGCTGTACCCCACTGACGAAGCAGCGTCAGTACCATGCTCACATCCCAGATTTCAGAATACCTAGGCCTGGGGGGATTAGAATTAAAAACACCCATCATAAATCTGGATATTAACGAATGAGATCCTACAGACTGAAGTTCTGACCCCCAGCATAGGTACGATGACAAGACAGTCCTAGTACTGTTGATGGCACTATAGCTCAACCCTTCATCAAAATGTAACTTGGACAGAATTTTGAGCACATCTGGGATGGAGCCTGTGTGGTATGTAATGTTCCCATGTAAACAAAATTCCTCCCATTTCCTGACTTGAGAGATGTACTGCTTTTCCGTACTATCCCTCCAGGACAATGTGATGACATCCACGGTCCGATTGGATAGTCCCAGACCCAGGTATGGCCTTCTTAAAATCTGCAAATTAACAAATTAACACAATCATACAATGGGTGTTGACCTCCAGTCACAGGGTGCACCAATAGATGATGACGTTTTGGAACCACCATAGTAGGCTGTGTAATAATGTCCGAAATGAGAGGGAACCATGGCTGTGGAGGCCAGTCGGGTACCACCAAAACTCCTGAAGCAGAGTCCTGCTTGATCTTAGTCTGATGAGGCAGAAGGGGGGAAGTGCATATAAAAACATTCCGCCCCAGTGTACCTAGAACGCATCCACCGCGACTGCCCCTGGATCTGGTTCCCCTGAAACATACTTCGGTACTTGGTGATTGAGTCTGGATGCAAACAAATCGATACCTGGCATCCCATACCAAAGAACAATTTCATTAAATACATCATGATTCAACATCCACTCTGTGTTGTCGTTGAATTTGTGTGACTTGGTGTCTACCACCATATTGAATCTGCCTGGCAAGTAGACAGCTGAAATCTAAATGTTCTTTTTAATGCACCAGTGCCAAATAAAGTTAGCCAATCCGTCACAAGATTTCGACTGGATTCCACCCATGTGATTAACATACGCCACTGCCGTGGTGTTGTCAATCTGAAGCTGAACATGTAAGTGATGCTTAGTGGAACAGTAAGCCTTGAGCCCATAAAATGCTCCTAAAAGCTCTAAATAATTAATTCCATGTGATTGGAGAATAAATGCCTCATGCATATTCCATCTGCCACCACAGCTGGACCTGGTATCAGTAGCACCCCGACCTGGGGCACTAACATCAGTCTGCAAAACAACTGAAGGTGTTTCCATCAGAATTTTGCTAGAACAATTTGAAATGTTTCTAATCCACCACTGTACTTCTGCAATGGCTTCAGATGGTAATTGCATGGGCCAGTTGAAATGACCTGCATGTATTCTGAGTGCCTGTACCTTTGCCCTCTGTAAATGTTGGTAATGCAAAGGTCCATATTGCACAGCTGGAAAGACAGCTACCAATTTACCAATTAAACTGACAACCTGTTTAATTGAAGGAGATTACTCCCCTAAGAGCTTGATACAGCCTTCAATTAAATCTAATCTCTTGCACTTGGGCAGAGTCACAAACATGTGAGTTGAATTAACTGTGAATCCCAAATAGTCAATTATGTTAACCGGCACCAATTTTGATTTAGCTGGGTGAATAATGAACCCCAACCTCTCAACCATGAGCTTAACAGCTGAAACTGATAACTCGGCTGCCACAAGGGTTTTTCCAATTATTAAGATGTCATCCAAATAGGCCATTACAATATGGCCCTGTGCCCGGAGTAACCCCAGTACTGGTTTTAGCAGCTTTGTAAATAATCTAGGGCCTGAGGTTAACCCATTAGGCAGTGCTCAAAATGGTCCCATCCAGCAACATTTCAAATATCTCTGATACTCTTTATGAACAGGCATTGAGTAATATGCATCCTGAAGGTCTATACATGCCATATAACACCCTCTGAAAATCAATTACTTGCCAGTGGCACATGTTTCCATTTTAAAATGATTATACTGCACAGACGGATTAAGTCCTGTCAGGTCCAAAATAATCTGACACCCAAAATTTTTCTTTGGTCCAGGAAAAATATTCGATACGAATTGGTGAGTTTGATAAACTGTCTTCTCAATTACACCTTTAAAATATAATTTTCCAATTTCAGCTTGAACCTCCAAATTCTCCTTTTGTGAGAAAATGAGTGCCCGCTCTGGCTTGTGCTGGGTGGGTGGACTTAGGTTGGGAATACATTCAATTTGAAACCCTTGTATACTCTGCAGTATAAACACGTTTGATGTTATTTTATACCATTCTTTGAGAAACCTGTGTAACCTCCCCCCAACTGGTAGGTAATTCTCACTCAATATGTTTAGACAAGAACCAGACCTACCTCTATGGTTACCGATGGAGCTCTTTGTCCCCTGGTTCTGGAAGGAAAGGGCATGTTTGCCCGTGCTCCTGCTGGAGTGCACCAGCTGCGCACATTGAATGGCTGGCTTGGTCCTTGCCCGGACCTGGTTTCAGCAAACCGCTTGTAGGGGGACTGCCTCCGAAGGGTTCTGCTGGTCATTGGCGCCTTGATGAGCCCGACAGTTTTTGCCTCGTGGTCTAGCTCCTTCACCCGCTTTGCGAGATCTTCCCCGAACAATAGCTTCGGTGGCTGGATGTTGCTAGGCTTACACAGGGCAACGAACCTCGGGTTAATGGTAGGGCGGATAGTGCTCTTTCTAAGGCAGTTTATCTCAAAGTGCAAATTGCACATGAGAGCCAGGGCATCCTGCTGAACTTCAGTCAGGTGCCCCCCCATCCACCGACCTCCCGAAAGCCGTAATGCCGGATGTGAGCAGCTTCAGCACCCTTTGCAGTTTTATCTCCTGCACCCGGATGCCTACTTCCATGTGGCCCCAAATGGCATGGTTTACAGCCGGTACTTTAAGCAGGATATAATTCGCTGGGGTGTCATACTTTTTGGCCGTTGTATCCATGGCCAGCTCCTGAAACTGGTGTGAGGCCAAGTAATTAATACCGGCAGCCAGCTCTTCCCCCAGCGGCTCTCCAGAGTCTATTGGGACTGCAAACCTAGCCGCCAGGAATGGGACCTCTGGCTCGTGCCCTTCGTCCTGTGTGGCAATCTCCAATGCTAAGCTCACAGATTCGGCGTCAGAATCGTACTGACCTGGTATGCTCCCCTCCTCCAAGAGGGAGCAGCCCTGTAGGTACTGCTGGCGCGGGCTCTTGGAGAGGCCGGCGCTCTTGATGGAGCATCCTCTCCAATAGGAGCTCCATCCTGGATATCCGTTCTACGGTATCCATTCTCGAGGGAGAACCCCCCCGACCGGACTAGTCCAAGTCTATTGGTCGGACAGACTTTCTGGTGGCCTTACGCCCCTCCGGCGCAGCCACGGTGCCCTCAGTCACCAAGCCTGTAGTCGCTGGCCTCATTAATAGCGACTCTGTAGGTGAGCTAGGCGGCTACCCGCACTCCCGTAGTCTTTTGATACTTTTGCTACGGCTCGCTTTGCTGTTAACAATTTCTTCATGCTTGGACTTACCCTCCTGTAACAAGATTTAACAAGCGCAGAAACGACCTCCAACAAGTTTGACACTTACCTGAGGCTTTTTAAACTTACCGCTGGAGAAGAGCTGCTCCTCCCAGCCGGTCGCTGTGTCATGCATCAGACGTAATGACGCGCATGCGAACGGGTGGGGTTCTTCACGGAATCCCTTCACGAAGTAAAATTATGAGTAGCTTAGATTACGGTGGCCAATTAGAATTTTTTACCCAGGGTGGAAACTTCAAAGGCTCAAGGGCATATCTATGTGAGATGGGCAAAGTTTAAAGGAGATATGCGGGACAAGTGCATATTACACAGAGGGTGGTTGGTGCTATCGTGCTAGAGTGTGGAGTGTGTCTGGACTGTACTATTGGGGTGGTGGTAGACATAGAAACAATGATGAGTTTTAAGAAGCTTTTAGATAGGCCATGGATATGCAAGGGATGGAGGGATATGGACCACATGTAGGCAGAGGAGAATAGTATAACTTGGCATCATGTTTGGCATGAACATTGTGACCCAAAGAGCCTGTTCCTGTGCTGTACTGGTCTGTAACTAGACACAAAATGCTGGAGTAACTCAGCGGGCCAGGCAGCATCTCTGGATAGAAGGAATGGGTGATGTTGCAGGTCGAGACCTTATATTCAGGCTAGATGCATGAAAATGTTCCCGAGTCTCAACCTGAAAAGTCACACATTCCTTCTATTCCAGAAATGCTGCCTGTCCCGCTGAGTTATTCCAACTTTTTGTATCTATCTTCGGTGTAAACCAGCATCTGCTGGCCAAGCAGAATCTGTGGAGGCAATGGGATGGCCAATATTTGGGTCAAGATCTTGCATCAGGAGGTGGCACCTGAATTGTCTGTCATTCATACGCTTCATGAAAGATACCTTTATTGCAGCTGCCATTGTTAAGGTGACTCTCAGGAATGCAGGGAGTGCAGCATAGGTTCATCAAGTTAAATCCCGGGATGGCGGGACTAACATATTATCGTGTCAGATTATTATCTGAATGGTGTCAGATTAGGAAACAGGGAGGTGTAACGAGACCTCGGTGTACTTGTACATCATTCACTGAAAGTAAACATGCAGGCACAGAAGGTAGTGAAGAAAGCTAATGGCATGTTGGCCATCATTGCAAGAGGATTTGAGTTTCGGAGCAAGGAGGTCCTACTGCAGTTGTACACGGCCCTGGTGAGACTGCACCTAGAGTATTGTGTGCAATTTTGGTCTCCTAATTTGAGGAAGGACATTATTGCTATTGAGGGAGTGCAGCGCAGGTTCACCAGGTTAATTCCTGGGATGGCGTGACTAACATATGATGTAAGAATGGATCGACTGGGCTTGTATTCACTTGAATTTAGAAGGATGAGAGTGGATCTTATAGAAACATATACAATTCTTAAAGGATTAGTCAGGCTAGATGCATGAAAATGTTCTCGAGTCCAGAACCAGGGCCAACCAGTTTAAGAATAAGTGGCAGGCCGTTTAGGAACTGGGATGAGGTTTTTTTTTTCACCCAGAGAGTTGTGGAATTCTCTGCCACAGAAGGCAGTGGAGGCTAATTTACTGCATGTTTTCATGAGAGAGTTAGATTTACCTCTTTAGGCTAACTGAATCAAGGGATATGGGGAAAAAGCAGGAACGAGGTACTGATTTTGGATGATCAGCCATGATCATATTGAATGGCAGTGCTGGCTCGAAGGCCTGAATGGACTACTCCTGCACCTATTTTCTGTGTTTCTATGAATTGCTGAGGTGTCATTATGTGGACTTAAATTGTCAAAATTACACTGGAAATGATCAATATATACGTTCGGAATGATTTTAAAGGTTTCAAATAAATATTTATTTTTTGAGGGGTGAATATGCCAAAATAGCGTCCAAGCTTTACCTTTTCACATAGGTCGGTGCGCTTGATCTTATTAAAGTACCACCATTTGTCAGGGCATATGGTCAGGATGCAATCTTTATCAGACTTTAACTCGCACTAAATGTTGTACCCTTTATCCTTTATCTGTACACTGTGTTCGACTTGATTGTAATCATACATAGTCTTCTTTGATAGGATAGAAGTTGGGAGGTCATAATGCAGTAGCAGAAGATGTTGGTGAGGCCACATTTAGAGTATTGTGTTCAGTTCTGGGCAACATGTTATCGGAAAGATGTGGTGAAGCTGGAAAGGGTACAGAGAAGATTTACGAGGATGTTGCCAGGACTAGAGGGTTTGAGCTATAGGCACAGATTGAGTAGGCTGGGACTATTCCTTGTAGCGCAGGAAGAAGAGGGGTGATCTTATAGAGGTGCGTGTATAAGATTATGAGAGGAATAGATCGAGTAGATGCACAGAGTCTCTTGCTCAGAGTAGGTGAATTGAGGACCAGAGGTTTAAGGTGAAGGGGAAAAAAATTAATAGGAATCTGAGGGGTAACTTTATCCACGCAAAGGTTGGTGGGTGTATGGAACAAGCTGCCAAAGGAGGTAGTTGAGGCAGGAACTATTCCAACATTTAAGAAACAGTTAGACAGGTACATGGAAAGGACAGATTTGGAGGGACATGGAGCAAATGCTGACAGGTGGGACCAGTGTAGCTGGGACATGTTGGCCGAAGGGCCTGTTTCCACACTGTATTAATCTATGACACTGGACTCTATGATAGCATGCAACAAAAAGTGTTTCTCTGCACCTCAGTACAGGTGACAATAATGAATTAAACTAAACTAAACCAAGCAATATCTGTTGACTTTGGGAGCTGTAAGTATCTTGAGCAATTGCACAAAACAGGTGATAATAGGTGATAACAATCAACAACCACTTTTACACACACCATGATTTAATTTCCCTTCAATATCAAAGCGAAGAAAATCACCCCGAAGTGTAAAATAAGCTGTTACTTATAAGTCTATGTAACTAGCAGTCCACATACCTGGCGTTATACCTATGGTCACGACCTCCAATAAATCATGCCATTATGTTATTTGTTGTACTGCAGTGGCCACACCACTGGGACTGGGGATGCGACTGGGGATGCGACTGGGAATGCGACTGGGAATGCGACTGGGGATGCGACTGGGGATGCGACTGGGGATGCGACTGGGGATGCGACTGGGGATGCGACTGGGGATGCGACTGGGGATGCGACTGGGGATGCGACTGGGGATGCGACTGGGGATGCGACTGGGGATGCGACTGGGGATGCGACTGGGGATGCGACTGGGGGTGCGACTGGGGGTGCGACTGGGGATGCGACTGGGGATGCGACTGGGGATGCGACTGGGGATGCTACTGGGATTGCCACTGAGAAAAATCAATTTGTAGTTGACTCTATGATGAGCGTTCCTTGAACAAAAAAACATATTCTTTACTAGAGGCAAAATGTCACCACCTACCCCCATTATTTTTATCAGTAGGTACACAAATGGCGTGCGTAAATAGACAATAGATAATAGGTGCAGGAGTAGGCCATTCAGCCCTTCAAGCCAGCACCGCCATTCTATGTGATCATGGCTGATCATCCACAATCAGTACCCTATTCCTGCCATTTCCCCATATCCCCTGAGTCCGCTATTTTTAAGAGCCCTATCTAGCTCTCTCTTGAAAGCATCCAGAGAACCCACCTCCATCACCCTCTGAGGCAGAGAATTCCACAGACTCACACCTCTCTGTGACAAAAAGTGTTTCCTTCTTATACAGTTTAAAATTTTACATAGATTACATTACTCTAAATCTAAATTACATAATATATTTCCAAAATTATCGCCTATATGTGATAAATGTCAAATCTTAGAAGCAAATTTGTCACATTCATTCACTAATTGTACGAAGATTGTAGAATATTGGAACAAAATATTTAAGATAATCTCGAATGTTGTTAATATTACTATGATTCATGATCCAAAGTTTATAATAATTGGAATACCGGAAACGGAACAAATAATTACAAGGAATCAAAGAACTTTTATCGATTATTCTCTAATAATTGGGAAAAAATTAATACTAAAATTTTGGAAAGGCCCTGCATCCCCAACAATTAAAATGTGGAATACAGAAATGTCGGAGACACTTCACTTGGAGAGATTGAGACTTGTCCTTATGGATAGGTTAGATCTCTTCAAAGGGATTTGGTCTCCATACATTAAATATTTACAGGGTCATAATGGTTCGGCGCGGGGACTTGACTGAGGCCTGAATATCTGAATGGATGAAGAAATACATATAATAAATCATGAATGTATCTCCAAGAACGGATTATTTAGTAATATTTTAATCTCCACCAAACTTTTCACATTTTCTTTTCTATTTTCTACTTTCTATCTCTATCTTTCTATCTTTAAGTAGGGAAAAAAAGTATAGAAACATATTATATATATTCTTAATATTAGTATGAATACACCTATTATTAGTTGTATGAAAATATTATAGATGTCTTAAATTTGTAATTATATAAAATTGTGCATTTTCAACTATATAATAATTTTGGAAATATAAAGTTAATAATAATACAAACACTCTTAATATTATGAAAATATCATGAATATCATAGAAGTTTGGTTAAGATTGGGTATTATGTAGTTTATATTAGGGGGGATTTGTATTTGGTAATTAGAAGAAATATGTGTGGTATGAGAAGTGTGAGTATATTGCTTATTTTAGGAATATACTACATATACTCCCAATTATACAAAATAAATAACCAGGAAATGTATAATGGATAACATTACAAATAACACAAACAGTATCAATTGATAATCAATATTATATAATTTTGTATATTATATAATTTTTAATGCCGTATAAGAGTGTACTCTGTATATATTGTTTCTATAATAAAAAAAAAAAAAAAAAAAAAAAAAAAAAAAAGTGTTTCCTTGTCTCCATTCTAAATGGCTTACTCCTTATTCTTAAACAGTGGCCCCTAGTTCTGGACTCACCCAACATCGGGAACACGTTTCCCGCCTCTAGCGTGTCCAAACCCTTAACAATCTTATATGTTTCAATGAGATCCCCTCTCATCCTTCTAAACTCCAGAGTGTACAAGCCCAGTGGCTCCATTCTCTCAGCATATGACAGCCCCGCCATCCCGGGAATTAACCTTGTAAACCTACGCTGCACTCCCTCAATAGCAAGAATGTCCTTCCTCAAATTAGGGGACCAAAACTGCACACAATATTCCAGGTGTAGTCTCACTAGGGCTCTGTACAACTGCAGAAGGACCTCTTTGCTCCTATATTCGATTCCTCTTGTTATAAAGGCCAACATGCCATTCGCTTTCTTCACTGCCTGCTGTACCTGCATGCTTACTTTCATAGACTGATGTACAAGGGCCCCCAGATGCCGTTGTACTTCCCCTTTTCCCAACTTGACGCCATTTAGATAGTAATCTGCCTTCCTGTTTTTGCTACCAAAGTGGATAACCTCACATTTATCCGCATTAAACTTCATCTGCTCTGCAGCTGCCCACTCCCCCAACCTGTCCAAGTCACCCTGCATTCTCATAGCATTCTCCTCACAGTTCACACTGCCACCCAGCTTTGTGTCATCTGTAAATTTGCTAATAAGCAAATTGAATAACATGTCACAAAGTTCTGGAGTATATCATCTACTTTAAACGTTGCCCCTCTCATCTTGAAGCTATGCCCTCTAGTATTTGATATTTCTATTTTGGGGAAAAGATTCTGGCTGTCTACCATATCTATGCCTCTCATACTTCTATCAGGTCTCCCTGCAACCTTCTCTGGTGTTCCAGAGAAAACAATCTAAGTCTGTCCAACTCTGTAGCTAATACCCTGCCATTTCTCCATCCATTTCTGTAGCTGATCTATATATCCCCCTATATACTTTGACAGCCTTCCTCACAGAATGTGACCCCAGCAATATTAGTGTAATCTACAAACCTACTAACCAACCCATCTTTGTTTATGCCCAAGTCATTAATATATATCACTAACAACAGAGGTGTCAGCAAAGATCCCAGCGTGAATATTGTACGTCCACCCAATCCTTTGGTTAGGGTGCAGTTGGAGTATTGTGTTCAGTTCTGATCTTCTATCAGTAAGCCTGTATGTGAATCTATGCGTCCAAGCCACTATTAATCCTGTGCATCATAATCTTCTGGATCAACCTACCATGGGGATTTTATCAAATGCCTGATTAAAATCCATGTGGGCAATGCCTTTTCTCATCGATAAACTTTACACCTCTTCAAAAACCGCCATCAAATTAGTAAGACGCAATCTGCTGTGTACAAAGCCATGCTGACTGTCTATAATTAACAATGATTAATGTCTTGACGACAGACACAAAATGCTGGAGCAACTCAATGGGTCAGGCAGCATTTCTGGACAATAGACAATAGACAATAGGTGCAGGAGTAGGCCATTTGGCCTTTCGAGCCAGCACCGCCATTCAATGTGATCATGGCTGATCATTCCCAATTAGTACCCCGTTCCTGCCTTCTCCCCATATCCCCTGACTCCGCTATTTTTAAGAGCCCTATCTAGCTCTCTCTTGAAAGCATCCATGGAGAAAAGGAATGGGTGACGTTTCGGGCCGTGAGCCTTCTTCAGACTGAGAATTCAGGGAGGAGGAAAACTAGAGGTGTGAAAAGGCACAGAACAAATTAGAGCCAGCACTGATGACTCAGGAAAGGTGGAGCCCACAATGGTCCTTTGTTGACTGTGGAAGAGGTGATAACGATGGGATAGGAACAATGAAACTAGCAAGACTACCAGGGTGGTTCAGGGATGTCTTGTTGTCAATGTCTTGATCATTGTCACTGGGTATTATTTTTAGTCTATTGGTCTAGTTCTTGTGTTACAACAGGAAGGACACTCCTAAATATATAATTGTCTGCCAAATGTCTTTAGAACACCCCCATGCTATGAAAGATATTGTATACTTGCCTTCTGGTTTTTTTTTAATGTAGCACACCAGTGGTCTCCTGGTTTTCATTCAAATTATCCAGGAAATCAAGTTAATGCTCCTGTGCTAATTGAAAACTTTTGTTTTCCAGTTTTTTTCCCCTCAGTTTTCTGTGTTGTGTTCACTGCCCAGGCATTGCTCTCATTGGTGCTTTTAAAGCAGCTTCAAATGTGTTAAATTAATGCAGCATGCAAATCAAGTAAATCCTGTGTTACTCTGCATGCTCCCCATTAATTGTTGCTTAACAGGCACCAACAAGCAAAGAATACCTTAAGTATTTGGTCACTGTGCTAGTTGCACCCAGAGGAGCAATTCTGGGAGCATGAACAAACGTTAAACTCGAGTATGGGGACTGCAGATGCTTACAATCTAATGGCATGATCATTTAGTTCTCCCATTTTAGGTAACTAACCTGCAACCAGCACCCCCCCCCCCTCCACCTATTCCTCCTCCTCCTCCTCCTTCATCTCCCCCTCTTTCTTATGCCCAAACTTGATTTGCACTCATTTGTCTTCTTCTCCCTCCCCCCATCCCCATATACCTATGTTCCTTCCCCCAGCTGCACAATTCACACACATCCTTACATATCATAATCTCTTATTTTTTGTCTTTTCATCTGTGGCCTTTGTCCAACCATCTGCCGATCAACCTGCAAACCCCCCCCCCCCCCCACCCCCCTCACCTGTATCCACCTATCACGTGCCAAGCTTTGCCCCACCCCACCTCTCTTCCAGCTTTCTTCCTCCCACCACAGTCAGTCCAAAGGAGGATCGTGACCCGCAACGTCACCTATCCATGTTCTCCAGTGATGCTGTCTGACCTGCTGAGTTACATCAACACTTTGGGGCTTTAAAAAAATTGCTAGTATTATTACCTTATAGTAAAAACACTACCCTTCAAGCATTATTATGTAAGCAGCTCCAACTGAGCACAAAATTAATCTTTAGAGTGCAGATACTGTATCAGATCATGCGATGCAGCAATTTTTAGAGCTCTGTGCAATAACATTTTATCATAGAACCTCTTTTGCTGTTCTGCCAGGGCAGAGGGTAGATCAGAGCAGAGCTGTGGAGAATGAAGGAAATACTTCTGAGGGCTCCATCAACTATGGCAGATATGAAGGCATGGAAGAGAGAAACCCTTGCATTTTAAATGTGGTGATTTGAGTTTGAATTCCTATACAGCAATTCAACAGGAATTAAAACATAACACTGGTTCGATTCTGTCCACCACCCATCCCTTTTCCACTTATCACCTTCCTTACTTTTCAGATTCCAGGCTCTGTAGCCCTTTGTTGTCCCAAGTCACCCTCCAGCCCTTTGACTCAATCTCCACCCTCCCCACCCACTAGTTGGATCCATCTTTCCATCATCCAGCTCCGCACCTGGTTCAACCTTTTGTTTTCCAGCCCCTAATGTACCTCTCCCCCTACCCCTCAACTCTTTATACCAGCTACACTCCTCCGGATCCTCAGTCCTGGTGCAGGGTCTCGACCCGAATAGCTGATGGTCCCTTAGTATCACAGAAGCAGCTTGACCTGCTGAGTACTTCCAGCAGTTAGTGTTCTGCTCTAGATCCAGCATCCACAGTCTCTCTCGTCTTCAAAATTAAATAAACAATGAACAAAAAGCTAGTTACCATGTTATTGCAGACTGTTGACCAAGGCTCCGGATTTAAGACCTTGCAAAGTTGCCATTACACTTTATTGGAGACCTACATCTAGATCCAGACAAGCAACCACTTAGAATCAATGGCCTGTTGGAAGCTACATCTTCAAGAAATGAGATTCCTCCTACTAGGCAAAGTAGACGAATTCTTAAAGATTTGTTCTCCTTTTATCGACTTCTTACAAGCATATGGTGCAACATAACATAACCTTAGAAATTAAATGGTTCAGAACCGGGTGATGGATGGGTAAAGATATTAAATAAGTATATCTCTCCTAATTTCTTTTCTTTCTATTTTCTCTATTTTTTCAATCTCTTTGGCTTCTTATCTCTGCTTTTTGTCTCTCTCGCTATTTGTTTCTACTCTCTTGTCTATCTATCTCGACACTCTTTATTTTCCTCTTTCTATCACTGCTCTTTTATTATTAAATTAAAAATAAGAAGTTGTACAAGAATGGTAACATGTATGTATGTATGTATGTATGTATGTATGTATGTATGTATGTATGTATGTATGTATGTATGTATCAGGTACTTAGGTACCACATTACTGTACTTCGAACAAAAAAAAAAACAAAATAAATAAATAAATAATCAATGGCCTGCAATCAAATGGAGAGGAATGTGTGGGGATGAACCACAGAATGGTAGCCTCTGGTTCATCAGGATCACTGGCTGGGTTTCTGGCAATCTTCTGAAAATTTATGGTAAGTTTATGGTGAGGATATATTACAGAAATTCCAGGGATGAGGTTACTTATCATGTTTCCAAAACTGCCGTTGGTGTTTTATGTAATAAAGTGTATTGAGAATACTGGCATGCCAGCTGAGAAATGGGCTGAGAACAATGCAGAGATACAAATCTCCTTCATTCTAAGATAAATATGCAATAAAACACCAATAACTTAAACTGTTATCGGGCAACTGAATCATCCTATCAACAATTGGACAGCGGTCCTGAGACCCTCGGACTATTTGTAATCTGACCTTACTGGATGCTATCTTGCATTAAAGCTTATTCCCTTTATCATGTATTTGAACACTGTGGAGGGCTCATTTGTAATCATAGATAATCTTTCCTCTGACTGGATAGCATGCAACAAAAGATTTACCTTGATACATGTGATAATATACTAAACTAAACAAAAACTAAATTAAACTCATATGACTTAAAATGTGAATTTATAGGGAAAAAATAGGATTTATGTTTTAAACAATTTGCCACTTTTCTTCATCGAAGTTGGAAATTTTCATCAATTTTCATTACCGTGTAAAGGTCATTCCATTTGTAATTGAACATTTTAATATGAACAAGAGGAAATCTACAAATAAAAAGCTCATCTCAGGCACTGTATCCTATTTCAAAACTCAGCAGAAATAGTTCTTGACAAAAGGATGTGCACTGCAGCCTGCCATTGTTCTCAGCCCACTTCTTAGCTGGAGTGCCAGAAAACATAGCCCCCCAGAGCATTCAGTTAACTAACAGCTCAGAATCTCTCATGTTGCTAATTGTCAGATATTGTTGTATTTTTAAACACTACCTTTAATGCAATTTTTACTGCTGCATTGTGCGTCTTTTTCACTAGTTATTAAAAATAATCCACTTTTAAGCTCTTTAATTTCAATATGAAAGTGCGTGATCTGACAAATGAGCAAGACTAAGTACAGGAAGTAGAAACAACATCTGATTTGGTTTAAGGTCTGTGAAACGTCTGTTGACTGACATTCCAATACTGTCTGTTTACTTATTTTTGAAATGATTATACACGGCCACAAGTGAGCATTTTGATGTTGTCTTGTTTATTGCAACGTTGCAGATTTCATATGCACTCTTGTCCCTTCCTGTGGTACCTTACCCATGTACCCTTCCTTATACAGATTATCAGATACAATGTGATAACTTTATAATGGACATTACTTAGATGCTCATAATATCTATTCTTTTAAATTGGTCACTATTGAAATTTGAATAACACACTCACTTGCATGTTAGCAAGCAGGAAAAAGAGAGATTTATATTAAACCTTTTATATATCTATTAGAAAGAGCTAAAGTGTAAGCTAAATTTTAGTTCCATATTATATCTGACATATATGCAAACATGTTCAGCCCTTGTCCTTATTGTAGCCCCAGAGAACAATTAAAATTCTTCATAAGACAGTGTTCAATGAGGTTCTTCTCTAGGTGTGTTGAAATATAATACACTCACAGAGGAGATCATTTACAAAAAAGTCTGTTGGCATTTTCAAGTCTATAAACAATTAAAAGGCACTGCCGAATGCAAATGACCATTGAGTTACTCCTGCTTTCTGAGTCTATCATTGAAATAAGTAATGTGTGTGCAAACTCAAATGTATGGTAACAATACAATGTTGATCCAAAAGCAAGATAACTTGTTATAAGAAAGATGTTGTCAAACTGGAAAAGGTACAGAGAAGATTTACGAGGTTGTTGCCAGGACTAGAGGATCTGAGCTATAGGGAGAGGTTGAGTAGGCTGGGACTATTCATTAGATCATAAGATCATAAGTGATAGGAGCAGAATTTGGCCATTCGGCCCATCATCTACTCCGCCATTCAATAATGAAGATCTATCTCTCCCTCCTAACCTCCTGCCTTCTCCCCATAACCTCTGACACCTGTACTAATCAAGAATCCATCTATCTCTGCCTTAAATATATCCACTAACGGCCTCCACAGCCTTCTGTGGCAAAGAATTCCACAGATTCGCCACCTTCTGACTAAACACCACCCTCTGAGCACCCTCTAACACCCTCTGACTATTCCTTAGAACGCAGGAGGATGAGGGGTGATCTTATAGAGGTGTATAAAATCATGAGAGGAATAGATCGCATAGATACACATAGTCCCTTGCCCAGAGTATGTGAATCGAGGACCAGAGGACTTTGTTTTAAGGTGAAGGGGAAAAGATTTAATAGGAATCTGAGGGGTAACTTTTCACACAAAGGGTGGTGGGTGCATGGAACAAGCTGCCAGAGGATGTGGTTGAGGCAGGGACTATCCTAATATTTAAGAAACAGTTAGACAGGTACATGGATAGGATAGGTTTGGAGGCATATGGACCAAACGCGGGCAGGTGGGACTAGTGTAGCTGGGACATGTTGACCGGTGTGGGCACGTTGGGCTGAAGGGCCTGTTTCCACACTGTATCACTCTATGACGCTATGAAGTCATAAGTGATAGGAGCAGAATTAGGCCATTCAGCCCAAATCTACCCGGCCAAGCAATCATGTCTGATCTATCTCTCCCTCCTAACCCCATTCTCCTGCGTTCTCCACATCACCCCTGATAACTGTACTATTCAAGAATCTATCTATCTCTGCCTTACAAATATATCCATTGACAGCCTCCACAGCCTTCTGTGGAAAAGAACTCCACAGATTCACCACCGTCTGACTAAAGAAATTCCTCCTCATTTCCTTCCTAAAGGAATGTCTTTCAATTCTGAGGCTATGCCCTCTAGTCCTAGACTTTCTCACTAGTGGAAATGTCCTCTCCACATTCACTCTATCCTAGCCTTCTTGTCTTCTTATGTATAGTCACGATTGGCACTTCCTTTAGTTCCTCTGACATTGGGACTGAACTTCAGTTCCATGTTCGCAGTCTCCTTTAAGATCACCAACACTCACCCCACTATCAGTTCAGTTCAGTTCAGTACAGTTCAGTTTTATTTGTCATATGTAGGTTAACACAGGGTCAACCGTACAATGAAATGTGTTTGACAATACAACGGGTCACCTCAGCAATGATATTACAAGGATAAAATTAAGGTAAAAAAAAGATAAGATAAAACTGACATTGGTAGGTAAGAGAACAATAATAAATAAAATAATCAATATATATGATGTGTTTATGAGTTCAGAAGCCTGATGGCATGATGATAAAATCTGTTATCACAATCACCCAGTCATTTGATTCATTCCACATTACTTTGGGCAGCTTTGATTTATTTCCATTTCATAATTTATCCTCATCATTTGCATAACATTTGAAGTTCCTAGAGTTGAGACAGTAACATGTAGAATATGGAGAGTAATAAACTGGAAGCACATTAGTTCAAAATCAGTGTATGGTTTAGTCAAGGTTCTTATTACAATAAGGAACACCATCCCAGTGGGCGGCACGGTGGCACAGCGGTAGAGTTGCTGCCTTACAGTGCTTCCAGCACCAGAGACCCGGGTTCGATCCCGGCCACGGGTGCTGTCTGTACGGAGTTTGTACATTTTCCCCGTGACCGCATCGGTTTTCTCCGAGATCTTCAGTTTCCTCCCACACTTTAAAGAGTGGTATGTAGGTAAATGCTTGATAAATGTAAAAATTGTCCCTAGTGTGTGTAGGATAGTGTTGCTATGTGGGGATCGCTGGTTGGCGCAGGCTCAGTGGGCCGAAGGGCTTATTTCCGCGCTGTATCTTTAACCTAAACTAAAAATGCATACACGATTCACAGAGTCTAACGTGTCTACACACCCCACATGACCTTTGTGGAATGGATATTAAACCGGTTTTATACAAAACATGTAACGGATGATGTGAGGCAAAAAGTTCAAAATCAGTGTATGGTTTTGCTGGAAATGAGAAATAATAAAAAGCTGGAAATGAGAAATAATAAACGATAAATGCCGGCCAAACAGGTCAGGCAACACTGGGAGAGAGAAAAATAGAGTTTAAATTTCTGGTAAGTGGCCTATTATCATCGTCATTTATGAAAGTTCATAGATCTGAAATGTGAATTGTGTTGCTCTCTCCTAGATGTTGGCCAACCTGTTAATTATTTCCAACCTTTTCAGCATTTAGTTTTTTTACCTCATTTAACCAACTAAAGATAGAGAATTTATTTTATCTTTTATGGATATCTCTTCACTCTACGTTTTATAATTTTCTTTCCTTACTTAATTTTCTTCCTTAAGAGGAAGAGCTGAGGAAGTCATTAGTACCTAACAGTATTTCAATCCTTTTGTCCAAATTATTATCGCCATGGTGGAAAAGATAGCAGATGTCTTCAACCCTGCATATATTGCAAAGGAAATTCACCAGAATTGTGCTGGATTGGACCATTTCAGTTATGAGTGCAGATTGCACTGAGTTTGCTTTTCAGGTGAAGGAGGCAAAGAGGGAACCAACCAGAGAAATAAAAATTATTGTTTTTGCTTAGTTTAGTTTAGTTTATTGTCACGTGTGCCGAGGTACAGTGAAAAGCCTTTGTTTTATGCGAACGAGTCAGCAGATATAGGCAATAATAGACAATAGGTGCAGGAGTAAGCCATTCGGCCCGTTAGAGCCAGCACCGCCATTCAATGTGATCATGGCTGATCATCCACAATCTGTACCCCGTTCCTGCCTTCTCCCCACATCCTTTGACTCCGCTTAATAACACCAAACTCCAGCTGCCCCTGAAGTCCCTGGAGGAGGAGTTTAAGGTGACTCGGGCCAGAGAGGTGATGCTGTACAGGGACTCCAGCGATCCCAAGCTGCCTCAGGCAGGGGTGGAGGTGAAAACTGGGAGGAAGTGGAGAGCCAGCGAAGCCGTGCTGCAAGCGGAGTCTCGGATACGCCACAGAGTCCTGGTGGGAGCAGTGACTCAGGGAAGAGCTGGCCTGGGAATCTTCCCAACTCCCCAGTTTGACAAGGCCAAGGGGAAAGAGAGGCACAGGCTGGTCCACGAGGAAGTGAGGGCAGTGGTGGATGAGGAGAGGTGCACCAGAGCAGTTAGATTGAGACAGCAGGGGGCCTGGGGAAGGTGTTAGCAGGCCATGGACCAAAAAGTCACATGGACTGAGCTCTGGCAGGCTGAACCACAGCGCATCATGTTCCTGGTCCAGGCAGTGTATGATGTCCTGCCCAGACCATCGAACCTCTTCATCTGGGACAAAGCGGAATCTCCAGATTGCCCGCAATGCTGAGGGAAGGGGACGTTGGAACACATCCTGAGCTGCTGCAAAAGGCTCTTGGCCCTGCCTTCTTGGCAGGGACGGTACACCTGGTGTCACTTCCAGGTTCTTAAACCCATTGCAGAAGTCCTCAGCATGGGAATCAGCAGCTGCAGACGAGCACGCCCCACCACCTAGATGATCACCTTTGTGAAGGCCAAGAACCACTGCAGCCAGGAATCAGTCAGGAATCCTGGCGACTGCGCAGGACTGGCAGCTTTCTGTAGACCTGGTGAAACAGCTGCAGTTCCCACAGCACATTGCCACGACCACCCTGAGGCCAGATATCCTCCTGGTCTCAGAGGCAACCAAAAACATCGTCTTGTTGGAACTGACAGTGCAGTGGGAGGACCGCCTGGAGGAGGCCCACGAGAGGAAGATGACCAAGTAGGAAGAGCTGGTCATAGACTGCCGTAAGCAGGGCTGGAAGGCAAGGTGTATTTATTTATCTATTTATATATTGCTATTACTACGAACTGACGCTAAACTGCATTTTGTTGTACCCATATTTGTATCTGTGCAATGACATTAAAGTTGAATTGAATTTAATTGAATTGTATGCCCATCGAGGTTGGCTGCAGAGGTTTTGCAGGGCATTCACTCTACAAAGCCTTGAGTGCACAGGGCATCAATGGAATGGAGAGGAGAAGAGCCATCAGGAACATCACAGAGGCAGCGGAGAAGGCCTCGGGATGGATCTGGATCAGGAGAGGAGGTCCACGGGGAGGAACGAATGCCACCTGAATACAAGTCGTGCTCTGATCAACTACGGCTGGGTCGCCTGAGTGAGGGTGTCTGATGTTGAAAGACCTGATACTCCCAATGACCCCAGGTTACATCACTGATGATGTGTTCAGGAGCATCAATAGATGTATTTTTTTAATCAAAATTCAATCTAACTCTCTCTTGAAAGTATCCAGAGAACTGGCCTCCACTGCCATCTGAGGCAGAGAATTCCACAAACTCACAACTCTCTGTGTGAAAAAGTATTTCCTCATCTCCATTCTAAATTGCTTACCCCTTATTCTTAAACTGTGGCCCCTGGTTCTGGACTCCCCCAACATCGGGAACATGTTTCCTGCCTCTAGCGTGTCCAAACCCTTTATAATCTTACATGTTTCAATAAGATCCCCTCCCATCCTTCTAAATTCCAGACTATACAAGCCCAGCCGCTCCATTCTATCAACATATGACAGTCCCGCCATCCCGGGAATTAACCTTGTGAACATAGCTAAGGAAGACGGTAACAGTATTTTACCCGTGGGTGAGTTGTCTAAACTAAAGGGCTTGGATCAAAGCAAGAAGTAAGAGATTTATTTCGAGGGGGTGTGAGGAAGAGGACAGTTAGACTCTTGAATGCGCTGCGTGAGTGGTGGTGGAATCAGGTATTCTCACAACATTTGGGAAGGAGCAGGAACACTTGAATCTCCAAGACAGAGAATATTATGGACCAAGTACTGCTAAAATGGGATAGAAAAAATGTTGGGCATGGACATGGTAGGCCAAAGGGTCTGTTTCTGTCTGATTGCCTCTATTACTGTACGATTCTAATATGAGAAGCATAGTGAGGCTGGGTAGTATACAGTATACTGAGGAAGGAGAGTGGGGCGGTTGGGTGGGAGATGTGTGGAGAAGGGTATGAGAGGTGGAAAGAGAAAGTGATCAGCCATGATCATATTGAATGGCGGTGCTGGCTCGAAGGGCCGAATGGCCTCCTCCTGCACCTATTTTCTATGTTTCTATGTGTCCATGTAACTCTTCATTCCTGCTTCAATATTCAGTTAGAACATGTCTAATCTTTTACCTCCAAACCGCTTTGCTGCATCAGCACTAAATGCCTCGATTCCCTTAATATCTCAAAATCTGTTGATCTATGAGACTACAGTTATTGAAGCATATAACCCAATGCTGGAATCAATGGATTTGGACAATCAGGAATTCTGCTCTGATCTTGAGCAATCCCTGGCTGGAATCCCAGTGAGGGACAAACTAAAGTAATGTGTACGGTTTTGACCACGAGATTACAGGAAGGATGGGATAAACATAGAGAGGAGTCAGGGAGTTACCAGAATATTGTAAGAGCTGGGGAGTTGTAGCAACAAGGGACTGTTTAAACTTGCATTGTTTTCTTTGGAACAAAGAAAGTATGCTAAATTATGAGAAACGAGATGAAAAGTAATGAATTAATTCTATAGTAAAGACGTCAATTGTGCCAGATTTATGGTGAGGCAGGTAGAAAGAATAGAACGGAATCTTTTTATAAATAATATAGCCAATGATTGATGGGGGTCTGGAATTTACATCCTGAAAGGGTGGGGATGATATTATAATATATTCATGGTTAATCAGTATCCGAACAGACAATTGCCATAGCCCTATATGACCAAATTACCCTTTATAAAATGTTTCTGGCCAGCATGGATAAAATCAACTGAATAGTTTGAAGAAGGGTCCTGACCCAAAATGTCACCTATACATGTTCTCCAAAGATTTTGCCTGACCCATTGAGGTACTCCAACACTTTGTGTCTTTTTTGGTAAACCAACATATGTTGTTCCTTGGGGAGGTTATTCGGAGAGCGGAGGTGAACTTCTTCAAAGTAGGTGTATCTTAAGGAGACCCTTCTGAAGAAGGCTCTTCACCCGAAACGTCACCTTTCCCTTTGCTCCATAGATGCTGCCTCACCCGCTGAGTTTCTCCAGCGTTTTAATCTACCTTTTATGTTGTTCCTTGTGTTTCCATCTCTCCTAGTAATCTTCTTCTTGAAATTCTATGATTCTGTGAAACGTCAGGCTACATCTGCAGCTGCGAGAAGGAGTGGATGAATGGATGGATGGAAAATTGGACGGTTTCCGTTAGGGACTTGGTTTCCTCCCTATCCAATTTTCTTGCATTTGCTGTGCCCATATGATCCAATAGCCCATGGCACTGGAAGAGAAAACCTGCTACACTTACTCAAAAGCGGCATTCACAAACAAGTTTTGATCAGACTCCCAAGCGGAAATATTCATCTGATTTTATCTTTGTCCATGTCTTCCTCAATGTGCTCCATGTGTCAAAATAAAAATGTTGAAGCTTTTTTTATATATACCACAACTACGAAGCTATGAAAAACATCTTCCACAGTTCCTATGCCACACATGTGGCATGAATTAAAATCATTGTTTTGTTTTGTCTGATTATCCTTTATGGATGACGGTGTAGCGGATTGAGTGGGGAGGAAGACTAAAACTGGGCAAGCTGGGAAAAGAAAAACATATGTTCAGTAAATATGTTAAACCGCAGCCTCATCTCTTTGATGTGAACCAGAGGTTTTGTCATACTCAATGATATGAAATGTGATTTTCTTTTAAATTCAAGAAGTATGGGAATTTTAGACATTATGTTTCTTATTGAGTTTAACTTTACAGAGATCTCACACCAAAGAGAAATTTTTGCCATAATACATTGGATACAAATCTTTATTTGACCTGTTCTCGTGCCAATGTCTTCCTTTTGTTTCTGCTTATCATTTCTGCCACTTAAAGAAGCAGACATCAACTTAGGAGAAGAGAGTGGCAGTAGGAGAGGGCGAGAGCCTTAGATTCAGTGGTAACTAGACTAAGTGGGACCCGTTGGGTCGATTTGTTCACCGGGACGGGTGGTCCCCCAATGCAATATTCCACCTCTCCACCAATTCCAATATTGGTGGCCAGTGGGGGGGGGGGGGGGGGGCTTTCTGGAGTGCTAGTATGGGTGTTGTGGGCCAAAGGGACTGCTTTCCTGAGGGCTATTATGGATATTGTGGGCAGAATGGATTCTTGGGCAGGCAGCTCAGTCACTCGGGCCTGGTGGGCTGGCAGCTCAGTCACTCAGGCCTGGTGGGCTGGCAGCTCAGTTACTCAGGCCTGGTTGGCTGGCAGCTCAGTCACTCAGGCCTGGTGAGCTGGCAGCTCAGTCACTGTGGGCTGGCAGCACAGTCACTCAGGCCTGGTGGGCTGGCGACTCAGGCATGGTGGGTGAGCAGCTCAGTCACTCAGGCCTGGTGGGCTGGCAGCTCAGTCACTCCGACCTGGTGGGCTGGCAGCTCAGGCCTGGTGGGCTGGCAGCTCAGTCACTCAGGCCTGGTGGGCTGGCAGCTCAGTCACTCATGGCTGCTGGGCAGGCAGCGCAGTCACTCAAGGCTGGTGGGCTGGCAGCCCAATCACTCATGGCTGGTTGGCTGGCAGCAGACTCACTCACGGCAGGCGGGCTGGCAGCCGACCCACTCATGGCTGGTGGACTGGCAGCCGACTCGCTCATGGCTGATGGGCTGGTAGTTGACTCACTCACGGAGGGTGGGCTGGTAGTTGACACACTCACGGCTGGTAGGCTGGCAGTTGACTCCTCAAGGCTGGTGGGCTGGCAGTTGACACTCACGGCTGGTGGGCTTGCAGTTGACTCACTCACGGCTGGTGGGCTGGCAGTTGACTTACTCATGGCTAGTGGGCTCAAACACACACCTCCTCCATCACACACACACGCACACACACACCCTCCATCACACACACACACCCTCCATCACACACACACACTCCATCTCACACACACAGACATACACACTCCATCTCACACACACACACACCCTCCATCTCACACACTCACATACACACCCTCCATCTCTCACACACACACACACACCCTCCATCTCACACACACACCCACAATCTCACACACACAGCATCTCTCATATATATGACAGTTGAAACTCACTTGAATATACTCACATGGTTAAGTGTGACCTCTCCCCTGAGTGGGACTTCCGCAGTGAGCGGGACTTCCGGAATGAGCGCGACATTCAGTTCAAGCAGCACAGTGCAGACCAACCATTCAATTCATGCACAGTGCACTCACAATTCAGTTCACTCACGGTTTTCCGGGGTGACTGACTCACGTCCGGCCTCAGGGGCTTTATTCTCCTGGCCTCCCAGAAGGGGCGTTACCTTCATCATGGTGACTGACAGGCGAAAAGACCAATCTGCTGATCTCACGATTTTACAAACATTCATAACTTTTTTATTATTTCACCGATCGGTAAAAACGTAGGGGCGTTTGGAGGAGAGGAGAATGGTGAGTAAGATGGCGAATAAAATCATAGCGATAAGGGGTAGCGTTTTTTCTAATATTTATTTAAAACATAACAGGAAGTGGTCAAGATGAGATTTTGGTAATAGTATAGATGGTCAACGTGGACTCAGTGGACCAAATGACCTGTCTCCATTTTGTATCTTTCCATAATTCTGTGAGATATTTTCATTCAAATTACATCTTTGATGGCGTCAGGATGTTCCTCAGTATTTCCACATCATTGTTTGAAATATAAGCAAATCCCTAATGTCCAACATATGTAATAATATTATACTGTTCCTTTGTCATAAAATAAATTACAACAAAATCAAATTGAATTGAATTCAGATGGTTGGGGAGTGGCTTCAGAACAAGTTAATAGATTCCAGTAGATAGACACAAAATGCTGGAGTAACTCGGCGAGACAGGCAGAATCTCTGGAGAGAAGGAATGGGTGACGTTTTAGGTCAAGTCTGAAGAAGGGTCTTGACCCAAAACCTCACACATTCCTTCTCTCCAGACCCGCCTGTCCTGCTGAGTTACTCCAGCATTTTGTGCCCATCTGGTGTAAATCAGCATTTGCAGTTCCTTCCTACTTATACATGTCAGTATGGTGCTCTCCAAGTTGCCAAACCTGTGAGTATGCAAATGTGCGTATGCGTCCATATCTGTCTGGAATAGGCTGATTTCCAATTGACTAAGGCACCTTTACCATTAGATCACCGTACTACTAAGTCTGTGTGGAGTTTTCACATTCTTCCTGCGACAACATGGTTTTCCTTCAGCTGCCCTGGATTCCTTCCACCTTCCAAATACATGCGAGTTTGTTGGTTAATTGGCCACTGTAAAATTGCCCCCAATGTGTCGAGAGTGGATGAGAAACTGAGAACCTATTTCCATTTTGCTCTCCCTTGCTTTGTTGATGTACAATTTTACTGGACTCTTCCTGGCCTTTGGGGCACTTTTCAAGTGCCTGAAGTAAAACACCAAGAGTGCAAAATGTAAGTATTTAGATTATGAACAATTTGAACAAAATAGGTTAATATTTACACACAAGTTCTTAACAATTAAGCAAATCTAAAAGATATTGGAGAAAAATATTTTTTCAACCAATGTGCATGAAACAGGTGGTAGAAAAATAATGTTAATGGATTTCTCTCCTCTGGCAGCTCATTCCATACACCCACCACCCTTTGTGTGAAAAAGATACTCCTCAGATTCCTATCAAATCTTTTCCCTCTACTTTAAGCCTATGTCCTCTGGTTCTTGATTCCCCCAGTCTGGGCAAGACACTCTGTGCACCTACCCGATCTATTGATTTCATGATATTATACACTTTATGATTATATGTATGGCAATAATCTCCTCATCCGAATGCTAAAGAAAAATCTTTGTGCCTTGGTGCATGCGATAATAAAGGAACCATTGAACCATCGAGCCCTTGAATCATTGACGATGGTATTTATGTACAGTATGATTTGTTTGGAGAGCATGCAATACAAATGTTTTCACTGTACTTTGGTACACCTGACAATAATAACTTAAACCTAAGCATTCTTGCATCTTGGTGAAAGCTGTGCGAAATATTGCCTTTGATCGCACAGAAAATTTATCAAGTGAATCAAAACTGCTTGATTTGGCATGGAAATTGAGGGAAGGTCAGGATGCAATCAGGAATTTGAGTGCAGTGCCCTTGGATGGAAAATTAGTGTGGGTAGCCTTTGAACCCATCTGCTGACCAGTTGTCACAAAAACCCCACTGAGTAACAACATCTTTGTATTTATTCAGCTGAGCCTGTGCTTTCTATGTATAATAGGCCTTACAAATTATACCAAGCATAACATGTTCAGTTTTGGACACTGTGAACATTTTTATAAAATGATTCATAACTCAGAACTCATGTTATGTATTTTTCCTGCTAAATGGGCTAAATGGCCTGTTTCCACACTGTATCACTCTATGACTCTAAGTCCTTGGATGGTTCTGAAATTATGTGCCAATCAACTGATCACAGTTTTTGTCAATATCTTCAATCTTTCACTTCACCGTCCCCATCTGTTTCAAGGCAATTTCTGTCATTCCAGTCCCCAAGAAAAATAAAGTAACTTGTCTCAATGACAATGCCTGTTGCTCTAATCGCGACCACAATGAAGTGCTTAAAAGATTGGTAATGGCCCACAATTACACCAATCTTCCAGGCAATCGAGACCAAAATAGAGTTGTGGGGAGAAGGCAGGAAAATGGGATTAGGAGGCAGAGATCAGCCACGATTGAATGGCGGAGTGGCCTTTGATTGGCCTAATTCTACTCCTATAACTTGTGAAGTTGTGAAGTTGTGAACTCGACTCCCTGCAATTTATGTAAAGGAAAGAAAAGTGTATGGAGGACATAGACTTTATTTCCTGGATCACCCTACATACGCCTATGTCAGGATTCTACTTATTGACTGTGACTCAGCATTCAACATAATAATACTAAAAAACCTATCACTAAACTTCTCCTGTCTTCACCTTTGTGCCTCTACTTGCAATTGCCTTCTGGATTTCTGTGTGGCCAAATACAATGCCAACTCAATCTTTAAATTGGCCGATGATATGACCAAGACAACAACGATGAGACAAAGTACAGAAAAGGGATAGGTGTCATTGTGTCAGGATAATAACCTAGCTCTTGTCGCAGTGGTGCTGGCATCCAACGGGAATGGTGACGGACGTACCACACATCTCTGTCCTCCTGCACCTGCTGGAAATATAGGATTTTGGTGTGTGTGGTTTATCATCATTCCTTGCAATGCTATGTACGACAGTGATCGCAACTTTTATTGAAGTGTGTATGGCAACGGCAATTGCTAGTAGCTCATCCGCCCTTTGACAAGTCTTGTTTTTGGTCCTGCTGGGGGTCCATGGCCCCCTCCTCACCTGGCAAACCAGGTGGGGGAGACGGTTTAGTCGCCGACTATCCGACCATGGAGCAGGTAGTACGGGATAACATGGTACCCGTGGCGGGGGGAACTCCCCCCGACCTGACCCAAGAATCGTCAGCAAGTCAAAAGTGTTGGTTGTTGACCAAGGGAGACACAAAATGGTGGAGTAACTCAGCGGGACAGGCAGCTTCTCTGGAGAGAAGAAATGGGTGACGTTTTGGGTCGAGACCCTTCTTCCTGTTTTGGGCCGAGACCATCCCTCCACCTGTTGACCAAAGGAGCTGCTGTGGAGAGATGGTCATGTTCCTGGACGTCCACATCACCAGCAACCTAACCTGGTACCTTCACACTGATGCAGTGACCAAGAAAGCACAACAACATGTTTACTTTCTTAGGCATCTTAGAAGGTTCGGCATGTCCACAGGAATTCTCTTAAACTTTTACAGATGGAGTATAGAAAGTATTCTTACATGATGCATCACAGCTTGATATGGCAACTGCTGTGTTATTATCTGCCAGAACCTGCAGAGAATGGTAAACACAATGAAAACACAGCCTACAATTTGTCACTTTACTCCATCCAATCCTGCTTTACAGTGGTTCAGAATGGTTTGAGTTATCGTCAAGGATGCCTACCATCCTGGCCATTTCCTTTTCTCTTTTCAACCTTCTGGGAGAAGGTACAGTAATTTAAAAGGCAGACGTCCAGAGTTAGGAACAACGTTATTCCCATTGTTTCTTGACGTCCTGGTGGCGCTGCAATGTACTCTTACTTTTAACTCTATCTTTACAGGCGGTACAGGGGCGCAGCGGTAGAGTTGCTGCCTTACAGCGCCAAAGACCCAGGTTCGATCCTGACTATGGGTGCTGTCTGTACGGAGTTTGTATGTTCTCCCTGTGACAGCGTGAGTTTTCTCCGAGTGCTCCGGTTTCCCCCCCACACTCCAAAGATGTGCAGGTTTATAGGTTAATTCGCTTCACTAAGTTGTAAATAATTGTCCCTAATGTGTAGGATAGTGCTAGTATACGGTGTGATCGCTGGTTGGTGCAGACTCGATGGGCTGAAGGGCCTGTTTTCACGCCGCATCTCTGAAGTCTAAAGTAAAGTCAATCATTTATTCCATAACTGTACATTGATATTCTTTTGCACTACTCTGATTTTGCACTACTACCTCACACCATTCTTCTGTTTTTCTCCCATTGTTCTATTTAGTTTAGTTTAGTTTAGAGATACAGTGCAGAAACAGGCCCTCGGCCCACCGAGTTCGCACCAACCAGCGATCCCGGCACATTAACACTATCCTACACACACTAGGGACAATTTACACTTATACCAAGCCAATTTATTTACATATCTGTCCGTCTTTGGAGCGTGGGAGGAAACTGAAGATCTCGGAGAAAACCCACGCAGGTCATGGGAGAATGTACAAACTCCATACAGACAGCAACCGTAGTCGGGATCGAACCCGGGTCTCCGGCGCTGCAAACGCTGTAAGGCAGCAACTCTACCATTGCGCCACCATGCCATCTATGTAGTTGTTGAATTTATTGTTGTATTTTACATTACTGCATGTATACCATTCACCCTCATATATATGACAATAAACTGATCTGAATCTGGATGTCAATATGAAATGGTAAAGATGGATGTGCTACATGGATCAGTAGTAAATCCACTGTAGTTCATTATTTATATTAACTATTATTACGTGAATATAGATGGCATGGTTAGTGAATTTGTGAATTACACTAAAATTTGTGGTTGAGTTCAGTTCAGTTTCGTTCATTGTCATCTACCAAGTTACAGTGAAAAGCTTTTGCTGCGTGCTAACCAGTCAGCAGAAAGACAATACACGATTATTACAATGGATCCATTTACAGTGTATAGAAACATGATAAGGGAATAACGTTTAGTACTAGGTAAAGTCAGCAAAATCCGATCAAGGGTAGTTCAAGGGTCATCAAAGCGGTAGATAGTAGTTTAGCTCTGCTCTCTGGTTGTGGTAGGATGATTCAGTTGCCTGATAACAGCTGGGAAGAAACTGGCCCTGAATCTGATGGTGTGCGTTTTCACACTTCTAAACCTTTTACCTGATGGGAGAGGGGAGAAGAGGGAGTGGCCAGGGTGCGACTCTTCCTTGATTATGCTGCTGGCCTTGCCGAGGCAGCGTGAGGTATAAATGGAGTCAATAGAAGGGAGGTTGGTTTATGTGATGGCTGGGCTGCGTCCACAATTCGCTGCAATTTCTTACGGTCCTGGATGGAGCTGCTCACAAACCAAGTTGTGATGCATCCTGATAAAATGCTTTCTATGGTGCATTTGGTTAAATTGGTGAGAGGTGCAGGGAACATGCCAAACTTCCTAAGCCTTCTAAGGAGGTAGAATCATTGGTGCGCTTTCTTGGTCGTTGCTTCAATATGGTTGGTCCAGGAGATGTTGTTGGTGATATTGACTCCTTGGAATTTGAAGTTTTCGACTATCACTACTTCAGCACCATCAATGCAAACTGGGGTATGGGGTATATGCTTTGCTTCCTGAAGTCGATCAATATCTCCTTTATCTTGCTGAATTGAATGGAATTTAATTTTATTTTTATTTTTGTCAGTCAGACCTTTCGGTCTGAACAAAATTTCATTGCCTTGCAGTCATACATATAATAAAAATGACAAAAACACACAATAAACACAAATTTAACATCCACCACAGTGAGTTCACAAAACACCTCTTCACTGTGATGGAAGGCAAAATCTTAAAGTCTCTGTCTCTTCCCTCTTTGTTCTTCCCTCTGCGCCGAGGCGATCCAGGCTTCAGATGTTCTGACCCCACCGGGTGATGGTAAGTCCCGCGGCTCAACCCTGCTCCGCGAACGGGCCGGTTCAAACTCCGCGGCCCGGGGTGGTCGAATCTGCCGAAGCTGCTGCCCTCCAGACCAGTGGACGAAGCTGTTGTTGCAGGAGCTCCAAAAAACAACTCACCAACCTGTGACCTGCGAGCTCCCGATGATGTTGTCCACTGGGCCCACGCCGAGCCTCCGAGGTAGGGCCGTCGCTGGAACGCCGCTGCCGCCGCCACAGCTCCGAGGCCGGGTCGGGTCATTGCTACCGCTACCGCCACTGCCGCCGCTGCCGCCGCTGCTACCGCTGCCACCACCGCAGCTCCGAGGCCGAGGCAGGTCACCGCTGCCGCCACCACCGCCACCGCCACCGCCGCCACCGCCGCCACCGCCGCCACAGCTCCGAGGCCAAGTCGGAGTGCTGCCGCCATCCGCCGCCACCCGCCGCCACCCGCCACCCCGCCGCCACAGCCGCCGCCAACACACCCTGCCGCCACAGCTCCGAGGCCAAGTCGGGTCGCCGCCGCCACCGCCACCCACCGCCGCCACCGCCACCTGCCGCCACCGCCGCCACCGCCGCCACAGCTCCGAGGCCAAGTCGGGTCGCCGCTGCCGCCGCTGCCATCACTGCCGCCGATACCGCCGCTGCTGCCGCCACAGCTCCGAGGCCAAATCGGGTTGGGTCGCCGCTGCCGCTGCAACGCTGCCACAGCTCTGAGGCCGCCAGCTCCACCATTAGGCCTCGGCGCAGACGGAGACGGAGACGAGGGATACGACACAAAAAGTCGCATCCCCCTGAAGAAAGAGACCAGAAACATGTTTTCTCCACCCCCCCCCCCCCCCCAATCCACAACATATACAATCTAATAAAACAAAATGAACTAAAAAAAAAACAGGACACAGGAACAAAAAAAAAAAGAAAAAAAAAGAAAACTTGAGAGAAAGGTTGTTGTCTCGACACCGGGACACAAGGTTCTCAATCTCCTTCCTGTACTCCGTCTCATCATGTTTGATATCTGGCCCACAATGCGAATTTGAAAATTTAATTATATGTGTACATGGCTGCACAGTTGTGGGTGTACAAGGAGTATTGTTGATAGGGGATGAGAACACATACTTACGGAGCCCTTGTGTTGAGGATTATTGAGGAGAATGATTTGTCCCCTATTCTCACTGATTGTGGTCTGTGGGTCAGGAAGTCGAGGATCCAGTTGCAGAGATGAGTGCTGACTCCAAGTCCTGTGAGTTTGGTGATAAGCTTGGATGGTATAATGGTATTGAAGGCAGAGCTGCAGTCTATGAATAGGAGTCTGATGTAGGTGTCTCTCTTCTCCAGGTTTTCTAGGGATGTGTAGGGCTAGGGCGATGGCATCGTCCAAGGACCTTGTGTGGTGGTAGGTGAACTGCAGTGGGTCAAGGCCGCTGGGTAGACTGGATTTAATGTGTTCCATATCTAGCTTCTCAAAACATTTCATGATGCCTTCTTCTGAAGAATGGTCTCAATCCAAAACGTCACCCATTCCTTCTCTCCAGAGATGTTGCCTGTCCTGCAGAGTTACTCCACCATTTTGAGTCTATATTGAATAAGTGCGTTAATGGACTAAGGAACTGCAGATGGAGTTTAATGCGGATAAATGCGAGCTGTTGCATTTTGGTAGGACAAACTGGGGCATGACGTACACATTACATAGTAGAGTCGTGGACAGTGTTATAGAACAGAGAGACCTGGAGTGCAGGCGCTGGTGTTAACATAGGTTGGCAAAATGGTGAAGAAGCTGTTTGGTGAGCTTGTCTTCATCCATCATTGTATTAAGTACAGGAGAAGGGGCATCATGGTATAGCTGTCTTCTTTCATGTCCATCATCTATGTTTCAAATGTCCGGCCAGGCTCTTGCACAGTGGAACAGCCTTCTCGTTTGCCCCCCCCCCCCCCCCCCCCCCCCCCCCCCCCGCTAGATCTTCCAGGCAGAATTGTTCACCAAGAAGTGGGCATTTTAGTAGGTGTGGCATGGGTTGTACAGATGTTCCACATTTACATTCTGTGTCTCCCGCATCTGCATAGCCCCATTTTCTCACATTGGTCTTGCATCAGCCCATCCCTGTACGAAGCCTATTGAGGGACTTCCAGGTCTTCCAGTCACACCTGTGACCAGGTGGTAGCTGTTCCTTGGTTGGGATTGGCATCTTTACGTGGTGGCGGTTTTCACTGTGTTTCTTTTCCCACAAGACTAGTCTGGTTGCTTGAGGAGACTATGACAGTGGCTGGACTGTGTGAAGGAAGGTCTTCCTCGACTTCAGCCATTTTGGGGCTGGATGATGGGAGTGACAGGAATGGCGGGTGCACAAGATATGGATAACATTTGGAGAGCTGTGTAACTTCTTGTCACCCATATATGTGTACGACACATTCTCTCACTGTCCAACCCCTGTCTATCCATGCTCCTCTCCCATCATAGAAACATAGAAACATAGAAAATAGGTGAAGCAGTAGGCCATTCGGCCCTTCGAGCCAGCACTGCCATTCAATATGATTATGACTGATCATCCAAAATCAGTACCCTGTCCCTGCGTTTACCCCATATCCCTTGATTCCCTTAGCACTAAGAACTAAATCTAACTCTCTCTTGAAACATCCAGTGAATTGGCCTCCACTACCTTCTGTGACAGAGAATTCCACAGATTCACAACTCACTGAGTGAAAAGGTTTTTCCTCATCTCAGTTCTAAATGGCCTACCCCTTATTCCTAAACTGTGACCCCTGGTTCTGGACTTCCCCAACATCAGGAACTGTTTTCCTGCATCTAGCCTGTCCAATCCTTTAAGAATTTTATATGTTTCTATAAGATCCTCTCTCAGTCTAAATCCAGCAAATACAAGCCCGGTCGACTCATTCCTTCATCATATGACAGTCCCACCATCCCGGGAATTAACCTGGTGAAACTACGCTGCACTCCCTCAATAGCAATAATGTCCTTCCTCAAATTAGGAGACCAAAATTGCACACGTATACTCACACTGCCACCCAGCTTTGTGTCATCCGCAAACTTAGAGATGTTACATTTAATTCCCTCGTCTAAATTGTTAATATATATTGTAAAGAACTGGGGTCCCAGCACTGAGCCTTGCGGCACCCCACTCATCACTGCCTGCCATTCTGAAAAGAACCCGTTAATTCCTACTCTTTGCTTCCTGTCTGCCAACTAGTTCTCTATCCAATATCCTACCCCCAATACCATGTGCTCTAATTCTGCACACTAATCTCTGGTGTGGGACCTTGTCAAAGTCTTTTTGAAAGTGCAGATACATACATCACATCCACTGACTCTCCCTGATCCATTCTACTGGTTACATCCTCAAAAAAATCCAAAATTGAGGTCCCTCATTTCCCATTTATCTCCTTTCCTCTTGACCCTGACCCCTTCCACTTATATCCCCCATCTAGTTTTACATGTCACTTCTCCCCTTCTTATCTGACACCATTTTACCTCTAGCCTTTGTCTCTTACTCCACCCTGCTGCCAGTCAAACACCTTCAACAACGAACAGCTATCATTTCCCAAGCTCTGACCCTCCCCCACCTCTGTTTGGTTTGGTTTAGTTTATTAATGTCGTACGTACATAGGTACACTGTGCACTATCTGAACACTGTAAATGGCTCGATTGGAATCATGTATTGTCTTTCCGCTAACTGATTAGCATGCACCAAAAGCTTTTCACTGTACCTCGGTACACGTGACAATAAACTGCACTTTTTTGTTGCATGCTATCCAGTCAGTGAAGAGACTTTACATGATTACAATCAAGCTGTCCACATTGTGCAAATACAAGATAAAGCGTATAATGTTTAGTACAAGATGCAATACCCTGCCTTTTACTACTGCAATGTCTCAATCTGAAATACCACATGTCCATTTCCTCCACAGACACCGAGTCCCTACAGTACTTTGTATTTTGTACTTCTTGCTCCATCTGCTCTACAGCACTTCCCAAGACCCTGCAATTCACTGAAGGTCCTGCCCTGGTTCTATTTCCCAAAATGCAATACCTGTCTCTCACCTGAATCCATTCACCAGGTCTTGGCACATTTGAGCAGCTGATCAAGATCAATTCAGAGATTGGTCATTTCAAGGAAAATTAGGAAATAAAATCACACAGAGAAAAATATCTGCGAGGCTCATAATAAGGCATTAATGTCAATGCAGGCTTGAGAGACTAAATGGCTATTCTTGGTTCTGATTTTTATCTTTTAGTTTTCCATTGCTTCGGTTGAAGAAGAGTAAGCTTGAAGCCCCATTTTCTCCTTTGGGGGATTCTACTATTTGGTTGTTGCATTTACTGTATCATAATTGTGATTTTACTTCAAAGGCACAACATTATTTTCAAAGTGTTTATTTAGGTCCTGAAATGAAATAAGGCATTGATTTAATGTGCACTCTCTCTTTATAGGTTTCAGCTATTCACTGGATGAATTTGTTGAAGCGTTTATGCAGCTGCTCCATATTTATGTATAGTTTTATAACCAGTACTGAAGTTTCAAGAGAACACTTTTTTTCGTTAGTTAGGTTTCCATATTTTCTGATATGATCTTTTCATTTCCCATTCCTACCTAATCTTATTTGACTATGATAAATGAGTAATCCATTACAAAATATGAAATACTTTGCAGACCCATTATCTAAACATCTTATTGAATATTATAAACTTAAGAAGGCTTGTACAGGGCGCATTGTTGCTATAACAGCATTTAGATTTAAAATATTAGCTGGAAGTACACTAATTTATCACCAATGATAATGAATAATTTTATTAGTGAGAAAACTATTGAACACTAATCTTGCTCGTGAAGATAAAATAGCTCTTTCTTATTCTAGGTTATTAATTTGTTCGCTATTTTACATTTTGCAGAAAATCCCATTCTCCAGTAAATAATAATCATTGTAATTAATAGAGTAGCTATTTTATCTCTCTAGATCTCGTAAGGACAATTAATCAGACCTATGTTAATAGATGCTTTGGCAAGCACTTCATGACTGCTTTGCTTTAAAATGCTGAGCAGGCTTCGAGCCCGTATGCACTAAGCTTCTTGTGCTGTAATTAAGATCGTGCTTAATAAATAAAGCACAGACATTCTTCTGCTAGAATGTGAATCCTGCAAGAGATTTCACTAATATTTCTTGAAACTCTCCCAGTCAAAAACAATGTTTCTAGCAATATAATAGACTTATCTTGGAATTGCTAAATGTAATTGGTTGCAATGGGAAATAATTAATAGGTGCTGTGAATTAATACTTTATCTTTTTGCATTTTTTTAAAACTTTAATTAAAAGTTATTCTTCTGTCTCCCTTGCAGCCTAGAAAGATTAAAAAAATATATTTAAATTGTCAGCTTAGACTGAAATTAAATGCTACACACATATGCGTTAGATACAAATGTAAGGTTCAGATTCTCCAGTACAAAGCAGACCAGTTGTAAAATTACTCGACTCAACCTCTTGTTCAAGAGTAATCTTTGAAGAAATCCCAGTCAATAAGGTAGGAAAATTGGGTGATGCATGCCAATAGGTTGGGTCAAAGAGCGATTTCAATTTTTACCTATTTCCTTTATCCATTTGATTCTGGTTTAGGCTTCATGCCAATGTGTTACCAAGGGCATAATCAAAAGTATTCATCCTTCAAGGCATTTCATCGGCCATGAAACTGGCATAGAGTCATAGTCATCAGCATGGAAACAGGGCCTTTGACGCAACTTGCCCACACCGATCAAGATGCCTAATGTAAATGTCCCACCGCATGTCCCTCTGAACCTCTCCTATCCATGTACCTGTCCACATTTCTTTTAAATTTGTTATTGCAACTGCCTCAATTACCCCCTCTGGCAGCTCGTTCCAGATACCCATCACCCTCTGTGTGAAAAGAGTGTGAGTTTTGAGTTTGATGTGACTTTTTTGTTTCAGTTCATCTTCTATTAGATCTATGGTCAGTGTGGTGTTCCAACTGCTACATCCATCTTGGCTTTGACTACCCCTAACCATTCCTTGGTCTTTGAGTCCATCTATCTATTGACAATTACATGAAACTTAATTAGACTGTTCAATGGCAGGGTTTATTGGATCTCATTCTGTGCCATCTCCAAGACTGATCATTTGCATCTTAACATTGCCAAGGTCTGACTTTGCCACAGATTAAATCCTCTTCTATGCCTTATCTACATTTAGACTTGCCTTCACCACCACAAAACTGTATTATTTTATTCTGCATGAAAACTCTGAATCTCTTCTACCCATGTTCCAGCTCACATTAGGTCCTGCTCAAGTATTTTGTTTTCTCCTTACTGATCTACATTGGTTTCTGGTTAGGCAAATACTTACTTTTGCCAACCTCTTTGACACAAATCAACTCCTGCCTTGGTAAAGTAAAGTAAAGTAAAGTAAAGTAAAGTAAAGTAAAGTATCCTTTATTGTAATTCAGACCTTTCGGCCTGAACGAAATTTCGTTCCTGGCAGTCATACATTTAATAATAAATTAACAAAAGACAATAAACACAAATTAACATCCACCACAGTGAGTTCACCAAGCACCTCCTCGCTGTGGTGGAAGGCAAAAGTCTTAAGTCTTTGTGTCTTCCCTCCTTGCTCTCCCTCTGTGCTGAGGCGATCCAGGCCTCCGATGTTGTGACCCCGCCGGGTGTTGGTAAGTAAGTCCCGCGGCTGAATCTGAGCTCCGCGAACGGGTCGGTTCAAACTCCGCAGCCCGGGGTGGTTGAAGCTGCCGAAGCGGCCTCCCTCCAGTCCAGCAGACGCAGCTGTTGCCGTGGGAGCTCCGGAAAAACAGGTCACCAACCTGTAACCTGCGAGCTCCCGACAATGTGGTCTGCCTGGAACCTCCGAAGTTGCTGCCGCCGTCGCCGCCAGGACACCTCCCCAGCCCCGAGCCAGGCTGTCACCGCCGGGACACCTCCCCAGCCCCGAGCCAGGCCGTCGCCGCCGGGACACCTCCCCAGCCCCGAGCCAGGCCGTCGCCACCGGGATACCTCCCCAGCCCCGAGCCAGGCCGTCGCCGCCGGGACACCTCCTCAGCCCCGAGCCAGGCCGTCGCCACCGGGACACCTCCTCAGTCCTGACTCAGGCCGTCACCGCTGGGACACCTCCCCAGCCCCGAGCCAGGCCATCGCCACCGGGACACCTCCCCAGCCCCGAGCCAGGCCGTCGCCGCCGGGATACCTCCTCAGTCCTGACTCAGGCCGTCACTGCCGCCGGAGCCCGCCACAGCCCCGAAGTCGGCCAGCCTCGCGCTGGTAAGTCCCGGCTGGCTCTGCCTCCAGAGGTCGGGTGCAGTTGGAGTCCGCCAGCTCCGCCATTGGGCCTCAGCGCAGATGGAGAAGGGGGATACGACAAAGAAAGTCGCATCCCCCCCCCAAGGAAAGGACTAAGACACGTTTCTCCCCCCACCCACAGACATACACACCCTAACAACTCAAATTAACTAACTAAAACAGGACAAGGACAACAAAAAAAAGAAAAAACAGACGGACTGCAGGCGAGCTGCAGCCGCCAGTTCCGGATGGTCTGGACCCACTTTATTTTCACCCACCACCACAACCGATCAAGAGTGGATAAAATTTAACTGGCCCTCTGCTCTGCAATGGGATAATTGGACAACAGAAACATGTATACAGGCGGTTATTCATCAACCACATCATATTCAATGCCATCATCACTTCCTATATAACTGGATCCTCAACACCCTCATCAACAGACCTCAATCAATATGACTTGGGAACAATACCTTTTCCTCACTGACAATCAGCACAGGGCCCTTTCGGGGCTGCATGCTTAGTCCCCTCATCTACACTCTCTATTCCCATAATGTGGGGGGGACCTCATTGAAACTTACCGAATAGTGAAAGGCCTGGATAGACTGAATGTTTCCACTAGTGAGAGAGTCTAGGACCAGAGGTCAAAGCCTCAGAATAAATGGACTTACCTTTAGAAAGGCAATGAGAAGGCAGTTCTTTAGTCAGATGGGGGTGAATCTGTGGAAATCAGTGCCACAGACAGCTGTGGAAGCCAAGTCAATGGATATATTTTAAAGATATATGGATATATGGAGATTGACAAGTTTTTGATTAGTAAGGGCGTCAGATATTTTAAAGGTGGAGATTGACAAGTTTTTGATTAGTAAGGGTGTCAGGGTTATGGGGCGATGGCAGGAGAATGGGATTGAGAGGGAAAGATAGATCAGCCGTGATTGAATGGTAGTATACTTGATGAGCCCATTAGCCTTATTCTGCTCCTAGAACTTATGAACTGTGTAACCAGAGACCGCTCCAATGCCATCTTTAAATTCACCAACGATACCACTTGTTATTGAACAAATAATGGATAATGATAACAATTAGACAGATAGGTGAGAAATCAATATTCCCTTTAAATGGGGTCAGAACAACAATCTTGCTCTGAACATTTAGCAATGCCAAGGGGCTGATGGTTGACCAGGAAGACAAAGACAGGGATCCATGCACCTGTCTTCTTTGTGGGATAGCTGTGGGGAGAGTCCACAGCTTCATGCTCATAAAACAAAGTGCTGGAGGAACTCAGTGAGTCAGGCAGCATCTGTGGAGGAAATAGACAGATAATGATTTGGGTTAGAAACCTTTTTCAGACTGATTCATGAGATGCTGCCTGGCCCATTGAGTTCCCCCTGTGCATTATGTCTTTCTTGGTAAACCAGCATGTGCAGTTTCTTGTGTCTACTCTTGGCTTGACTTCAAACCCATAAATGTCTGAGCTGTCTTTCCTCAGCAACTCTGGCTTCTTGAACAATCTAAACATTCCAGAATCTAATTGTATTTCAACCAGTGGTTATGCCTTCAGCTGTCAACCCCTAAGCTCTAGAATACCTTTCCATTTGCTACCTCTCCTCTGTTATGACACTCATTTGAGCATGAATTTTTGGACAAGCATTTAGTATCTATCTTAATAGCCCGTGTGTGAATCATTGACACTATTACACAGTAATCCCGTTAAACACCTTGGGATTTTTTTTGCTGTAATAAGTTTATTATATATATGAAGCAAAGTGCAAGTTGAGACTGAGGAAATGTATTCTTGCTAAAATGAGCTAATTTGTTTTACTGAGGTTTGCTTAAGATTAAATGATGGTGACAAAGATGCAGCTTCAATTCTGTTTGTACTATCTGTGTGAGGTTTGCATGTTTTCCTTGTGACCGTATGGGTTTTTTTCTGAGTGCTCCAGTTTCATAGAAACATAGAAACATAGAAATTAGGTGCAGGAGTAGACCATTCGGCCCTTCGAGCCTGCACCACCATTCAATATGATCATGACTGATCATCCAACTCAGTATCCCGTACCTGCCTTCTCTCCATACCCTCTGATCCCCTTAGCCACAAGGGCCACATCTAACTCCCTCTTAAATATAGCCAATGAACTGGCCTCAACTACCCTCTGTGGCAGAGAGTTCCAGAGACTCACCACTCTCTGTGTGAAAAAAGTCTTTCTCATCTCGGTCTTAAAGGGTTTCCCCCTTATCCTTAAGCTGTGACCCCTTGTTCTGGACTTCCCAAACATCGGGAACAATCTTCCTGCATCTAGCCTGTCCAACCCCTTAAGAATTTTGTAAGTTTCTATAAGATCCCCTCTCAATCTCCTAAATTCTAGAGAGTATAAACCGAGTCTATCCAGTCTTTCTTCATAAGACAGTCCCGACATCCCAGGAATCAGTCTGGTGAACCTTCTCTGCACTCCCTCTATGGCAATAATGTCCTTCCTCAGATTTGGAGACCAAAACTGTACGCAATACTCCAGGTGTGGTCTCACCTAGACCCTGTACAACTGAAGTAGAACCTCCCTGCTCCTATACTCAAATCCTTTTGCAATGAATGCCAACATACCATTCGCTTTTTTCACTGCCTGTTGCATCTGCATGCCTACTTTCAATGACTGGTGTACCATGACACCCAGGCCTCGCTGCATCTCCCCTTTTCCTAATCGGCCACCATTTAGATAATAGTCTGCTTTCCTGTTTTTCCCACCAAAGTGGATAACCTCACATTTATCCACATTATACTGCATCTGCCAAACATTTGCCCACTCACCCAGCCTATCCAAGTCACCTTGCAGTCTCCTAGCATCCGCCTCACAGCTAACACTGCCCCCCAGCTTAGTGTCATCCGCAAACTTGGAGATATTGCCTTCAATTCCCTCATCCAGATCATGAATATATATTGTAAATAGCTGTCGTCCCAGCACTGAGCCCTGCGGCACCCCACTAGTCACTGCCTGCCATTCTGAAAAGGACCCATTTACTCCTACCCTTTGCTTCCTGTCTGCCAGCCAGTTCTCTATCCACGTCAATACTGAACCCCTAATGCCGTATGCTTTAAGTTTGTATACTAATCTCTTATGTGGGACCTTGTCGAAAGCCTTCTGGAAATCCAGATACACCACATCCACTGGTTCTCCCCTATGCACGCTACTAGTTACATCCTCAGAAAATTCCACAAGATTCGTCAGACATGATTTACCTTTCATAAATCCATGCTGACTTTGTCCAATGATTTCACCACTTTCCAAATGTGCTGCTATCCCATCTTTAATAACTGACTCTAGCAGTTTCCCCACTACCGATGTTAGACTAACTGGTCTGTAATTCCCCGTTTGCTCTCTCCCTCCCTTCTTAAAAAGAGGGGTTACGTTTGCTACCCGCCAATCCTCAGGAACTACTCCAGAATCTAAAGAGTTTTGAAAGATTATCACTAATGCATCCACTATTTCCTGAGCTACTTCCTTAACTTCTCTGGGATGCAGCCTATCTGGCCCTGGGGATTTATCGGCCTTTAATCTATTCAATTTACCCAACACCACTTCCCGACTAACCTGGATTTCACTCAATTCCTCCTTTGACCCGCGGTCCCCTGCTATTTCCGGCAGATTATTTATGTCTTCCTTAGTGAAGACGGAACCAAAGTAGTTATTCAATTGGCCCGCCATATCCTTGTTCCCCATGATCAACTCACCTGTTTATGACTGCAAGGGACCTACATTTGTTTTAACTAATCTCTTTCTCTTCACATATCTATAAAAACTTTTGCAGTCAGTTTTTATGTTCCCTGCCAGTTTTCTTTCATAATCTATTTTTCCTTTCCTAATTAAGCCCTTTGTCCTTCTCTGTTGGTTTCTGAATTTCTCCCAGTCCTCTGGTAGGCTGCTTTTTCTGGCTACTTTGTACGCATCATCATTTGCTTTGATACTATCCCTGATTTCCCTTGTTATCCACAGATGCACTACCTTCCCCGATTTGTTCTTTTGCCAAACTGGGGTGAACAATTTTTGTAGTTTATCCATGCAGTCTTTAAATGTCTTCCATTGTATATCCACTGTCAACCCTTTTAGAATTAATTGTCAATCAATCTTGGCCAATTCACGTCTCATACCCTCAAAGTTACCTTTCTTTAAGTTCAGAACCATTGTTTCTGAATTAACAATGTCACTCTCCATCCTAATGAAGAACTCAACCATATTATGGTCACTCTTGCCCAAGGGGGCACGTACAACAAGACGGCTAACTACCCCTCCTCATTATTCAAAACCCAGTCTAAAATAGCCTGCTCTCTCGTTGGTTCCTCTACATGTTGGTTTAGAAAACTATCCCGCATACATTCCAAAAAATCCTCTTCCTCAGCACCCCTTCCAATTTGATTCACCCAATCTATATGTAGATTGAAGTCACCCATTATAACTGTTTTGCCTTTGTCGCACGCATTTCTAATTTCCTGTTTGATACCATCCACAACTTCACTGCTACTGTTAGGTGGCCTGTACACAACACCCACCAGTGTTTTCTGCCCCTTAGTGTTTTGCTGCTCTACCCATACCGATTCCACATCCTCCAAGCTAATGTCCTTCTTTTCCACTGCGTTAATCTCCTCTCTAACCAGCAACGCTACCCCACCTCCTTTTCTCTCTATCCCTCCTGAATATTGAATATCCCTGGATGTTCAGCTCCCAGCCTACGTCACCCTGGAGCGATGTCTCCGTGATCCCAACTATATCATAATCATTAATAGCTATCTGCACGTTCAACTCGTCCACCTTATTACGAATACTCCTTGCATTGAGACACAAAGCCTTCAGGCTTGTTTTTACAATGCTCTTACCCCTTATACAATTATGTTGAAAAGTGTCCCTTTTTGATTTTTGCCCTGGTTTTGTCTGCCTGCCACTTTTACTTTTCACCTTGCTACCTATTGCTTCTACCCTCATTTTACACCCACCTGCCCCTCTGCTCTTGTACCCATCCCCCTGCCACATTAGTTTAAATCCTCCCCGACAGCACTAGCAAACACTCCCCCAAGGACATTGGTTCCATTCCAGCCCAGGTGCAGACCGTCCTGTTTGTACTTGTCCCACCTCCCTCAGAACTTGTCCCAGTGCCCTAAAAATTTGAATCCCTCCCCCTTGCACCATTTTTCAAGCCACGTATTCATCTGCAGTTTCCTTCCACATCTCAAAGACATACAGGTTAGTTGATTAATTGGCTATTGTATACAGTTTTCCCTTGTATACAGTTGAGTGGGAGAATCTGGGGAAATTTGGTGAGAATGGGGGGAGAATAACAAGTGTGACTAATGTAAGATTAGCATAAATGAGTGGTTGAAGGTCAGTGCTAAATAAGGGCCTGATTCAATATTTTATCTTTCTATGAGTCGATGTGAGACATAAGAGGCATGGATGTTTTTTACACAAAAGGACACAAAATGCTGGAGTAACTCAACGGGTCAGGCAACATCTCTGGAGAACATGGATAGATGATGTTTTGAGTTGAGACACTTCTTCAGACTCGTTCCTACACAGATTTTTTTTCAGTAGTTCTAGGAGCAGAATTAGGCCATTCAGTCCATCGAGTCTACTCCGCCATTCAATCATGGTCGACAGTGTCTGATTAATGCTTTAAGTAAAAGATAACATTCTATTGGTACAGCACTCTTTCAATATGGCATCGTATAATCTTCCTAGAATTTGTGACCATGTCTGTGGGGTACTGTATTTTAAATCCAAACCCTTGGATTCACCAGTCACGCAGTTGGCATATATCAGCCTTTCATTAAACACACTTTGCTGTGCTGGTCTTGGCAACAGTAAGGATTGAGTGTGCATAATTTTATGATTAAGAAACAAGAGAAGTAAACAGAAGTGCCCAGCAGTGTGCTGCTGCACAGGGATGCTAGGAGGCATCTTATGTGTTTGGTAAATAAACCTGACCCAGCAATAATGCAGAGCAGCACAAATAAGTAAATGTTTGGGCTGACGGAATAGGTAAAATCATTATTAGCTATATGGCATCATTACAATGAGGCTGCAAGAACACCGAGACATGGATACATAAATCTTTAAAAGTGGCAGGTCATGGTTGAGAAAGTAGTTCATTGCGCAGTTGGGATCCTGGACACAGCTAGAGACGTTGTGTGTAAGAGAAAGGAAATTAAGATAAAATTATTGGTCAGGCCACACTTTTGTGCTCAATTTTGTTCATTACATCTTGGGAAGGATGTAAACGCCTCAGGCATTCTGGGCCGCAGGGCCCGTTTCTGTGCCGCACTATTCTCTGTTCCAAGGCTCCCACATTGGCCTCATCAGCCCCTTCAAAATTCAAAGCCGAGGAGCTGCCGGAAAAGATCTCTCAATCATTACCCCAGATGTACCTGGTAACCTAAATAGCTTCAGGCATGAGGGTTTTCAAATGTGAGATGGAGAAGATAATCTGGAGTTCTCCTTGTAACAGAGCAGTTTGAAAAGGAAGACACAAATATAGTTTATTTCACCAAGTTCAAGTTCAAGTTCAAGTGAGTTTATTGTCATGTGTCCCTGATAGGACAATGAAATTCTTTCTTGCTTTGCTTCAGCACATAACATAGTAGGCATTTACTACAAAACAGATCATATATCATATGTCCATATATCATTATATAAATACATACACACATTAATAAATAAACTGATAAAGTGCAAATAACAGATAACAGATAATGGGTTATTAGTGATCATAGTTTTGTCCGAGCCAGGTTTAATAGCCTGATGGCTGTGGGGAAGTAGCTACTCCTGAACCTGGTCGTTGCAGTCTTCAGGCTCCTGTACCTTCCACCAAATGTATGGGTTGAAAGTGTAGATTCAATTATTACATTTAAAAGGGAATTGGATAAATATTTGAAAATTGACAGTTATGGGGAAAGAGTAGGGGAATAGGAATGACTGGTTTATTCTTCAAAGAGCGGACACAGACATACACAATGGCAGCCACTTGTGCTGCATTGATTTTATAATTCCATCTAATCTTCTCATCTCTAACCATTTATACAGAGTGCCTTTCATGAGATACATGGCCTCCAAGATGCTGGCTCTGCAGAGTATCATGCAACAGTTTCTTCTGAAACACTGCTGAATATATGAAAGTGATTGAAAAATGTGTGTGTTTGTGAGCGCGAATGTTTAGATGTGTGTGTGTGCGCACATGTTTGTGTGTAGGGTTATGATGATGTGAACTTTAATAAATCAAAAAGAAATGAAAAACCATTGCTGATGCATGAGAATGCGGATGCTGGAACCTTGAGTAAAAAACTGTGCTGGAGGATCTCAGCGGGTCAGATAGGACTTGTGGAGAAGAATGGATGGATGACATTGCAATGTCAAGAGACTTCTTCAGATCCCAACAGAACCAGTTTCAGATAGATACCCTGCTTTAGACCTGATAAATAACAGTTCAGGTCGGGATCGTTCTTCAGTTTGGTATGGTATGACATCCCGGTTTGCCAATAACAAAAAATAAATGGAAGCACATGCTGTGATGGGGAATGGTGGAGGAAATATTGTGAGCAGGTTATAGATCAGTTGAGTGAGTGTGTTAAACTTTGAGTTTAATGTGGGGAACATGGTTATGCATGTCGGTAAGAGGCGACAAAAGCCTCTACTACTCCTACAGTCTTGGGTTTTTGTACCCAGTGTATTGGGAGAGCTCATACATGAAGTCACCCATTGAAGAGTTTTCAGTTTTTGCACATTAGTAGTACATTAGCAGAATTAGATAGTGGCTTTAGATTTTAAGGCACTCCTTCGAACTTACAACCTTGGCAAATACTTTAATTATTGATTCTAATATCTTCTGATGTAACTTGGCAAGAATATTTAATAGCACTACTGATAGCAGTCTTGTCTATCTTCATAATTGAGATTATTTTTCTCTGAAATTATTCTTGTAACTCTGTTCTACATGGTCAATGAGGCTTTCACACCTTTCCTACATTGTGGCGTCCAATTCTACCTTTGAGCCATTTTCAGGTGAGTTTGCGCAGGGAACATGAAGTGACAATCACTATTAGTCATCATGTTACAGTTCTTGATAGATGTGACCTCTGGGTATTGTCTATGACATATCAGGGGACAATATCCATCTTAGTTTAGTTTAGTTTAGAGATACAGTGTGGAAACAGGCCCTTTGGCCCAGCAGGTACACGCCAACCAGCAATCCCCACACATTAACACTATCCTACACCCACTAGGGAAAATTTTTACATTTACCAAGCGAATTCACCTACAAACCTGTACGTTTTTGGAGTGTGGGAGGAAACCGAAGATCTCGGAGAAAACCCATGCAGATCACAGGGAGAATGTACAAGCTCCGTACAGACAGCACCCGTAGTCGGGATCGAACCCGGGTCTCCGGCGCTGCATTCGCTGTAAGGCAGCAACTCTACTGCTGAGCGATCATGACCGCTCTGTTATACCTGTACAGCTTCTCAGCAAAAGCAGACTTTATGTCCTTTATTTATCAACAACTGCATTGTTGGAATCAACCTGAACTATATTCTTGCAAAGAGATCAGGAGAAACCAGGAAATAAGCTGTTGAATGGTGCTGGAAAGGGCTTTTCTCCCAGTGGGTCCAAAATACAATTAGTTCACTTAACAGAGCTTGTACTAATTGAGAATGGGATGCAGCAGACATGACGTTCTAATGAAGCCATTAGCCTCTCCACAATCAACTATTATGCATGTCAGGGAAGCAAACCATTGATCATCTAGAGGAGTGCTTTGCAGCACCATAACACACTCCTTGAAATTTGGCAATACAGGACCAGCAGCAGTAATCTGTACCGAATATTGGGAGGTGCTGTGAAAGAAAGAGGTTCATTAATCATTTGTCATTAACAATTAATTATTATGAACTATTAATCAAGTTATTGGTGCCTTGGTGGTAATAAAGTTCTGGCAAGTTTTTCTTAGGGATGGTCTATTTGTACAATATTGCATTTTCCCACATCGAATTGAATGCTTTGAAGTATAAGATGCAACAAGACCTTTCAAAGACTCCCAGTCAGGAATAAAACAAAGGTTTTGCATTAACAAAGGAGAGCATCCAGAGTTTGTGTGATATTGAACTGCATCCAAAAGCAATTTCAGAATCTTTGAAGATAAATGCATTTCAGTGCCTGTGAACATAAAGGCCAATAATAATGAAGTGAAAAGGAGGAAACAAAGAATGAACTGTTATCCTCAAGTGACTCAAACCTATGATAGGCAAAGCTCATTTTATCAACAACATGAAACAGTCAGGACTTACTGTGTGAGACAGACAAAGGAAGGACATTGGAAACTCTCTACTAAATCCTGCTCTAAAATTAAGTATCTGATTATTGTGTGACCGACTGCTGCATTGATATCTTCCAATTATTGACTCCTGACGTATTCCTGAGGCTCCCACCCAGTGATAGGTAACCTTAGGAATATATACAAATAGGGTCAAATGGCATCCTTTCTAATAGCAAACAGAGACACAAAATGCTGGAGTAATTGGGATCCAAGGAGAGATAGCTGAATGGAAAGAAAATTAGCTTCATGGAAGGAAGCAGGGGGTGATGGTGGAAGGTTGCTTCTCGGACTGGAGACCTGTGACTTGTGGTGTGCCTCAGGGTTCGGTGCTGGACCATTTACTGTTTGTCATCTACGTCAATGATTTGGATGAGAACATGCAGGGCAAGATTAGCAAGTTTGCTGATGATACACAAGTGGGTGGTTTTGCAGATAGTAAAATGGTTGTCAGGATCTTGATCGATTGACCAGGTGGGCTGAGGAATGGTTGATGGAATTTAATACAGAGAAATGTGAGGTGTTCCATTTTGAGAAGTCTAACGTGGACAGTACCTACACAGTGAATGGCAGGGCTCTGGGGAGTGTTGTCGAGCAGAAGGATCTAGGAATGCAGGTGATGGTTCCTTGAAGGTCGAGTCACAGGTAGATAAGTTGGTCAAAAAGGCTTTTGGCACATTGGCCTTCATCAGTCAGAGTATTGAGTATAGAAGTTGGGAGGTCATGTTGCAGTTGTATAAGACATTGGTGAGACCACATTTAGAGTTTTATGTTCAGTTCTGGGCACTATGTTATAGGAAAGATGTTTCAAGCTGGAAAGCGTATAGAGAAGATTTACGAGGATGTTGCCATGACTAAAGGGTCTGAGCTCTAGAGAGAAATTGAGTAGGCTGGGACTCTATCCCTTGGAGCGCAGGAACAGTTAGACAGGTACATGGATAGGACAGGTTTGGAGGGATATGGACCAAATGTAGGCAGGTGGGGCTAGTGCAGCTGGGACATTTTGGCCGGTGTGGGCAAGTTGGGCCGAAGGGCTTGTTTCCACGCTGTATCACTCTATCTCAGAGGGTCAGGCAGCATCTCTGGAGAAAAGGAATAGGTGACATTTCGGGTCAAGACCCTTCTTCAGACTTGCAAAATTGAGAGGAAATGGGGGGAGAATAAAGGATTCCATACAATCCGAAAACAATGTGATGAAAACAGCTTCTACACCTTTCCTTCATCATTTAAAGTACAGATTACTTTGAATCTCAATCAAAATAAGTCAATTGCCGTGGTGTAGGCTGAGATGTTTGGAATAAAATTTAATTCTTCAAGTACACCTCCACCACTGTATAAAGCAGGACAAGAGGATGGTTTGCCTTTTGATGATCATTTACACAATGAAACATTTTGTTGGGCTTGCCATTCGTAATGGTTGGCCCTTACGTTAAGGTTCTCACATAAGAACAAACCAGGGCAGGACTCATGGGCATCCTGGCTCATACCTTCCATCTCCCTGACTGGGAACACAGAACTCTACATTCGGCACTGGCTTGGTTGGTGAAGGATGGTGCTTTTGTTGGAATCTGTGTGCCCTAAGACTCTAGATCTTTGGCCCAGCTACACCACCTTAGCCATCCTCTTTCCTAAGATGCCTGCAAGGCTAGTGTATTGCTTCATGAGTACCGCTTCTTTATTTTTGCTATTTAACATCAGTTTCTGAATGAGCTATCAAAATGGCCCTGACAAGAAAAAAGAGAGAAGAATGTTGATGCAAAACATAAAAATAAACATATATACCTAAGGATCTATTTTGAACCAATTGTATTGTTTTTCTGCTAAGTCAACCTCTACAAATTATATATCACAATTTGTTAAAGTGAACAGCAGGGGAATTTCAGACTTTATATAAATGGGCTTTGTTTTTAATCAGAATCAGAATCAGAATCAGTATCAGATTTTATTCGCCAAGTATGTTTTGCAACATACGAGGAATTTCACTGGCCAGGTCAGTCATACAATTAAAAGCAACAGACTCAAAAACACATTTTAACATGAACATCGACCACAGTGACTCCTACACATTCCTCACTGTGATGGAAGGCGAAATAAAGTTCAAGGCCTTCCTTTTGTTCTTCCTCGGTCGGGGGCCTCACGCCGTCTGTTGAAGGGACGGTCTTGACTTCCGTAGCCGGCGACGTTCGGGCCCTCCGCGTTGAGGCGTTCAGCTCCTGCATCGGCGGTTGTCAGCTCCCCTGCGCCGGGCGATCGAACCTCGTGTCGGGGCCGGTCGAACCTTCTGCGGCGTTGGTGCTCCCGACTAGCCTCTCCCGAGACTGCGAGCCCTTGATGGTAAGTCTGCAGGCCGCGGTGGGAGCGATCCCAGGCAAGGGATCCGCTCCGATGTTAAGTCCGCGCCCCTTGGTGGGGCTCACGACAGTCCAAGGAGGCCTCCAGCTCCAACAATGGTAGGCCGCAGAGCCCGGAGAATGTGATCCGAAAAATTGATCACATATTCGGGAAGGTAGGAAGTTGAAAAAAAGTTTCCCCCGATCCCCTCCCCCCTCCACCCACATAAAACACACTGAAATACATTAAAACAAACTTTTAGCAAACGCTAAATTTAACAAAAAGATGAAGAAACGAACAGAATGCCGGCAGGGCTGCCATCTCCCTGGCGCCCCTGGTGGTATTCATGCCCAATATTGCCAAATTAAAATCTTGATTGCAGCATATAAAACCTTAGTGCAATTAAGGTGCCTTGCAATTGAGCAGAGAGGTAGAGTATTGGTTTGGCCTGCACCGTTCCACAAAGTTAATCAGAATCCCAATGCCACTGGGTGATACTGAATGCAGTTTGGCCATTTATTAAACAAGAAAGGAGACACTAATCAATTGGTCTTTTTTTTTTTCTGGCTGCTACTGGGCTCCTTCTCATGATTACCTCAAGAGGGAAGCATTGGCAGAGGACTGGAAACACCTTATTTGTCCACTCTGACAAAAACGATAAGCAATGACAATAAGCACAAAGACAATGAGGAAATTAAAAAAACCCTGCAATTACAGACTCAGAGACAATACAAAAACTACAATTAGATAAACAATCACATTTTAATAAACTGTTAAGAAATGCTGCTCTCATATTTTTATTCTTCCCATCCCTTTCAACTAACATTGTGGACAGAATGTAATCCTTTCAGACTTGAAATTTGTCTGCACTACTGAATGTTTTTATTTTTAAAATGATATTAGCAATTTCTCCAATATTGTTCTCAGAAATCCTAAAACATAGCAAAATCCTTTAGCCCCAGCTCCAAATAGCACTTGTGAACTCCTTCATGTAAAGCTGCTCTGTTTCATGAACTTAATGTATGAATCTCCCTTGTTGATGGAAGCTTTTCTCATAGCCCAGGCTTCAGAAAATATCCTTTAAAGGGTTACTCAATAGTGCAGCCAACACCATCTCCGCTTCTGGGGAGTGTTGGCAAGAAACAAGTGCATGCTGCAATGATATGAAGGGATAGCAGATCTTCCCTAATGGGCAAAGGAACCTGTGCAGGTTTCTAATGGGCAGTATTTGCAGGAGGCAGCCTCCTCAGGGCTCTTTCTTTAAATAGAACAATATTTCTGAGCAGTTTATTAAAAAGTAATTGTTTATCTAATTGTAATTTTTGTATTGTCTTTGAGTTTATAATTGCAATTTTTAAAAAAATCCACATTATCTTTGCGCTCTCATTGCTTATCACTTTTGTCAGAATGTACAGATTTATAAGCGGTTTCCAGTCCTCTGCCAATACTTCCCTCTTGAGGTAATCACTAGAAGGAGCCCAGTAGCAGCCGGAAAAAAAACTGACCAATTGATTCTTGTCTCCTTTCTTGTTTAATAAATGGCCAAACCATATTCAACATCACCCAGTGGCATTGCGATTCTAATTTACTTTGCGGAGAAGTGCAGGCCAAACCCAAACTATACCTCTCTGTGGTCCATTGCAAGGCACCTCATCTCTCTAAGCTGTCTGTGCTAGGGTGTTATAAGCTTCAACCAAAATTGTAATTGGCAATATTAAAAAGGGTACATTTGGCAAGAAATGGGCAAGGACATGAGTATAAAGACATGTACTTTTATAAGTTCTGTAGTTAAGCCAAATTTTCCTTCCAGGTAAGAATACAAAAGTGACAGACTAAAAATCCATTTTGCAACAGAGATTGTTTCATTTTGGCAACCTGGAATTGATCAGCAAAGTCTCACATGCAGTACATATCAGCAGATATGGTTTAGAAGGATCTTGACGCTAGTTTTCTGAGAGTGAAGGTACCCTAACTTTGAGGGCAGCTATTGCAACAGACTCAGACTCTACCAGGATTTCCATGTACCTGTGCCAATGTTTTTCCAACTTGAAAATCATAGCAGAGCTGGATTAAGGTCATAAGCTCATAAGCGATAGGAGTAGAATTAGGCCATTCAGCCCATCAAGTCTACTCTGCCATTCAATCATGGCTGATCTATCTCTCCCTCCTAACCCTATTCTCCTGCCTTTTCCCCATAACCTCTGACACCTGTACTAATCAAAAATCTATCTATCTCTGCCTTAAAAATATCCACTGACTTGGCCTCTTCAGCTTTCTGTGCACAGAATTCCACAGATTCACCTATGACTAAAGACATTTAGAAACATAGAAACATAGAAATTAGGTGCAGGAGTAGGTCATTCGGCCCTTTGTGCCAGCACCGCCATTCAATATGATTATAGCTGATCAACCCCATTCCTGCTTTTTCCCCTTATCTCTTGATTCCGTTAGCCCTAAGAGCTATATCTAACTAAATTTCTCCTCATCTCTTTCCTAACAGAACGTCCTTTAATTCTGAGGCAATGACCTCTAGTCCTAGACTCTCCCATGCATCCTCTCCACAACCACTGCATCCAAGCCTTTCACTATTCATGTTTCAATGCGGTCCCCCCTCATTCTTCTAAACTCCAGCGAGTACAGGCCCAGAGCTGAAAAACACTCATCATAGGTTAACCTACTAATTCCTGGGATCATTCTTGTAAACCTCCTCTGAACTCTCTCCAGACCCAGCACATCCTTCCTCAGATATGGGCCCAGAATTGCTCACAATATTCCAAATTCGGCCTTATCAGCGCCTTATAGAGCCTCAGCATTACATCCCTGTTTTGTATACAAGCTCTCATGAAATAAATGCTAGCATTGATTCTTGGACAGATACTAAGCTGGAAATGTGGTCACAATGCCGTACAATTATAGAAAAAACAGAAGTGGACTTGCTAATGGTGCCACCGACACCACATCGACAGCATTCATGCAATCCTCAACACACAAAGTCTCTTGCCCGAGAACCAGAGGGCCATAGGTTTAAAGTGAGAGAGGTAAGATTTAAAAGGAATCTGAGGGGTTACCTTTTTACACAAAGGGTGGTGAATGTATGGAATGAGCAGCCGGAGGAGCTGTTGGGGCAGGTACAATCACAACAGTTAAGAAACATTTAGACAGGTACATGGAGAGGATAGTTTTGGAATGATATGGGCCAAATGCAGGCAGATGGGACTAGTGTAGCTGGGACATGTTAGTGGGAGTGGGCACGTTTGGTCGAAGGGGCTTTTTCCATGCTGTATGACTATCATATTTTTTCAGTCAATGAACGAAGGAATGGACAAACCTTTATTGTTTGCAACATCTTTCATCATTTGCAGATGAGAATTTGCATTTTCTCTCTCAGAGTTTGCAAGATCATCCTCCATATCGAATTTCAAGTATGATAATGAATCAATATCTGAAGAAAAAAACCCAAATAACTGCAGGAACTCAGCAGGTCAAGCAGCATCTATGGAGGGAAATAGACAGATGACCTTTTCTCAAGATTCCAGCAGCTTCACTTTCTTGTTTTCCAGTTAATAACATTTGTTAGTCTAATTCTTGGTTCAAGCACTTTAGAAGGAACTTTGTATTAACCCATTATTTAAGTAGAATTTGGGTATTTGATAAGCCAGAAGTTTAAATGTACCTTTTTCTTTTTTATATGATGGTTTTCTATCTTGATTGCAGCAGACGATACAAAGGCAGGTACTATCACAACATTTACAGTAACAAACATTTAGTCAGGTACGTGGATATGACAGGTTTCGAGGGATATGGGCCAAATACAGGCAGGTGGGACGAGTGTACCTGGGGCATATTGGTCGGTGTGGCTAAAGTGCGCCAAGGGGCCTGTTTTCACACCATATGACTCTAGACATTCAAAAACTAAAATGAAATGTCACAAATATTTGTTAATAACATGTGCACACATAAATATTCCAGGAGTTCTTTTAAATATATTGCCATATTGACACATTGGTCAACCTGAGGAGCACCTTCAGCAACACACTGGTTCCACCAAAATGCAGTACAGAAAGCCACAGGAGATCCTTCTTCCCTGTGGCTATCAAACTGTACAACTCCCCACCTTCCGTCGTGGCAAAAACTGACTCCCCCTACCCCCCCCCCCCCCCCCCCCACCCTTCCCAATCTTTGCACATCCCCAATCCTTTCCACTCGTCACTTGAATTTCATGTTTCATGTATTTTGTGTCTTTATGACTGTTGGCAGATCAATTTCCTTCCTGGGACGAATAAAGTTCTATCATATCGTATCGTATTGTAAAATATGTCCAGTGATCATGTGAACAGGAATCCACCTGCATAATAATAAACCACCCCTAGGATAAATGTTTAATGGATGCATCATCTTTTTTGACAATAACAGCAAAAACATCATCATTATGTATAAATTTCACTTTTTGTTGCTATTAATAGGGTTTAACTCATGTTGCATCTCACCTGGGATCACATTATGATAAGACTGAATGCAAAAAAGTAGGAAAATATTTCTCGCTTCAATGAATGCAAACACATCTCTCCTGCGACACAAATGTGGGAAAATTAATGTATTTCCCATTTTTTACATCTTAATCAGTAACTTGTTTACTACAGTTAAAATGTTTTTCAATACATTAAATGAGTACCTAAGGAAGCACATCTAAATGGGGCTGTTCAGCCAAAAAATGTTTCATTGCAGAAGAAAGATTAATGTTTTTGAAGTATAAAGAAATTGCTGTTATCTAACATTTATAATAATGCCTTAAATCCCACATGAAATCTACATGAATTCAGGGAATTAAATTATGAAACAATTAATGAACCTGAGTGATCATAAGGTCGTAGGGTCATAAGTGATAGGAGTAGAATTAGACCAATTGGTCCATCAAGTCTACTACTCCATTCAATCAAGGCTGATCTATCTCTCCCTCCTAACCCCATTCTCCTGCCTTCTCACCAAAACCTCTGACACCTGTACTGATCAAGAATCTATCTATCTCTGACTTAAACATATCTGACTTGGTCTCCATGGCCTCTGTGGCCAAGAATTCCACAGATTCACCACCATTTACTGTACACCGTATACCGTAAACCGATAATACCGTTCATTCAATGTTTTTTCCTTCTACCTTTCTGAAGACATAGAATCATGTTGGGTAACAATATAGTAAGATGGTTACACCATAGAAGACGGGCGTTCAGCCCATCATGTCCAAGTTGGCTTACTATCAGGCTGTATGTTGAAGTACAGTTTTCTGGGACAGCTATTCTGAGTGATCATTCTTTAAATGCAGGCCTGAATGTTAAATATCATCAAAGAAGACCCAAGAACAATTCGCTGGTGATTTTCTTTTATAACGTTATTTTGGCAGATTCTGCTTAACCAAGGATTTGGCAGTGTTATGCAAAGTACACAATTCAGGTTGCCAATTCGGCAATTTTTAGATGGCTAAAATTGTCTTGTTTATTATGAATGTAGAATATATGAATCACAGAGAACTTACACTTAATGGGTACCCCTGTATTTAATTCACAAATTACATTAGTACCCTTCCCCTGTATTTAATTCACAAATTACATTAACAGAGTCCATATTTTATAGCCCATACTCTAGAAGTGTATTTTTTCAAAAAGCATTATAGAATGTTAATTTCAGTGAAATTACTAATATTTTAACAGCTCACATATTGTATTTGATTCGTTTCTTTAACCATGATTAATGGTTATTTCTTGCGATTCTCTGTGTGGGTGACTATCTTGTATTTATCCTCATCTATATTTCTGGAATTGCTTTCACCAAATGATTACAAAGTCACAAAGTAATGAATAGGGTGACAGGTGGCGAATCAAAGGAAGCCACACCAGGTTACTCTTGTTGTTCTCTGAGTGGCCAGTTACCTGGCAGAAAGATTTTCCGAGATTGCCAGCTGCATGTTTAATCAATTTTCTTCAAATAAATTTTAGAAAAATTGAAGCCATTGTTTTCATTACAAGTGTCAATCCCCAACATAGAACATAGAAGAGTACAGCACGGGATCAGGCCCTTTGGCCCACAATGTCCGTGCCGAACATAATGCCAAGATAAACTAATCTCATCTGCCTATGCTCAGCCCTATGCTCGAAATTTCCTTCATATATTTCTCTATCTCTGTCTGATACCTATTTGTATTAAAGTAGAACGGTTGAAGCCTTTGTGTCATTTTTGATCTTGAGATGAACTTTATACAAACTGCATACTAACATTTTGATTTCCATTTTCAAAACTACATAACTCAGACCTGCCTCAAATCATCTGCTGCGTAAACTCTCATCCAAGTCTGTGTTACCTCTCACCTTCATTATTTAATTGTCCACCAGATTGCATCCCTTTTACCTGTTTTTGGAGGTCATCTATAACGATGTGCCAACTAATTACAAGCCCCATTAACCCCCCACCTTATTTTACAGACCCACATCAGATCTCTTTCAAGTGTTGCCATGATTTTAAAATATACTTGTTTCTAACACTCTTTGGTCATGCCACTTCCTGCCTCTGTGTTTTTCTCCAGTCCTAAACCATCCATAATATCTGCTCTTCTCCAATTCGTGCCTTTTAATTGTTCCTCTATTCAATGGCTCTGCCTAGATCCTAAGCTTGAGAAGTCCTTTGCTGTATTGGGGCAGCACAGTGGCACAGCGGTAGAGTTTCTCTCTCATTGCCCAAGAGACCACGTTCAATCCTGACTATGGGTGCTGTCTGTATGGAGTTTGTACATTCTCCCTGTGACCACGTTACTTTTCTCCGGGTGCTCAGGTTTCCTCTCACATGCCAAAGTCGTGCGGGTTTGCAGGTTAATTGGCCTCTCGAAAATTTCCCTAAGGTGTAGGATAGAACTAGTGTACGGGTGACCTAAACTAATCAACGTGGACTTGTTGGGCCGAAGAGCCTGTTTCCAGGATGTATCTCTAAACTAAACTAATCTCTCTGTCTTAATGTCTGCGTCCTCCTTAAGACACACCTTATAAACTAAATCTTTGCCTGTTGCCTACACTTGTGTGAATATTTGCTTTTGTGGCTCCATGTTCAAAATGTTTTTAATAATGCTGTGATGCTGTAAAGCAATGCAAGACTTCTTTGCTACATTAAACAGACTGAATGAAGTAAGCAGACAGAGGAAAGAAAACATTGTTAAATATTATTGAAATGAAAAATGAAAAATGGACTCACTTAATGAAAACATAAACAATTCTGAGTTCAACATTTGAGACAGCATAACATACCATATTTATTTTTTTGCTTTTGAAAGTATTGAGATGAAGATCTAAAGAAAATTCTAATATATAAAAATCTAAGTATTTAATTACATATTTCAGATGCCAATGAGAGAAGAAATGCAGCGAGATTTTGCAATGTTACTTTGGAGAGAGTGGCAGGTGCATGTCAAGGGGCATACCCCTCAGGAGGGCCCAAGGGTAGGCCAAAATAGTGCCAGTTAATCATCCAACAAAATGCATTTGACAGATGGGAATAGAAGCTTAGCGTTATTTTCTCATGATTGCTCTGCTAATTTTGCCTTTTAAATTTGCTAACAACATGTCACACCATAGCTTATCTCCCTAAGGTTCAGAATATTTCTGTCATCCGACGTTCAAGAAAGCATTAGCGGCAATGATTTGTTATTTTGTTTAAATTGTTGAAAATTGTTTTCAATTAATTATAATAGAAATGGAAATTAAAAATCGCATTCTCCAGCGTTTAATACAACAATCAATGGAGTTTAATGCTTCTTGTTGTAATATTTTAAATATTGAAAGTATACTTAATGATTGGGTCAGAGGAAAGGGCTCTCTCCCAGGTCAATTAAACTTTGTTTTTGTTTATATGCTGCAATGCGGAAGCTAATGCCGATATCTCCCCACCCCTACCTCCCTCCCTGGTCATTTTTTACTCATTTTAATGATTAAAAGATAATCATTTTCATGAAATTAAGCATAACAGTCAATTAATTTTATTGCCAAATATATAACCACTATTTAGGATGACTCAGAAAAGACATACAGCTTTAAGGAGCCAGGTTTTTGGTTGAAAAGTCTAGACATTGAATATTTATTGGTATCTGGTGAACAAACAAACGCCGTGGATGAGTAAACTTTGCAATGGTTCCTGGAACCCAAGAGCATGCAAAGAAAGAAACAAGAACTTTCTTAATATCAAATGTATTTTGTAGGTTCCTGAACCTGTTTTGTACTGTCAGAAAGTAAAAGAAGCACCAAAGGCTATTAAAGTGACTATTTTTGGAGGGAAGTTGCTGGATGAAGTCATCGAGTATATTCAATATAACCAACACAGGAACTTGGTTAGGGTACTGGGATATTATAGCCACAACAAAAACATGCCTGAGAGAAGGGCAGGATTGTCAGTTCAATGTCCAAAGGTCTGAAGAAGAGCCTCAACAGGAAACGTCACCCATTCCTTCTCTGCCTGTCCCGCTGAGTTATTCCAGCATTTTGTATCTATTCAAAGTATAGTTGCTACAGGCGTAATAGAGGTACAGGTGGGAGAGGAGGGGAAGTAGTTTTTTTGATGTGATAGAGAATACCAACAAAGCGAATACTAAAGATAATATGACTGTGGGATTATTCAATGAGGCTATATGATTATAACTTAGAAAAAAGAAGGGGAGGATCATATTGATTGCCTGTATTATTGGCTTCGCAATAGTCAGTGTGAATTAGATGAGCAGAAGTGTAGGGACTTGCAGATAGCTGTAAATATAATTACAGGGTAGCATTAGTGGGAGTTTGTACCTTAGTGTAAAGGGTTTGCAAGAGTGGAATTTGTTAAACCTGTTCAAAAAAGCCTCTTTAAGAAATACATAGAGGGTCCTACTAGCGAGGGTGCCACACTGCTCCTTCTATTAGGAATGGGGGAGGGCAAGTACCTACCATAGCGGTGGAGTATTTTGGGACCGGTGACACGGAGCTACAACAGCGGCGGCGGCGCTGGAGTCACCACGGAGCGGGCGATGCCTACCTGGGTCGCTGTTGGAGCTCCGGAACGTTGGGCCGCTGCTCCAACATCGTGGAGCTCTGGTCTAGAGAGCTCCCAACGCGGGCGGCGCTGACAGTCATCGTGGAGTCCCGGGGCCCTTTGCCGAGGGCTTCCAGCGTTGCATCTCCACCCGGCGCGGCCAGTGGGCTTTGGGAGCCGCGGACTCCGGTAGGAGGGGGCGACTTGGGCTCCAGGCCGCTGAGGACGTCCTTCAGCCCCGACGTCGGACTTACATCACCCCGGGGAGCGGGACTGAACATCGGGCCACCCGTAGCGGCGACTGCAGAGGGCGCGGGGAGGCCCCGACCACGGGTGAACAGTGGGGAGCATCAGGGGAAGAGACTGACTTTGGTGCCTTCCCTCACAGTGGGAAATTTTGATCCTACTGTGGAGGGATGTTTTATGTTGAATCATATCTACTCCATGTTCTGTTCTTTATTTTTAATGTATGGCTGTATGGTGATTTAATTTCGATGTGCCAATTGGCACATGTGACAAATAAATGCATCTCATCATCTCATCTCATCAATTCCATTTCATTCTTTTTCTTGCATTCTCATCAATTCTCCCCTCAGATCTTACAACTCAATTACATCCGAGGAGCAATTTTTAACGTTGCCAAGTAACTTATCAACCTGCATGTCTTTGGTATGTGGGAGGAAGCTGAAGCACCCAGAGAAAACACATGTACTCACAGGGAAAAACTGCAAACTCTATACCTCAGCATTAGAGGTCAGGATTAAATATATGTTGTTAGATCTGTGAGACAGCATTTATGTACACTATACCTACCATGAGTTGTTTCATGTATGTGGTTTAGTTGTCAATGAGAAAGGCTGTTAAAGATTGTTGCTTGAACTCCATTTGCTTTACTGTTGTCCTTCAGGAATGGAATGCTGCAACCGATAACATTGTATATATATGTTATTGGTTATATATATATGTTATTGGTTATTAGGAGGTTTTGAAGTCAACCACATTGGTTGATATATATATATATATATATATATATATATATATATTATATATATATATATATATATATATATATATATATATATATATATCAACCATATATGCCATACATATCAACCATATATATAATATTTATACATATATATACATGTATACATATGTATCAACCAATGTGGTTGACTCTTACAACCTCCTCGATTCAGGGACAATTATGCACAGACAATATAATAAATGCTATCATTGCCAGCATTGGTCACATTCTGTGAACAAATAAACAAGTAAAAAACCATTGAGGGTTAGGCAATTGAAAATGTAAAGTTGATGAAGTTGGTTATTGTGTAATAAGTGCTTTGGAGATATGGTGCCAAGACCTGTAAAAGCAGTTGAGGTACAGACCAGATATGTTCTGTTGAACAGTGGAACACTTTAAGGAAGTAAGAGGCCTCGCTTATTTTTTTCTCCAAAAGGAGGTGGCTATAATAGAAGGAAGTAGATTAGAGTGGAAACATATATTAGGGTATCCTGTATAAATTTTGAAGAAGGGTTTCTGAAGGATTTCGACCCGAAATGTTGCCTATTTCCTTCGCTCCATAGATGCTGCCTCACCCGCTGAGTTTCTCCAGCATTTTTGTCTACCTTCAATTTTTAGCAGGACTGCTTTTATTTATTAAGGGGTTTATACACAGGAATCTGTGTACATCGTGACAATGGCTATGAAAGATTGAAAACACCCTGGAATTTATTAAATGGACAATTTTAATTTTCAGATTTTGTAGAACTGGTGATCTTATTGAGGTGTATAAAATCATGAGAGGAATAGATCACGTAGACGCACAGAGTCTCTTGCCCAGAGTAACTGAATTGAGGACCAAAGGACATAGGTTTAAGGTGAAGGGAAAAAGATTTAATAGAAATCTAAGGGGTAACTTTTTCACACAATGGGTGGTGGATGTATGGAACAAGCTGCCCAGTGAGGTAGGTGAGGCTAGGATTATCCCAACATTTAAGAAACAGTTAGACAGGTAAATGAATAGGACAGGTTTGGAGGGATAAGGACCAAACGTGAGCAGGTGGGTCATGTTGGCCGGTGTGGGCAAGTTGGGCCGAAGGGCCCGTTTTCACACTGTATCACTCTTTGACTATGACTCTATAACTGTTAATCTATTCATGCCCTGAAATGCTCTATTTTCTTGTTATATATTTGAATGTCATATTACAATCTTGGTACAGATCTTGTTGGCACTTATATTACAGAAACTTATAATGACTTCACAATGGACGAACTCAGCAGGTTAAACAACACCAGCCAAGAGGGAAACAGAGCCCATGTTTTTGTAAGAAACAAAGAATTGCAGATTCTGATTTACAAATAAAGACACAAAGTGCTGGAGGCAGGTCAGGCAGAAGGATCCCAACATGAAAAATCACCTATCCGTGATCTCCGTAGATGCTGCCTGACATGCTGTGATACTCCAGCACTTTGTGTCCTTTTTTGCCAATGTTTCAGGTCTCTTTATTAGAGTGGGAACAGTGAGGTTCTTTTAATAACAAAGAAAATGATAACAGAGGGACTCTATGGATAGGATGCAGAGCAAATTTGTCAAGGTAATAAATAATTTACAAACCCACAGTTAGAGCTAAAAAAGGTAAACAAATTGAAACATAGAAGAGCAGTCACATCTGTGGAGAAAAAAAAGGTGAACCTATGTAGTAGCCTATGTCGGATCCATTTATGCTTAAAGTCAGTATATTATAGTCATGTCTAGATATTTCTAGTTCTCATCTGTATGTACGATGGTAGGTAGGATTTGATATGTAGAGGGGTGTGTCTACATCTGGAGAGGCTAGCGCAGACTCAGAGATTTAGAGTTTAGTTTGCCTCGAGGGTTGGTGAGGACAACAGTTTTTACTCTAATGTGATGGCAATTCTAAGCTACCCATGACTAAGTGGATGGTCGATAAAGCTCCATCTCAATCACAAACCGTAACAAATAACCTTTGAACCATCTGTTAAGGCTTGAGCCAAGACCCAGATAACTCGGCTCTCTTCTCAGAGGCCTGATGTACAGACTCGTATGAGTAGAGGATCGCAGAGGACTGTAACCACTACCACCTCTCTGTCCAATGAGTAATTTCATTTTGATTCCTCAACAAGTCACAGAATTCACGTTGAAATCTCTCATTGGACACAGAGATGGTAGTGTTAATAGTTCTCTGTGGTCCTCTACTCATACGAATCTGTACATCAGGAACTTTTCCAGGAACATCTCTTGTCCTTTCTCACTGAGCTTGACGTTTCTCTTTTCATATCTTCTCGACTCCTGCTGCTCGCACCCTCCTGTGACTTTTCTTCATACTTACCTGCTTGAAGATCCATATAAATTTATCTTTATTGGAATGTTCTTTAAACATCCGCAAGAATCCAAAACAAACTGTATTGATTTTTTAAAACATCATTATATTCAAAGTCCTGGAATTCCAGTACAGGTAAGGAGCAACTAGGGGAATACAGTGTTGCAAACATATGCATTTTTGAATCATGGAAGTTTGGCTACCTTTTGCACAGAACGCTTGATGAGAAGGCTGGATATTGCAAGACAAAAGACTAAGATTCTCTTGCGTACGATAAATTAAGAGAAATCCTATAATAGTTATCTTATTACAAGTTTGGAAATATCTTATCTGGACAAAGACGATTTTATACAACTATCTGATGTGTTTACACATAAGACCATGCCTGTTTCTCATCTAAACATACGCAAGCAGGAAGACCTGAAACAAGGGCCTTACTTAAAGGATATCAAGATTCATAACATAAATTCTGGTATCGACCTGTTTATCGGAACAATTGCTTCAAAGGTATTGGAACCTATAGAGTTTGTTAGCAGTCAAGGTGGCTGTTAATCGAATATCTACTGCAAACTTAGAGGAGCTGTTGATCAAGCAATACAATCACGGCTTTAATGAAAGATCCAGCAAGGAATCAGTTTGGGATTTGAGAAGGAGAAGGTTAAATCGGAAGTGTCAGTGATGCAGTTGAACAAAGGGGACTATGAAGGCATGAGAGGGGAGCTGGCCAAGGTAGACCGGAAAGGAATCCTAGCAGGAATGGCGGTGGAACAGCAATGGCATGAATTTCTGGGCATAATCCGGAAGACGCCGGATCATTTCATTCCAAAAAGGAAGAAAGATTCTAAGGGGAGTAGGAGGCAACCGTGGCTGACAAGAGAAGTTAGGTATAGAATAAAACTAAAAGAAAAGATGTATAACACAGCAAAGAGTAGCCTTAAGCCAGAGGATTGGGAAACTTTCATAGGACAACAGAAGGAAACAAAACGGGCAATACGGGCTGAAAAGATGTAATACGAAGGGAAGCTGGCCAGGAATATAAAGGAGGACAGTAAAAGCTTCTTTAGATATGTTAAGGGAAAAAGAGTAGCAAAGTCAAATGTGGGTCCCTTGAAGGCAGACACGGGTTCAGGATCAGTTCCTGTGGATTGGAGGATAGCTAATGTTATCCCACTTTTCAAGAAAGGAGCGAGAGAGAAAACGGGGAATTACAGACCAGTTAGCCTGACATCCGTGGTGGGAAAGATGCTGGAGTCAATTATTAAAGAGGTAATAATGGGGCATTTGGATAGCAGTAAAAGGATTAGTCCAAGTCAACATGGATTTATGAAAGGGAAATCATGCTTGACTAATCTTCTGGAATTTTTTGAGGATGTGACAAGTAAAATGGATGAAGGGGTGCCAGTGGATGTAGTGTATCTAGACTTTCAGAAAGCCTTTGATAAGGACCCGCACGGGAGACTGGTGACTAAAATTAGAGCTCATGGTATTGGGGGTAGGGTGTTGACATGGATAGAAAATTGGTTGGCAGACCGGAAGCAAAGAGTAGGAGTGAACGGGTCCTTTTCAGAATGGCAGGCAGTGGCGAGTGGAGTGCCGCAAGGCTCGGTGTTGGGGCCGCAACTGTTTACCATATATATTAATGATTTATGGAAGAGGGAATTAGGAACTAGCAAGTTTGTGGATGACACAAAGCTTGGTGGCAGTGTGAACTGTGAAGAGGATGTTAGGAGGTTGTAGGGTGACTTGGACAGGTTGAGTGAGTGGGCAGATGCGTGGCAGATGCAGTATAATATAGATAAATGTGAGGTTATCCACTTTGGCTGCAAAAACAAGGGGGCAGATTATTATCTCAGTGGGGTTAGGTTAGATAAAGGGGAGGTTAAGCGAGACCTGGGCGTCCTTGTACACCAGTCACTGAAAGTTGGCTTACAGGTACAGCAGGCAGTGAAGAAAGCTAAGGGAATGTTGGCCTTCATAACAAGAGGATTTCAGTATAGGAGTAAAGAGGTTCTTCTGCAGTTGTATAGGGCTCTGGTGAGACCACATCTGGATTTTACTTCGGAGTCACGTGAGTGACTTCGTGAAGACCCCGCCAGCACGCCTGCGCAGCTTATCGTCGCGCGCATCTGCAGCGGCAGCTGGGGGGGGGGGGAGTGCGCTCTCCCCACCGGCCTCCTTCACAAGACCGGCAGGTAAGTATTACCTTCCTTTACAGCATGGACAAGGTCCCGCAGGACGACGCTGTCGGGGAGCTGAGTTGTGCTGCGGCCAGCCGACGGCCCTTGTCCCCGGAGCTGCACGGAACGCCGGCAGCTTCAGGAATGCGGAGGTCGGGCACGGAGCCGAGTTGTGCTGCGGCCAGCCGATGGCCTTTGTCCCCGGAGCTGCACGGAACGCCGGCAGCTTTATCGCAACGGTGGGGGCAGGAATGAGGAAGTCGGCGCGGAGCTGAGCTGCGGCCAGCCGACGGCCCTTGTCCCCGGAGCTGCACGGAACGCCGGCAGCTTTAAACGCAACGGTGGGGGCAGGAATGCGGAAGTCGGGCGCTCCCGCTAATACAGGGGCCGACTCACCCGAATGGGTTACCGCTACGGAGCTGCAAGCAACAGGTCCAGACTCCGAGCCCCCGTTCCCCAAGAGAATAAGGGGGGATACAGGTACGTGGCAAGGGGTCTTGTTTTTCTTTTACAGGCAACCTCTCCCCGAGCTCCAGTAGACCCGAGGGGGCTGGGCCGGGGGACAGCCGCACGACAGGGGAGCCCTGCAAAGTGCATTGCGTACGCAGCCAGGGATATCTGCCATCGTGCAGCCCGGGCATAACACTGCTGCGTCGTGTAGGCCTGCTGGAGCAGATACCGCCGACAACACACCCCGTCAGGCTGCGGTCAAGGGCGGAGGTGGCAGCAGGAAGCGGTCGGTCAGCTCAGCGCTGCGAGCGGCCGATCATGCGCCTCCACGCCAAGTAATGGTGTAAGTGTGGAGGTAAGCTTGCACGGACTCCGGGGAGCCAGGTTCCGGGGGCCGGCGCCGAGTCAACTCACCTGCCTTCTTATCTGCCAGGTGGGCCGCCACAGTCTGGGAGAAGACAGACTAGCGGAGAGTCCGTGTGGGAGTCGTATGACCCTACTTGGGCTGTAGGTCACAACGACCTGCCATTGGACCATAGACCCTAAGGGGGTGAGGTCCGATGGTGGAAGCCCCAGTGAATTCGCAGGGCCTGGGGAAGTCGGCTTGTCCGCTGCATATAGCAGGGACGGTCGCATTGAGCGGTTGGAGCTCTTAAATGGTCCAACATCTCCAGCGGGACCGAGAACGTGAAGAACGGCATCCACTAGCCGTGCAAGGACTCCGCTCAGCTCCTCATCGTCTCCAGCCAGAAGCATTAATGATTGCCCAGCTGCTGAGTTTGACGACAGCCAGTGACCGCTGAACCAGAGCATGAGGAGGATGCTGGATGTGGTGAGTGAAGTTGCCGTTTCTACCCAGACAGGTGAACCCTGCACCACGAATTGGCGGGCACCATTGATTGCCTACGTATGCACCAACTCTGGAGTCAGATTCTCAATAATACCTTGGAGAAAGGTTCTCCACGGGCATAACGGCGTTTTGCAAAACCCTGATCGGGGATAATGTGTCCAGTAAATAGCATGATGCACTGGCACTCCTATGCAACGCCCAGTATGAGATATATTGCCTGCGTAAGAGCTCCATATAGCCCACACTAAACCCCAAATTCGCGGGGTTGTGCCGACCATTACCGCTCCACCGCCGCATCAGTTGCTTGGAGACCTGTACAAACAGGTGAAGGGACTGGACAAAGGAGGCCAAAACAGTGGGCCTCATGAAACTCCATCGGTCAGAGTTCACCCATATCACCGGCAACAGCCTAATACAACCAGTGAACCAAGGCTGCCGGATAGGGCACAAAGATTCTACCTACCTCCATCTCAAATAAATACAACGACCATTTAGGGCAAGGCCAACAGCGGCCTGCATGGGAAATGCGGCCGCCGGGCCGTCAACCTCCATAACGTCCACCCGAAGCACCGTATGTATGGAACCGCCGTTCACTATGGAGGTAAGGGGGGTCTGGCTCCTCTCACGCCGTAGTATCCCTCCTGTACGAATAGGTGGGCAATTGCGGGCGGCCTTGGACATATGGGGGAAAACTGTAACCACAGATGAGTTTATTTTACAAAGTGTTCAAGGGTATATAATTCGTGGGAGGTATAGATTCCCATACCCAGCATTCGCCTCATAGGAATTTACTCTATCCCGAAAAGAGGTGGAGGCAGGGCATGCTGAAATTATATGGCGAGCAGGGAAAAGTGGTAATTGGCATAACCAAGCATGGACATATTGAGTTATAATCGATTTAGCTGAGTTGAACACTTTTGTACAATATACCCATGTCAAAATGGATGCTTTTGGAACAGCTAGGTGGATGCTTTACTCAGGGTACTTTATGGCATGTATCAGTTTGAAAGAAGCATGCTATACGGTACCATCGCTGAGGCTCACAGGGAATTCTGAAGTTGTCTGGAAGGGTGCATTGCCTAATGGAACCATCACAGCTTAGGCTGTTTACCAAGTTGGTATTTACCTGTATTGGCTCTTCTCCGACAACAAGATTATAGTGATGGCATGTTGGATGAAATCCTTATAATGGGGCAGACCCTCCAATTGGCAATTCAAGGAGTGGCTGCAACCAAGGCTCTGCTTGAGAAGCTGGGATTGTAATCCATCCAGACAAATCAAAAACTGCACCCGCTACGGTTATGGATTTGGTGTTCACCTTAGACACTAATTTAATGAAGTTTATCATCCCCACTAATAAAGCTACTGCTATATCAGAAGAGTGCCACAATCTTGCTTGCGCCAGGGTATCGACCATGTGGCAAACAGCGAAAGTTATTGGTATTGGTAACTCTAAATTTGTAAACTACATTCCCAGCTGCACGATTCGGACCGCTACACTACCGAAATTCACAAAGGTCACAAATCACAGCATTAAAAAACAAATGCTGGCTGCTTTGATCGGCCACTTCGGGTACCACCGGAAGCTAGAAACAAGCTATAATGGTGGGTAGATAATATTAAAGAATGTCATTGACCTATTATATGAAGCAACCCTGATGTTGTGCTACTAACTGACGCAAGTGCACCAGGCTGGGGAGCAACTGGTACGATGTCCAGTTGTGGTGGCAGATGGAACTCTCATGAGTCTACATTCCTGGAGTCACATGGGATAAACTATATAGAAATGCTGGGGGTGTTTCATGGACTGCGGGCTTCTGTACTAATTCATGGGATTACATGTCCGCTTTCGAATAGATAATGCTACAATAATGGTTTACATCAATCAAATGGGTAGTATTATGTCGCTAGTTTGCAATGAATTGGCTAATACAATTTGGCACTGGTGCATTGAAAGAAATATTTGGATTACTGCGACCTATTTGCCTGGGAAGCTTAATTCAGTGGCGGACACCAGGTCACGTGTCTTCAATGACAACATTGAGTGGATGTTGAACCCCCAGATTTTGGAGATATTATAGCTCAAATTGGGGACACCAGATATTGACCTATTTGCGTCCAGGCTGAACCATCGAATACCAACGTATGTGTTGTGGGAACCAGACCCTGGGGGGGGTAATAGCATTGGATGCATTTTTATCCATTGGGGGAAATGGGTTGCTACGCGTTTCCCCCCATGCTGCCTCACCAGTCGGGTATTGCAGAAAATTAAACTAGACTCTGCAACTGACATATTGATCATTCCCGACTGGCCTACACAACCATGGTACCCGATGGTTGTAGAAATGTACAACAACCCATGGATGGCGATTGGGAAACATCCCAAATTGATTACTCACTCCATTACAGGGGGGTCAGTCATCCTTGCCATGGTCATTAAACTTGTTGGCTTGCAGGTTCTGAAAAGACCGCTCCACCGGGCAGGCATCTCGTCAAGAGCCATGAACCTTATTGCAGCATCGTATCGGGAATCCACCCGCAAACAATATCTCACTCAAATCAGAAAGTGGGAGGTTTCTGTGCCCGGAACAACAAGTCCTCCAACTCGGCAACAATACTGGATGTGTTGGGAGTTTCTAGCAGGCCTCCATTTTGATGCAGGCCTCAGCTACAGTGCCATCAACAGCGACAGGAGTACGCGGTATTCATACCTGGATATAAGTATCAGCTCCCACCACCTGGTGTCTAAACTATGAGGGGAGTATTCAATACCAATCCCTCCACGACCCAGATATACAGTAACGTGGGATGTGGGGATCATGCTGACCCTGCTGAGGGAGCTGGCTCCAATAGATGAGCTACCATTTGAAACAGCTCATCCTTAAGGTGGTGATGCTCATGGCACTGGCGACAGCCCAACGAGCCCAGATGTTACAAAAACTGCGACTGGACGCCATGGTGGCCAACCCTGGTCAAATAAAATTCTTTGGTAAAGAGTTATTAAAACAGGAGTTGCTACTAACGTTTTTTAAGTCTTATTCCACCAGGGCTGCAGCGAGAGCCATGAAAGGTGCCCATGGACCACATTTTCGCCACTGCGGGCTGGGCCAGTGGGGGAAAAAACCTTTCAACGGTTCTATAACAAGTCTCTGGCGTTCCTGCGACATTCGCAGAAGCTATCCTGGGTACCGCTCAGTAAATGTCTGGCCCCGAATTAGGGGTTGTTGTTTAGTTGATTAATAAATTGTGTTGATTTTTCAGCCGCTGTCAACTGAACTCCATTAACAGTCTTACTCCATCAGAATGGCGGCAGTGTGATAAGCATGGACGTTGTTCAGGGCGTGAAATCACAGAGCTTTGAAATCTTCACGAAGTCACTCACGTGACTCCGAAGTAAAATAGTAAGATTAAACGAGAACTTACCAAGTTTGAAGTTTGATCTGTATTTTACGAGGAGTCGCGGTGAGGGATTTCGTGCCCACCGCTCCCACCCTCTATCATCAGGTCAAAACAGGTAGTTCTACGGTTTTCATCTTACTATTTTCAGTCATGGTTGGTTCTGTGATTCCACACCGCTGCTTTGAAGGATGCTGCGCAGGCGTGCTGGCGGGGTCTTCACGAAATCCCTCACCGCGACTCCTCGTAAAATACAGATCAAACTTCAAACTTGGTAAGTTCTCGTTTAATCTTACTAGTATTGTGTACAGTTTTGGTCTCCTAATTTGAGGAAGGACATCCTTGTGATTGAGGCAGTGCAGCGTAGGTTCACGAGATTAATCCCTGGGATGGCGAGACTGTCATATGAGGAAAGATTGAAAAGACTTGGCTTGTATTCACTGGAGTTTAGAAGGATGAGGGGGGATCTTATAGAAACCTATAAAATTATAAAAGGACTGGACAAGCTAGATGCAGGAAAATTTTCCCCAATGTTGGGCGACTCCAGAACCAGGGACAGCAGTCTTAGAATAAAGGGGGTCATTTAAGACTGAGGTGAGAAAAAACGTTTTCACCCAGAGAGTTGTGAATTTATGGAATACCTATTTTCTATGTTTTCTATGTTTTCTATGTCTATGTTTTCTATGTAAGAAATGTCCCGTGTAGAGGTAAAGTTCTTGGATATTATGAAGCGCTCAGCTAAGATGATGGATGGACACTATTGTCTAGACATACCTTTCAAACAAGAAAATGTTAGTCTGCCGAATAACCGTTGCATTGCCGAACAGCACATTCAGAACCTGAAACGCAAGTTTGGGAAGATTACGAAATTTCATGATGAATTTACATCTTTTCTGAAAGAAATTATTGACAATGGTTGTGCTGAAATGGTACCAACGGAGCAACTGAATCGAAATGATGGAGAGCTTTGGTATATCCCACACCATGGGGTTTATCACTCAAAGAAAGGGACCTTGAGATGGGTCTTTGACTGTACAGCAGTCTTCAAATGATTATCACTTAAATGCCAACTACTGCAAGGTCCGGACCATACCAACTCACTCATTGGAGTTCTCATCAGATTCAGACAGGAACCAGTTGCTTTGATGACTGATATTAAAGCAATGTTTCATCAAGAAAAGCATATTGACTATTTGCAATTCCTATGGTGGCCTGATGGTGATTGATGACAAGATCTTGTTGAATACCGGAAGAAGGTACATCTCTTTGGACCAATGCCATCACCAAGTTGTGCAATCTTTGCATTAAGAAAGACCACAGACAATAAATCTCACTTTCCAGAAGAAGTGACAAACACAGTAAAGGGTAACTTCTACATGGATGATTGTTTAAAGTCCATATCTTCGGAACAGGAAGCAATTCAAATGGTAACACACCTGACTTCCTTCTGCAAAGTGGATCTGCAACAGCTGTGTTGTATTGGAGAGCATTCCACCAGATATTAGAGCCAAGGAGACCAGGAAGTTGGATTTGGACAAAGACAATCTGCCAATGGAAAGAGCATTGGGATTACACTGGTGCGTTGAAACAGGCGTGTTCAAATTCAGAATCTCGATTCAAGGGCGACCATGTACAAGACGGGGCATCCTATCTGTGATTGGTTCAGTTTACGACCCTTTGGGGTTTCTTGCACCATTTACACTGCCAGCCAAGTTGATTTTGCAGGCTCTCTGTAAGAAAGAACTTGGATGGGATGAGAGTATAACGCAAACCCTTTCTCAGCGATGGACAGAGTGGTTAACAAGATCTCGGAATTCAAAGTGGACCGATGTATGAAGCTTTGGTCAAATCAGATATGCACAACTGCAAGTGAAAGTGGCTACACTGTTTCATATCTAAGACTGGAAAATTATAACAACAAAGTACATGTTGCATTCTTAATGGAAAAAGCCAGAGTGGCACCACTGAAGCAAATGATGATTCCCAGAATGGAGCTTACCACTGCAGTCTTAGCTGTCAAAATTGACATAATGCTGCAAAAAGAACTACAGCTTCAGCTGGAAGAATCTATCTTCTGGACTGATAGTACAGAATCAAGTACACAGGACAAGATGTTAAGAAGTCCCTTGTGCCAGTAGGTGGGGAGCATTTCACGACATTCATTGATTGCTGAGAGTGGTAGACACTCAACATCGGGGGGGCGGGGGGGGGGGGGGGGGGGTACGTATACGTATATCTTGGCCTGGGTAACCTTAGGACAGTTGGGCACAGGACACATCATCAGTAGTGTACCCTTGCATCACTGGGTGTTTCGGCCTTTTAACACAATACACCCTCCACAAGAGCGGCCCACTGCAGGATGATCAGCCCTCAGCGCGTGTCCCGTGTCAAACTGCCAAAAAGATTCACCATGACATACTTGGGGCCCAGCATGGGTCTTTCCGCTTGAGCCAAATCCAACGGCTGCTTCTTTCAGCCGCGTCTGAGAGTGATCTTATGGTCTTCCGCAGAGCCTGATCTTGGATTCCAAGCTCCTTCAGCAGTCTGATGGTAGATGACGCAACAAATCCTCTGCATCCCACTTCAACTGGATAGACTTTGGTGTTCCAGCCACGCTGCGTTGCCTCTGCTGCAAGCTCTGCGTAGCGCAGCTTCTTACGCTCATAGGCCCCCTCAACAGAGTTCTCCCATGGAACTGTGAGCTCTATGATGTAAGCAGTCTTCTGTGAAGGGGACCAGAACACCAAGTCTGGCCTGAGGTTGGTTGAAGCAATTTCAGGTGGAAAGTATTAGTGCTTAAGTATTTCAACAACAAAAACAAACACTTTCAAACATTTGTAGAAAACAGGATCTCTGTTGTAAGAGTTGTTACTAATGTATCACAATGGAGATATGTTGGCACAAAGGAAAATCCTGCAGATGAAGCCTCTAGAGGACTAACAGCAGACCGCTTCTTAAGCAATATGAGATGGATCAAGGGACCAGAGTTTCTCTGTTAACCAGACAGAGAAAGGCCAAAGCTTAAACTGGAATCTGAAATCTCTGCTAATGATCTAGAAATCTAGCAAGACATCACAGTGAATGTTATTGTTAAGGATTCATCCAACCCAATAAACGATTCAATTACCCATTTCTCACCGTGGAATAAGCTGAAGGCTGTGGTGGCTTGGTTTCTTAAAGCCAGGACAAGGTTCTTGCTGTTGGCTCAAAAAAGAAAGGAGATTGCTGAAGGTATCTTTGAAAAGGATCCTGGTAAACTAAAGGAAAAGGTTGAAGAAAAGTCTTTAAAGCATCATACTGCATACAGTGTTTACATCCTGATGATCTTCTCAAGGCAGAACATGCAATTATCTCTTTCTGTCAAAGATAAAGATACATGGAAGAGCCACGACATTAGAAGCTGGTGTTCATGGTGTTAAAAGAAGCATTCATTTGTAGAAGCTTGATCCGGTACTGAAAGAAGAACTTCTGAGAGTAGACTCCTGAGTAAACTAGCGATGCCTGAAGAGGCTAAGCATCCTATTATTCTCTCAAAGGATTTTCACATTTCAACATTACTGTTACGACATATCCATGAACAGATCGGACATGGGGGAAGAAATTATACGCTGTCGTAACTGAGTAAGATATATTGGATTATCAAAGCTAACTCCGCTGCAAGAAAGATGATTAAAAATTGTACTGTGTGTTTACGACAGCGTGGAAAAGTTGGAGAACAGAAAATGGCAGACTAGAAAAGGATTTTTTTTTAATGAATATTTTTTATTAGTTGTAAATACATATTAATAGAAAATACTTCTTACATACATTTGTAATATTATTAATATTAACATTTAAGACTTTATATTTCTATACATTTTTTTTTTAATAAGTAAGAAAAGATAGAGAAAAATAATATAGAGATAAAAAATCGAAAATAAGAAAGTGAATGGAGTATTAAAAATTTATCCATCATTGGAGATATATCCATGATTTGTTATTCCATTATTCAGGTTTCAGTCAGGCTCTCGCACCGAGCCATTTTGACCCTTTAGATATTCAATGTATGGAGACCATATTCCTCTGAAAAGATCCTACCTGTCCATTAGTACGAGCCTCAATCCTTCCAGACGGAGTGTCTCCGACATTTCTGTATTCCACATTTTGATTGTGGGGGATGTAGGACCTTTCCAGAATTTTAATATTAATTTTTTCCCAATTATTAAACTATAATCAATAAAAATTCTTCGATTCGTTGTTATTAATTGATCTGTTTCCAGTATTCCCAGTATTATTAACTTTGAGTCAGGAGTCAGGTTCATATTAACAATATTCGAAATTATCCTAAATATTTCTATCCAAAATTTTGTAATTTTTACACAATTTGTAAATGAGTGTGTCAAGTTAGCTTCTAAGTGCTGACATTTATCACATATGGCAGATACATTTGAAAAAATGTTATGTAGTTTGGATTTTGAGTAATGTAGCGCATGTAATATTTTAAATTGTATAAGAGAGTGTCTAACATTTAACGAACAGTGGTGTATGTGTTGTAAACTTTCATCCCATACTTCTGGTCTAATAATTTGACCTAATTCATTTTCCCATGATTGTCTATATATTTCTGTTAATGGGACATCATTTTCCAATAGGATATTATAAATGTATGATATCAATTTTTCTGTGTTCGGATGTTTATTTAGACATTCATCTAAAATTTCTGTCTTTCTATTTCTAATTTCCTGTGTGTTTGCTTTTACATAGTCTCTAATTTGTAAATATCTAAAGTAATCTTTTGAATGTAATCCATAAATTTGTTGTAATTCTTGAAATGAAAGGAAAGAATTTTCCCTGTAGAGATCTCCCATCTTATTAATTCCCTTGTTTTTCCATTGTAAAAAGTCTTTATCCATCATTGAAGGTTTAAATGTAACATTATTTACAATGGTAAGGGCTAGTGGTATAGATTCCAATTTTAATGTTTTCTTTATTTGTTTCCAGATACGTATTCCACTTTCTATTATAGGGTTTTCACTATAGGTTTTCTTACCTAAATTAATATTGGCAAATATTATCGAACTAATTTCAAAAGGAGAACAATCTTCTTTTTCCATTTTTAACCAAATTGGTTGTTTATCTGTCTCTACTAACCAAAAATTCATATTTTTAATATTAACTGCCCAGTAATCAAACATAAAGTTTGGTAGTGCTAAACCTCCGTTTATTTTTGATTTGCATAAATGTTTTTTATTTATTCTGTGGCTCTTATAATCCCAAATAAAGTTGGTAACTAAAGAGTCCACCTTCCTAAAGAATTTTTTAGGAAGATATATCGGAATTAATTGGAAAAGATATAGTAATTGCGGAAGAAAAATCATTTTTATTACATTAATTTTACCTAGCATTGAGATGGGTAGAGTTTTCCAATATAAAATGTTCTTATTTAATTTATTCAATAAGAGTGGGAAGTTGGATTTAAATAAAGAATCAAATCTTTTTGTTACATAAATTCCAAGATATTTGATTTTATCGTTTGTTATCTTAAAAGGAAATTGTTGTAATATATGTAAGTTATTTACCATTATTGGCATGAGTTCACTTTTATTCCAATTAATACTATATCCTGAAAAAGATCCAAATTCAGTTATAAATTTTAATAAATGTTGGATACTAATTTCCAGTTTTGTAATATAAAGTAATACATCATCCGCATATAAGGAGATTTTATTTTCAGTATCTCTGGTATCATACCCATATATTTCAGGATGTGATCTCACACGGTGAGCTAATGGTTCTATTGCAAGTGCAAATAGTAGTGGGGATAAAGGGCAACCTTGTCTACAGCCTCGAGATAGATTGAATTTAGTTGATAGCGTTTGATTTGTTATTATTGTTGGGTTAGTGTATAATAATTTGACCCAAGAAATGAACTTCTCTCCCAATTTAAAAGTTTCCATAACCGAAAACAAATAAGACCATTCCACCTGGTCGAAGGCTTTCTCCGCATCTAACGAAATAACTACTAGATTTTTTTAATACCTCTTTTCGAGTATATACTATTGAATAAACGTCTCAGGTTATATGAGGAATATCGTTTTGGTATAAATCCTGTTTGATCGGGATGAATTCATTCATTAATAACTGTACTTAGCCTTTGTGCTAATATTTTAGTTAATATCTTTTGATCAGTATTTAAAAGAGCTATAGCTCTAAATGATCCTGGGGTCATCCAGAGATCTTTGTCTATTTTAGGTATAAGTGTTATAATAGATTCATTTAACATTTCTGGTAGTTTCTGCTGTGTATAAATATATTCATATAGTGTCTTCAAGAGTGGTGCAATCAGATCATAAAATGTTTTATAAAATTCCGAGCCAATACCATCTGGTCCCGGTGTTTTACCATTTTTTAATGATCTGATAGATTCTTGGATTTCTTTTGCTGAAATTTCAGCATTTAATGATTCTCTATTTTGTGAATCCAACCCATTCAGATTACATTTTTTTTTTAATGCTTCTATTCCTATCCTGTTTTCTGTCGTTTTAGCAGAGTATAAGTTTTTATAATATTGCAAAAATCTCTCATTAATATCTTTAGGTTGTATTAAAAGTTCGCCATTATGTGATTTAATCCTATGGATTATTTTTTCTCCCTCCATCTTCCTTAATTGGCGAGCCAATAATTTTTGAGGTTTATCTCCAAATTCAAACTATAATGTATTACATTTTGAATTTTAGTGTATTGATAAAGTTTTACAACTTGATCTGAATATATTTTATTTAATTTATATTTCAGTGCTGCAATTTTATTATGTATTGTTATGGATGGATTAGCTGCATTCTCTGTATCTAATTGTTTAATCTCCTTTTCCAGTTCCTGTTGATCCCTCCGATTCTTTTTATTATAAAATGCTTGAGAGGAAATCATAATTCCACGGAGATATGCTTTAAAAGTTTTCCATAATAAGGAAGGAGATATTTCCGGTTTATCATTTATTTCAAAGAAAATCTTGATCTGTTCTGTAATATATTCCTGAGTTATTTTGTTTTTTAAAATTTGTGGATTAAATCTCCATTGTCCCCGTTTTTCCATTTTACCATTTATTTTAATCTTAAATGTTAAAGGTGTGTGATCTTAGATTATAATATTTATGGTATTTAGAATTATAATGAGTGAGAAAAAAAAAATAAGTTTGGCATCGACCAAAAAGTAATCTATTCTTGAGTACGTTTAATTACCGGTGAATAAAAGGAGTATTCTCTCGTCCAGTTGGATTTTCATACTCTCCAAACAACTTTACTATTAGTAGTTTCCATATATGCATTTAATAAGTCACTGGAATGGGAATTTAATTTCCTTTGTCTTGTAGATCTGTCTAAGTAAGGATCTAATGTACAATTTAAATCTCCTCCAATTATTAAGTTATGTTGTGTCATTTCCGGATGTTGTTAAATATTTTCTTGAAAAACAATGGACTATCAAAGTTTGGTCCATATACATGAACAAAAATATTTTTTTGTGCATTTAATTTCCTATTACAATTAATGTATCTGCCTTATCATTTCATTAAAGTTGATGTATGTTTGAATAAAATGCATTACAAAATAATATTGCTAACCTCTTGATTTGTGTGTAAAAGAAAGAATGATACGTTTTATCTATCCATTTAGCTTTCAGCCTATGCTCAGCATCTTTTTTTAAATGGTTTCTTGAATGAAAATTACATCAGCTTTAATGCTTTTTTAAATGTGCTAATACTTTACCTTTCTTAATTGGTTCATTAATACCTTTAACATTCCAGCTGCAAAACGTTATTCCTTCATTCCCCGTATTCATTTTTAAGTCTTGCAACTTTTGTCTAGGGGGGTCTGTAATAGAGCAATGGTTCAGTTCGACAGACCTGACCTTACACCCGAACACCGAATAGACGAATTTTTAAGTCCCTTGAATGCCTCTCACGTGTATATCTCCTTTGATCCAATATATAACTCCATTTCAAGCTGAAAATAACAACATAGTTTAATAATAGAAAAGAAGAGAGGATAGATTAAGAAGTTAGTATAGTGCACAAAGGAGGAAAGAACTACATCTAGTATTGGTGTAGTTAGTGCTAGCCATACTAGCAGCTAACCATCTACCGACTTCCGTAGTTGATGTTACTACTTAACCAGCTCCCTGTTGTGGGTAGGAATTATTATTCCATAATGGTATTTTACCGGGGATATTGCATTTAAAATATTCGGGTTATAATTGTCGAAAATGTGAGAATACATATATTTAAAACTTATTTGAAAATCTAATTATAAAAAAACACACGAAAAGAAAGGAAAATAAAAAATAAAAATTAAAATTACTGGTACAAAAGAAAAGTTTCCAAGGGGGACAAATGAAGTCAGACTCTATATTTGACTCTAATTATTCCAATGTAAATAAACATTAGTCATTATTAAGAATGATTAATTCTGATTAGTAAAAATACCACGGTATAATTTTAATATTTATTAGTTATTATATTAGTAGTGTAGTTAGTGTCATAATGATTAACTCTGATTAGTGAAAATACCACGATATAATTTTAGTAGTTATTAGTTGTTTGTATTAGTAGTGTAGTTATACTAATTATTAGTATCCATGGGAGGGTTTACGATCCCACATCTTTCTCCAGCTTCCATCCAGCCACTATCCAGTTCCATCCAGTCCTGCAAAGTCTGCAAAGTCCTGCAAAGTCAGTGTATTCAATGATGAGGCCTTCTAAGTCCTTAATCTTCCGGGCAAAGTCAAGCGCTTTCCACAGAGTTGGAGAAAATATTCCTTCTTGTTAAAAAGTAACTCTGTATAAGAATAGCTGGGTAATTCAGGCCATATTTCAAGTTTTCCACCCTCCTCAGGAGACTTTTAGTCTCATTAAACGCTTTTCGTTTCCTGGAGACTTCTGCTGGATAATCTCGATAGATGCTGATCCTGTGTCCTTCAAATGCAACGTTTCTGTTTCTCGATCTTTTTTGCATTATCTCCTCCAAGATGTGGTCGTATTGTACTTTTATTATCATTTGTCTTGGGGGAGCATTTGGTCTTGTCTGACGTCTCATCACTCTATGTGCTCGGGCTAGCAAAGGCTTTTGTTCCAGAGATAAAACATTTTGCAGTAAATTTGCAGTAAATTCTCGGGGATCTTCATCTTTCTCTCCCCCTTCAGGAATACCCGCATTTCTTAGGTTTTGTCTTCTCTGGCGACCTTCCAGTTCAGTACATTTCTCAGTTATTTTGGTCAATAAATCCATTAGACGTCCATTTTCTGTGATAAGCTTTGCTGTAGTCTGAGCACTTGTTTCAGCTAGTTCTTCAAGGCGTTTTATGCCAGCCGTCTGTTGGTCCAGTGCCTTCTCCACAGGATTCAGCCTTTCTTCAAAATCAGTTTTCACATTTTTAAGCTTATCATTCATCTCCTTTGACATTTCAATCATCATTTCTGCGATTTCTTTCTTCAAATCTTCTGATATTTTCTTAGCCTTAGTATTAATATTGGAATTAATTTCAAGTTGCAATTCTTTCAAGACTAGAAAGGATTTTACCTGATAAACATCCATTTACAAATATAGGAGTAGATTACTTCGGTCCAATGGAAGCCAAGAGAGGATGAAGTCTTGTGAAAAGGTATGGTGTCATTTTCACTTGCATGGCAATCAGAGCGGTACATCTTGAAGTTGCATTTACCCTTGACACAGACTCCTGCATTTTTGCATTACAAAGATTCATCTGTCGAAGAGGTCAAGTTTTATCATTAAGATCAGATAATGGTACAAATGTTGTTGGTGTGGAAAGAGAGTTGAGAGAAGCACTTAAAGGCTTAAATCAGGATAAAATCCAGTATGCTATGCTTCAGCAAGGGATACGATGGATTTAACCCCCCCTGCGGGATCCCATCACGGCGGTGTTTGGGAACGATTGATCCGCATGGTTCGAAATGGGCTACGCTCTGTTCTTAAATAACAAGTTCTGAACGATAAAGGATTACAAACTTATTTTGTGAAATTGAAGCAATTTTAAATGATTAACCCATTACCAAGAGTTCTGATGATCCAAGTGACTTGGAAGCACTTACACCAAATCATCTTCTTCTATTGAAGACCGATCCAATGGGCTCTTTGTGAAAGAAGATTTGTATATTAGACGCAGATGGAGACAGGTACATTATATGGCAGATCTTTTTTGGAAATGTTGGACACAAGAATACTTGCCTCTAATCCAAGAACGACAACGATGGTCAAGGGTTAGAAGAAATTTTATTCCAGGTGATATCGTTTTGGTGGTTGATTCAACTGCACGGCAAGGTACTTGGTTGATGGGCAGATGTTAAAGATTTGGTGCGTACTGCTCTTCAGACTAAGAAAAACGTCTTGGTTAGACCGATAACCAAGATATGTCTGCTTCGCGAAGGCGACGGCGAAGATAGAAGAATCGCTAAAGAAGTCTAAATGCTAACATATAGTGCATTTTTTTTTTTTTTAAATGTATGTTAAGCTTATAACTCCTATTAATGTCTATTGGTAATTGCTTTTTTATATATGTAGAACAATTAGGGGCCACTATGTAGGAGCCATTTATGCTTAAGTCGGTGTATTATAGTCATGTCTAGATATTTCGAGTTCTTTTCTGTATGTACGCTGGTAGCTGGGATTTGATATGTAGAGGTATGTGTCTTTATCTGGAGAGGCTAGCGCAGACTCAGAGATTTAGAGTTTAGTTTGCCTCGAGGGATGGCGAGGACAACAATTTTTACTCTAATTAGAGTGTTTACTCTAATATAGTTTACGCACTAACAGATAGCAAAAATTAAAAGTTATGAATTATTTATTTGTTTTCTATTATTTCAATAAAAGACCAATTAATCAAGAAACAATGACTGGAAGATTCATTTTTGCTATCTGTTAGTGCGTAAACTATATTTCCACCACATCCCCGAGTAGTAACGATAATTAAAAGTTGGACATTGAAAAGTTTAGAAAGTACCGTTATACTATTTGTTCTTCTGGGCTGAAAGATAGGTAAATGATGTTTGACTCCTTGAGTGTGAAAATTGGACAACCTCTCAAATGCTGTAGTGAACTGCAAACTCTGGGATGTGGCAGAGAACAACAGCAGCCATTGGGAATGACCCCGGGGCTAGGAAACTAACAGTGATTGTGACCCTGGCGTCCACAGACAAAGCAGCTCAGGCAAACATGCGTGGATTTATTCGATGGTCAAAGTGTTCATATGGACAATTAATGCAGACGAGTAATATAGCCCAGTATCACCAGGGACGAACTTAGCAAAATCGAGTTGGGTAAATATCTCAGACCAACGTGGTTGAACATTGTATTGCATGTGAATTTTGGGTGCTGCTCTACACTGGATATAATTTGGGAGCATTTAATGTCTGAAAGAATTAGGGAGAATTAAATTCCCTTTAAAACCGTGGAATTGGATTTCCTGGTGGTGTCTTCACAGGTCATGTGTGCAAAATCACTCCAAGGTTATGCCAAGGGAATAAACCTACTGCTATTTTCTCATAATTGTCTGAATTAATTTTTGGACCTAAATGTTTGCCTTTGTGTGTGTATCTGACTGGATCTGTAGCGGGCGCAAGAATGTAGGTTACATGCAAATGAAATTGGATGGAATTACTCATGTGTAAGTGCAATGGTTGAGCTTGGGCTTGTTACTTCATTTAATCCATAAGAAAGACAGCTTCACTGTCACCCTATTGCTAAATTTAGGCCAATGTCTCTCCAATTCCTGTTAAAAATTATTATTAATCTCCCTCCTGATTCTTTTGCCAAATTTCTTAAATCGGTGTCCTTATGGTACTCGAACCCCGTTGCCAGGGTTAGTTTTCTGTCAACAGTAATAGGGTGAAATGGAGAGTTTTATCTTTTGATATTAATCCCTTTCTGTGGCATAAACTTCCATGACTTCATGGTTGTGAGGACCATCTTCCAATTTCCACTCAAGGCTAAAACATTACTGACATGATACAGATTTACAGCAGCTTTTCAACATCCTAATCCAATGTTGGCTTAGCAATCTCTATATCCCAATTCATATAATTTACATGTAAATCTGAACGGATCACCAATCCTCCAGCTAAATCACAAAGAGCAATTTACTTACTGATAATCAGGAAGCCTGTGCTCATCAAATTCAATTGTGAAGCTTTTGTGCATTTCAAAAGTCTTGACATCTGTCTCTATTTTCTGCATTCTTGATTCAATAATTCTGTAAATCCCTCTGAGAGTGAACGCTGATATGTTGTGTGCCAAATTTAGACCAATGTTTAAAAGGCGAGTTAAGTCTACAGGAATGGGCGCTCAATTATTTAAGCTGAAATCTGCTGTGAACTTTCATCACAGACTGTATCAATGTTCTTTTTCCTTCAGATTCTGTGCTGGATCCAAACTCTGATCTCTATAATTTGAGGACTGTCACTTCAGGGATAATTTTGGCTTTGAATCAAAGTATAAAATGGGCATTATCAATGCAGGCATATAACGCACAACTCCCCGATTTCCATTTTCGGTGACTGCAAGCTGTCCCGTGAGCTTTGACAGTCTAGGGCCAACATCTTGTGGGCACAAATAATTGTACACAGCTTTTAAAAGAGATCTGTGATCATGCATTATTAAATGGTCTTTAAATGAAACCCGTGCTGAAGTTTCGAATCTGACCGCAATTACAATGTTAATCGGGCACCCTCAGGTCTTTGGGGATACGAGAGTCTGCAGATGCTGGAATCCTGAGCGAAAAACAAAGTGCAAGAGGAACTCAGCAGGTCAGGCAGATTCCGTGTTGGGAAAGGACAGGCAACAGTCTGAAGAAGGGTCCCTTCCCCAAGTGGCATTTGTTCGTTTCTTCCACAGATGCTGCATGACCCGCTGAGATCTTCCAGCAATTTGTTTTTTATTCTCAGGACTTTGATTGGCAAAAATTGGCAAACTATTGGTCATTACTCATATTGATACCGCAACACTCTTTTAATTAGCTTTTTTTGATGTTACACGATAGTGGAGAAATATTTTCCAGTGAGCCGGGTGAGTTTAAAGGGAGCATGGCAATCAGAACCCTGGTGAGTTTACAGCAGCAGCACTAGAACAGGCTGTGGTACATATTTAGGGAGCATGGGAATGTGGTCCCAGTGAGACCTAGGTGAGTTTATACTTAGCCTGCCATTGTGGAGGATTGGTATGTTCTTGAAGTTTTCATCGACTCTTGGTTACTGTGTAATTGTCCCCTACCATTCTCAAGTAGATTTGGCAGGATTTGTCTGATCCATTGGTGGTGGGATTTCATAGCTCTGTCTATTGCACATCATCTTTTCATTTGGCACGCATGTATTCCTGTGTTACAGTTTCACCAGGTTGACACCTCACTCTGATCTGAACTTTGCGCTGCTCCGAGCATACCATTCCGCAATACCCATTGACCCAAAGTCCTGTGTTGTTAGCAATGGTAGAGTGGTGTGCCAGCCTGCAGGATTACAACCGTTAGTGATGTACATGCCTGCTGATTGTCCACAGCGCCTCATGGATGCCCGGTTCTGAGCTGCCAAATGTGTTCTGAGTCCATTGTGTGCAGTATTGGTGTTGTGCTACATAACAAAATGGAAAGCATCTCCATGAGAGGATAACTCTACACATGGAAGATAGACACAGAATGCTAGAGTAACCCAGTGACTCTGCCTGAAGAAGGGTCTCGTCCTGAAACATCACCTATTCCTTTTCTCGAGAGATGCTGCCTGACCCATTGAGTTACTCTAGCATTTTGTATCTATCTTTGGTGTAAATCAGCATCTGCAGTTCCTTTCTACACTGGTCCTTGTACACCGGTCACTGAAAGTTGGCGTGCAGGTACAGCAGGCAGTGAAGAAAGCTAATGGAATGTTGCCCTTCATAACAAGAGGATTTCAGTATAGGAATAGAGAGGTTCTTCTGCAGTTGTATAGGGCTCTGGTAAGACCACATCTGGAGTATTGCGTACAGTTTTGGTCTCCTAATTCGAGGAAGGACATCCTTGTGATTGAGGCAGTGCAGCGTAGGTTCACAAGATTGATCCCTGGGATGGTGGGACTGTCATATGAGGAAAGATTGAAAAGACTCCAGGGAACGATCTCCGCGGAAATTTAAAAACTATTAAATTTGAATTAATTTAACAATATAGAGTCATAGAGACACAACATGGAAACAGACCCTTTGGCCCAACTTTCCCACATTGGCCAGCATGTCGCAGCTACACTAGTCCCACCTGCCTGTGTTTGACCCATATCCCTCCAAACCTGTCCTATCCATCTACCTGTCTAAATGTTTCTTAAAAGTTGCGATAGTACCTGCCTCAACGACCTCCTCCAGCAGCTCGTGCCATACACTCACCACCCTTTGTGTGAAAAAGTTACTCCTCAGGATCCCCCCTCACCTTAAACACATGTCTGGTTCTCAATATCATTAAAATACTTTTAAAGTTGATTGACAATGTATAATAACACTGAAATAGTTAAAAGCATCAGACTGAAGCAAAATAATCCAAATAAAATTACTTATTTTTACGCTTGGCAGACAGAAAATTGGCTGAGAGTCGCTGATGAAATAATTGGAGCAAAGTTGGGAGATCTTAACAAGGCTGGGCACTGATGTCGGTCTCCATGTGGACTCCGTGTGAAGGATTTCAACAATAGAACACAGTCGCAGGTGTTGTGCAGCCAGTCACTCAGTCAGCCTCAGAAGTTAGTATTTTGAAGTGCACGCATAGAGCTTCAACACTTGCTGGCCTCAATAGCAGAAACATGGCAGTTTAATATTGAATACTACAACAAGAGCACTCCAATCAAGATTTAAAGCAAGCTGCCTCTCACTTTGTATGAGTGATCTAACTTTGGAAGACAGGTTGGCCTCTAGCACTAGAGAGGAAATTGCGGGAGCCCTGGTTGAAATTTAGGAGTCGTCCTTAAATACAGGAGAGGTGCTGGAAGACTAGATAGTGGCAAATGTTGTACCTCGTTTCAAGAAGGGCTGCAGAGAAAATGCTGGGAACAATAGGCTGGTGAGCTTAACATCTGTAGTTGGTAAGTTACTGGAGAGTATTCTGAGGGATAGGATATACAGGCATTTGGATTGGCAAGGGCTGATTAGGGATAGTCAGCATGGTTTTGTACGTGGGAGGTCGTGTCTCACAAATTTGATTTTTTTGAAGAGGTGGCCAAAAAGGTTGATGAGGGCATAGTTGTAAATGTTGTATACATGGACTTCAGTAAGGCGTTCGACAAAGTTCCGCATGGTAGGCTGCTCTGGAAGGTTAGATCGCATGGGATCCAAGGAGAGATAGCTGAATGGATAGCAAATTGGCTGCATGGAAGGAAGCAGAGGGTAATGGTGGAAGGTTGCTTCTCAGACTGGATGCCTGTGACTAGTGGTGTGCCTTAGGGTTCGGTGCTGGGCCCATTACTGTTTGTCATCTACATCAATGATTTGGATGAGAACATACAGGCCAAGATTAGCAAGTTTGCTGACGATACAAAAGTTAGTGGTTTTGCAGATAGTGTATATGGTTGTGAACAATTGCAGCAGGATCTGGATCGATTGGCCAGGTGGGCTGAGGAATGGTTGATGGAATTTAATACAGAGAAGTATGAGGTGTTGCATTTTGGGACGTTGAACTAGGGCAGGACCTATACAGTGAATGGAAGGCCTCTGGTTGGTAGAGCAGAGGGATCAGTTGCATGGTTCCTAGAAGGTCGAGTCGCAGGTAGATAAGGTGGTCAAAGAGGCTTTTGGCACTTTGGCCTTCATCAGTCAGAGTATTGAGTATAGACGTTGGGAGGTCATGTTGCAGTTGTATAAGACGTTGGCATTTAGATAATTGTGTTCAGTTCTGGGCACTATATTATAGAAAAGATATTGTCAAGCTTGAAAGGGTTCTGAAAAGATTTATAAGGATGTTGCCAGGACTAGAGGGTGTGAGCTATAGGGAGATGTTGAGTAGGCTGAGTCTCTATTCTATGGAGCACAGGAGGTATACAAAATCATGAGAGGAATAGATCGGGTAGATGCACAGAGTCTTTTGCCCAGAGTAGGGGAATCGGGGACCAGAGGACATAGGTTCAAGGTGAAGGGGAAAAGATTTAATAGGAATCTGAGGGGTAACCTTTTCACACGAAGGGTGGTGGATGTATGGAACAAATTTGGAGGGATATGGACCAAGCGCAGGCAAGTGGGACTAGTGTAGCTGGGACATTGTTGGCCAGTGTGGGCGAGTTGGGCCGAAGGGCCTGTTTCCACACTATCACTCTATGACTGTGACTCAATAACACCTGTGTTAAGAATGGAAAGTGGGATTTTGCAGGTAGAAACAGGTGGGAATTGAAACTTCAAAACGTTAACCTGTGTTTTTTATACTTTTGCCAGTCTTTAGAGCCCAAAATGTCAGCACTATTAATTGATGACCTTCTATGCACCATCAAACATCGCATTTCAATTGGAAAAATATGAAATTATGTTATCCTGACTCATTTCTGTTTGAACTTACATGTATTTTGGCTTAAGTGCAGGCATACTTTCAATGTTTGCTTTTTTTTCTGCTCTCTGTAAAGACTATAAACTATCACCACCCTTTAGGCAAATATTTAAACACTGGCACTTGATTCCCATGCTAAATAGTTGCATAGTTTCCACTTGTTAGCTGTGTACCTACCTGATGACAGATGGCCTGGTGTCAGTCTGAAAAATGTTTCACTTTGTTGATTTACGTTTCTAGCTGTTGACAAAATGAATGTGTTGGACATTTTTGACAAATGATCACAATCATATATGGTCTCAAAGATTTCAGAAATGGCATGTTGTCTGGCAGTGATGTAAGAGTTGTTTCAGACTCTTCAACATAGAACCAAACAGACACGGGGTCAGGTCTGGCTCTTCAACACCTTTATGTATGTTCAACAAAAAGCTTACTGAAAAATGTTCCATTGGGGGGTGTGTATTTCATGGTGCAATAAACATGATCAAACTTTGACCCTGCTCTGGTATCTATGGTACACACATACAATATATAGCATAAATTGAGATGCAGTTGTATCACTTTAAAATAATCTTTTTGACTTGGTACTAGATAATTTGATGTGAATGGACAGTTTTCAGTCAAGAATACCCCGAGTATTCTGATGCTCAATCAATTTTAAGAGCCTAAATTCTTCAGTATAACATCAGTAACAGATTTAGCATTTACTGCCCATTCCTAGATGCCCATCAGGCGTAATAGTCCATTGTGGTTGTAATGAATTTACTTAGAGTCATGGAAACATACAGCATGGAAACAGGCCCTTTGGCACAACTTGCCCATGCCGACCAACATGCCCCATTTACACTAGTCCCACATGCCTGTGGGACTATGTCATGTTTGGCCCACATCCCTCTAAACTTATCCTATCCATGTACCTATCTAAATGCTTCTTAAACGTTGCAATACTGCCTGCAAATACCGTTAGGTAGTGAGATGCAGGATTATGTGGGAACAGCAATTACATAAATTGTACTTCAAATAAATTCTTAATTTCTGTTGTGACCACTAAAGCCTGACACCCCAGCCCCGCTCCCACTCCTCCTCCCATTTTCTCCCTAAACCAGACTAATCAGAGGGCCTAAGATATGGTTTCTGATTCAAGTGAGTTCATTAATCCCAACCAAGAAAGGAATTGCAGCTCTAGATTTCTTCTAGATTTTACTTGTCAAAGAAGGAAACATTCACTATCCCACTCTAGAAGGGCAGTAAGTAGTTGGAATTCTCTGCACAGAGAGTTTTGGAGGCCAGACCATTAGAAGTATTTAAGGTGGAGGTATGTAGATAAATAAAGATTAAGGAACGGGCTACTGGAAATTGCCACAGAGGAAACATAGAAACATAGAAAATAGGTGCTGGAGTAGGCCATTTGGCCCTTCGAGCCAACACTGCCATTCAAGTCAAAGTCAAAGTCAAAAGAGTTTATTATCATGTGTCCCTGACAGGAAAATTAAATTCTTGCTTTGCTTCAGCACAACAGAACATAGTAGGCATTGCCTACTATATAGTAGGCATTCAATATGATCATGGCTGATCATCCAAAATCAGTACCCCGTTCCTGCTTTTTCCCCATATCCTTTGAATCCATTAGCCCTAACAGCTAAATCTAACTCTCTTTTGAATTGGCCGCCATTGCCTTCTATGGCAGAGAATTCCACTCCAGAGGAGTTGAATCCACCATATATCAGCTATGATCATATTGACTGGCAGGATAGTCTTAAGGGCCCGGTGGCTTATTCCTGCTCCTAGAGTCATAGAGTTATAGACATAGAATGATACAGTGCGGAAACAGGCCTTTAGGCCCAACTTGCCCACACCGGCCAACAATGACCCAGCTACACTAGTCCCACTTGCCTCCACTTCGTCCATCTCCCTCCAAACCTGTCAGACACAAAACGTGGCACAGCTGGGAACGTTCCCACTGATTCAATTGGTGTTAACATCACTATATTTTTAATGTGGGATTTTCTCTCAGAATTAGATCTCTTCAGCCTAAAGCTGTTCAAACAGCATCTTTAGAAACAGCAATGGAGTGAATGTTTCAGGTCAAAGACACTTCATAAGATTTCCAGCATTCCAGATTTTTAATTTCACCGAAGCTTGCTTAAACTATGTAATTGGGTGAAGAGTACATCAGTATGCGAAGCAACAAAATGCTTTTTAAAAACATGGTTCCAGGATATGGACATCACTGGCATCGCATGCCCATCTCTAATTGTCCCTGAAATGAGAAGGAAGTTAAGAGTCTATCATGCATACATCACTAACAGCCGGAATCACTTAAAGGTCAGAGCAGGTAAGGATGGTAGATTTTCTTTTCTGAAGGGTTTTAACTAGGTTTTTTCAACAACCTGGTATTGTGACTGTGAGCAGATTAAAAAGAAATCTTGACTTTAGTTTAATTACCTGAATTAAAATTCCCCAGCTCCAATGAAGGGATCTGAAATATGTATCTAATGATTGCTAGAGGAGCTATCCTTCGTTCTCCAAGAACCAGCTGGTCACCTACGGCAGGAACTATAATATGGCCACATAGGAGGATGCTTCGGAATTAATGTGCAGACATGCTTTCTGGGCACATGGCACTGAGAAATGTTGCTGGTGAATGCACAAATGTCCGAATGTTCATGGGACATTCACTGAGTTTCTGATTGATGAAGAGCTGCAGGTTTCATGTGAATCCCACAGTACACATGGGTGTAGTTTGCCACTTATTGGACTCATGGAAAGCAGTGGCTGGCACAGGTCCACAAACCTCGATACCTTCTTACCTTCTGAAATTTGCTCAAGGAAAAGGTGGTGGATTGGTCCGTCCTTGAGTAGAGAACACATGGATCATTCTGTGTCCAGCAGAGACCTTCAAAGTGGGAAACATTGCATTGATTAGTTCTGCTGCATGGATTGATCAAGAGGCTATGATTCCCAATGATCTTCACCCCTGCCGTTAAACACTCCATGTATGTGAATTCTGCTTGCAGAAGCTGGTGACTCTCCAATGTAACATCTGATGCATGGATCCTCAAATAGGTCAAGGGAGCAGCATTGTTCTGAGATAGTTGGTGCCCACTAACCAAAGTTCTTCCTTCCTTTTCTTTCAACTTCCTCTGTAGATGCTGTCGTCTATCGCTTTCCACCACCTCTGTGTACCTGGTCTTCTCAGTCTAGCAGGACAATAATCAAATCATCATTTTTCTATGTTACTAGGCAATGGCTTTGACTCTTCAATGTTTTAAACATTCCCATATTCTTTCTGCCACCAGGTTCTATGCGCCTGACTCAAACTTCAACTCCCATGGGTGGCACAGTGGTGCAGTGGTAGAGTTGCAGCCTTACAGCGCCAGAGACCCGGGTTCGATCCTGCCTACAGTGCTGTCTATATGGAGTTTGTATGTTCATCCCGTGACCTGCGTGAGTTTTCACCGGTGCTCCACTTTCCTCCCACACTCCAAAGACGTGGATGTTTGTTGGTTAATTGGCTTTAGTACATTTGTAAATTGTCCCTAGTGTGAGTAGGATAGTGTTAGTGTGCGGGATCGCTGGTCGGCGTGGACTCGTGAGGCTGAAGGGACTGTTTCCGCGCTGTATCTCTAAAGTAAAAAAGCTACAAGTAAATGATGATCTTTTAAAAAGATCACATGCTGGGCTCATCCATGTCCCTCAGATCTATGTTCATCTGTGCTGTGCTACCTTTCTGCATGCTGCAGGATGTATTTTATTCTATGTTGCATGCTGCATTTTGCATTTTGAGTGTTGCACATCTCAGTGCTGCTTTCTAGGTTGCCTGAAACTTTCTTACATGCTACCTTCACAGGGCGGTGTTCTTTCATGCATGCTATGTTCAGGCATGTTGCTTATTCCATGCTGCATGCGGTGATCTTGCATGCTGGGAAATCTTTTATTGCATGGTAATTTCCAGTGTGCTGCATGTGTGTATGAACATGGATGCATAATCCAAAGTTGCACCTTGCGCATTGAGTAGCAATCGATTTAATTCAATGCTGCAGTCGATGTCCTTGTAAAGCACGAGAGCCCCTTGCAAAGCAATTAAATAACTTCCTAGAAGGTCAGTGCTTTGATATTTTATATTTGACAACAGACCACCGCACAGCCGGCTCGGTCCGGAGATTTTGGCCTCCAGAGCTCAAGCCATGATTCTATCATCTCCCTGCTTTGTTCTACCATCTGTCCAACTCTGAACTTGGCAAAAAGTAGCCGTCCTAAAGTGGAAATATTTCTTCATAGATGAAGTGTAATCATGCATCTTTCCGTTGCCGATAGAGAATCCAAAGCCACTTTAAAACAGCCAGTATTCTGGAACTGGGGCAGTGCATTCCTAGGGTGCATTAGATTCACACTGAGTTTGCCATCCTCCCGCAGACCAATAACATGATCGTAATCCTGCTTCCTGCAGAAACAATCCTTGTAAAGAGGCAGCTGTTTTGGAGCATTTATTAAAGTGCAACATATTCCTTCTTTGGTTTTTAGTTCAATTTAGTTTGGAGAAACAGTACGGAGACAGGACCCTCGACCCACCGAGTCCATGCCAACCAGCAATCCCCGTACACAAGCACTATCCTACGCAATAGCGACAATTTACAACCTTTGCTGAATCCAATCAACCAACAAATATATAGGGAGGAAATTGGAGTAGTCGGGGAAAATCAACCTACAGTCACGGGGAGAACTGTACAAACAGCGACCGTAATCAAGATCAAACCTGGGTCTCTGGCGCTGCAGGGCACCAGACAAATGCAACACACTCAATCTTATTTTCTCATTTTGTGTAACCCCATATATGCATTTTTCTGTTTTCACATCACTGATAAGATTATGATTATATTCTCTCCTTTCTTTTGTGAAAAACAACAGATCCTGATTTCAATCCCTCAAAACAATATTCAGAAATGATTAGAAGCTTTATTGACTTGAATTCTTGGTCAGCATCTGTCCTCAAGATCAGAAAGAACATTTAGTCTGTACACATGAATTGAAGCAGCATTCTCTCCTTTAAGAGAGACATAACTGAGTAGACAGGCAGAAACCTTTTCCCAGGGTGGATATGTCAAAATATAGAGCCCATAGCTTTTAGTTCAATGTGCAAGGCAGGCCTTTTGCATAGAGATTATTGGAGTCCGGAAGACGCTGCCATGGGAGATGGTGGAAGCAGATATGATGGTGTTGTTTAAGAAGCTTTTAGATAGGCATATGGAAGGTAGACAAAATTGCTGGAGAAACTCAGCGGGTACGGCAGCATCTATGGAGCGAAGAAAATAGGCAACGTTTCGGGCCAAAACCCTTCTTCAGACTGTAGGGGGGGGGGGGGGGGGGTTCAGGAAGAAGAAAGGATGAGGAGGAGCCAGAGGGCTGAGGGAGAGCTGATGAGGAGAGGAGACAGGAGGTGCAGGTAAACCTCTGTCACACATGGAACGACTGCTTGGGTCCTTGAATGGAGTCAACGGGGGAGGTAAAGCGACACGTGTAGCATCTCTTGCGGTTGCAAGGGAAAGTGCCCGGGGAGGGGGTGGGAAGGGTGGGAAGGGAAGAATTGACCAGGGAGTTACGGAGGGAGCGGAACAGAGGGAGGTACAGAGGTTTACCTGCACCTCCTCCAACCTCATCTATTGCATCCGCTGCTCTAGATGTCAGCTGATCTACATCTGTGAGATCAAGCGTAGGCTTGGCAATCGTTTCGCCGAACACCTCCGCTCGGTCCGCATTCATCAACCTGATTGGGGATGATGAGCCATGATCACATTGAATGGCGGTGCTGGTTCGAAGGGCCGAATGGCCTACACTTGCACCTATTGTCTATTGTCTATGTCTATTGATCAAACCTAGGTCTCTGGCGCTGTAAGGCAGCAACTCTTTCGCTGCACCACTTTGCAGACATTGATAGACAAAGGGCCTGTTCCTGTGCTTTTGTTCTATGCTTTATGGTGTGTGTTCCACTTTCCCTCCCTCTTACTCTCCACCCTACACCTATCTGGGTGCTACAATCTGTTTTTTTTTCATTGTACCAGCCTGTGCTGATAGTCGAAGACTGCAGATGCTGGAAATCTGAAATGAAACCAGAAAATGTTAGAAATCTCAACAGGTCAGGCAGCCTCTGTGAAGAGAGACGTAGAGTTATTATGATGTGGATGTCTTAGTCATCAATCTGAGATGTATTATTGCATTTGTACAAGGTACTGGTGAGGAGTTCTGTGCACAATTTTGCTCCCCTCTTCTAAAAAATATATTCTCTCCCAGCAAGAGATTGTAGGGGTTAGATTGTCCAGATTATCTAAAGAGGTGTAGTTTAGTTTAATTTAGTTTAGTTTAGTCACAGTGTGGAAGCAGGCCCTTCGGCCCACTGAGTCTGCGCCAACCTGCGATCCCCGCACTCTAACACTAACTGTACCTTTTAGGGACAGTTTACAATGACACCAACCCAATTAGCCTCCAAACCTGTACATCTTTGGAGTGTGGGAGGAAACCGGTGATCCCAGAGAAAACCCATGCAGATCACGGGGAGAATGTACAAACTCCATGCAGAAAAGCACCCGAAGTCAGGATCGAACCCGGATTTCTGGCAGCAACTCTACCGCTGTGCCTCTGTGCTGCCCATGTAGATACAGTTTTGAAAGATCACGGAATTGGCAGCTATAGGAAATGTTCAGCATCATGTTTGGCACAAACATTGTGGGTGAATAGTCTGGTGTTTTATTGTATCATTCAATGATCTAGAAGAGGTGATGAGGCCGTGGTCAGATCAACCATGATCATATTGAAGTGCAAGGTAGGCTTGAGAGACTGAGTGGCCTATTCCTTGCTCTCTTTTCTTGTATCCTTCTTTAACCATGAGAGAACACCAAAGTAAACATTCATCCTGTTTCTACACCACATGCATTCGAGGTGAGACTCAGTATTTGTACTGAATTTATTCTCTGCCAAGTTTTGGACTTTAGCAGGTACTGTATAACATTTATTCCCAATGCTCAATTTAGTCTTTTTTTTACCTTCTTGTTAATCTACGACTGTGAGCCAGACTGGATTGGCTAATGTTCTGAGGATGTTCCTATAAAAACAGTTGGTGCTCAGCATGATACAAGGGCTCACAATCGATAGGGAAGCTTCAATGTTAGTTACTACAATGCAATCCTCTGCATTTGAGGCAAATAAGCAAGAGATTGAGAAAGCATGGCCACAGGTCAGGTTGGACATGTTGCTTATCCTCTCTCAATTAAGTATTGTCTTTCTGCTGACTGGAGAGCACACAACAACAGCTTTTCACTGTACCTCAGTACACATGACAATAAACTAAACTAAACTGAACTGTACTGAACTCTACATTAATTCGAAGAAAGGTGTCGACCCGAAACGTCACCCATTACTTCTCTGTTTGTTGGTGTCTACCATGTACGATGTTGTTCTGAGCATATGTCCTTTATGGTTTTTCTGTCCCTGCTAAAGGGTCTGAATTTGCTCGACTAATTTAAATTAATTACAAGTGCAGAATACGTTCTGTTTAACAGTGAGGATTCACCAGCAAAATGAAAAAAAAATCTCAGTTAAGGTACTCATACTGCCTGTCTCTCCAGCTTCTTGTGTCTATCTTCTGTTTAAACCTGTATCTGCAGTTCCTTCCTCTACATACAAGATACAAGATACAAGATACATTTATTTGTCACATGTGCCAGTTGGCACAGTGAAATGAAATCACCACACAGCCATATAGTAAAAATAAAGAACACAAAGAGTTGATAGAATTCAACATAAAACATCCCCACACAGCAGGATCAAAGTTTCCCACTGTGAGGGAAGGCCCAAAGTCAGTCTCTTCCTCTAATGTTCCCCACTGTTCCCCCAGGTCGGGGCCTCCGCAGTTGCCGATACGGTCGACCCGATGTTCAGGCCCGCTCGCTGGGGTGATGGAAGTCCGACGTCGGGGCTGGAGGACGTCCTCAGCGGCCTGGACCTCTGAGTCGGCCACCTCCTACCGGAGTCCGCGGCTCCCAAAGTCCGCAGGGCATGCCGGGCGGAGATGCAACGCTGGCAGCCCTCGGCAAAGGGCCCCAGGACTCCACAAAGTTGTTCAGCGCCGCCCACGTTGGAAGCTCTTCCCGAACCACAGCTCCACGATGTTGGAGCGGCAGCCCAACGCTCCGGAGCTCCAAACGGTGACCCAGGTAGGCCTCGCCCGCTCCGTGGTGAATCCAGCACTGCGCCGCCGCTGCTGAAGCTCTGGACCGGGCGGTCCCCGGCAGGAAAGGCCGCTCCGATCCAGGTGGTAGGCCGCGAGGTGGGGGGGGCGAAGATGCGGCTGGGAATTAGTATCCCCCTTACCCTGCCCCCCTCCCCCACATATAAAAGTTAAAGATTCCCCCCAAAACAAACTTTAAACTGACTAAAGATTGAAAAACAAACGGGCTGCAGGCCTTAATTAATGCAGACATTAATTTTTGTTTGGTGATTTCACCCATTATCTACACCGACAACATCATAAACTTCCTGAACACAGTCTGTTTAGTCCAGTTTAGCGATACAGCACGGAAACAGGCCCTTCGGCCCATTGGATCCGTGCCAACCAGTGATCCAAGCACATTAACACTATCCTACACCCATGAGGGACATTTATGCATTTACCAAGCCACAGTGACCACCCCGAGATGGATCTCGACCAGAAACGTCACCTATCCCTTTTCTCTAGAGATGCTGTCCGATCCGCAGATTATTTCAGCATTTTGTGTCTATCTTCCGTGTAAACCAGCATCTGCTTCTTCTTGCGTATGGCGTGCACAGCCTAAAGTTGTAGGACAACTTGTTCTATTTGATCTTAATTTGATTGTGCACGCCAGGTTGATTGCATTCGTCGAAACAGGGTGGACCACGTGAAGGTTGCTATCTCCCACCCCAACCAGCATCTGCACACTTCATGAACACTGATTGTTGGTGTCTACCATGTTTGATGTTGTTCTGAGCATATGTCCTTGATGGTTTTTCTGTCCCTGCTAAAGGGTCTGAATTTGCTCGATTAATTTAAATTAATTACAAGTGCAGAATAAGTTCTGTTTAACAGTGAGGATTCACCAGCAAAATGAAAAAAAAAATGCTCAGTTAAGGTACTCATGGAGTAATGTAGTGTTGTGGCTAACAGCTTCCATACCTGCTCTACTTCGAGCATTTTGATACACCCAAGCTTACTACCCGTTTATTTGAAATTCTTGCTGATTGCATGTTGAAAGAGCTGTGTAGCAGTGATCAACGACACCCTGTGCTTTTGGGATTCCTTTAATTTGATAGAAACTGAAGAGTCTCCGGTTTCTATGGGGAAAACCGCAGAGCCATTACCTCCAGTAAACAACACATCAATCACCTATGTTATGTGGGGATACAGAGCAGGCTGACTGATGATAGCCCCTCTAAAGAGCTTGAGGAATACAAGTTGCTGCGACTGGCAATCTTGTTATTCCCCTGGGCTCTGCCTGTAGATCCTTCTGCAGCATGTTGCTCAGCTGCCTGATTGTCTTCAATGATGTAAAGCTTCAGAAGAGTTTGAGTATCTGAACAATGGAAGAAGGCATCTTCACCATATCTTGTCACATAACCTGAATGAGAAATTCACTCCCATTAAGAAAAGTTCAGATGAAATAGACATTGGAGGAGCGTGAGTATTCAGATGTGGATCAATGTTGCAGCATGGTGGAGTTACATTGGCTATCCTCCAGTCCACAGGAACTGATCAGGAGAGAACATTGGGAAATTATCACCAATGCATCCACGATTTCTAGGGCCAGTACTCAAGGAGGTGGCCCTTGAAATTGTGGATGCATTGGTGATCATTCTCCAATGTTCTCGTGTCTCCGGATCAGTTCCTGTGGACTGGAGGGTAGCCAATGTAACTCAGCTTTTTAAGAAAGAAGGGAGAGAGAAAACGGGGAATTATCGGTAGTGGGGAAGATGCTGGATTCAATTATTAAAAATGTTATAGCAGTGCATTTGGAAAACAGTGATAGGATTAGTCAAAGTCAGCATGGATTTATGAAGGGGAAATCACAAAATATATTAACGATTTAGACAAGGGTATTGAATGTGACATCTCCAAGTTTGTGGATGACACAAAGCTGGGTGGCAGTATGAGCTGAAAGGAGGATGCTATGAGGCTTCAGGGTGACTTGGATAGGTTGGCTGACTGGGCAGATGCAGTATCTGGCTGATTCAGTATAATGTGAATAAATTATCCACTTTGGTGGCAAGAACAGGAAGGCAGATTATTATCTAAATTGTGTCAGATTAGGAAAAGGGGAGGTGCAACGAGACCTGGGTGTACTTATATATCAGTCACTGAAAGTAATCATGCAGGCAGTGAAGAAAGCTAATTGGCCTTCATTGCAAGACGATTTAAGTTTAGGAGCAAGGAGGTCCTACTGCAGTCACACTTGGAATATTGTGTGCAATTTTGGTCTCCTAATTTGGGGAACGACATTATTGCTGTTGAGGGTGTGCAGCATAGGTTCACCAGGTTAATTCCCGAGATGGCGGGACTGACATATGATGAAAGAATGGGTCGACTGTGCTTGTATTCACTGGAATTTAGAAGGATGAGAGGGGATCTTATAGAAACATGTAACATTCTTAAAGGATTGGACAGACTAGATGCAGGAAAAATGTTCCCGATGTTGGAGTATTCCAGAACCAGGGGTCACAGTTTAAGAATAAGGATTAGGCCATTTAGAACTAAGATGAGGAAAAACATTTTCACCCAGAGAGTTGTGAATCAGTGACTGTGAGCTTGAAGGGCTGAATGGCCTACTCCTGCACCTATATTTCTATGTTTCTATGTTTCTAGAATGCCATGGTGAAGCAATGGTGCACCACGTTAGAGCTGCTACCTCACAGCGGCAATGCCCCATGTTTAATCCTGACTATGGGTGCGGAGTTTTTATGTTCTCCCTGTGGTGCATGGGGTTTTTCTGGGTGCTTCAGTTTCCTTTCCAGTTCAGTTTCCAAGACTTGCAGGTTTGTAGGTTTATTGGCTTCTGTAAATTGACCCTAACGTGTAAGATGCAAAACTGGGATAACATAGTACTAGTGGACGGGTGATCGGTTTGGCGTGAACTCGATGGGCCGAAGGGCCTGTTTCCATGCTATAGCTTTAAACTAAACTAAACTAAAACAAACAAAATATATGTGCTAAACGGTTAGATGAAGAAAGGGAGAAGGAAACGTATGGAGATTAAAAGTCGTGCAAGTCATTTGGGCTGAGGGTCCTGATTAGATGCTGTAAAGACATTGCAACCTTCCAGTTAACTAAATACGTTTCACCCACCCAGCGCAGTGCTCACAATCTTTGCAGGACTATGGTAAAAGTAAGGAGCAATGGAACTGCTAACATTGCTCTCCCAAGATCTGTAGATAGTAGTTCAGCATTGCTTTTTGGTTGAGGTAGGATAATTCAGTTGCCTGATAACAGCTGGAAAGGAGCTGTCCCTGAATCTGGAGGTGTGTGTTTTCACACTTCTATACCTTTTGCCTGATGGGAGAGGGGAGAAGAGGGAGAGGCAAGGATGCGACTCATCCTTGATTATGCCGTTTGCCCTGCCGAGGCAGAGTGAGGTGTAAATGGAGTCAATAAAAGGGAGGTTGGTTTATGTAAAGGTCTGGGCTGCATTCACTTATCGCTGTAATTTCTTGCAGTCTTGGATGGAGCTGTTCCTAAACCAAGCTGTGATGCATCCTGATAACATGCTTTCTATGGTGTATATGTAGAGGTTGGTGAGAGTATGTAAGGGAGTAGAGATGTTGGTGTGCTTTCTTGGTCATTGCTTCAATATGGGTGGTCCAGAAAAAGTTGTTGGTGATGTTGACTCCTAGGAATTTGAAGTTTCCAACCGTCTCTACTTTGGCGTCGTCAATGCGAAATGGGGTATGTGTACCGCTTTGCTTCCTGAAGTCAATCACTATCTCCTTTGTCTTGCTAACATTGGGAGAAAGATGGTTGTCTCGACACCAGGACACGAGGTTCTCGATCTCCTTCCTGTACTCTGTCTCATCAATATTTGATATCCAGTGTGCGGGGATCGCTGGTTTGCATGGACACGGTGGGCTGAAGGGCCTGAATCTCTAAACTTTCCACGCTGTATCTCTAAACTAAACTAAACTAAACTAAACTAATCTCGTTCTCTATTGCAATAATTCTATAGCTCTCCATTTTCCTCAGGTCAAAGTATCATGTTAGGACGTGTGGGACCCCAGTATAACTTTAGTGGTAGCGCTACTATTAGAAAAACGACAGTATGCTCAGCAAACACAACTTGATTCCTTGATAGTGGAGTTATGTAGGGATTGGTGCTGGGACCTCTGCTGTTTATGATATATTTAAATGACTTGGTCATCGGTATTGACGGGATTTTTCCAGATGAAACTAAGATTGCTGGGGTCATGGAATGTGAGGAAGGCTGTCACAGAATACCGTGGGATACAGATCGGTTACAGAAATGTGCGGAGAATTGCCACGGATTATAATCTGAGCAAGTTTGAGGTGTTGCACTTTGGGAGATCGAATGCAAGTGGAAAATATACAATTAAATGATACAAATACATGTATTTAATTGTTGTACAGAGGGACCTCAGGTTCCAAGTACATAACTCCCTGTAAGTGGCTTACCGTGTATTAAAACCACCAATTTTGGTATAATTTGCAAATGTACAAACAATGTTAACTACACTGTCATCCATATCGTTAATCCAGGATGTTTAGGCACTAAAAAACTCTGAAATAGGCAGGCAAAAAGCCATGATAAAGTTACAAACAAGGCACGAAAAAGGCATTTATTGACAAAGAAAAGGCATAAAAAGGCTTTTATTTCCACCACCAAAATATGCTTAAAAATATATACTACATTAAATGACCAAATTTGCCTGGTTGCACATAATTACTCGCATTTTTTTCAAATTATCTGGTGTTAAACTATGCCATCTGTCAGACAGACTATGCTTCAGTTGTGAAAAACTTCTTTCTACCTCAGCTGAGGTCACTGGTGCATACCCGAAACAAGCTACAGACTCTCTATTCATGTCGATATCTTGTGCATTACAACTACCTTTGAGAACCTTAGCTATGTTTTCTATTTCTTCAAGATCTTTGTCCGCTAAAATCCCTCTCTAACATTTTCCTTGTATGTCTTTACCTACATCGCCAAGAACTTAACGAATATCGTCAGTTACGTTGTTGAAAACCTGTAAGTTATTCACTAACGTTTCGCCACATTTCTCCAAGGAAGTGATAGGTTATGGGAAGTTTGCAAAATTGGAAGCAATAAACACAAGATTGCAGTCGAGGGACTTTTTCTGCATGACGTCACTGACGATCCTGACTGCAGCAGATTCTTCTTCTTCAAAGCAGTTGACGATTTATTTTATCTTTTCAAATTTTGCAGCGTAGTAGAGTACAGCAGAGAGCCATGTACCCCACCTAGTCAAAACGCGCTGATGAGGTAGCGGAATCTCAGGTGCCATTTCCTTGAACAACTGCACAGGTGACGGTACTTTGAGGGAGATTTTCTTGACATTAGAAACTAGGCGATCGACATTTGGAAACAAGCTACATCTGTGCTTGGCAATTCTATGAAGTCCTAGAGCTAAGCATGTCAAATGCAACATTTTGGGGAATAAAACTTTAAGTCACAAACAGAAGTACATTCTCATGTTTTATACTTTCTGGCCAAAGTACAGCAAGTGAAGATGTAAACAACTGAGCAATAGTTGAGCTGTTTGACTTCCATAATACTTCTGTGTCAACAAATACTCCTTAGATGGTTGACCTGCCTCCATTGTACCGATGACCACATTGGCAACATATCGCCCCACAGTATCGTTTGTCTCGCCTATTGGGATCCATATTTTGTTGCAGGCAACTTCATCTCTAATTTTCTGCACAACAATGTTGAAGTTGCTGTCAACATAATTTTTCCATAATGACGACTCAAATTATTTCTCTAAAAAACCTCTGAGAGATTTATTTTCCAATTTCCACAGTGGAATTCCAGCATCAATGAATGCCTTGCACAAATCACTTGAAAACTCAGATTTCAGCCAGCAGTAAATGTAGTGAGGAGACAATTTGCTTGGGTAATCTACACCCCAGCGGTATCAACATTTACCTCTAATTTTAGATAGCCCTTGTCTTCTCCCTCCTCCCCCTCCCCTTCCCAGCTCTCCTTCTAGTCCTACTGTCTCCACCTCTTCCTTTCCTTCCATTTAACAAAACGGCAAAATAAAGGCTGATTTAGGCACTCGATCGTGAAAAAGGCATTATCCTGGTGAAATCATCAAAAAAGGCAAGAAAAGGCACATGGCATTTATGGCAAAATCCTGCCTCTATTAATCTATAATACTAACAGCAGGGAACCCAGCACCAACCCATGCGGCACACCACTAGTCACAGACCGCCAGTCAGAAAAACAACCCTCCCTTTGAATTCTTCCTCCAAGCCCACCTTGATCCAATTGGATTCCATGCAATCTAACCTTCCAGACTAGTCAACTATGCAGGACCTTGTGAAAATCTTTGCTAAAGCCCGTACATGCAATGTTCACTGCCCTGCCATCATCAATTCTCTTGGTGACCCCCTCAAATGACTATCAGCTTTGAGAACCCTTTGATTTTTAATAGCTTTCCTAAGCAGTAATGATACGAGTATTAACCGAAAACCCCTATGGATTAATGGACAGCTGCTGAAAAATTAGAATTATCCTTGACATCGAGAGCTTACAAATTTGAATTTCCTAAATAATGGAGGAACATGGAAACAATGAATCTGCCTTACCCAGAAGATGCAGTATTTAAGGGTCAAATGTAAGGCAGCGTGACCGACGTTGCAGCGGCCTCTGCAGTCCGTCTGTCTTTTTTAAATAGTTTGTATAGTTTGTAGTTTTCTTTAATTGTTTTTTACTGTGTATGTGTTGGGGGGGGGGGGGGGGGGGAACTTTTAAATCTCTTCCCTGTATGGGGGACCCGACCTTTTCCCTGTCGGGTCTCCGTTGTCATTGTGCACTAGCACCGTGGGGCGGCCTCCAACCGGAGCGACCTGAGGGCTCCAGTCGCGGAGCCTGCGGACCTACCATCGTGGGGCTGCCGACTCGGGAGCTCGGTGGGAGACTGTTTTTCAGAGCTCCCGCAACGGCAACTTCTCCTGCCCGAATTGCGAGGTTGAAAATGACCCGGAGCGGGGCATTACATCGCCTGGCGAGGCTTTAACAGCCGCGGGACTTGCTAGCGCCGGCCGGGGGCTCCAACGTCAAGACCCGGAGCGGGGTCTTACATCGTCCGGCGCGGCCTTAATGGCCGCGGGACTTACCATTGCCTGCCGGGGTCTTTGACATCGGGAGAAGAATGGAAAACAGGGGAGAGACAAGACTTTGCCTTCCATCACAGTGAGAAGGATATTCGCTGTGATGGATGTTTGTGTAAATTATGTTGGTTGTGTGTCTTGGTTCTTTTTTCTTGTTGTATGACTGCAGAAACCAAATTTAGTTTGAACTTCATTTGAGGTTCAAATGACAATAAATGGTATTGTAAAGACCCTCATGTTTCCTACGCAGGCCTATGGATTGAAATATAGGGCATGGAAACAGGCCCACGGACTCCACGCTGACCATTGATTGCCCGTTCACAATGTTATTCCATTTTATTTGTTATTCCATGTTATTCCATTTTCACATCCTCTCCCTATACACTCAGGGCAATTAACAGAAGACTGAAACCATCCATAAAGTCTGTTTCCCCTTCGCTTTAGCACGAGTCCGCAGATGAAAAGCATACATGTTCCCCAGCCTCTCATCCCCTCGTACCCTGTGGAAGCAGTTCACAGCTCTCAAAACAGTCAAAGAAAAATCCTTAAATTATGTTCAGCCGCGGATTGAACCATTATTTTTTAATTATTTTTAAATAAAGTAATACAATAATAATAGTTTAAATTAGCAGGTTGGACATTAAGTGGTTGCAAGAATGGTAATTGCAAAATAATGAAGTGATAACCTGCCTGGTGCAGATAAAAAAGAATTGTCATTTGGGAAGAAATATGTTGGAGAGGAGTTACACATGTAAAAGTCTTCAAATTCTAATATAATTTTAGAGATTTTTTGTAGAAATTAACCAGAGAGGGACATTTCAGTTTATTTTATGATTTAATATACATACACATGAACAGAATCTGCTGTAACGACACTATGTGTGTTGATGAGTAATAAGAAACCTAAAGCGTAGGAAGGAACTGCAGATGCTGGTTTAAACTGAAGATAGACACATAAAGCTGTAATAATTCAGTGGGACAGTCAGCATCTCTGGAGGGAAGGAATGGGTGCCGTTTCGGGTCGAGAACCGTATTCAGACCTTAAAGCCACAGTATTGAATTCATGAATAGATATTAGTGCATTCATTGACATTGAATGCATGCATTTAAGAGGTTAAAAGTTTGAGGTGCAAATTAAGAATCCAACCGGAACCTGCCAGCCAGTTTGGACCAAAGTCCCGAATCAGTGCACTGCTCTTTCTAGATGCACATTTAATCAATATGACAGATTGGCATTGATGTAAACACTCGAAGCCTGTGGCTCAGCACTGGAACAGATCTTCTCCTACATACCACCGAAAGCATTCTCTGGGGGATTAAACAAACTCCTAACACTGCCTATCAAAGACAATTGTTAATTACTGAAGGATAAAAGGTACAAATTCATTAAAACAATGCACTGACCTGTGAGTCTGACATCTTTCTCCTCAGAGGAGAATGTTACAACAATTGACAGACAATTTGCTTTTAGACACTTGAAAATGACATCTTGACAACCATTTACCCCCCCTAAAGTACTGAAGACACTTTAGGCTAGTCAGTTGTAGCAAGAACCATTGCTACAACATGTCACTGAATGGAGAGATTTGCCGAGGGGTGGAGAGGGATGCCACAATGGAAATCAAATGGAAAACAGCATCCAGCACAAAATGTATTGAGAGCAACATTTATTTTGTTGGAGGAAACTACTGGACGAGTAGCATCTGCATGTGGAAACACACTGAGAACATTTCACATTGAAACCCTGCATTAGGTCAAAGAGTAGAGACGGAAGACTGCCAGAAAAACACCAGTAATAATTTGCTTCAAATTCCAGCTTGTGTAGTCCCTTGTGTGTCCAGTGCTGGGCAGAGAAAATATTCAAAAAGCTGATGATATTTTAAATCAATTGATCTGTGAAAAAATAATGGGTTGTTGGTCTCTACTGGTCCCGAAGCTGCCCTAAATTTATTGGCTCCATAGTCAGTTGAGGGTTCCATCTGTAGCTTAGAAAGAGGGTGGTGAATCTGTGGAATGCATGTCACAGACAGCCGTCAATGGATATTTTTAAGGCAGAGGTAGACAAATTCTTGATTGGAATGGGTGTCAGAGGTAATGGGGAGAAGGCAGGAAAATGGGATTCGGAGGCAGAGATCAGCCATGATTGAATGGTGGAGTAGACTTGATGGGCCGAATGGCCTAATTCTACTACTATAACTTGTGAACTTGTGGGTGTTAGGGGATATGGGGAGAATGCAGGAGAATGGGGTTGAGGGGAAAAATAGATTAGGCATGATTGAATGACATGATTGATGGGCCAAAATGTCTAATTCTGCTCCAAGAACTTATGAACGAATCAACTTATGAGATCGAATGGGATTGAGGAAAATATACAATTAAGTGGAGAAAGTTAAATTATGCAAATTCCATCCACGTCATGGCAGGTGGAACTTTTGCTACCAGATTTTAAGCATCTGCCAATGGCAACGGGCCGACGGTGGCACTTGTGGCTAGGACCCTGAAAATGAAAACAAAAATTTGAAATGTTTCATCGAGAGACCAAAAATACTAATTTCATTCTTCATGTATGTACACCAGTTCAAGTAGTGCCAAAAATGGAAAGGAATGCACCAAAGGGTCGGTTTCTGTTCTGCAGGTCTTGATAACTAAGATGGCATGGACAAGTAGGGCCGAAGGGCATGTTTCCATGCTGTATAACTCTATGATTCAAAGACAAATCAAACATTTCATCCACAACACCCCAGCAAGCAATGCAGCCCATACCTACATGTAACATGTAGACTTTAGATAACATTCTGGTACAAGATGATACGTAAGTGGCCAGTAACATTCACACCACAAAAATATCAGGCAATGACCAATCTCCAACAAGGGAATCTAACTACCTACCCTTGGTGTTCAATGACATTTCCATTGCTGAACTCGCCACCGTCAACATCCTAAATCGATCATCAACTAGACTAGCAGTATAAATATCATAAGATCATAAGTTATAGGAGTCGAATTAGGCCATTCAGCCCATCAAGTCTACTCCGCCATTCAATCATGGCTGATCTATCTCCCCCCTAACCCCATTCTCCTGCCTTCTCCCCATACCCTCTGACACCTGTACAAATCAGACATAATCTATCTATCACTTCCTTAAAAATATCCACTGACATTGTCTCCACAGCCTTCTGTGGAAAATATGATGGATACAAGAGCAGATCAGGCGTTGAATATAGACAATAGACAATAGGCGCAGGAGTAGGCCATTCGGCCCTTCGAGCCAGCACCGCCATTCTATGTGATCATGGCTGATCATCCACGATCACTGCGCTGTTCCTGCTGCGTGTGAGCCTATTTTTCACTCCTGACATCCCATATTCCAGACAGATTCATGATGGAATATTGCACACTTTCCCAGATGAATTAGTCTTTAGAACTTTATAGAAGCTCTACTTCCTCAATTTGGCACCCCATCAACTATCTTAAACATTCATTTCATCCACCAATGCTGCACACTGGCAGCAGATACAAACCCCGATTATTCAACAGCATCTCACAAACCCACTGGTCTGGTCTAGTTGGTCACCTCTTTGTCAGAAGGAGGTGGGGGCACTTGAGAGTGTCCAGAGAAGATTTAAGAAAATGGCTTGGACCGTGAAAAAGGACTACACTTACAAGGATAGATTGGAGAGACTGGGTCTGCTTTCTTTAAGGAAGAGTGGGAATGGTGAGGAGATCTGATGGAGGTATAAAAAATGATGAACAGTATGATTAGTTGGAGGCAGTTCTCAATGCTAGAGGAGTCAAGGACTGGTGGTCACAGTTCTAAAATAATGGGAAAGAGAATTAATGATTATAGGGGGACTAAACATTTTTGAGCTGCATGTGTTTGGAATCTGGAAAGGTTTGACAGTAGATGAGGTGGAGAACTGCTGCATCTTGTGTTTGAAAGGTAAACTGAGTAGATATACGGAGAGAAAAAATTACAAGGCCAGGAAGAAGGGCTCTAGTGGAGATCCGGTGTGGATATGACGGGCAATACTTCCGTGCTGATATAATTCTGTGATTCTATGATTCTATGATTCTCCTTTCTCAATGATCCTGCCTAAATCTCCAATCTCTCCAGCTGCAGTGCATCATCTCTCAGGATAATAAAGTTGTGGGAGTTGCAATATGCAGGAAACATATTGCTAACGCCTGAAACATTTAAGGCATGAGAGGAATAGATCAGAAAGACACATAGTCTCTTGCCCAGAGTACAGGAATTGAGAACCAGAGAATATAGGTTTAAAGTGAGGGGGGAAAGATTTAACAGGAATCTGAGGAGTAACTTTTTCATGCAAAGAGTGGTAGGTGTACGGAAGGAGGCTATTGAGGCAGGTACTATCGCAACGTTTATGAAACATTTAGTCAGGCACATGAATAGGACAGGTTGAAAGGGATATAGCATGCGGGACTAGAGTAGATGAGACATGTTGGTTAAGATGGGCCGGAGGGCATGTTTCTATGCTGTATGACTATCTATGACTCTATACCTGAAAGTGCAGTGTTCTCACAATCCTGCCACGGGATTCTGCTTCCATGAACGAAAAAAAAAATTCCCTCGGGGCGGCTGCCAAATGGAGCATCCCTCTTAACGAGAGTCAAGAGTCAAGAGTGTTTTATTGTCATGTGTCCCAGATAGAACAATGAAATTCTTACTTGCTGCAGCACAACGGAATATGTAATAATAAATAAATAATACAACAAAACTAAAAAAAACAAACAATAACAGTGTAATAATAATAATAATAATAATAATAATAATAATAATAATAGTCTATTGCAGTCTATTGTAGTTCATAGCTAAATTCATATACTGTACATTGCCAGCCAATACACATAGAGCCAATGACCACATATGCCTACAAAAAAGCTCACTTATGAATCAAGTGTGGGAATACAACCAGCGAGCCACCTCCCTCTGACACTGAGGCTTCATTTTCAAGTCTTTCAAGGCTTAAAGCACATCATTCTGATTGAGACTATTGCAGAACTAAGGGAGTGGTGGACTGTTGGAGGTTATATAGTTCGGATGTTAAATTGAAGTCTCACTCACCCTCTCAGATGGTTGTCAAGATGTAAAGTTACAATTGAAAGCAGTTGTATTTTGTTCTTGTCATATCCTAATCTCCATTCCCATCCTTTGTCAAATGATATCTAAAATTATTAATGTTGAAGCTCTATAACACTTGAAATAAAGTTTGCTTCATCCACCAACTTATCTTTAAGTGTTTGCATCTCTTTAAATTTGGTCAAATTATGCACGACAAAAGACTCAAAAACATTTGTGCAGCCAGATCACCGCAATCAGCTTTGCACAGAGTTGGAACAATTGAAACTGCACTTAACTGGGATCCCAAGTTTACTTTTTGTATGCTAGGCTGCTGTTATTTTAGATGTTTCAGTTTGGTGAGGCACAGGGCAGAACACGCAGGCCAAAAACGCAACAAAACTAATAAAATATCAGATTTTCTGTGTCCCACTGGCGAGGACTTGCTCACAGAGGGTGGTTTATCCAATCATGACTGCATCCATTAATGTAAATGGGTGTAAAACCACAGCGAATGCAGCTGGGATTTTCTGATGATCCACGTGCAACATATAAGAGCAAGCATGAGGTAATGGAAAATATTGCGACCAACTGGAATGGTAATCTCTCTTTAAAGACAACATCCATTTTTTATGGATGTGTTATATGTCATGGGCGGCATCTCAAACATAGTCATGACATTCAGCCTGAGGCAAGTCATTAGGTACATTTACATGAAGCCAATATCCAATTTATGATTTCCGTGCAGCCAGCAGATCCTTGAAAAACTCAGCTGATGTGCAAAATCTGAGATAATGGGGGATTTCTGTGATGTGGCATTTAAGATCACATGGAAAGCATCTGTGAAACAGATGACGAGGTCTCTAGTAGTCCATACGAACATTTCAAGTGCATGAAACCTTGAGCAAACAGAAGGGAAACATGATCCAATTGTTCCACAACACTCAGAGATTCTGTGATAGAGCACATTTTCTGCTTGACCATTTGATCCGCAGTGTTAACCTGTTGCCAAGGTTAGTACTAGATCAAAGATAGACACAAAAAGCTGGAGCTACTCAGCGGGCCAGGCAGCATCTCAGGAGAGAAGGAATGGGTGACGTTTCGGGGCGAGACCCTTCTTCAGACTGGATTAACCTGATCTGGGAATCACTTCTCGACACCTACCGATGGGTTAGCAAACTCCTCCAAAATATTCAGTTTTTTGACAAAATTATCAATATCTGGTTCTGACCAGGAGTAAAGTTCACATTTTTGAGCATGACATGGTTTTTCCAGAGTAACACTGAGCTCAGATAATACTCGGTCAACTCCAATGTTAAGGTGGAAGGATGCAGAGGCTATTGCCAGGACTTGAGATTTCAAGGCTATTGCCAGGAATTAAGGTCTGAGCTATAGGGTGATATTGAGCAGGTTAGGATAAGGGATGATCTTATAGAGGTGTATAAGATCATGAGAGGAATAGATAGGGTAGACTCACAGTCGTTCACCCAGAGAAGGGGAATCAAGAACCTGAGGACATAGGTTTGAGATGAGGGGGAACATTTTAATAGGAATCTGAAATGGGGGAACTTTTTTTTACACAAAGAGTGGTAGGTATATGGAACAAGCTGCCAGAGAAGGTGGTTGAGACAGGTACTATTACAACCTTTAAAAAACATTTGGATATGATAGGTTTAGAAGGATATGGGCCAAACACAGGCAGGTGGGACATGTGTAAATCTGGCACGTTGGTCGGAATGGGCAAGTTGGGCCAAAGGGTCTGTTTCCACATTCTATGACCCTATAATACAACGTGCTAACATTACAGTATTTTGAAATTTGTCTCTGGGTTTTTAATTAAAATTAACAAACAGCAGAAAATGTTGCCTAACATTCGAATAAATGGAGCTACTTTGTCAGTGCCATGGAAATAAAAAAAAGAATTTACTCAGGTTCAAATTCAACTGTAACCATTTCTGTATTGCGTTGTCCCTTTAGAAATTTGACCAGGTCTCTCAGACAGTGAGATGAACTTTCTTTTAAATATGATTCAATTTTTGCACATCGTGATATCAATCTTTTGCCACCAAATTGCCAGTAAATATAATGTGGCTGGATCAGGGTGCAATTGTTTTTGGTCAGTTTAACTATTTTTTTTATCATGCTACTCACCCTATGCCAGCGCCATTTAAAAAGATCATGCACACGGAAAATTGAAACTTCCACAGTTGATGGTTGAACTCTGAATCGTAGAAACAAGGAAATGCAGATGCTGGTTTACAAAAAAAGGACAAGTGCTGGAGGAGCAACTCAGTGGGTTAGGCTGCATCTCTGGAGAACATGGATAGATCGCATTTCTGATAGGGACCGTACCTCAGTTTGATGAAGGATCCCAACCTGAATCGTCAACTTACATGGATAGGACGGTCCGTCCCGAAATGTCACCTATCCATGTGTTCCAGAGATGTTGTCTGACTCGTTGACTTACTCGAGCACAGTGTCCTTTTTTGCTCCCCCTGACATACTAGTCAACCTGATGAGTTCCTTCAGCAACAGACTGGTTCCACCAAGGTGCAGTACGGAACACCATAGGAGATCCTTCTTCCCTGTGGCTATCAAACTATACACTCCTTCCTCTTTTGTGGTGGGGTAGACTGACGACCCTCCCAAATGCCCCCCCCCCAAAATCTTTGCACATCCCCAATCCTTTCCACTCATCGCTTTAATTTCATGTTTCATGTATCCTGTGTTTTATGACTGTTGGCAAATCAATTTTCCTCCTGGGATAAATAAAGTTCTATCATATCATGTCATATATCGTATCATATCATATCATATCATATCATATATCATATCATATCATATCAAATGTGATACTAATGAACACCAAAGCTTGTCTTCAGCTCCACTGCTATTTTGGCAATTAAGAACTACTCACAGGCAGGATTGGGAATCATGAGGGCAGTGAAATTGCGTGAATATTAGTGAGGTGAGGAGAAATTCTTACTTCATGGTGGAGGACAGAATTGTTTCACTCTCCACTGCTTATGGACCGGATTGGATAGACAATGTAGATCTGCTGTGACTTATCAGATATCCAATGTCACAACCTCCAGAACTATGCCAAAGCTGACAAACATGTCCAACATTCATGCTCTCTGCTTCCTGAGTGATTCAGTGTTCTTCCAGCACCTAGCTCTTCTTTCTGTGATAACAGAAATATACTCCGTAGCAGGACCAATCTGACCGAGGATGGTATCACACAGGGACCAAGAACTTAATTGGCCTCAATCTGCGCCCTCCAAAAAGCTCAAGTAAGACACAAGAGTTATCCTGACACAGATGTGTCCCATTTATAACACAACCTCTGCAAGGTGATGGACAAAGACCCCTCCACTGTATTTGCCATACCTTACATTCAGTGAATCAAGCCAAACAAGATACCAAGTATGGACACAAAGTGCTAGAGTAACTCAGTGGGTCAGGCAGCATCTCTGGAGAATATGGACAGGTTTGTTTCAGTTCCAGACCTTATCTCAGACCCAACTCGAAACGTCACCTATCCAGGTTCTCCCAGAGGTGCTACCTGACCCACTGTGTTACTCCAGCACTTTGTGTTTTTTTTCTATAAAGCTGCAACTGCACTTCCTTATATCCACAAGATACCAATTATCTCTGAATGCTTTGCTACCACTTTCTTTCGAATGCTTCTCTATCACAAACCTCATTGAATCCTTCAGGCCAATACTGATGTGCACAACCCCCACCCCCCATTTCCCCTACTATCACCTGTATCTATGCTGATTAGCAGTGTCCAGCTCAATATCATAGAATGCCTTCCCACCACTGCTTCTTCAAGCTCCGACTCTAAGCTCAGTGGTGGTCATGTGTATAATTGCTGTGAATGCCTCTCTGGATTGCCAGTAGTGATATGTGATAAATAACAAGAATGTTACAAGATTGTCGCATGTATAGTCTTTCAGAATTTAAGATTGAGTACATGGAGCTGAATCAGCATCACACAGCAGTATTTTAATGTCCCAATAGTGAAGCTAATGAATTCCTAGGCATGTAGGTCTTATATGTTTGGTGCTCCAAAATAATCTGCAGATCAGGTGCATTTTATCATTATCAGCCAAAAATAAATAAAAGTAATCATCTGCACAATCAAGGCAGTGGCACAGAAGTAGTGTTACTGCCTTTCAGCACCAGAGACCAGAGTTGTTGTAGGTATGGAGTTGTACGTTCTCCCCGTGGGTTTCCTCAGGTGATCTGGTTTCCTCCCACGCTCCATAGACGTACAGGTTTGCAGATTTATTGGCTTTGGTAAAGATTATTTATAAATTTGGTAAAGACGATTTATAAATTGTCCCTATGTGTCGGATGGTGCTAGTGTACGTGGACTCGGTGGGCCGAAGGCCCTGTTTCTGCGTTGTATCTCTCAACTAAATTAAATAAGCAGAGGCTTACTGAATAGAGCACCTAGCATTTTAGTGTCCAAGCCTATTTGTAATTAAGGATAGAGTAACAAGTAGGCTGGTCATAACAGACATGTAACAAACAAAGCCAATACAAATCACATAGAAATGAGAAAAGACAAGAAATTAGCATCCAAGCTTTCAGCACACCTTCTCCTAGATTTCTTTTAAAGCAGAATGTGTTCTTAGTTGTGCTTTCGTTGCAGTTGTGTGTAACTGTGGGACTCATCTGCCTTAAATTGAGGATTACATTGAATTTGAATGAGGTAAGCCAATAAAGGACAGCTGAGTACTGAGTCAGTATGAGGTGGAGCCCTGGAGGATGTGGCTTTAATGAGAGGAAATGTAGGTATTTATATTTCATCAGTTTTTGACTAAATGACAATCCCTTTGGGGATTGAAGCAAACTGGTCTGCTTACGTCCTGAAATCAGGTCAATTTTGAATTTGTTCCTGCTTTTAGGTTACATGCATTCAAAAAGTAATTCCATTGATTTGCATCCTGTTGGAGCTGCACAATCCACTTGCATAATTTTTGCTGGTCTCCATTAAAACTCTATATGTGTCAGCATAGTTATAAATCTTGTTGTGATTACAATTGAAATGTAATTATAGCTGTGGAGAAAGCCTGAAAAGAAGTTCAATTTTCCACAGGAACTAGGATAAGTAATTAATGTAAAATTTAACAATTCAGGAAAAAGCCAATCAGCCTAACAGCTGAGATTGCAACTTCATCTAGGATTTGCATCTATTCTTCAATTCCTTTCTCCTCATTTAAAAAAACAAATCCAGTATGCATGGTCAATAAAAGCATTGCATGATTTTTAAATAAATTTGATAGCTAACTGAAAACATGGAACATATCTACAAGCAAGAATGACCGGTGGTGCTAAAGACGAAACATATTTTCAGTATCTCATTCTTGAATGTGGGCTTCACTGCAAAAGCAAATGCTTATTGGTCACTGAGCTGGTGATCGTGGACCATCTTACTGAAGCACTACAATAAATCTGATGAGATCACTCACACTGTGTTCTCAGATAGCGAATTCCACAATCAACATCTAACATATAACTGTACAGCCCAGGAAGAGGCACACAATGGCTGTGCCGACCAAAATGCCAAGACCAATTCTTATCTGCCTGCATATAATCCATATCTCTCTATTCCCTACATATCCATATGCCCATTCAAAAGTCTGTGAAATGCCACCCTTGTGTCTGCCTCCACCATCATTCTCAGCAGCACTTTGCAGGCACTCACCATCCTCTAAGTAAAAAAAAACTTATCCCACACATCATCTTTAAACTTTGGCCCACTCAATTTAAAGCTATGCCATCTAGTGTTTGATATTTTCATGCTGGGAAAAAGGTTCTGACTGTCTACCATGCCAATCTCTCTCATGATTGTATGCACTTCCATCAGGTCTCCCTGCGGGGTGGGAAATTGCAACCTTCACGTGGTCCACCCTGTTGTGACGAATGTAATCAACCTGGCGTGCACAACAGAAGATTAAACAGAGCAAGTTGTCTTACAACTTTAGGCTGCGCACGCCATACACAAGAAGAAGTAGGAGGTCTCCCTGCAAGCTTCGTCGTTCCAGAGAAAAAAAATCCAAGTCTATCCAACCTCTTCTTATCCAAGCATCATTCTGGTAAACCTCTGCACCCTTTCTAACCTCCATGTCTTTCCTGTAATGGGGCGACCAGACCTGCACGCAATACACCAAATGCAGTCTAACCAAAGTCCTTTGTGGCGGTCACGGTGGTGCAGAGGTAGAGTTGCTGCCTTACAGCGAATACAGCGCCGGAAACCCGGGTTCCATCCTGACTACGGGTGCTGTCTGTATGGAGTTTGTACGTTCTCCTCGTGATCTGCGTGGGTTTTCTCTGAGATCTTCAGTTTCCTCCCACACTCAAAAGACATACAGGTTAGTAGGTTAATTAGCTTGGTAAATGTTAAAAAAAATTGTCCCCTGTGGGTGTAGGATAGTGTTAATGTGTGGTCAGTGCAGACCCGGTGGGCCGAAGGGCCTGTTTCCGCACTAAACTAAACAAAGTCCTATAGCTGCATTATGACCTTCTGACATATTATGCCCCAATTGAGGAAGGCAAGCATACTGTATGTCTTCTTTTTCACTTGCGTTGCCACTTTCAGGGAGTTATGGACTGAAGACCCCTCCGTACATCAATGCGGTTAAGGGTCATGGCATTAATTGTATATTTTCCCCTTAAATTCAATCTTCCAAAGCGCAACACCTCACACTTGCTCGCATAAAACTCCATATGCCATTTCTCAGCTATTCTTGTAGCTGATCTATACTTTGACGACTTTCCTCACATTCTGTGACCGTAACAATCTTGGTGCCATCTGCAAACTCACTGCATTTAAGTCCAAGTCATTTATATATATCACAGGTTGCAGAGGTCCAAGCACAGATTCTGCAGAATTCCACTGTTCACACACCTCCACTGTGAATATTGCCTTTCCACTGCAACATTCAGTCTTCTATTAGTAAGCCAGTTCTGAATCCATAACACCGAGTCACTGTTAATCCCATGCATTTTAATATGCTAGATCAGCCTACAATGGGGGACTTTATCAAATACCTTTCAACATCCACCTTCATTAATCACTTTTGTCACCTCTTCAAAAAACTCGATCAAATTAGTAAGACATGATCTGTTGCATACAAAGCCATGCTGACTGTCCCTAATTAACCAATTTTCTTTCAAATGGAGTCAATCCTATCCGAAAGAATCTTCTCCAATAGTTTTCCTACCACTGACATGAGGTTTACCAGCCTACAATTACCTGGATTCTCAATGCTTCCCTTCTTAAACAAAGGAGCAACATTAGCTACTCCAGTCCTCCTGGACCTTTCTATGGCTAAAGGAAATGTAAAGATCTTCATTAAGGCTCCTGCAATTTCCTCGCTTGCCTCTCTCAGTAACATTAGGGCGGCACAGTGGTGCAGAGCTAGAGTTGCTGCCTTACAACGCTTGCAGCGCTGAAGACCCGGGTTCGATCCCGACTACGGGTGCGGTCCGTACGGAGTTTGCACGTTCTCCCCGTGATCTGTGTGGGTTTTCTCCAAGATCTTTGGTTTCCTCCCACACTCCATAAATGTAAAGGTTTGTAGGTTAATCGGCTTGGTAAATGTAAAATAGAATTGTCCCTTGTGTGTGTAGGTTAGTGTTAATATGCGGGGATCTCTGGTCGGTACGGACACGGTGGGCTGAAGGGCCTGTTTCCGAGCTGTAGCTTTAAACTAAACTAAACTAAAGTAAACCTTGGAGGAACCCATCAGGCCGTGGGAATTTATCCACCTTGACACTTCAATTTGTCCACCTTAATGCTCTTCCAGAGCCCCAACGACACCTCCTTCTTAATCTCAAACTGTCTTCGCATATTAGTATTCTCCACACTGTTCTTAATGTCCATCTCATCTTTCTCCAGGGTGAAAACAGATGCAAAGTACTTGTTTGGTACCACGCCCATATGTCCTGACTCCAAGCACAAATTCCTTCCTTTCCTCAGAACGAATGTCACTGAGCAAGGATGGAGGGAAATTTTAACGCAACAGTGTTCTTTGCCTTTATAACTTCCTGTGCAATCTGTGGGTGCGATGGGACAAATAAACCTGACTCCAATTACTTTATTTAAAGGACCTGGGTTTTGCTGCCAAGGTCATTTTTACTACCCAGCACTACTTGCCCATTTTCATTGACTTGCTGGACCATTTCAAAGGGCAATTGAAAGACAAGCACAATGCAAAATCCAGGAGTCACAGAAATTCAGCCCAGGCCTGCATGCCAAATTGCCGAGAATGCAGCAATGAATTTTACAATGCTGTAATTGTACATTCCTACCTTCAGGACACAACAGTAGACTCACTCGTATCTGCTTTCTGCAATTTAGACTATCAATGGAGTTTTGCATGGTTTCCATTGGTAGTGGATTGGAAAGGCGAGTAATTAGACAGTGAAGATAATGCGGAATGCTGAAGATTATTTTTTGGATAAAATCTACTAGGATCATGGTATAGCAGTGGAATTTTCACCAACTTGTGAATGAAGATCCTTTCATGTAATTCCCAGGTATATCATAAGACGATAGAGATTTCCCCCCATTCTCCTATAAAATATGCATCGATTTCAACCTTTGCACCTCATAATTCTGGCATCCCTTGGCTTTATGACTGCTGAATTCACTTTGCCATCTGCTGTCCATCAGTAATTGCCAGGCTAATTACACAGAATCATAGGCTCATAAAACACAGAAGGAGGCCATTCCACCTATTGAGTCTATGACTGGCTGTTTGAAACAGCTATCCAATTTGTCCCACTCTTCAGCTCTATGCTGAGTACCAAGTAAATACAACTATTTTGAGTATATATCCACTTCCCTTTTGAAAGTTAACACTGAGTCTGCTTTCGCTATCCTTTCAGATAACAGATTCCAGATAATCAAAACCCAAAGTGTAACATGTCATCTCTTCTTGTCTTCCTCCTGGCTTTTTGTTTAATTATCTTGAATCTGTGTCCTCTGGTTAACAAACCCTGTGGAGGCAATCCAAATGTGACTTGAAGCAATTAGGCGCATTAGTTGAGAGTGAGGAGACTGAAGGATAGCAATGTAAATTAATGATATGATGTACCAGTCATGCATGTAAATTTCAGTACAGAGAGGAGTAATAATCTTTAACATTCACAAAAGGCTGAAGAAACTCAGCGGGTCTGGCAGCATCTCTGGAGAAAAGGAATAAGTGACGTATTCCTTTTTCCCAGAGATGCTGCCTGACCCGTTGAGTTACTCCAGCCTTTTGTGCCTGTCTTCGGTTTAAACCAGCATCTGCAGATCCTTGCTACACAGTAATTATCTTTACTTTGAAGCTAGACACAAAATGCTGGAGTAACTCAGCGGGACAGACAGCATCTCTGGAATGGGTGACCTTTTGATCGAGACCATTCTTCAGACCTTCCTACACATACTGTAATCTATACTTTGTTTGATGCAGGCATTAATGCAGCTATTTTGTCTTCAATTGTCACTAACTCTTCAGTTATATTTGTTTGAGTGGCAATTTCAGATTTACAACAGTATCTCAGTGAAGGAACATATTTATATGGATTATGGAATCATTTACAAACAGCCTATACAAATCAGTCATAGGGTTTAAGGTTCAATTTATTAAGATGCTTTCAGTTGTGTGTGAATATATGGCATCATTCATTTTGTTTTTGCTAGGATGCTATTGTTACACATGATTTGATTTGCTTTATGATTGTTCCATTTTCTCTATAGTTTCATTTTCAAATTGTGCACTCTCATCCAACAGAATAGATAGCTCAAAATTATTCATCTTTATTTATTCATCTTTTATTCATCTCCAATCTCCTGGACCTAGGAATCAGTGCCTTCCACTCTATCACTGGAACCTCAACTTTCTGACCCACAGGCTACAATCACTGAGGATGGGTGACAACATCTCCTCCACAACAATTCTCAACACTGGTGCCTCATAAGGTTGTATTCTCTGCACCCTACTATACTACCTATACACTCACAACTGTTTGGCCAAATTCAATTACAACCCCATCTACAAATTTGGAGACGACACCACTGTAATGGGCTAGATCAGAGTTTCTCAACTGGGGTTCCCTGGAACGCTAGGGTTCCGCGACAGGTCACGAGGGGTTCCGAGAGAAATAGTGATAAATAGGCTAATCATATGTAAATGCATTTTTGAGTCATTTTTGTGTTTAATTTTATATTCGCAATTTTACTATACACATACGGCATATTTATCGACGTCCATTTAGCATATTTAGCGACATTATATTTAGCGATGTCTACACGGCGTCAGTGTGAAACGGCCTTTAGTGGCCAGCGGACAGGAGCTGTACGTGAGGAATTTGTGTCTCATCGAGTGACTCACTCGAGACAGGTATAAGCAGCTGGGATCAAGTGTATCCCTGGAGGAATTTTGGGAACTAAGGGTCAAATTATAAAAGGAAATCAGTAGGGGAAAAAGGGGCCAGGAGATAGCTCTGGCAGATAGCATTAACAGCAATCCCAAGAGATTTTATAAATACGTAAGGAGGAAAAGGGTAACTAGAGAGAGAGTGGGACCCCTCAGGAATCAAAGCGGTCAACTCTGTGTGGAGCCACAGTAGATGGGCAAGGTCCTCAATGAGTATTACTCTTATGTATTTACCGAGGAGAAACACAGGAGGATGAAGGAACTTGGAGCAGTCAATGGAAGTGTTGAGAGCAGTCAGTGTTAAGGTCGAAGAGGTACTGAAGATACTATCGTGTATGAAGGTAGGCAAATCTCCAGGGCCTGATCAGATGTATCCAAGGACATTGTGGGAAACCAGTGAGAAAATTGCAGGAGCCTGGTTTAAATATACTTGTTTCTTGTTTCTTGGTTTCCTGGTCCTCCAAAATATTCCAAATGGAATTTAAACAGGAGGTGGTGGAGGGAGGACTTAAGCCAGAAAGGGTTCTTGGGGAAAAAAGAGCTACCTTAAATTTAGTTGCATCTGGTTGGGTAACTATGGTAGGGTGAAGGCTATTTCATGCTTTACGAGTCGTCTTTAAGTACAGGAGAGGTGCCAGATTGCTGAAAGGTGGCAAATGTTGAAGGGCTGCAGGGAGAATGCTGCAAATTATAGGCCAGTGAGCTTAAATTACTAGAGTGTATTCTGAGGGATAGGATGTACAGACAATTAGATCGACAAGGGCAGATTAGGGCTAGTCAGCATTGGTTTGTACGTGGGAGGTCATGTCTCACAATACTGATTGACTTTTTTGAAGACGTGACCAAAAAGGTTGATGAGGGCAGAGCTGTAGATGTTGTATACAGTTTATGGACTTCAGCACAGCCTTCGACAAGGTTTAGCATTGTAGGCTGCTCTGGAAGGTTAGATCGCATCCAGAGTGGAAGGTTGCTTCTCAGACTGAAGGACTGTGACTGGTGGTGTGCTTTAGGGTTCGGTGCTGGTCCCTTTACTGCTTGTCATCTATATCAATGATTTGGACAACAACATACAGGGCAAGATTAGTAAGTTTGTAGATGATACAAAAGTGGGTGGTTTTGCAGATAGTAAAGATTGTTGTGAAAAATTGCAGCAGGATCTTGATCGATTGGCTAGGTGGGCTGAGGAATGGTTGATGAATTGAATACAGAGTTGGACAGGCTAGATGGAGGGGTTGGACATAGATGCAGGAAGATTGTTCCCGATGTTGGGAAGTCCAGACAAGGGGTCACAGCTTAAGGATAAGGGGAAATCCTTTAAGCGAGATGAGAAAGACTTTCTTCACACAGAGGGTGAGTCTCTGGAACTCTCTGCCACAGAGGGTAGTTGAGGGCCAGTTCATTGGCTATATTTAAGAGTGAGTTGGATGTGCCCTTGTGGGGGATTCTGGAGAGAGGCAGGTAGGATACTGAGTTGGATGATCAGCCATGATCATATTGAATGGCGGTTCGAAGGGCTGAACTAGCACCTAATTTCTATGTTCTATGTTCTATGAAATTTGAGGTATTGCATTTTGGGAAGTCCAACATGGGCAGGACCTACACAGTGAATGGTAGGGCTCTAGGGGGTGTTGTAGAGCAGAGGGATCAATGGTTCCTTGAAGATGGAGTCTCAGGCACATATGGTGGTAAAAAGGGTGTTTGGCACATTGGCCTTCATCAGTCAGAGTATTGAGTATAGAAGTTGGGAGGTCATGTTGCAGTTGTATAAGACGTTGGTGAGGCTGCATTTAGAGCATTGTGTTCAGGTCTGGGCACCATGTTATAGGAAAGATGTTGTCAAGCTGGAAAGGGTACAGAGAAGATATAGCCAGGACTAGAGAGTCTGAGCTATAGGGGGCCGTAGAGTAAGCTGGAACTCTAATCCTTGGAGTGCAGGAGGATGACGGCTGATGTCATTGAAATGTATAAAATCATGAGAGGAATAGATCGGGTAGATGCACAGTCTCTTACCCAGAGTAAGTGAATTGTGGATCAGAGAACATAGGTTTAAGGTGAGGAGGAAAAGATTTCTTAGGAATCTGAGTGGTCACTTTTTCACACAAAGGGTGTATGGAACCAGCTGCCAAATGAGGTAGTCGAGGCAGGGACTATCCCAACCTTTGAGAAACAGTTAGACAGGTACATGAATAGAGCAGGTTTGGAGGGATATGGACCAAATGCAGGCAGGTGGGTCTAATGTATCTGGGACATTTTTTTTTTTTTTTTAATGTTTTCGAATGTTTTTTAGTTATGGACAAATATCATCTACACAAAACAAATTCTATTTTTCTCTCTCCTGAGATGCTGTTGTGTGGTTCCAATATTTTCTTTTTTATTGCACTACACCACATTTTCAATTAAACTTTAAATGTCCCAGCACCAGTAATCACTGATACTTAAATATGCATTTGAAAAAATCCAGCACACAGTAAATGTTAGAAGTGAACAAAGTGCCAATCAGCATACGTGAAATTTTTTCCATAATCTGGCTGATAAATCTCAGGCAGCAGGTGACATTGTTGGATGTATAACAGGACTTAAACCCCAGAGACATTTCTGGAACTATCAGATCACTTAGTTCTGATAGTACAAGCCAGTGCCTTGCTATTCACCAGAAATGACTCAGTACACATTTACTGCAGTGAATCACGTAACCGCCAGCTCTGATGATTTTAAATTAGCCCTAGCTCAACAAAAAATTATTTCTGCTTCCTTCATGAACCCTGTTAACCAATCAGGAATAATGAGCCAACTTACTAACAATAACAATCCCTCATATGAACATATCTCTTCCTGTACATTTCATTACAATAGAGGCTTGCTATAATGAAATGGTATTAGCTTGTTGATTAGTTTTCACTCTGTGAGACAACTTAATTGAATAGTTTGCCTCATAATTACATTGCAAATTAATAACATGATCTTCCATTATGCGTTTCGCTGATAGCCTGTTCGATGCATTATGTGCTTACTGCAGCTTAACTATGATATACTGATTGAGGAGGAAGTTAAGCAGTATGTGACACTTTTAATATCTCTGCACAAAATAACAAGTGACTGATAGATTGAGGGGTGCAATAAATGTCCATCATAGTGTGCAAGTTTGTCATATTTCCAAATTGATGTTGAAACAAGGAACTGCAGGTGCTGGTTTACTAAAAAAAAAACTTGCTGACATAACTCAGCAGGTTAGGCAATGTCCCTGGAGAACATGGATAGGTGATGTTTTCAGAACATGGATAGGTGACCCTTATTCAGACTGTTGATATTTTGAGTTGGGAAATCAGTCTGAAGAAGGGCCCCGATCCGAAACATCACCTAGCCCTGTTTCCAGGAATGCTGCCTGACCCGCTCAATTACTCCAGCACTTTGTGTCCAAATTAATGTTAGTTGCTAAATGTTTTTAAAGGTATCTTTGGTTTAAAAAAATATATTTTTGAACCTTAAGTACCTTTTAAGCCTACGGCATATTAATGTTGATCAGGGTGAAATCTATTGTTTCATTCGGTACAATTATGTTGAATTTTGATCAATAAACATATTGCTACTTGGCCAAGCTAGGGATTGTACTGCAGAAAGAAAATGTAATATATTTAGAGTGACTATAAAGTATTAAGTTTCAAGGCACCCATGGAAAAAGGTAAGGTTGGTTGTAAAAAGTAGTTTACAAATGATGCCCTATGTTTGAAGTGTAATCATTATTTTAACATAAGTAATTTCATAAAGCAAAGTCCTACAAACTACAACATAAACAACAGAAGGAGTAGTTTTTTAGATGTTGGTTAATGGCAAAACATTAATTTTTGGTAAACTGGTGAAGAGTGTGATAATTGATAGGACTAAATTGACCTTCTGTCCAACTTGCCCACACCGACCCACATGTCTCATCTACACTAGCCCTACTTGCCTACATTTGGCCCATATCCCTGTCCTATCCATATTCCTGTCTCATTGCTTCTTAAACGTTGTGATAGTCTCTGCCCCAATTACCTCCTCCAACAGCTCGTTCTATATATCCTTTGTGTGAAAAAGTTGCCCCTCAGATATGTAAAAAATCTTTCACCTTCACCTTAATTCTATGCCCTCTGGTTCTTGATTCCCCACTCGAGGCAAGAGACTCTGTGCGTTCACCCAATCTATTCCTCTTATGATTTTATACTCCTATAAAAGATCATCCCTCATCCTCCTGCGCTCCAGGGAATTGATCCCAGGATGAATAGGTTAACATATGATGAGTGTGTGACGGCCCTGGGCCTGTACTTGCTTGAGTTTGGAAGCATAAGGGGGAGGATGTGGAGAGGATGTTTCCGCTAGTGGGAGAGTCTTAGCCTCAGAATTAAAGGGCGTTCTTTCAGGAGGGAAATGAGGAGAAACGTCTTTAGTCAGACGGTGGTGAATCTGTGGAGCTCTTTGCCACAGAAGGCTGTGGAGGCCGTCAGTGGATATTTTTAAGGCAGAGATAGATGGATTCTTGATTAGTATGGGTGACAGAGGTTATGGGGAAAGGGCAGGAGAATGGGGCTCGGAGCGAGAGACAGATCAGCCATGATTGAATGGCGGAGAAGACTTGATGGGCCGAATGGCCAACTTCTACAATCACATGAACTTATAATCTAATGAATAGAGTCCCAGCCTCTCCCTATCTCAGATCCTCGAGTCTTGCTACGTCACTATGTCACTTGGCCCATAGCCGTGCTATACTGCGTGTTGGTGATTTCTTTCACATTTTTAAACCCAATTCTTACTGAAAACTGTCAATGTCATTAATCATAATTCTATTAGGTTCAGTGTATCTGAACTTCTCAGATCCCTGTGCTCATAATGTATATTTGGACTAGGCAGCTTGAATGACACTGGCAATGGCCGTTCCTTAAACTGCAAAATAATGGAGGAGGAAGAAAAGCAGGCGAGGCAAGAGCCTGTTAAAGTGACGTGCCAAAGCAGCTCATAGACCGCATGTGCTTTTACGCAAGTGGCACAGCAGTTGTAATTGGCTTATGCCCTTCCCAGTCCATTACCATCCTAGCATTGACCATGTCTTAATCTAAACACAGAACCAAAAAAGCTTCATGTGAATGGGGCAGGAATTTCCATTGATTATGTTTCGTTGACATTGGTCTGAAATCATTGGCCTCCACTCAAAGTGGAAAATCTACCTTCTCCACTTTTGGATACTCCTATATTGGAAGTTCTACATTGGAAGCATTTAATTGTTTTACACACCAGGAATGGAACCTGAAATTCGTACTTGCTGCAATAAGGTTAATAGCTGAGGTGAATTAAAATACTTTTTTAAAAAAATTCCATTACTTAGACATCACGGCAAGCGACAACACTATGTAGTATTCAGTAATGATGATTCATCCAAGAGGAGAAAACAGGAGCCAAAATCATCTGGAGAAAAAGTGGTGAATGATGCTGGAAATGTACCTTTCACATGATGAGGCTTTGTCATAATTAATACAGTGTATTTTTGTAGCAGTACTATAGTGATATTGATAACTGTATATAGAATGAAAAATGTCCAGCACATGAATTAATTGCTGTGTAATGGCAGCCATAGTGGTCACAGTAATACACTCAAAACCATTCAATTCAGAAATAGTGTAAATTTAGAGACACAAAAATCCAGATACTAGAATTTTGAGCAAAACATGAAGTGCTGGAGGAACTTAATGGGCCAGGCAGCATAGAAACATAGAAACATAGAAAATAGGTGCAGGAGGAGGCCATTCGGCCCTTTGAGCCGGCACCGCCATTCATTGTGATCATGGCTGATCATCCCCAAATCAATAACCCGTGCCTGCCTTCTCCCCATATCCCTTGATTCCACTAGCCCCTAGAGCTCTATCTAACTCTCTTAAATCCATCCAGTGATTTGGCCTCCACTCTGTGGCAGGGAATTCCATAAATTTACAACTCTCTGGGTGAAAACGTTTTTTCTCACCTCAGTCTCAAATGGCCTCCCCTTTATTCTAAGACTGTGGCCCCTGGTTCTGGACTCGCCCAACATTGGGAACATTTTTCCTGCATCTAGCTTGTCCAGACCTTTTATAATTTTATATGTTTCTATAAAATATCCCCTCGTCTTTCTAAACTCCAGTGAATACAAGCCTAGTGTTTTCAATCTTTCCTCATATGACAGTCCCGCCATCCCAGGGATCAATCTCGTGAATTTACGCTGTACTGCCTCAATCACAAAGATGTCCTTCCTCAAATTAGGAGACCAAAACTGTACGCAATACTCCAGACGTGGTCTTACCAGAGCCCTACACAACTGCAGAAGAACCTCTTTACTCCTATACTGAAATCCTCTTGTTATGAAGGCCAACATTCCATTTGCTTTCTTCACTACCTGCTGTACCTGCACGCCAACATTCAGTGACTGGTGTACAAGGACACCCAGGTGTCGCTGTACCTCCCCCTTACCTAACCTAACCCCTTTGAGATAATAATCTGTTTCCTTGTTTTTGCCGCCAAAGTGGATAACCTCTCATTTATCTACATTATACTGCACATGCCACGCATCTGCCCACTCTCTCAACCTGTTCAGGACACCCTGCAACCTCCTAACATCCTCTTCACAGTTCACACTGCCACCCAGCTTTGTATCATACGCAAACCTGCTAGTGTTGCTCCTACTGGCACCCCTTCATCCATTTTACTTGTCACATCCTCAAAACATTCCAGAAGATTAGCCAAGCATGATTTCCCTTACATAAATACATGTTGACTTGGACTAATCCTTTTACTGCTATCCAAATATTCCATTGTTACCTCTTTAATAATTGATTCCAGCATCTTTCCCACCACTGGTCAGGCTAAATGGTCTGTAATAGTAAGATAAGTTTAGAGAACTTACCAAGTTCGAAGGTTGATCTTTATGATTTCGTGAAGACCCCGCCAGCACGCATGCGCGACATTCTTCAAAGCAGTGGTGTGGAACGCACCATGAATGGAAATAGTAAGATTAAGAACGTAGAACATACCAGTTGACCTTATGATAGAGGGAGGGAGCGGAGGGCACGAAATCCCTCACCGCAACTCCTCATAAAATAAAGACCAACTTTCGAACTTGGTAAGTTCTCGTTTAATCTTACTATTTTACTTCGGAGTCACGTGAGTGACTTCGTGAAGATTTCAAAGCTCTGTGATTTCACGCCCTGGACATCGTCCATGCTATCACACTGCCGCAATACTGATGGAAAAAGGTAGTTAATGCATTCCAGACTTAACAGGCTGAAAAATAATGCTCAGTTATTAACACAAATAATAACAAAGCAAAAGACCCCTAATTCGGGGACAAATCATTGACGGAGCGGCTCCCAGCACGGCTTCCGCGAATGTTGCGGGGGCAACCAGCGGCTTATTGTAGAACCGCTGGAAGGTTGCTTCACTGGCCCAGCCCGCGGTGGCGAGGATGTGGTTCATGGGCACCTCCATGGCCCTCGCCGCTGATGTGCATGCAGCCCTGGTAGAGTGAGATTTAAAAAATGTTAGTACCTATTCCTGCTGCACCCAACAACGCCCTGAGCCACCTTGCGATAGTCTGCACAATCTCCCGGTGATGTGGAGAGTTGTGGCTGATGAGGAGCCCCTGTTCCATCTTCCGGATGGTTCCTGTAGTGCGGATGTAGAGGCGGAGATGGGTGACTATGCAGAGGGTGGCATCAGTGGGGTACGCCCGAAACTCCAACTGTAGCCCACGATCCCCAGGTCTGTGCTGCTTCAATAGGTCCTGGACAAAGAAATTCACCTTTGCAGGGGTGGAGACCATGCTATCCAGCCGCAGCTTCTGTAATGCCTGGACTTGTTGAGCTGTAGTCAGTGCCATCCGCATCACCACTTTGAGGGTGAGCTTTTTGAGTGGTAACTCTGTCATAGGAGACCAGCTCCTCAGTAGGGTCAGAACGATCCCTACGTCCCAGGTGATGTTGTATCTGGGCCGTGGAGGGTTGGTGTTAAACACTCCCCTCATGAATTTAGACACCAGGTGGATGGAGCCTATACCTATGTCCAGGTATGAGGATAGTGCACTCCTGGCGCAGTTGATGGTACTGGAGCTAAGGCCCGCATCGTAATGAAGGCCCACTAGGAATTCCAGGACATCAGGGATCGTAGCCGAGTTGTAGGTCGTGTTGGTACGGGAGCAGAATGCCTCCCACTTCCTGACCTGGGTGAGGCACTGCCTCCTGGTTGATGCTTGGCAGGACACTGAGATAAGGTCCATGGCTCTTGGTGATATACCGGCCTTGACGAGCGGCCTCTTTAGAACCTGCAGGCCAACATGTTTAGGTGACCAAGGCACGGGTGACTGTCCCCCGTAATGGGGTTAGTAATCAATGTGGGATTTTTACCAAACTGAATCCATGGATGTTGCAAGATTTGGAGGGCCATCGGGTACCATGGCTGTGTAGGCCAGTCGGGTTTGATCAAATGCCAGTTGCAGAATCCAGTTGAATTTTCTGCAATACCCGACTGATGAGGCAGAATGGGGGAAATACGTAGTAAAACCATTTCCCCCCAATGGAGAGGTCTGGTTCCCAAGATACATACGTTGGTATCTGATGGTTGAACCTGGACGCAAAGAGGTCAATATCTGGCGTGCCAAAGTGAGCTATAATTTCAGCAAAAATTTTGGGGATTCAACATCTACTCGATGTTATCATTGAACACGCATGACCTGGTGTCCGCCACTGTATTGAACTTCCCTGGTAAATAGGTCGCTGTGATCCAAATATTTCTCTCAATGCACCAGTGCCAGATTGTATTTGCCAATTCGTCACAAGATAACGACCTGATACCACCCATATGAATGATATAAGCCACCACCGTTGTGTTATCTGTTTGCAGGCGGACATATAAGTGCCGTGAGTTAGGACAGTAAGCCCGCAGTCCATGGAAAACCCCTAACATCTCCAGATAATTTATCCCTTGTGTCTGGAGGAGGGTAGACTCGTGAGGGTCCCATCTGCCACCACAACTGGACATGGAGTCAGTAGTACCCCAACCTTGTGCGCTTGCGTCAGTCTGTAGCACGACGGATGGGTTGCTAACAATGATGGGTCTGTGATACTCACTAATAATGTCAATCCACCATTGTAGCTCAGCTCTAGCCAGATTTGGCAACCGTATTGGTCTATCAAAGTGCCCAGCATTTGCTTTTAATGCTGCGATCTTTGCTCTTTGTAAATTTTTGTAACGTAACGGTCCGAATTGCGCAGCTGAGAATGTAGCTACCAAGTTCCCAATTTCTTTTGCGTTTGTCGGATAGTCGGTACCCTGGCGCAAGCAAGGCTGTAGCACGCTTCTTTTATGTCTAAAGCTTTGTTGGTCGGGATACTGATCATCAGTAAGTTTGTGTCAATGGTGAACCCAGGTAATCCATAACTTGAGAGGGGTTCAGTTTGGATTTGTCTGGATGGGTTACAAACCCTAACGTCTTGAATAAAGATTTGGTCGCTGTAACGGCCAGCGTAGCCAATTGGAGGGTCTGTCCCACGATAAGGATATCGTCGAAATATGCCATGACGATACAATTGTGTTGTTGGAGGAGTGCCAATATGGGTTTTACTAATTTGGTAAATAGTCTGGGGCTGTGGGTTACCCATTGGGTAAGGCTTTGTATTGCCACAACTGTCCCTTCCAGACAAACTTCCTGTGAGATTCTGTGATGGGAACTGTATAGTATGCATCTTTTAAATTGATGCAAGCCATTAAGTACCCTGGGTAAAGCAGCTGCTTAGCTGTTTCGAAGGTATCCATGTGAAAATGGGTATATGGTACGGAAGTGTTCAACAGGGTTAGGTCTATGATAATCCGACCCCCCCCATCTTTTTTGGTTTTTGTAAAGATGTTAGACACAAACTCAAGGGGTTCGTGTGTCGTTTTGCCAATCACCCCTTTGGCTGCTAGCCGTAAGATTTCAGCATGTCCCTCCTTTATCTCAGTCTGAGAGAGCGTAAAAATGCGCCGAGGTTCATGCTGTGTAGGGGGAAGTTTACCATCAATAAATGCTATGACATAACCGTGAACACTTTGTAGAATAAACGTGGCTGTGGTGATTGCATCCCAAGCACCACGAAATGCCAGCAACCGACCCCCGACTTGTGCGGGTAGAAGTGCTACTGCCTTAGAGGAACCAGACCCCCTTACCTCCATGGTTAACGGCGGGTCTTGGCGTATGGCGTTTTGGGGGAACGTTGCGGAGCTGTCGTGGCAGTGGCCGCATCTTCTGATATGGGTGAACTTTAGCCGGTGGAGGTTTCATAAGGCCCACGGTCTTGGCCTCCTCGTCGAGTTCTGTGACTTGCTTGGAGAGATCTTCCCCAAACAGCTGATGAGGTGGTGGAGTGGTGGAGGGACGGCACAACCCTGCAAATTACGGGTTGAGTGTCGGCCGGATGGAGCTCTTACGAAGGCAGTTAATTTTGAACTGCGCATTGCAGAGAAGTGCCAGGGCATCCTGCTGCTCGCTGGGCACATCATCCCCATCGAGGGTGCAGGCAAATGCTGTAATGCCCGTCGATAGAAGTTTGAGGATGCGCTGTAGGCGGACGTCCTGCATCTTGGTGGTAGTACTCAAATTCCCCCAAATGTGAGCATTCCCCGTGGGCACACTTAAAGTGATGCAGTTGTCGGGCGGTTTGAATGCATCCATGGTATCAGTGACTACCTGACCCAGGAGCTGGTGAATGGTCAGATAGTCAATGGTTCCCGCCAGTTTGGGGTGCAGCGGCTCCCCAGTGTGGGTAGTTGTGGCAAAATTGTCCCACGACATCCAGCAGGTCCGCACCTAGGACTAGCTCTACGGCCTCCGGCATCCCTGGTTCGTCATCGATGTCAGCGTCTAGCAACTTTTGGTATGGCTGGCTGGAGAAGACGAAATGCTGGGTGGTCTCCTGGCGTGGCTTGTGGAGGCTCGAGACTCCCGTTCATCCCGGTCCATATCCCGTTGGACTAGTTGCTCCACCAAGAGCTCCAACCGAGCAATGCGACCGTCCCCGCTACTCGCGGTGGACAAGCCGACTTCCCCAGGCTCTGCAATTTCTCTGGGGCTTCTACCAGCAGACCACACCTCCATAAGATGCAGACTAGGGTCCGAAGGTAGGTTGTCGTGGGCTACCGCTCCTGCAGGCCCATACGACTCCCGCACGGACTTTCCGCTAGTCGGCCTTCGAGCGGACTGTGGCGGTCCACCTGCCTGGTAGGAAGGCAGTGGAGATGAGTCAGCGCCGGTCCCCGGTACCTGGCTCCCCGAAGTCCGTGCAGGCTGACCTCCACGATCGCCCAATTTTCTTCATGGAGGCGCGTGGTCGGCAGCTGCCAGAGCTAAGCTAACCGACCGTCTACTGCTGCCACCGGCGCCCTTGACCGCAGCCTGATACGGCGTTATGACGGCAGCACCTGCTCCTGCAGGGCTGCTCGACGCAGCAGTAGCTCTGCCAGACTGCCCTACGGCAGATATCCCCGGCAGCTGTACGTGGCGTGCTGCGGCTGCGGGGCTCCCCTGTAGCGCAGCCGTTACCCGGCCCGGCCCCCGTGGATCCACAGCAACACGGGGTGATGCCGCTGTCGGTGAGCGAGGCACTTTGCCACGTACCTGTTTGCTCCCCCGCTTCCTGGGGGATTGGGGGCACAAAGGCTGGGTCTGGAATTCCCAGCTCGAGTGCGGACATTCATTCGGGAGATAAGTCGGGCGCTGGTGTAACTGAAGCGCCCGACTTCCGCACATTTACCCCCGGCCGTCCGGATGCTGCTGGCGGGTCTCGCAGCTCCAGGGGAAAGTTGCCGCTGGCCTGTCGGCGTCCCGCGGCTCTTGGGAAGTCTTCCGTCCTTCCCGTTGCCTTCCATCCTGCAACCAACAAAAGGTTAGTGTACTTACCTTTGCCGGTCTTGTTGAAGGAGCTGGTGGAGAGAGCGCACTCGCCCCCCCCCCCCCAGCTTGTCGATGCAAATGCGCGCGACGATATGTCGCGCATGCGTGCTGGCGGGGTCTTCACGAAGTCACTCACGTGACTCCGAAGTAAAATTCTCCGTTTTTCTCTCTCGCTCCTTTCCTGAAAAGTGGGATAACATTAGCTATCCTCCAATCCACAGGAACTGATCCTGAATCTATTGAACATTGGAAAATGATCACCAATGCATCCACTATTTCTAGAGCCACCTCCCTGAGGACCCTGGGATGCAGACCATCCGGCCCAGAGGATTTATCATCCTTCAGTCCCATTAGCCTACCCAATACTATTTCTCACCTAATGAAAATTTATTTCAGTTCCTCTACCCCCCTAGATCCTCTGTTCTCCAGTACATCTGGGAGATTGTTTGTGTCTTCCTTAGTGAAGACAGATCCAAAGTACCTGTTCAACTCTTCTGCCATTTCCTTGTTACACATAATAATTTCACCCATGTCTGCCTTCAAGGGACCCACATTTGACTTTGCCACTCTTTTTCCCTTAACATATCTAAAGATGCTTTTACTGTCCTTCTTTATATTCCTGGCCAGCTTCCCCTCGTACTTCATCTTTTCAGTCCGTATTGCCCATTTTGAAAGTTTCCCAATCCTCTGGCTTCCGGCTACTCTTTGCTGTGTTATACGGATGTTCTTTTAGTTTTATTCTATCCCTAACTTCTCTTGTCAGCCATGATTGCCTCCTACTCCCCTTAGAATCTTTCTTCCTTTTTGGAATGAAATGATCCGGCGTCTTCCGGATTATGCCCAGAAATTCCTGCCATTGCTGTTCCACCATCATTCCTCCTAGGATCCCTTTCCAGTCTACCTTGGCCAGCTCCCCTCTCATGCCTTCATAGTCCCCTTTGTTCAACTGCATCACTGACATTTCCGATTTAACCTTCTCCTTCTCAAATTGCAGATTAAAACTAATCATGTTATGATCACTACCTCCATCTCGAGTTCTCTTTATCAAATCTGGTTCATTGGACAACACTAAATCCAGAATTGCCTTTTCTCTGGTCAGCTCCATTACAAGCTGCTCTAAGAATCCATCTCGGAGGCACTCTACAAACTCTCTTTCTTGGGGTCCTGAACCAACCTGATTTTCCCAGTCTACCTGCATATTGAAATCCCCCATCACCACAGTGGCATTACCTTTGTTACATGACAGTTTTAACTCCTGCTGCAGATTACACCCTACATCAGTGGTAGAAATGGACAGATGTCATTTTGGGTCAGGACTCTTCTTCAGACTGATGGAGTAGGGTTTAAAGATGGAAAGGAAAAGTGGGGGTGGGCTAAAGCCTGGTAAGTGATAGGTGGATACTGGTGCAGGGGATGGGTGGAGATAGTGAGAATGCAGGTGAAGAGAAGCCAAAAGGTAATCAGATAAAGAAGGAAGTGGAATCGTAAAATGTAAACCCAGAGGCATGGATAAGGGTGGTAGGAGACGGGAGGCGAAAGAGGGGGTATAAAATATAACGTTGCCATCCCCATTTATGCCTGTCTAGTTATAAATATTACTAGTCAGACAATTCCTCAGATCTACTAATCTCATTCTCTAGGATGCTAATATTGATCTCTTTCTTGGCATTGTACAAGTTCTAGATCCAATGTACTGTGAAGTGCCTGTTAGCTGAACCGTTTCTTTCCAAACATTAGTTCTCATTGCATGCTGAGTTTTGGGATCCACTCTTGGGATATAATATCTGCCCAACACAACAAATTCCAGCTTGACTCTTAATTGGGCAGATATATCAAAATATTTATTCAGGAATTAAGTCAATATAGTCAATCAAATGGCAAATTGCACATATTTTTGAAGGGCTGATTTAAAAGATAATTTCTTCTTCCATGCTCTGTAGCTGTCATGGTGTGTAAAATGAAGGTTAGAGCTTTTCATATATTATATGAAATTTCTGTAGATGCCAGTTGTAGCCATGTTCAAACAATGTTTGTAAATCTGCAATTTAAATGCAGAGAGCAGTCACACTTAAAATGATAAATGCCAATGAAAGACCAGTCTAATGATACTGGCCATTCTAATGATACTCACCAATATTTGTACCATTAAAATGTATAGTTATCTAAAGCATTTATACTTTGACTAGGTTACCAGCTTTAAGGCCTATAATTAGTATAATAAAGATCTTCATATTGCTCAATTAGTTTCATTAAGATGTATATAACAGAATAATAAGCTAAAACAAATGATTTCAAAGTGTCTTCCTAATTAGCTGGATATGATTGATGGATTCCTTCTACGTTATTTGATCTTCTACAAATGCTGTTCCTTGTTGAGAGGGTTTTTAATTGATGCCAAAAGTGGTATTCAGTTGATGTTGAAAATAATTGTTCAAAAATTATTCATGCATTCCGATGAATTTAACAAATGGAAGTCCAACATCATAACTGGTAGAGTGGACATGTGCTAATTAATAAAGAAGAAAAACATCTTTCAATAAAATTTAACTCAGTGTTTGTTGGAAAATATCAGAGTAATTATAAACTATAATGAGGTTTTTAGCCAATCTGTCTGCAGCAGCATTTCTGCAATGAAGAAAACCATTTTGACCCTCTTCAGACTGAAATTAATCTACCTAAGATAAAACTTTGCGAACACAGTGCGGAAGAGGAAACAATATATTTACCCAACCTAGTTGTCTACAAAAAATGATATTGCTGAAGGAGCTCAATGGGTCGGGTGGCGGGAAATAGACAAACAACGTTTTGGCATGGGACCCTTCTTGAAGACTTTTACACAGAGGGTGGTGGGTGCCTGGACTGTGCTGTCAGGGGTGCTGGTGGAAGCAGATATAATAGTGATATTTAAGTGATGTTTTAGATATTGCAGGGAATGGGGGGATGTAGATACTGTGCAGGCAGATACTCACTTGGCATCATGCTCCGTACAGACATTGTGGGCCAAAGGGCACGTTCCTGTGCTTCTCCTCGGTTCTAGGCCACCTAGAGCTTTGTAATAAGCATTGTTCTTGTCAGTGATAGACACATCACAAGAAAGTATATTAATAATATTCCATCATAGACTAACAATCCCAATCCCACCCCTAAGAAGCAACCACATCTTATCTAACATCAGTAATTTGATGATGGGTGTCACATGAAAAAACATCTAACCAATCTTACAAAAACATAGGAGTCTTTTCAGCCTATTTTACATAAATATGACTGTTATCTAACAAGTAACATTTTCCATATTTAAACATATATTTTCTATTCTACGGTGAACTCTGTTATCTTAAGGTGGTTTTCTGATTCAAGATGGATTTATTTCATGAGTTCCATTCGTGATCAGTTTGTTATGAACCATCAAGAGCAAAGGAGAGAAGATGGGGAGGACTGATGAACGGCGGTGGTTAAAAAAGTTGAAAGAAATTGTTGATGAAATGTGATGACCTTTGGCAAAATATTCTACAGTGGAGTATACAGTATTTAGTTTAAATTAAGATGGAAAAACAGACATTTTTTCCCAAATCACTTCAGTAATTATTGAGGTTGGAATGAGATGATGAGATTGACTTGTAGAAAATCAGAATGGAGCACACAGGAGAATTGCCTAAATCAAGGAGAACCACTTCAACAATAATCTTTCCATCTTATCTTTATGAACTGCAATGATATTCATTACCGCAAATTATCAAATTTAGTTGAATCGTTTAAAAAACAGTTGTAGTCACAGAGTGATGTGGCACAAAAATAGGCCCTTTGGCCCACCATATCCACACCAATAATTAAGAATCCCTCAAAACTGATCCCATTTTTAGTGCTTGGTCCATAGACATTTATGTTTTTGTGATTCAAGTGCACGTACATAGAAATAGAGTAGCACAGCAAAAGAACAGATTCATCAGCCCACTAAACATTGGCTAACATGATGCCAAGACCAACTCTTTATCTGTCTGACATCTAGATACTTGTTAATTGCTGCCCCCACCATCCTCTTAGACAGTTTCCAACTTTTCCCATTTTGTCACGTTACAACCACAAACGTAAATGTATTTTATTGGGATTTTATGTGATAGACCAACACAAAGTGGTGCATAATTGTGAAGTGGAAGGAAAATGATACATGGTTTTTAAATTTTTTTATAAATAAAAAACTGAAAAGTGTGGCGTGCAAAAGTATTCAGCCCCCTTTATTCTGATACCCCTAAATAAAATCCAGTGCAACCAATTGCCTTCAGAAGTTATCTAATTAGTAAATAGAATCCACTTGTGTGTAATCTAATCTCAGTATAAATACAACTGTTCTGTGACGGTCTTAGAGGTTTGTTAGAGAACATTAGTGAACAAACAATGTTCCTTGGGCATCGTAAAGCCCAAGGAACACACCAGATAGGTCAGGGATAAAGTTGTGGAGAAGTTTAAAGCAGGGTTAGGTTATAAAAAAATATCCCAAGCTTTGAACATCTCACGGAGCACTGTTCAATCCATTATCCGAAAATGGAAAGAGTATGGCACAACTGCAAACCTACCAAGACATGGCCGTCCACCTAAACTGACAGGCCGGGCAAGGAGAGCATTGATCAGAGAAGCAGAGGAGCTGCAGAGATCCATAGCTCAGGTGGGAGAATCTGTCCATTGTTGAAACAAAGCCATAAGAGGTCCCGTTTGCAGTTTGCCACAAGCCATGTGGGGGACACAGCAAACATGTGGAGGAAGGTGCTCTGGTCTGATGAGACCAAAATTGAAGTTTTTGGCCTAAATGCAAAACGCTATGTGTGGCAGAAAACTCACACTTCACATCACCCTGAACACACCATCCCCACTGTGAAACATGGTGGTGGCAGCATCTTACTGTGGGGATGCTTTTCTTCAGCAGGGACAGGGAAGCTGATCAGAGTTGATGGGAAGATGGATGGAACCAAATACAGAGCAATCTTGGAAGAAAACCTGTTAGAGTCTGCAAAAGACTTGAGGCTGGGGCAGAGGTTCACCTTCCAGCAGGACAACGACCCTAAACATACAGCCAGAGCTACAATGGAATGGTTTAGATCAAAGCATATTCATGTGTTAGAATGGCCCAGTCAAAGTCCAGACCTAAATCCAATTGAGAATCTCACAGACGCTCTCCATCCAATCTGACTGAGCTTGAGCTATTTTGCAAAGAAGAATGGGCATACATTTCAGTCGCTAGATGTGCAAAGCTGGTAGAGACATACCCCAAAAGACTTACAGCTGTAATTGCAGTGAAAGGTGGTTCTACAAAGTATTGACTCAGGGGGGCTGAATACTTCTGCACGCCACACTGTTCAGTTTTTTATTTGTAATAACATTTGAAAACCATGTATCATTTTCCTTCCACTTCACAATTATGCACCACTTTGTGTTGGTCTGTCACATAAAATCCCAATAAAATACATTTACGTTTGTGGTTGTTACGTGACAAAATGTGGAAAGTTCAAGGGGTATGAATACTTTTGCAAGCCACTGTAAAGGGCTTCCTCAAATCATCCTAAACCTCTCACCCTATACCCTAAATTGCCCCACATTGTCTAGTTTTAATACCACTGACTATATTTTAAAGAAAATAACCCATGCTGGTATTAGCCATGGAGCAGAAATAAAGTCAGGTGGTCTGATCAGCCTTTTAATCGTCCCCATATTCTTGAATAGTTAAAGCATTTCATTGTTAAAGTTAGATTGTTTCCTAAATTTCAGTGATTAATGTGCAAAAGCTATTGATATCACTTAAATAAAAGGCCACTCTACAGATTTTGGGGTCCAAGTCCATAATGCCCCCGTCCCACTTAGGAAACCTGAACGGAAACCTCTGGAGACTTTGCGCCCCACCCAAGGTTTCCGTGCAGTTCCCAGAGGTTTCCGGAGGTTTTTGTCAATCTCCCTAATGGTCGAAAGTGGATACCGCTTCTTCTATGTTCCGGCGATTATTTCAAAAAATTCAAAACCGGCCGCGACTAAAAAGAGGTTGCCGTTTTAAAAACCGGTAATTTTTTTGTCTAAGCCGGTTGCAAAGCTAGTTGAAGGTGGTTGCCAGAGGTTGCAGGTAGTGGAAGGTAAGGCCTTTTTTTTCACCCAGTTTTATTCCACCAGGGAGGTCTTCCGTTCAGGTTTCCGAAGTGGTACAGGGGCATTTCTCCCTGAAAGTGGCAATGTAAGTGAGGTAGAGTAGAAAGAATACATATGGTATGCCTGGCATTGTGTATAAAAGTCAAGAAGTTGTGAATATAGCTTTATCGGACTTCTGTTAGACCACCTTTGGAGTAGTGGTGCAGTTCTGGTTGCCCCAATACAGGAAGGATCCTTTGTACAGAGAAAGTTTACCAGAATGATGCCTGGATTAGCTCCAGGGAATGGTTGGACAGACTTGGATTGGTTTCTCTGGAATGCCGGAGGTTAAGTGAGACACAAAAGAAGAGTAAATATAGGGTAGATAGTGAGAACGTTTTTCCTGTGATCAAAATATCAAGTACTGGAGGACAAAGTTTTATTTAGGAGAGAGGGCAAAATTTAAAGATGTGCAGGCCAATTTCTTTACAGCGAAGGTGGTGATTCCCTGGGATGCACTGCTGGGTGGGGTGGGGGGGGGGGGGGGGGGGGGGGGGCAGCATATACAACAGTGGCATTTCAGATACTTTTGGGTAAGCACATGAATATGCAGGGATTGGAGGGATATAGATTTTGTAGAGGAAGGTAAGAGTTGGTCGGCATCATGAAGGTAAGAGTTGGTCGGCATACAGAGAAAGGTTGAACAAGTTAGGTCTTTATTCTTTGGAGCGCAGAAGGTTAAGGGGGGGCTTGATTGAGGTCTTTAAAATGATGAAAGGAATAGACAGAGATGACGTGGATAAGCTTTTCCCATTGAGGGTAGGGAAGATTCAAACAAGAGGGCATGACATGAGAATTAAGGGACAGAAGTTTAGGGGTAACGTGAGGGGGAACTTCTTTACTCAGAGGGTGGTGGCTGTGTGGAATGAGCTTCCAGCAGACGTGGTGGAGGCAGGATCGATTTTAACATTTAAAAGTAAAGTGAATAGGTATATGGACGGGAAGGGAATGGAGGGGTATGGTCTGAGTGCAGGTAGATGGGACTAGGGGAAAACAAATGGTCGGCACGGACTGGAAGGGCCGAGAGGGCTTGTTTCCGTGCTGTAATTGTTATATGGTTATATGGTACTGTTTCTATCTTCCATGTTCTAAAGATTACCCTGGATCGCCAAGACCTGAATATTCTCACTTTCATATTTAACGATTCTTATTAAATACAGTTAAAATTATGCATAATGATTCCTAATAGAAGCCCCTCAAGATCGAAGCAAGCTCGTATCCTTAATTATATTTGCATTACCTATACTTGTGTTTAAGACATTTAAAATGATATATCTGGAGTGAAAATTCTGCAAAACTCGTACTTTGGAAATTACTAAAATAGGTTTACAAGCTAGAAATAATTTCTTCTCTGATATTTTCCTTTGCTTCAGGAATATATTATAATATCTCACCAATGTCAACAAAATGCAGAGTCAGGTATCATATTTTTTAAAGTCACCCTAGCATTTTCTGTATTCTGGTGTCACAGCAAGCTCTACCAATCTTATAATTAATGACCGTTTTACTGTTGTTCACCCGTTTATCTTTAATTACAAACAATATTACTGTATGCTCATTCAGTTGTGTGCAAATGCTTCATTATATGTAAATATTGATGAGATAGTAAAGATTCTATCAAGCTGCCATTTAGATTGTCTTTGTGTCTATTTGTAATATTATTTATTTGGAATTTCTCATGCTTATCCATCCAGTTAATGTGCATAGTTAAAAAGAAACAAATCTAGTTGATTAAATGTATTAATAAATGATGTACAAAGTGGTGTGGTGTTACTTCATGCAGGTCAAAATATCCCATTTTTATTTCACTTGAATTAATTAATCTTGGTTTTAGTGAGATTAGGGCTACCATAAATGACCTTCCCTAGAATTAACTAAAGAAAGAGAAGGATAGCTAAGATTTCTACATCAAATTATTATCTGCAATCTTCTCTGAACATGTAAAATTGTAGATGGTGAATTAGCCTTCAAGAGTGAAATATATAATCACCCATGACATAGCATGGCGGTCTGCTCCTGCTCTGTTTTCTAGGCACTGATAGGGCAGTTAAAATGAAGAGACTAAGCATAGATGAGGCAACAATTTCAACGAACACTTGCACTCTATCTGCTAAGGCCTATTCGATCTCACGGTTGCTGACCATTTTAACTCCCCTTCCCATTCCCATACCGACCTTTCGTTCCTTGGCCTCCTCCATGCAAAGTGGAGAAACATCATCTCATATTCTACTTGGGTAGCTGACAACCCAGTGGTATGAACATACCTCTCAAGCCTCCCCCCTCTTTCCCCTGCTTTTCAACCCTGGAACAGAAGGCCAGTGAAATGGCATCCCTCACCTCGGGTGCACCTGTACCCATGGTCACTGTTGTGTTGTCAGCTAGGCCTTGCTGTGAGTGAACCTGCAGAAACAAATTGTATCCCCAGCTGGGTCCTCAAGTTCTGCACAGATCAGCTAGTAGGATTATTCACAGACATCTTTAATCTCCCCCTAGACCATTCTGAGGTTTCCACCTACTTTACAAATACCGCCATCAACCCAATGAAAAGTAAGGTAGCATGTCTTAATGACTGCCATCCAGTGGCTCTGACATCCAACATTATGAAGTGCTTCGAGAAACTGCAGACACATTAACTCCACCCTCCCAAACAGCCTTGATCCACTGCGGTTTGCCTAAACCGCAGACCGCAACAGGTCCGTAGCAGATGCCATCTCCCTGGCCCGACACTCATCACTAGAACATCTAGTGTTCTAGCCGTGTGGGCCCACTACACCTGCCGAACAACTCCGCTGCCGACCGGCATACGCCCTGGTAGGCCCGACTTGCCCCACTGTCCTTCCAGGGGATTGCGGTGAAGCCGGGCGGTGAGGCCTGCCTGGGACGAAGGAGCCTCGGCGGCAGTAGCGGGAGCCCCGGTGTAGGTGGCAGTGGGGCCTCGGCAGGAGCGTGAGCCTCAACATGGACGGCAGCAATGGCAGCCTTGGCGGCAGTATGAACCTCGGCGGCAGCGAAGCCTTGGTGGCGGTGGGGCCTCACGAACGACCCACAGTCGATGAGCGTGGAGGGGGAGACGTAGACAATGGGGACCCATGTGGGGGGACCGCCGTGATGGACGGTGTGAGAACAAAGGGGGATCCGGTGTGTGGGGGTTGGTGGGTTTAGAATCCTCTGCCCAGGGGATACGGATGTGTTTGTTTGTTTGTTCAAATGAATGCACGGTGCACACAGCAGGCAGACAACAGACGCTTGTCTTTTTCTTTTTGTTTTCATATTTAATTTCAAGTTTTCGTGTACCTTGTTGTGTGTTGTGACTGTTGGCCGACCAATTTCCCTCTGGGGATGAATAAAGTTCTATTGTATTGTATCGTATTGTGTCTACATAACAAGGACTCCTCTGTCAGTCTTCTATTTATTGACTGTAGCTCTGCCTTCCACACTAAAATTCGAACAAAATTAATCTCCAAACTGCTCGACCTAGGAAACGGCTGGATCATCAACTTTCTGAAGTTCTTTATTCAAAGTTCTTAACAGGTTTGACAGATAGCGTAATCTGTAATGTGCCTTAGTCATCTCTCAGTTTCATGGCTGGAACATGGTCTGATCCATCATGACATGGTTTTCTGTCAGGCAAGTCCTAGATGCCATGATGGGCCTAATCATAATATTTGAATGGCTTTGGACAGATCTTTCACAGTTAAATTCCTATATAAACATTTTAAAAATACCTGAGATTTTGGAAGTCAGAAACATAGTTAACATTTAAGGTTGACGAAGGGTTTGATAAAAGTTCATTAGTTCTCTCTCCACTGACCTACTGAATATTTCCAACGTATTCTGTTTTTATTCATGTATCTGCACATCTTCTTAGTCACTTATAACAGCAAATGACCTACAACTGGAAACAACTAGTTTCGCTCCACGCACTTGAACCTCCCTAATCACCCCGTTGCTGGACACTTTAATTCTCCTTCCCATTCCTATACAGACCTTTCTGTCCTCAGTCTACTCCATTGTCAGGGTGAGGCTAAACGCAAATTGGAGGAACAGCATCTCATATTTTGATTGGGCAGCTTTCAGCCCAGTGGTATGAATATTGATTTCTCTAACTTCAGGTAGCCCCGGCATTTCCTCTCTCTCTGTCCCTCCCCCACCGAAGTCGCACTAGCTTCTCATTTTCACTCTCCAAACTGCTTGCAAAGGCCTGTTTCCTTTATCGTTGTTACTGTTTTGTATGTCTTTCATTCATTGTTCTTTATCTGTCCACATCACCGTCTATATCTCTCATTTCCCTTATCCATAACCAGTCTGAAGAAGGGTCTTGACTCGAAACGTCACCCATTCCTTCTCTCCAGAGATGCTGCCTGTCCCTCTGAGTTACACCAGCTGCTTGTGTCTATCTTCGGTTTAAACCAGCATCTGCAGTTCCTTCTTACTCAGATATGTAAACCTAATACTCTGTAAACGCCATACACCACCCCCCCACCCCCCCACCCCCCACCTCCAAGTCTTTAAAGTCTGGAGTTTATTTGGACGTTGTAGTGTATAGGCTATGCATTTGTTTAAAACCATGTAATCTTCTAAGTGTTTATTCATCAGTTCCGCAGCCATGACAATGGGCACAACTGATTTTGATTAATTGGTATTGGCATTGAAATAGCTTGGGTCCTCTCGCCTAGTAAGTTTATAAGTTCTAGGAGCAGAAATAGAGCATTCGACCCAGCAAGTCTACTCCGCCATTTAATCATGGCTGATCTATCTTTCCCTCCCAACCCCATTCTCCTGCCTTCTCCCCATAACCCCTGACACCCTTGCTAATCAAGAATCTGTCAATCTCCACCTTAAAAATATCCATTTACTTGGCCTCCACAGCCGTCTGTGGTAATGAATTCCACAGATTCACACCTTTTATCTCCTTTCTAAAGGTGCGTCTCTTTATTCTAAGGCTATGGCCTTTGGTCATAGACTCTCCCACTAGTGGAAACATCCTCTCCGCATTCACTGTACCCAGACCTTTTACTATTCGGTAAGTTTCAATAAGGTCTCCCCTCATCCTTCTAAACTCCAGTGGGTACAGGCCATCAAACACTCATCATTTGTTAACCCAATCATTCCTGGGATCATTCTCGTAAACCTCCGCTGGACCCTCTCCAAAGCCAGCACATCCCTCCTCAGATATGGGGCCCATAACTACTCACAATACTCCAAATGCAGCCTGACCAGCACCTTATAAAACCTCAGCATTACATCCCTGTTTTTGAATTGTAGCCCTTTCGAAATAAGTGCTAGCATTGCATTCACTTTCCTTACTACCAATTCTACTTGCAAATTAACTTTTGGAGAATCCTGTACCAGCATTACCAAGTCCTTTTGTACTTCCGATTTCTGAATTATCTCCACAAATGTATATTCCCTTCTGTGGTAAGTCACTTCCAAGACTGACTCTCTGGCAATTCCATAGTCCTTCTTGGCTTCTTATTCCATAAGGCACTGCAAACAGAGCCATAAAAGGCATTCTTGCTAATTCCATTATTACAATGCCAAATTGATCGCAATTGTCTCTGGGATCTTTTGAGAATTCATTATTTTCTCTCAGTCATATTTTTTTAATCTATTTTGATTCTTTGCATTTCTTGGATGCTCACAAAATTCCTCTAAACTAAAACCAACTCATCTCTATTGCTAGACTCTTTTGTTTACTCAGCACCAGTCCCAGTGCTTTAATCTATAAGGTAATATGATGAGCCATTGTTTCATGAACCCTTTTGCCTTTTCTGAGAATATCTTCAGCCTTCCAAGATTCTGAGCAGGTCCAAACCTTTTTTATTAAGCTTAAGTCATCTTCATGTTTTGACACTAATATACTGTGTATATAAACTTTTTGTCTGTTCAGCCACCCGATCTTAACAAAAATTCCTGTATTTGCATGATGTTACATAGATCTATCACCATTTAAAGCTATGGCGTTGTGCATTCTATCAACAGGCATTGGGGAAACACACACAGGAACAAAGGGATTCTCACAAAAATGATCTTTTTCTACCTTGGAATAACAATTCAGTCAGTGCGCAGAAGGATGGAGGCCCTCTCTCCGAAAGGGATCCATGACCCCCTTCAGCCAAGAAAAGGAAGTCAATGAGGAGGTCAAAGTCTGCAATTAAGCTCCAGAGACATAGTTTGGTGGGCTACAGCACAGTGTACACAGCTAGAAGATTATATCCTGACCTTGGGTTCTATCTGTGTGTTTTTGCATGATATCCCTTTGATTATGTGGGCTTCTGCAAGATGCTTTGGCTTCCTCCCACCTCCGAGAGATGTGCAGGTGCATCGAGTGTCCAGTGTAAAGCACAATATTTTTGCTCAGTTTCACCCTCCCCCTCCACTTGCATTTCTTCCAACGGCTTTACAATTCGCAACTTTTCTATCTTTGAGCTGCACAATTCACATCTCTTTATCCTTTTGCGCTCACATCTGTCTTTTCATCTCTGGCCTTCATCCAAAAATCTGCCTATCAAACAATCCCTCAACTGTGTACACCTATTTCCTGCCAGGCTCTATCCTGCTCCTCCTATTTTCCAGCTTGCTTTCCCACCTCCTCTACAAAGTGGAGGCCAATTCACTGGATATTTTCAAGAGAGAGTTATGCCCCTGTCCCACTTAGGAAACCTGAACGGAAACCTCTGGAGACTTTGCGTCCCATCCAAGGTTTACGTGCGGTTCCCGGAGGTTTTTGTCGGTCTCCCTAATGATTGAAAGTGGTTTCCGCTTCTTCTATGTTCCGGCAATTATTTTAAAAAATTCAAAACCGGCCGTGACTAAAAATAGGTTGCCGTGTTAAATATTGGAAGGTAACACCTCCCTGGTGGAATAAAACTGGGTGAAAAAATGTCTTACCTTCCACTACCTGCAACCTCCGGCAACCACCTTCAACTAGCATAGCAACCGGCTTCGACTAAAAAATTACAGATTTTTAAAACGGCAACCTATTTTTGTCGCGGCCGGTTTTAAATTTTTTGAAATAATCGCCGGAACATAGAAGAAGCGGAAACCACTTTCGACCATTCGAGAGACTGACAAAAACCTCCGGGAACCTCCGGGAACCGCACGGAAACCTTGGGTGGGGTGCAAAGTCTCCAGAGGTTTCCGTTCAGGTTTCCTAAGTGGGACAGGGGCATTAGATAGAGCTCTTAACGCTAATGGAATCATGGAATATGGGGTGAAAGCAGGAAGGGGTTACTGATTTTGGATGATCAGCTATTGTAGATTGGTTATTGCATGTAAACCAATCATAGTAGAGTCGCATCCCTAACCCCACCTTACTGTATACTTTATATTAATAGCCACTTCCTACATTAAGTAGACTTGGAAGCGGTAGTGATGAACTAACAACCTGCTGTACCGCTATTCTATGTGTTAAAATTAAAGATGACTTAAACTCTAGACTTGTGTGACATCAATCATTTACAGCCATGATCATATTGAAAGGCAGTGCTGGCTCAAAGGGCCGAATGGCCTACTCCTGCAACTATTTTCTATGTTTCAATCAGCCTGAAGAAAGGTCCTGACCTGCAACATCGCCTATCCATGTTCTCCAGTGATGTTGCCTGCCCCGCTGATTTATTCCAGCAGTTTGTGACTTTCTTTGGTAGTAAGTAAAAGCCAAAATAATCAAGGGTATAATAATGGGCATTTGAGAGATAATAAGTTGCAGGGTACAGGGAAATAAGGAAAAGGGGAATGGGACTGAGGGGATTGCTCTGCTAGAATCCAGCATGGACCCAATGGACTGAATTGTCTCCTTTGGTGTTATAGTTCCTGGCTCCAACAGAACAATATTTTTCTCTCGCTGTCAGCTCTTATTTCAGCATTCAAGCTGATAACACTACCCCAATCTGTTTCCCTTCATGAATCACTGTCACAGTTCCCATCAGACGTCTGCGTCAAGGCTCCCTTCAAACCACAAGGAATGTACAATCCAATCTGTCAGATTCATCAGCAGGATGGTGATGCCACCATGGTGGGACATATGCTGCCCACTGCATTTACTTGTTTCAGTTTTCCGGATATTATTGTAAACCTTTTGTCTCTGATGCCCTTGATTAATTATGCAGATACACTGGAAATCACTTTGCAAACAATGGCCTCTTCTTTAATTGCGTCACGGGCGATACTGCGCCTGCTCAAAACTGTATTCCCTCTTGAAGGAAAAATACGCTGTGCTCTTAAAAGGGAAATATACTAATAAAGAACAAAAATAATAGAGCATAATAACCAGAGGGCATAGTCTCAGAATAAACGGACATACCTTTAGAAAGGGGATGAGGAGGAATTTCTTTAGTAAGAGGGTAGTAAATCTGTCGAATTCATTACCACAGATGGCTGTGAAAGCCAAGTTTGGGTATGTTTAAGGCGGAGATGGACAGATACTTGATTGGTAATGGTGTCAAGGGTTATGGGGAGAAGACAGGTGAATGGGGTTGAGAGGGAAAGATGGATCAGCCATGATTGAATGATGTAGACTCGATGGACCAGGGGGGTGGTAACTCGTACAGGACAGAGGCACGTTAGAGGCTAGAAGTTGGTATGGAGGGTGGTGTGGGAGAGGTTAGTGGACAGAATAGGCAGGTGAAAGACGGGAGCGAGGAAGGGGGTTGGTTTAAACTGCACGTAGTTTAATTCAAGGGGCCTGATGGTAAGGCAGATGAGCTTAGGGCATGGATAGGTACTGGGACTGGGACGTTGTAGCCATGACTGAAACCTGGTTAAGGAAAGGGCAGGACTGGCAGCTCAATGTTCCGGATGGTACATTGGTACAGGAGCTTCAGGAGAGATAGGGTTGAGGGAAAAAGTGGAGGGGTAGTTGCATTGTTGGTTAAGGAGGATGGCATGGCAGTGATCAGAGGGGACATTATGGATGGTTCGTCCAGTGAGGCTATATGGGTGGAGCTAAGGAACAAGAAAGGGGTGATCACCTTGTTGGGAGTGTGCTACAGACCCCCGAATAGTCAACGGGAATTCGAAGAACAAATGTACCGGGAGATTGCAGACAGCTGCATGTCAAATAAATTTGTTGTAGTAGGGGATTTTAACTTTCTCAATATAGACTGGGAAAATCAAAGTGTGAAGGGTTTAAATGGGGTGCAATTCCTCAAAAGTGTTCAGGAGAGTTTTCTTAAACAGTATGTAGAGGCCCCCATACGTGAGAGGGCAACGCTGGATCTAGTTTGGGGCAATTGGGACGGGCAAGTTAATGAAGTGTTTGTGGAGGAGCCTTTTGGGACCAGTGACCACAGTTCACGATGGCGCAGTGTTGCTTCCTTACAGCGCTTGCAGCGCCGGAGACCCGGGTTTGTTTCCGACTACGGGTGCTGTCTGTACAGAGTTTGTACGTTCTCCCCGTGACCGCGTGGGTTTTCTCCGAGATCTTCGGTTTCCTCCCACACTCCAAAGGCGTACAGGTATGTAGGTTAATCGGCTTGGTGTAAGTGTAAATTGTCCCTAGTAGTAGGGTAGTGTTAATGTGCGGGGATCGCTGGTCGGTGTAGACTCGGTGGGCTGAAGGGCCTGTTTCCTCATTGTATCTCTAAAACTAAAACTAAGAACTAAGTTTGATTAGATTTGAGATAATTAAGGATAGGGTCCACGTGTTAAAATTTTCAACTGGGGTAAGGCTAACTTTGAGAGTATGAGAAAAGGTCTCGCTCAACTTGACTGGAGCAGGTTATTTGAGGGGAAAGGAACATCGGCCAAGTGGGATGTTTTTAAAAGTGTACTGAAGAAAGCTCAGGATGTGTACGTCCCCATTTGAGTGAAAGGCAAAGCAGGCAAACGCAAAGAAGCTTGGTTGACGAGGGAAATTGAGGTGTTGGTCAAAACCAAGAAGGATGCATGGGACAGGTCTAGGCAGCTGGGATCAAGTGCATCCCTGGAGGAGTTTCGGAAACCAAAGAGTAAACTGAAAAAGGGGATCAGAAGGTCAAAAATGGACCAGGAGATAGCTATGGCGGGTAGCATTAAGGACAATCTCAAAAGATTTTGTAAATACATATGGGGGAAAAGGGTAACTAGAGAGGGAATGGGACCTCCCAGGAATCAAAGCGGTGACCTCTGTGTGGAGCCACAGGAGATGGGCAAGGTCCTAAATTAATATTTCTCCTCTGTATTTACCGAGGAGAAAGACAGTAGGATGGAGCAACTTGGGGCAATCAATGGAAGTGTCTTGAGAGCAGTCAGTTACAATCGAAAAAGTACTGAAGGTACTATCGTGTATTAAGGTAGACAAATCTCCAGGGCCTGATCAGATATATCCGAGGAAAATGGAATGGAAACTGCGGGAGCCCTGGTTGAAATTTACAAGTCGTCCTTAAATACAGGAGAGGTGCCGAAAGATTGGAGGGTGACACATGTTGTGCCTCTTTTCAAGAACGGCTGCAAGGAAAATGCTGGGAACTATAGGTCAGTGAGCTTAACCTCTGTAGTTGGAAAGTTACTAGAGAGTATTCTGAGGGATAGGTTATACGGGCATATGGATGGTTCGAATAGGCTGAATTGGGATAGTCAGCATGGTTTTGTACGTGGGAAGTCGTGACTCTAAATATGATTGTTTTTTTTTAAGAAAGGTCGATGAGGGCAGAGCTGTAGATGTTGTATACATGGATTTCAGCAAGGCATTCGACAAGGTTCCGCAAGGGAGGCTGCTCTGGAAGGTTAGATCGCATGGGATCCAAGGAGATATAGCTGAATGGATAGCAAATTGGCCCCATGGAAGGAAGCAGAGGGTGATGGTGGAAGGTTGCTTCTCGGACTGCAGGCCTGTGGCTAGTGGTGTGCCTCAGGGTTCGGTGGTGGGCCCGTTACTCTTTGTGACCAATGATTTGGATGAGAACATACAGGGCAAGATTAGCAAGTTTGCTGATGATACAAAAGTGAGTGGTTTTGCAGATAGTGAATGTGAACGATTGCAACGGAATCTAGATCGATTGGCCAGGTGGGCGGAGGAATGCTTGATGGAATTTAATACAGAGAAGTGTGGGGTGTTGCATTTTTGGATGTTAAAGAAGGGCAGAACCTACACAGTAAATGGTAGGCCTTTGGGTGGTGTTGTAGAGCAGAGGGATCTTGGAGGACAAGTGCATGGTTCCTTGAAGGTCGAGTTGCAGGTAGAAAAGGTGATCAAAAAGGCTTTTGGCATTTTGGTCTTCAACAGATATAGTATTGAGTATAGAAATTGGGAAGTCATATTGCAGTTGTATATGAAATTGGTGAGACCGTGATCAGTTCTGGGCACCATGTTATAGGAAAGATATTGTCAAGCTTGAAAGGGTTCCGAAAAGAATTTCGAGGATGTTGCCAGGACTAGAGGGTGTGAGCTATAGAAACATAGAAACATAGAAAATAGGTGCAGGAGTAGACCATTCGGCCCTTCGAGCCTGCACCGCCATTCAATATGATCATGGCTGATCATCCAACTCAGTATCCTGTACCTGCCTTCTTTCCATACCCCCTGATCCCTATAGCCACAAGGGCCACATCTAACTCCATCTTAAATATAGCCAATGAACTGGCCTCAACTACCTTCTGTGGCAGAGAATTTTAGAGACTGAAATTCCAGAGACTATAGGAAGAGGTCGAGTCGGCTTGGTCTCTATTCCATGGAGCACAGGAGGATGAGGTGAGATCTTATAGAGGTATACAAAATCATGAGAGGAACACATCGGGTAGATGCACAGAATCTCTTGCCTAGAGTAGTGGAATCGGAGACCAGAGGACATAAGTTCAAGGTGAAGGGGAAAAGATTTAATAGGAATCTGAGGGGTAACTTTTTCACACAAATGGTGGTGGGTGTATGGAGCAAGCTGCCAAGGAGGTAATTAAGGCTGGGACTATCCCATCGTTTAAGAAACTGTTAGACAGGTACCTGGATCAGGAGGGATAGACAGAAAGGAAAAGGAGGTGGGGTAGCATTGCTGGTTAGAGAGGAGATTAACGCAATAGAAAGGAAAGACAATAGCTTGGAGGATGTGGAATCGATATGGGTAGAGCTGCGAAAGACTAAGGGGCAGAAAACGCTAGTGTGAGTTGTGTACAGGCCACCTAACAGTAGTAGTGGAGTTGGGGATGGCATCAAACAGAAAATTAGAAATGCGTGCAACAAAGGTAAAACAGTTATAATGGGTGACTTCAATCTACACATAGATTGGGTGAATCAAATTGGCATGGGTGCTGAGGAAGTGGATTTCTTGGAATGTATGCGGGATAGTTTTCTAAGCCAACATGTAGAGGAACCAATGAGAGAGCAGGCTATTCTAGACTGGGTATTGAGTAATGAGGAAGGGTTAGTTAGCAGTCTTGTTGTGTGTGGCCCCTTGGGCAAGAGTGACCATAATATGGTTGAGTTCTTCATTAGGATAGAGAGTGACATAATTAATTCAGAAACAAGGGTTCTGAACTTAAAGAAAAGTAACTTTGAGGGTATGAGACGTGAATTGGCCAAGATAGACTGGCAATTGATTCTTAAAGGGTTGACGATGGATGTGCAATGGAAGGCATTTAAAGACTGCATGGGTGAATTACAACAATTGTTCATCCCAGTTTGGCAAAAGAATTAATCAGGGAAGGTAGTGCATCCATGGATAACAAGGGAAATCAGGGATAGTATCAAAACAAAACATGAAGCATATAAATTAGCCAGAAAAAGCAGCATACCAGAGGACTGGGAGAAATTCAGAGGAGGACAAAGGGCTTAATTAGGAAAGGGAAAATAGATTATGAAAGAAAACTGGCAGGGAACATAAAAACTGACTGCAAATGTTTTTATAGATATGTGAAGAGAAAAAGATTAGTTAAAACAAATGTAGGTCCCTTGCAGTCAGAAACAGGTGAATTGATCATGGGGAACAAGGACATGGCAGACCAATTGAATAACTACTTTGGTTCTGTCTTCACTAAGGAAGACATAAATAATTTGCCGGAAATAGCAGGGGACCAGGGGTCAAATGAGATTAAACTGAGTGAAATCCAGGTTAGCCGGGAAGTGGTGTTAGATAAATTGAATGGATTAAAGGCCGATAAATGCCCAGGGCCAGATAGGCTGCATCGCAGAGTACTTAAGGAAGTAGCCCCAGAAATAGTGGATGCATTATGATAATTTTTCAAAACTCTTTAGATTCTGGAGTAGTTCCTGAGAATTGGAGGGTATCTAATGTAACCCCACTTTTTAAAAAGGGAGGGAGAGAGACAACGGGGAATTACAGTCCAGTTAGTCTAACATCAGTGGTGCGGAAACTACTAGTTATTAAAGATGGGATAGCAGCACATTTGGAAAGTGGTGAAATCATTGGACAAAGTCAGCATGGATTTACGAAAGGTAAATCATGTCTGACGAATCTTATAGAATTTTTCGAGGATGTAACTAGTAGAGTGGATAAGGGAGAACCAGTGGATGTGTTATATCTGGACTTTCAGAAGGCTTTCGACAAGGTCCCACATAAGAGATTAGTATACAAACCTAAAGCACACAGTATTGGGGGTTCAGTATTGATGTGGATAGAGAACTGGCTGGCAGACAGGAAACAAAGAGTAGGAGTAAATGGGTCCTATTCAGAGTGGCAGGCAGTGACTAGTGGGGTACCGGAAGGCTCAGTGCTGGGACCTCAGCTATTTACAATATATATTAATGATTTGGACGAGGGAATTGAATGCAACATCTCCAGGTTTGCGGATGTCACGAAGCTGGGGGGGACAGTTAGCTGTGAGGAGGATGCTAGGAGGCAGCAAGGTGACTTGGATAGGCTGGGTGAGTGGGCAAATGCATGGCAGATGCAGTATAATGTGGATAAATGTGAGGTTATCCATTTTGGTGGCAAAAACAGGAAAGTACTTTGTTCGAACTTTTTGAACAAATATGGTCTCCATTCATTGATTATTTAAAGGGGTAGCTGAGCTCAGCATTGTAACTCAATAAGTATCCTGGTGTAGGATTAGATGAAAAGATGTATTCTGGGATTTGTATACATGTCTCTATAGATATTGTTATGTGAAATTGCTCCATTCATTGTTAAGATGTATTCCTTATTTTTTGAAATTATATAATAATTGTTGTTTTTTTTCTTTATTTTTATAATTTTTTTAAAATTATTTTTTAATTTTTAATTTTTTTTTAAATTATTTTTTATTTTTTTATTTTCTGATATAATCATTATTATTTAATCACCATCTCTTGATTATTGATCTATACTTTTACTTTTTTACCACTCCTTTACTTTCCAAACAAAAACAAAAACAGAAGCATACATAAATTATTCCATAACATCTGTACAATTTTTGTGACAAGTCTAATTTGTATTTGAAGAACTGTTGTACCTTAGACAATATGCATTGCTTCTAATAAAAATATTTTTTTTAAAAACCAAAACAAAAAAAAACAAAAAAAACAGGAAGTAGACTATTATCTGAATGGTGGCCGATTAGGAAAAGGGGAGATGCAACTAGACCTCGGTGTCATGGTACACCAGTCATTGAAAGTAGGCATTCAGTTGCAGCAGGCAGTGAAGAAAGCGAATGGTATGTTAGCATTTATAGCAAAGGGATTTGAGTATAGGAGCAGGGAGGTTCTACTGAAGTTGTACAGGGTCTTGGTGAGACCACACCTGGAGTATTGCGTACATTTTTGGTCTTCAAATCTGAGGAAAGACATTCCTGCCATAGAGGGAGTACAGAAAAGGTTCACCAGACTGATTCCTGGGATGTCAGGACTTTCATATGAAGAAAGACTGGATAGACTCAGCTTGTACTCACTGGAATTTAGAAGATTGAGGGGGATCTTATAGAAACTTACAACATTCTTAAGGGGTTGGACAGGCTAGATGCAGGAAGATTGTACCCGATGTTGGGGAAGTCCAGAACAAAGGGTCACAGTTTAAGGATAAGGGAGAAATCTTTTAGGACTGAGATGAAAAAAACATTTTTCACACAGAGAGTGGTGAGTCTCTGGAATTCTCTTCCACAGCAGGTAGTTGAGGCCTGTTCATTGGCTATATTTAAGATGGAGTTAGAAGTGGCCCTTGTGGCTAGAGGGATCAGGTGGTACGGAGAGAAGGCAGGTACGGGATACTGAGTTGGATGATCAGCCAAGATCATATTAATTGGCGGTGCAGGCTCGAAGGGCCAAATGGCCTACTCCTGCACCTATTTTCTATGTTTCTATGTTTCTATGGATAGGACAGGTTTGGAGGGATATGGACCAAGTGCAGACAAGTGGGACTAGTGTAGCTGGGACATTGTTGGCCGGTGTGGGTGAGTTGGGCCGAAGGCCCTGTTTCCACATTGTATTACTCTATGACTCTATAACACCTGTAACTCAGCAGGAGTGGCAGCATTTCTGGAGAGAAGGAATGGGTGACATTTCGGGTCGAGACCCTTCTTCAGATGTCTTCAGCCTCGACCCGACAGCATTTTGAGTCTATTTTTGGTTTAAACCAGCATCTGCAGTTCCTTCCGACACATTTGGACAGGTACATGGATTAGAAATCTTCAGAGGGAATGTGGGCCAAATGCGGGCAAATTGGACCACGTAGACGGGATGCATCTTGGCTACCATGGGCAAATTGGCCCTTAGGGCCTGTTTCTGTGCTGGTAAGTGCCACTATCTGAGATAGACAATAGACAATAGACAATAGGTGCGGGAGTAGGCCATTTGGCCCTTTGAGCCAACACCGCCATTCAATGTGATTATGGCTGATCATCCCCAATCAGCACCCCATTCCTGCCTTCTCCCCATATCCCCTGACACTGCTACTTTGAAGAACCCTATCTAGCTCTCTCTTGAAAGCATCCAGAGAACCTGCCTCCACCGCCCTCTGAGGCAGAGAATTCCACAGACTCACCACTCTCTGTGAGAAAAAGTGTTTCCTCGCCTCCGTTCTAAATGGCTTACTCTTTATTCTTAAAATGTGGCCCCTGGTTCTGGACACCCCCAACATCGGGAACATGTTTTCTGCCTCTAGCGTGTCCAAACCCTTAACAATCTTAGATGTTTCAATGAAATCCCCTCTCATCCTTCTAAACTCCAGAATGTACAAGCCCAGCCGCTCCATTCTCTCTGCATATGACAGTCCCCCCATTCCCGGTAATTAACCTTGTAAACCTACGCTGCACTCCCTCAATAGCAAGAATGTTCTTCCTCAAATTAGGGGAACAATCTTATATGTTTCAATGAGATATCCTCTCATCCTTCTAAACTCCAGAGTGTACAAGCCACATCATCATCACTGAAATCAAATTGGAAGACATTCCAGGCTTGGGAAACGGCTCCTTAAAAATCACTTTCAATGGAATCAAATGTAATATTGTGGTGTGATGTATGTCTTGTTGTACTAGGGTATAAAGGATCAAGTTGGGTATTCAACAAAATTCATTGATTGCATTCATAAGCTCCACAGTATGTCAGCTGAGGAAACTACACGCAATACACTATCAGTAGGGTATATTTGGTTCATGATTATTGGCAGAAAATTCAAAGCCACTAAGGAGAATGTCTGTGGATATGAATGGGCCAATTTCCTGATATGTGTCCTATTATCCTATAGATCAAGGATAATCTTTCCACAATCTTCAAACTCGATCCTTTTTTACAGGTTATGCTCAACAGCCCTTGGACCATATGTTTCCTCACCTATGATACGTCTGTACTATCGGGCTGTAGCGCAATGGTAGATCTGCTGCCTTACAGCAACAAAGACCTGGATTCAGTCCTGACTATGGGTGCTGTCTGTACGGTTAACCAGTTGTAGGTATTATACCTGAAACATGGACTGCATAGGTTTTGCCCGGCTTCCTCTCCACGCTTAGCCAAAGACATGCAGGTTTGTAGGTTCATTGGGTTCTGACATCCCAGGAATCATTGAACCTTCTCTGCACTCCCCTATTATGTCCTTCCTCAGATTTGGAGACCAAAACTGCACGCAATACTCCAGGTGTGGTCTGTAAAAAATGGTACTCAAATTGAAAGCTAAACCATTCGCTTTTTTCACTGCCTGCTGACCTGCATGCCTACTTCATGATGGTGTATGACACCCAGGTCTCGCTGATCGGCCACCATTTAAATTGGTTGGCTGCAGCCCACACACTCAAAGAGGAACACTGCCCCCCAGAAGGATATTGCCTATTTCCACGCTGAATCTCTAACCTTACAACTCTAAACCCCTATACCATACATATGGAGTAGATATCATTGTTTTAAACTGTGAGTGGTAAAATCCTTGTGCTTCGGGTTCCAAAACACTCCAGCAACTCACCATTTTGCCATGAATGTTAGCTTATCACTGACTGGACTTGATGACCCCAGTGGCTATTTCAGGCATATTTTATTTTTTATCTTTTCCCCATACATCACCTGTTTCTGGGGGTTTTAACTAACCTCTTTCTCTTTATCACTTTTGCAGTCAGTTTTTATGTCCCTGTTTTTCTTTCATAATCTATTTTTTCCTTTCCTATTAATTACAAGGGAGTTACAGTGGCACTGCTTCAGTAAGTTGGTCCAGGAAGCATCAAATAATCATCCAGTTCAAAGGTTCATACAAATCTTTCCCCACCTGCATAAAAAGTGATATGTGAGAATCCCACTCAAAGCAGATATGCACAAGTAAATTTCATGTCCTTATAATAGATGTCAGGATGAGAAACAAAGAATTGGAACCTGTTATAGCATTCTATTTTGGTAATTGGATCAGGGGCTCATTCATTAATGTCTTATAATAAGTGCAGGTGGACCTTCAAAGCACTACGTGAGGGATTAAATGACGGGCTCCCCAGCTAACTATTGATGTACAATACATTTTAGAGTGCGAAGGGAGCCATTTGCTTTATCCTGGGAACTATGATTTCACAAGCACATTACATGAAACTTCTGCCAATGAAGGAGTCCTTTATATCCTGAGCAGACAATGCCAGCATCGACTACTCTGGGGAGTCTGTGGATCTGAGCCAGGCCACCCATCAGTAGATTTCTTCCTCCTGTGTATCTTTCTCCTTCAGTCCTCAAGGCTCTGATTTTTGGCCCTCAGACTCCTCGTCTCCTTGCAGCTCATTCTCCAGCACTAATTGCTGTCTTGCGTTTGCAAGATTGTGCAGGATAAAATTACCACATCTGCTTGTAATTTACCCCAGGGCACCATATAAAATTATGAGGGGCATAATCCCAGAGAGGGTGAATCCAATCAGCTGTTTTTTTCAGGATGGGGAATCAAGAATTAGAGGGCATAGGTTGAAGATGAGAGGGGAGAGAGTTAATATAATCCAAGGAGAAATCTTTTCACGCAGAAGTGGTAAATGTATGGAATGAGCTACCAGAGGAAGTGGTAGGTACAGAGGCAGGTACAAGGATAACATTTAAAAGACATTTGAACAGGTACATGGATAGGAAACGTGAAGAGGGATTTGGGCCAAATATGGGCAAATGCTGTCTGGGCATTTTGTTCAGCATGGACGAGTTGGGCCAAAGGATCTGTTTCCATGCTGTATGACATTGATGTTTCCATGCTGTATGACATTGATGTGCTTTCTTGGCTGGTTATTCAGCATTCAATTCAGCATACATCTGTTTCATAATTTGAGAAGATGTGAAGAAATTACAGCATTCTAACTTTCAGGAGCAGTGATGCTCCATTTGCGCCAAATTTACACAATACAAGATACAAGATACATGTATTTGTCACATGTGCCAGTTGGCACAGTGAAATGTGGTCACCATACAGCCATACAATAAAATAAAGAACACAACGCATGATAGAGTTCAACATAAAACATCCCCACACAGCAGAATCAAACGTTTCCCACTCCAACCTCAGCGGCTTGGACCTCCAAAACGGCCTCTTCCCACCGGAGTCCGCAGCTCCCGACGTCCCCAGGCAGCGCCGGGCGGCAAAGGGCCCCAGGGACTCCGCGATGTCGGTCAGCGCCGTCTGCGTTCGGAGGTTCGTGAACCACAGCTCCTCAATGTTGAAGCAGCAGCCCAACGCTCCGGAGCTCCAAATGGCGATCCTGGTAGGCATTGCCCACTCCACGGTGAATCCAGTGCCGCGCCGCCGCTGCCGAGGCTCTGGTCCGGCCCCCGGTCTCAGGTAGGAAAGGCCGCTCCGATCCAGTGGTAGGCCCAGTGGAGTGGGGGCGAGGACGGGTAGTCGCATCCTTGCCAGAAAGCGACTGGGAAACGGTTTCCCCATTTACCCCTCCCCCCTCCCCCACATAAAAAACCAAAGTATCCCCAAAACAAAACTGTTAGACAAACTAAAATAAAAAAAGAGGGGAAAAAACGGACAGACTGTAGGCAGAAGCGCCTTCAATGCTGCGCCCGTAGTGGGTTGTGTAATTTGAGCCCAATAGTATCCAATTTTTGGCTAAAGATGAGAACAGAGCAACTATGTTTACAGAGAAAGATTGAACATCATTATTCTTGGAGCGCAGAAGGTTAAGGGGGGACTGAGGTCTTTAAAATGATGAAAGGGATAGACAGAGTTGACGTGGGCTTTTCCCATTTACATGAGAATTAAGGGACGGAAGTTTAGGGGTAACGTGAGGGGGAACTTCTTTTACTCCTGTGTGGAATGAGCTTCCAGCAGAAGTGGTGGAGGCCTCGGAAGGGAATGGAGGGGTATGGTCTGCGTGCAGGTAGATGGGACTAGGGGGAAAATAAATGGTCGGCAACTGGAAGGGCCAGGGCTGTTTCCGTGCAAGGATAACAAGAGTCCAGAGGAGGGTTACCAATAGACACAGGAAGGCCAATCGGTTGCACCACCATTCAATTTGACTGAAACTAAAATAAAATCTTTAAGAGTAGCTCTCTCTTGGCATCCAGAAAAACTGCCCGGAGGCAGAGAATTCCACAGACTCACAACTCTCTGTGAGAAAAAAGTATTTCCTCGTCTCCGTTCTAAATGGCTTACCCATTATTCTTAAATTGTGGCCCCTGGTTCTGGACTCCCCCAACATCGGGAACATGTTTCCTGCCTCTAGCATGTCCAAACCCTTAACAATCCTTCGAGTCAGCACCGCCATTCAATTTGATCATGGCTGATCATCCACAATAAGTACTTCCTGCCTTCTCCGCATATCCCCTGACTCTGCTATCTTTAAGAGCCCTATCAACCTCAGGAATGATCCCAGGAATGAGTGGGTTCATATATATGCGTTTGATGCCATCGAGCCTGCTCGCAGGGGTTTAGAAGGATGAGGGGAGACCTCATTCAAACTTACCAAATAGTGAAAGGACTGGATAGAGTGGATGTGGAGAGGATGTTTCCACTAGTGGGAGAGTCTAGGACCAGATGTCATGCGTCAGAATCAAAGAACGTTCCATTAGGATGGAGATGAGAGGAGTTTCTTTAGTCAGAGGGTGGTGAATCTGTGGAATGCATTGTCACAGAAGGCTGTGGAGGCCGTCAATGGATATTTTAAAGGCAGAGATAAATAGATTCTTGATTAGTACGGGTGTCAGGAGTTATGGAAAGAACACAGGAGAATGGGGTTACTGTCTTGTATATGGACTATTCTCTGTGTACAGCCATTTTAGAGTTGTCTTGCTGCCAGCATTGAAGTAATGTAATAAAGATTTCTGATGTACTTGAAGACTCTCAAGTACTTGTGCAGACCTAGAAGACGAACACGAAAGTGGTGTCAGAAGCGGGGTACTTCGGATTGCGTCCAAAGACCCAGATAAGAGGGTATTTTTCGTTTTTTTAAAAATATATATTTTTGAGATCTGTAGTGAACTCAAACTAACATGTCCTGGCAATTCGATCGTTTCGATCCCGAGCGAGAAAGGTGGTCGTCGTATTTAATGTGAGCTGAGTTTTAGTTTGAAAGTATGACAATTACAACTGACCAGAGTAAGACGGCTCACTTGTGTTCTTCAATGTTTCCAGAAACCTTTGCACTGCTTCAAAGTTTACTTACAGAAGAAGTAACTGAAGCTGAAATCACAACGGCTTTGCAGCTGCATTTCAAAAAAGTCAATATTTCCTCGCAGCTCGCCTTGATTTCTACAGGACAGTGCGACAGGAAGGGCAATTGATTACCAAATTTATTGCCGAACTTTACACCAAGGCGAAAGCATGTGATTTTAAAACTCATTGCTGCAAAAAGTGCCAAGACAATGCGTTGTGGGATAGACTGATCATGGGCTGCAGACACGCATTCATCCAGCAGGCGATTCTCAAGGAATCGAACGCCTCATTGAAGAATGTGCTGCAGTGTGCTAAGATGACCGAGCTACTGAGTAAAGAACTGCGCAAAATGGCCGGCAAAACAGCGTTGAAACTCCCTCAGGAGGTGCATACAGATCGTCAGAAACCAGTTGATCGACCCAGAGCAAATCCGGAAAAGGTGAGACAGTTTCAGAAGAGCCGTCCTCCTGTGGGCGGAGAATCGTATCCCGGCTACTGGTGCGGTTCAACTGCTGCCCGGTCCGTTTGTTATGCCTGTTACCGAAAAGGTCATCTCCAGGCAGTGTGTCAATCCGTAGGACAGCGGAGAAATGGCAAGAAAGCGCAAAACATAGTCGATCAAATCGCGGAGACCATTTCTATTGAAGTGCTCGAAGTGGCCACGATCACCGACAAGCCGAGGATTTCGCTGCGGGTCTTGAACGTTGATCTACAGTTCCAGCTGGACACTGGTGCGGCTGTGTCGCTAGTGGGTCAGAACATCAGGGAGAGGATCGGATCGCCGTAACTGAAACCGGCCAACATCCGCCTTTTCGTATATGGACGAGAGCCGATTCCCATGAAAGGCAAATGCACTGTCGCCGTTTCCTGTAATGGTCTGACACAGATGTTGCCGCTGATCGTCGTTGGCAAAGAAGGTACATCCCTGTGCGCCATCGACTGGATCCATGCTTTCAAGCTTAACATGAACGCCTAGATCTATGATGGATCAACTATGGCATTGTCATCGACCACGGATTGCAACATTTTCAACAAGTGCGAGAATAACCTGTGAAAACAGGACTTCGAATGGCACTGGTCCAAAGAGTGTGACCATGCATTCATCAGGTTGAAGGAGATGTTCACCCAGAAGATGCGTTTGGTCCACTTAGCCCCATCGAAGCCGATCTCGCTGGCCGCCGATGCATCGCCCTATGGTCATGGTGCTGTAATCTCACAAACTGCGCCAAACGGCTAGGAAGAACCAATCGAGTTCGCATCCAAAACGCTGACAACCGACTAGAAAACCTACAACCAAGTGCAGAAAGAACAGCATACAGATAAAGCAAATACTGATATCTCTTCAAAAGAGAACACTGAAGAAAACTCTGTTGATTCTGAGACTTTAGCAAGAGTTGTGAAACGCAAAAAAGGCTGGAAAAAAAGATTGAAGCGATGTCCAGCCAAATGGAGACATCCAAACTGGAAAGGGGGAATGTGATGTTTGATGGACTGTGTGGGGTGGGAGGACCCGTTGCCCCTCCCGTGCAGCAGGTGATGCTGCACTGGACAGAGGGAGATGTCTTGTATATAGATTATTCTCTATGTGCAGTCATTTAGAGTTGTCTTGCTGCCAGCATTGTAATAAAGATTAATGTAATAAAGAATCTGTTGTACCTTGAAGACACTCAAGTACTTGTGCAGACCTAGAAGACGAACACGAAAGTTACGTGGGAAAGATAGATCAGCCATGATTGAATTGGGGAGTACACTTGATGGCCTCATTCTGCACCTATCACTTACAAAACTTCTGAACATAAACTAGGCAACCATTTTATGGAACACTTGCACTCTATCCACTAGGGATCATCTACTTGTGAACCATTTTAACCACCCTTCCCATTCCCATACCGAACTTTCTGTCGTGGGGCTCCTCCATTGCCAGAGTGAGGCCATTGCAGTCTGGAAGAACAGCACCTTATATTCCTTGGGTAGCTTACAATCCAATGGTATGTACAGCAAATTCTACAATTCGAAGTAATATCCTCCCCTTCTACAGTCCCATCTTTTTGCCCTATTTCTGCCACCGTCTCCCATCACCCCAGTCACCCTGCTCCTCTCCCCATCCCTGTATGCTGTTCACCTATTCCCGAGACCCATATTTCCTTTTATCCCCTCTTTCCCCTACCCAATCCCTTTCACCCATATCCCTCCCTCCAGCTTTCATTGAATCCTTCTTCATTCCTTATCCGACATCCTTTTGTCTCCTTTTCAACTTGAGCCCTTGTCACAATCCACAGTCTTCTGCAATTCCCCTCCTTCACCTGTATCCGCCTTTCACTTACCAAGCTTTGCCCCACCCTCACCTCTCTTTTCCAACCTTATCTCCCCTATTCCATCGGGTTCCGACCAGAAACCTTGTCTGTCCATTCCCTCCATAGATGCTGCCTGACCTGCTGTGTTCACCACTTAGAGTCATGGAGTCTGACGGCGTGGAAACAGGCCCTTTGCCCAACTTGCCCACACCGGCCAACATGTCCCAGCTCCACTAGTCCCACCTGCCCGTGTTTGGCCATATCCCTCCAAACCTGTCCTGGTAATGCACCTGTCTGTTGCCTAAACTTTGGGATAGTCCCTGCCTCACCTACCACCTCTAGGAGCTCGTTCCATACACCCACGACCCTTTATGTGAAAACGTTACCCGTCAGATTCATATTAAATCCTTTGTTCTCTTATGTTCTCTGGTCCTTGATTCACCTACTCTGGGCATGAGACTGTGCATGTACCCGACCTATTCCTTTCATGATTTTATACACTTATCTTGTGTCCATTCTCCAACAAGAGTTGCCGTGCATTTTTAGGTTTACGACATATCCACGAGAAACTACTGCAGCAATGCCCTTGCACTGAGCTGGTCAAAGCTAGCAAGATGCAGTAATGTATACGAGAGCAATTTCTGCAGTGGGCAGAAGGGAGATCTGGAAGAAGAGTTCTGAGATCCTGAAAATGATTGAAGGCGAGTATAAAATTATATGATGAGTGTTGTTTTAGTGATTTTTTTTTTCTCAGAGGTTTCACAGACCTTGTGCTGTGAATATTTCTGCTTGTTTTTTATTTTGTCAGGGAGAGGGGGGTTACTTGATATCGAAGAGCCAGTGGAATTTAAGAAGGTCAATGAAGTTCTCAAGTGTTCTTTTGCACAGGTGGATCTGTAAAACTCAACAGATCAATCTGCTGTAGTGTTGGGAGTGGGCCCCTGAGGATTTACGGTGAATGACTGTGGAAGCTATTTGGAAACAGACCAACACAAAGCCATAACTGTCAGGAAAATTGAGTGGGGTCAGGAAGAACAGGCATTTGAACCAACAGATTTGTTTTACACTGACCGGCGCAGACAACCTGCCTGTCAGCAATTTAAAAACAGATGTTTATTTAAATGACAGAAGGATTGTTTAAAGAGAGAGAAAAAAAGAATTCTCGGCACATTGCTGAATGATTTCATCTACAAGCTGTAATGTCGGGACGCAGGGAAAATGTTAGCCTGGTAACTTTATACAGGCCATAAAACCAGGGGAAATGGATTGCCGACACATTTTCTGCCTGCATTCTTTGATGTTTTAAATTTGGCCTGATGGTTTAGATCAGGTAGAAGCAGGTGAAAAAATTAGTCACAAACGGAAAGATCTTTCAAATGCTTACTCTGGTGTGTGAGTAACTACCTTCTCTAAATTGGCTACTTTATTATTTTTGTGTCTACTTCACTCAGAATAAAGTCCCATCTGTTAAAATAACTGAAGGACAAAAGGAATGTATAAAGTATATTTTTTTAATTGGTAAAGTTATTTTGCAAATATAGGGGACTAAGTGTCGTACATCGTTTGTTCAAAAAAAAGGGCGCAAAACATCTTGGATGAAGCTTTATGTCAAGAATTTAGTGTGTGATTTCCTGGGGATATATAAATTCTTAAAGATACACAAACACTTTAGGGCATAGATAGGATGCATAGATAGGGAGTCTTGAACCAGAGAGCATAGGTTGGTGAGAGGAAAGAAAATTGAAAAGGAACATGAGGGGCAACTTTTTTATTTAGAAACTGGTGGGTATATGGAACGAGCTGCCATTCAAACTGGTTGAGGAGCTCCTATAGCAAATTTAAAGGACACTTGGTTAGGTACATAGGAGGTTTGCTTCCGTACTGTGTGACTGTGACTCACTAATATAATTCCCTTTATCATGTTTCTGTACATTGTGGATGACTCGAGTTTAATCATGTGTTGTCTTTCCGCTGACTGGTTGGCACTTGACAAAAGATTTTCATTGTACCCCGGAATGTGTGACAGTAACTAAACTAAACAAAATAAGGAGCGATTTTAAAGGCTGGGTTTATTCTCAGCACAACACAGGGGGCTGTGGGATGACCTAATGGAGGCTCATAACATTATCAATGGTATGGATAGGATAGATAGAGTTTTTTCCTAAGAGGAGAAACTAGAACTGGAAGGCACAGCGTTAAGGTAAGAGGAGAGAAATTTAAAGTAGATCTGAAGGGTACATTTTTCAGACAGAGGGTAGTGTAATCCAGAATGGGTTGTCAGAGGAGGTGGTGGAGGCAGAGATTTACAATATTTGAAAGACATTTTGATAGATACTTAGATAGGAACATATAAAATTCTTAAGGGATTGGACAGGCTAGATGCATGAAAAATGTTCCCCGTGTTGGAGGTCAAAGTTTAAGAATAAGGGGTAGGCCATTTAGGACAGATGAGGATAATCGTTTTCGCCCAGAGAGTTGTGAATCTGTGGAATTCTCTGCTACAGAAGATAGTGGAGGCCAATTCACTGGATGTTTTCAAGAGAGGGTTAGATATACTGTAGCTCTTAGGACTAACGGAATCAACGTAAATGGGGAGAAGGCAAGAACAGGGCACTGATTATGGATGATCAGCCATGATCACATTGAATGGCAGTGCTGGCTCGAAGGGCCGAATGGCCTACTCTTGCACCTATTTTCTATGTTTCTATATTTCTATGAAAGGTATAAAGGGATACTGGCCTAATGCAGACAAATGGGACTAATGTAGGTATCATTGTCAACATGAATGAGGTGGGCCAAAAGGGCCCATTTCTCTGTTGTATCATTCCATGTTCCATGACCCATGACTTATGCCTGCTGCTTGGCCCAGAGTGAGATGTGCACAACTGGAGGAGCTGCCTATGAGATGAATCTTTAAAGAAGGTCCCCTCTGCTCGTTCAGGGGAGCATAATTGTTACATATTATTATTTTACAGAGCAGCAGGAGAATTATTCCAAGTCTCATGGGCAACTTTGACTCCTTGATCAACCTTTTAGAAGTGATTATCTGGCCATTGTCACCTTGTTTATTGTGGAAGCTAGAGGCCAGCTAGATTTCAAATAATACACCAGTGACTACATTTATAAATACCATGTGGCACAGAGTATGACAGAGGAAGACCTCAATCCAATGAATCAATGAAGCCCCTCCCTTCACCACCTCCAGTTTAAATTCCAGTTGGAATATTTTGGAGGACCAAGTAACCAAGAACCAAGAACCAAGAATCATGGATGGGTTTGCATAGGCTTTATCTCCTTCTTCATCTTTATCTTTGCCTTCCTAAATGTTAATGAAGGTGAAATTCTGTCTCTGTTTCATAAGGTCATAAGTGATAGGAGTAGAAGTAGGTCATTCGGCCCATCAAGTCTGCTCCGTCATTCAATCGTGGCTGATCTATCTCTCCCTCCGAACCCCATTCTCCTGCCTTCTCCCCATAGCCTCTGACACCTGTACAAATCAAGAATCTATCTATCTCTGCCTTCAAAATATCCACTGACTTGGGCCTCCACAGTCTTCTGCGGCAAAGAATTCCACAGATTCACCCTCCTCTTCCCCTTGATCATGATCATCAGATTGTCTTTATGCAGGAAGACAATCTTGGGGGGCAGGAAGAATGGGATACCCCTCATCTTCCCCGCCCCCCTATCCCACAATATTCTGAAGAAGGTTCATGATCCGAAACATCACCCATTCCTTTGCTCCGTAGATGTTGCCTCACCCACTGAGTTTTTCCAGCATTTTGTCTACCTTTCATTTTTCCAGCATCTGCAGTTCTTTCTTAAGCACTTGATGTGTTAGACAGTCAGATCGTTCTCCCTGGGTGGATATTTCACAGATTAGAGGACATAGGTTTAAGGTGAGAGGGACAAAGTTTAAAGGAGATGTGCAAAGTGAGTTATTTTACACATAGGGTGGTGGGTGCCGAAAGTGCTGCAAAGGTGGTGCTGGGGGGAGATACAATAGTGACATTTGAGAGGCTTTCAGTTGCAAGGAGAGGAGGGATAGAGATTGCATGCAGGCAGATGAGAGCAGTTTATCTTGGCATCCAGTTTGACATTGTGTGCTGAATGGTTTGTTCCTGTGCTGTAATTTTCTATGCTCCAAGTATTTTAATGTGAAATGGGAGTTGTTCATCTTTTGATCACATCTGAATCTCACTGATATTCGGAACTCTTCGTCTCTTTGCCATGTCCATACAACTCCTCCAGAGGAAGAGGTTCATGAAATTTGCGATAAAGTGGCACTGAACTCAGACACTTTCCTTACTGATTCACTCTTCCCACATCTGCCACAGACCTGGCATTTAAAGGCTGACCTCGGATTTCCTGACACCTGCAAGGCTTTCATCCCAATTTCCTCGTAAACCTCTGGTGGATATGTAAATCAGCGAACAGATAAAAATCTGGTCCATGTTCACCTTTTACAGAGTATCAGAGGATGCATTTCCAGACTTAAATCCAGCATAAGTCACTGCTTGTGATCCTGGCTCTGATGACTGACCAAAAAATAAACTATTACATCAGGTGGCTGAGCATTTCAATAAGCCACAATGCTCCCTCATGATCTGTTGCACAAATAAAGTGCTCGTTGCCATTTATTTTGACCTTTTTTTCTTCTCATTCTTGTCAATCACATTTATTTTTCCTAAATACCATGGAATAGAAATTGGATCTGCGAAACAGGAAAACCTACTGAAAAAGAAAACAAGAAAAAAAACGAAAAAGGTGAAAAGAAATAGTCAGAGCATCATTAAAGTATCTGCTCCTTTTCACTCTGTCGTTCAATGGTTGATTCCCGTCTAAATGTTAGATTTTCTGACTTTTATGACAACATTTGTCATGTTTGAGGGAATTTGGCAAGAATTTCACGTTCACACATTTCTGGTGCATGCAATGGCTGGAGAATCGAGGGTAAACAAAAGGCTGGAGAAACTCAGCGGGTGCAGCAGCATCTAAGGAGCAAAGGAGATACGCGACGTTTCGGGTCGAGACATTTCTTCAGACTGGTCAGGGATCAGGGAAACGAGAGATATAGATGGTGATGTGGAGAGATAAAGAACAATGAATGAAAGATATGCAAAAAAGTATCGATGATAAAGGGAACAAATCATTGGAAGCTGTTTGTGGTGTGAAAATGAGAAGCTAGTGCGACTAGGGTGGGGGAGGGACTTCATCAGCTCCGGCTCCCTACCACCCCGAGCCTCCAACCTCATCGTTTCCCAGCCATGCACGGCCCGATTTTACCTTCTCCCCAAAATCCACAAACCCGACTGCCCTGGCAGACCCATTGTCTCTGCCTGTTCGTGCCCCACCGAACACATTTCCACATACCTTGACGCCATCCTATCCCCCTTTGTTAAATCCCTCCCCACCTATGTTCAAGACACCTCAGACACTCACCGTCGGCTCCGTGCATTCCATTCTCCAGGCCCCCATCCTCTCAACTTTACCATGGATGTCCAGTCACTCTACACCTCCATCTCCCACCAGGACAGTCTCAAAGCCCTCCGGTTCTTCCTCAACCAGAGGAGCAACCCATACCCGTCCACTGACACCCTCTTCCGCCTAGCGGAGTTGGTCTTTACCCTCAATAACTTCTCTTTTGACTCCTCCCATTTCCTCCAAACCCACGGCGTAGCTATGGGCACACGCATGGGCCCCAGCTACGCTTGCCTCTTTGTCGGGTACGTCGAACAATCTTTGTTCTCGGCGTACCAGGGCCCCATCCCCGACCTTTACCTCCGTTACATCGACGACTGCTTTGGTGTCACCTCCTGCACCCACACACAACTGTCTGACTTCATCCATTTCACCACCAACTTCCATACGGCACTCAAATACACTGGGACCATTTCTGACATTTCCCTACCATTCCTTGACCTCACCATCTCTATTGCAGGTGATACACTCCTGACCGACATCCACTACAAACCAACTGACTCCCACAGCTACCTGGAATACTCTTCCTCCCACCCTGCTTCCTGTAAGGACTCCATCCCCTATTCCCAATTCCTCCGTCTACGCCGCATCTGCTCCCAGGATGAAGTGTTCCACATCAGGTCTTCACAAATGGCCTCATTCTTCAGAGAACGGGGATTCCCCTCCCCCACTATAGATGAGGCTCGCACCAGGGCCTCCTCCATACCCCGCAACACTGCCCTCTCTCCCCATTCCCCCACTCGCAAACAGGGCAGAGTCCCCCTGGTCCTCACCTTTCATCCCACCAGCCGGCAAATACAACACATAGTCCTCCGCCAGTTTCGCCACCTCCAACGTGACCCCTCCACTCGCCACATCTTCCCATCTCCCCCCCTGTCTGCCTTCTGCAAAGACCGTTCCCTCCGCAACTCCCTTGTCAAATCTTCCCTTCCCTCCCGCTCTACCCCTTCCCCGGGCACTTTCCCTTGCAACCACAAGAAATGCTACACTTGTCCCTTCACCTCCCCCCTCCACTCAGTCCTTCCAGGTCCGACAGAGGTTCACCTGCACCTCCTCCAACCTCATCTACTGCATCCGCTGCTCCAGATGCCAGATGATCTATATCGGTGAGACCAAGCGGAGGCTTGGCGATCGTTTCGCCGAACACCTCCGCTCGGTCCGCAATAACCAAGCCGACCTCCCGGTGGCTCAGCACTTCAACTCCCCCTCCCATTCCGTATCCGACCTCTCAGTCCTGGGCCTCCTCCACGGCCAGAGTGAGCAACACCGCAAGTTGGAGGAACAGCACCTCATATTCTGCTTGGGGAGTCTGCATCCTCTGGGCTTGAACATTGAATTTTCTCAATTCTGTTAACCCTTACTGTCTCCGCCCCTTCCCACCTCTACCTCAGCCCTCGGGCCCTGGCATTCCCTCTCTCTCCATCTCCCTCCCCCACCCTTGTCGCACTAGTTTCTCATTGCTTACAATGGTTTGTTCCCTTTATCATCGATACTTTTTTGCATATCTTTCATTCATTGTTCTTTATCTCTCCACATCACGGTCTATATCTCTCGTTTCTCTGATCCCTGACCAGTCTGAAACGTCGCCTGTTCTTTCTTTGTTATTGATTCAAAGGCTCTTTGCCTTGGCAACACTGTTCACCATATGGACTCCTACACTTCAAGAAGGATGCTTCCTGCAAACCATCACAAACCAGTTAGGACTGAGTATTAAAGCTGGGTTTGTAAACTACATGATAACCCAACAATTTAAGACATAAATATCTGGAATTCTCATCTTCAAAAGGTTTAGGTTCAATATTGTCACGTACCGAGGTACAATGAAAAGCTTTGTTTTGCGTGCTTTCCAATTAGTCCAGATAAAGGTATTGATGAATACAATCAAGTCAGACCCAAGTCATTGGATGGCGCCGTGAGCAGCAGCCTCGCCAGCAGTGTCTCAGTCATTTAGACTTTTTTTGTTTTTTTAGTATGCCTAAATGTATGTGTTAATGTTTCTCGGTATGTTTTTATGTGGGAAATAAGGGGGAACCGTTTCCAGTCACATACCTCAGCGGAGATGCAACTTTTTCCCTAGTTGCATTTTCGCCTCCCCCGCTGCCTAACAACTTGGATTGGTGCGGCCTTTCCCGGAGACGGCCCAGAGTTTCAAAAACAGGCACGGCGCAGACTTCCATCACGGAGCCAGAAGAAAGACTCCGACCGCTGGCCTGCTAACTTTAACATCGTGAAGCTGCAGTCTGCAGAGCTTATAGCAGCAGGCGTGGAGTGGTCTTTACCATCCCGGAGCCAGGGATCCCTTGCCGGGGATATCCGGAGAAGAGCTCCGGCAGCTGGCCTGCCTGCGGTCTGTAATGTCGAGAAGCTGCGGTCTCCAGTAAGGAAGTGGCCGATTCAGGCACTCCAAGCCATGGAGTGTGTTCCATCCATCCCGATGAGAGGGCTTGTACATCAGGCTGTCCGTAGCCCCAAACATGGATGAACAAAAGGAAGAAGACTGACTGAATTTTATTGCCTTCCATCATTTTTAAAATACAAATACATCTATTGATGCTCCTGAACACATCATCAGTGATGTAACCTGGGGTCATTGGGTGTTTCGGGTCTTTCAACACCAGACACCCTCGCCCAGGTGACCCAGCCATGGTTGATCAGACCACGACGTGTTCAGGTGGCATTCGCTCTTCCCCCTATGGACCTTCTCTCCTGATCCAGATCCATCTCGAGGCCTTCTCCGCTGCCTCTGTGGTGTTCTTGATGGCTCTTCTCCTCGCCATTCCGTTGATGCCCAGTGCACTCAAGGCTTTGTAGAGTGATTGCCCTGCAAAATCTTCTGCAGCCAACCTCGATGGGCATAAACCTTGCCTTCCAGCCCTGCTTGCGGCAGTCTATGACCAACTCTTCATACTTGGTCAACTTCCTCTCCTGGCCTCCTCCAGGCGGTCCTCCCACGGCACTGTCAGTTCTAACAAGACGATGTTTTTGGGCGCCTCTGAGACCAGGAGGATATCTGGCCTCAGGGTGGTCGTGGCAATGTGCTGTGGGAACTTCAGCTGTTTCACCAGGTCTACAGAAAGCTGGCAGTCCTGCGCAGTCCTGGTCCGGAGAACACTGATACAAGTTATTAAGAAAGCACATCAGTGCCTTTACTTCCTGAGAAGATTACGGACAGTCGGTTTGTCAAGGAGGACTCTCTCTAACTTCTACAGGTGCACAGTAGAGAGCATGCTGACCGGTTGCATCGTGGACTTGGTTCGGCAACTTGAGTGCCCTGGAGAGGAAAAGACTACAAAAAATAGTAAACACTGCCCAGTCCATTATCAACCTCCCTTCCATTGAGGGGATCTATCGCAGTCGCTGCCTCTAAAAGGCTGGCAGTATCATCAAGGACCCACACCATCCTGCCCACACACTCATCTCCCTGCTACCTTCAGGTTGAAGGTACAGGAGCCTGAAGACTGCAACGACCAGGTTCAAGAATAGCTACTTCCCCACAGCCATCAGGCTATTAAACTTGGCTCGGACAAAACTCTGAACATTAATAGCCCATTATCTGTTATTTGCATTTTATCAGTTTATTTATTCATGTGTGTATATATTTACATAATGGTATATGGAAATACTGATCTGTTTTGAGTCAATGCCTACTATGTTCTGTTGTGCTGAAGTAAAGCAAGAATTTCATTGTCCTATCTGGGACACATGACAATAAATCTCTCTTGAATCTTGAAAGCTGCACTCTGGCCTTCACGAAGGTGAAGGGCATGCTCGTCTGCAGCTGCTGATTCCCATGCTGAGCAATGGGTTTAAGAAGACGCCAGGTGTTGGCCCTGCGCAAGAGCCTTTGGACAGCAGCTCAGGATGTGTTCCAACGTCCCCTTGCCTGAGCATTGCGGACAATCTGGAGATTCCGCTTTGCCCCAGATGAAGAGGTTGGCAGTATCATCAGGACCCACACCATGCTACCTTCAGGAGCCTGAAGACTGCAACGACCAGGTTCAAGACATCATACATGGGCAGGACATCATACACTGCCTGGACCAGGAACTTGATGTGCTGGTTCAGCCTGCCAGAGCTCAGTCCGTGACTTTTTGGTCCATGGCCTGCTCCCACTGTACTTGGCCTGTCAAACTCCCCAGACCAGCCCTTCCCCGAGTCACTGCTCCCATATCCGAGACGCTTGCAGCAGCTCTCCTCTTCCTCCCAGTTTTCACCTCTACCCCTGCCTGAGGCACCTTGGGATCGCTGGAGTCCATGTACAGCATCACCTCTCTGGCCCGAGTCACCTTAAACTCCTCCTCCAGGGACTTCAGGGGCAGCTGGAGCTTGGTGTTATTTCGGTAAAGGGCGATGCTGCTAAAGCTCCTGGGCAGTCCCAGCCACCTCCTGAGAAAGCTGCTGACTTTCCTCTCCAATCTCTCTATGATGGATATTGGTACTTCGTAGACAAGCAATGACCAGAGTATCCTTGGCAGGATACCATGCTGGTAAACCCATGCCTTGAACTTGCCGGGAAGCTCCGACCGGTCCACTGCTCTCAACCAGCTCTCCAGCTCCTGACAGGTTGCCTGGACAGATGCGGTATCCTTCAGGCTGCTGTTAAACACCTTGCCAAGACACTTCGTTGGTCTTTCGGAGACAGTTGGGATTGGGGTCCCTTCGATGCTGAAGCGGAACCTGTCCACGACTTTGCCCTTCTTCAGCACCAGTGACCTTGATTTTCCTGGTTTAAACCTCATCCTTGCCCATCCAATCAGTTTCTCCAACTCCTGCAGGATCCACCTGCCTCTGGCACTGACTCAGTGGTGACAGTCAGGTCGTCCATGAAGGCTCTGATTGGTGGCTGGCGCACTCCTGACTTGGTCCGAGGGCCCCGGCACTCTGGCTCAGCAGACTTGACGATCATGTTCATCGCCAAGGCAAAACATAGAAACATAGAAACATAGAAAATAGGTGCAGGAGTAGGCCATTCGGCCCTTCGAGCCTGCACCGCCATTCAATATGATCATGGCTGATCATCCAACTCAGTATCCTGTACCTGCCTTCCCTCCATACCCCCTGTTCCCTTTAGCCACAAGGGCCACATCTAACTCCCTCTTGAATATAGCCAATGAACTGGCCTCAACTACCTTCTGTGGCAGAGAATTCCAGAGATTCACCACTCTGTGTGAAAAATGTTTTTCTCATCTCGGTCCTAAAAGACTTCCCCCTTATCCTTAAACTGTGACCCCTTGTTCTGGACTTCCCCAACATCGGGAACAATCTTCCTGCATCTAGCCTGTCCAACCCCTTAAGAAAGGAGCACAGAGATGGTACAGCCTGTGATGATCCCAACCTCCAGTCTGTGCCACTCTGAAGTTACTGACCCTGATGAGACTCTCATGCTGAACTGGTTGTAATAGTCCAGGATGAGATCTGCCACAGTGATCACTGTGGTGGATGTTTATGTTAAAGTGGGTGTCCCACTTGGGCGACCTGATCCACGAGTTCTGGCGAATTTGCCCTCGACTCATGCTCGCAGCATGGTTGACACGATGTCGTAGGAGGTCTTTGTTACTCTCATTCATGCTCGAGAGTAGTCCGCGCGTACTGGAGGCCTCAGCTAGGTCGCGGCGTATTTTTCAACATGTTGAAAAATGCCCGCAAGTAAAAAATGGTCGCCATGGAAAAAATCGATACTTTTTTTACTCATAGGTTTAGACGTCGTAGGTCGTAGTAGGTCGGCATGTTAGTCGTAGCTAATCAAGGATAGTCAAAGGCAGTAGAAGATAGTCAAAGGTAGTCATAGATAATCTTTATCATAGTCGAAGGGAGGTCGAAGGGAAGTCGATGGAGATCGAAGGAGTTCGTCTTCACTCTCCACTATTCGGTTTCCGATTTTCCCGAAGTTAGTCGTAGCTAGTCGTAGCTAGTCGAAACTAGTCTTCCACATAATCGAAGGAGGTCGAAGGAGCTCTTCTACATAGGAGGTCTTCAACATGACAATTTTTCTAAAGGGCCTGTCCTAATTAATCCGCGAGTCCAGAAGAGTGCCTTCGACATTCAAGCTCAAGGTCACTCGCCTGGAAAGCCTCGAACTGGATTGACCGGCCGCGTTGAAACTGCGAGCTGGATTGACCAAACCATGAGCTGCATCTACCGACCGCACACACAAAGGTGGGGGGACAGGGACAGCGGAGGAGCACTGTCTGCGTGATGAAGAGGAAGGTAAACGGCTGCCACAGAGTACCGTAAGTCCTTTAGAGAGGGGGGGAGAGAGAAGGGGAGGGACAGGGAGAGAAGGGGGAGAGAATGGGAGGAGAAGGGGGAGAGAAGGGAGGGGGGAGAAGGAATGGAGACACTTTTAAGAAGTTTAATAAAGTTAGCGGGCATTTTACCATTTTTCCCGGCGAGAGGGCCTGAAACATCGGTCCGCCGTTGCGGCAAATGCGGAGGGCCCAAAAGACCCCGACCACGGGTGAACAAAGAGGAAGCAGACTGAACTTTATTGCCTTCCCTCACAGTGGGAAATGTTGATTCCGCTGTGCGGGGATGTTCATGTTAAATTCTATTGTGTATCGTGTTCTTTTTATTCACATGGCTGTATGGTAATTCTAATCTCACTGCACCAATTGGTGCATGTGACAATAATTGTCTTGAACCCTCTTATTCCCATATAAGGCCACATTACTAAGATCCAATCAACATTTGGGATCATTTTATATTGCTGTGTCGATGCAGAAAGCAATCTGAAAAATCAACCTTGTGAAAACAGAATTATACTTGTGGAATGCTGTGTTGGTTGTATTTTTTTGCAGCTTCATGTATTGACACATTCATTGAGTTTTCACTGCATTAAAATAAGTGTGACTAATTTTTGTGCAAAATATACGCAGTGCTAACATGATTAGTACCTAATTTACACAAAGCCTGGCATTATTAAAGGGGCAGTGTTAATGTACTGGGGAATATTCAGAGAGATGCAGCTCACAATATACACAGTAACTGTTTCTGCTCCATTCAGTCACCATGTCATCTTCCATTGTGCAAATTTACCAGTCCCCATCAGAACGTACAAGAGAGTTAAGACATTAGACAATAGACAATGGGTGCAGGAGTAGGCCATTCGGCCCTTCGAGTCAGCACCACCATTCAATGTGATCATGGCTGATCATCCCCAATCAGTACTCCTTTCCTGCCTTCTCCCCATATTCCCTGACTCCACTATCTTTAAGAGCCCTATCTAGCTCTCTCTTGAAAGCATCCAGAGAACCTGCCTCCACTGCCCTCTGAGGCAGAGAATTCCACAGACTCACAACTCTCTGTGAGAAAAAGTGTTTCCTCGTCTCCGTTCTAAATGGCTTACCCATTATTCTTAAATTGTGGCCCCTGGTTCTGGACTCCCCCAACATCGGGAACATGTTTCCTGCCTCTAGCGTGTCCAAACCCTTAACAATCTTAGATGCTTCAATGAAATCCCCTCTCATCCTTCTAAACTCCAGAATGTACAAGGCCAGCCGCTCCATTCTCTCTGCATATGACATATATTACCTCCCCGGTAATTAACCTTGTAAACCTACGCTGCACTCCCTTAATAGCAAGAATGTTCTTCCTCAAATTAGGGGTCCAAAACCACATACAATACTCCAGGTGTGGTCCCACTAGGGCTCTGTACAACTGCAGAAGGACCTCTTTGCTCCTATGGACTCCTCTTGTTATAAAGGCCAACATGCCATTCACTTTCTCCACTGCCTGCTGTACCTGCATGCATACTTTCAAGATTGTCAAGAGTGTCAAGAATGCTTAAATGTCATATGTACTGTCAACAGAACAATGAAATTATTACTTGGTGTGGCTTAACAGGCCCGTAAGCACAACAGACCCACAGATAAATATAATAAACAAAAAAAAGAATTAAATAATAACCATAATTGTGGTGCAAAACACTATCGAAGTCAGTAGCGCAAGTGCATAGAAGTAATAGTTGCTAAGGTTACTATTCTGTAGTGTTCAAGATCCTGATGATTTCTCCCAAGAAGCTATTCTTGAACTCAGCGGTCACGGTTTTCAGGCTCCTGTACCTTTTTCCTGTTTGTCAGAGAGTGAAATGAGAACATGGTCAAGGTGGTGTGGGTCTTTGATGGTATTGGATCCCTTCGATGATGGGAAGCTCAGTTGCTGTGATGAATCGGGCAGTGTCCACAACGGTCTGTGATCTCTTTCCTTCCTGGGATTCCAACACCTCATTTTCACATTAATTTATTTTGTTTTCTACTAGACAGTGGGTATTACGTTTGAGGGGCAAGAAAGTTGATCCTAACCTGATCAAGGCTACACAAGTGATGGGTGTTGGAATGCAACCTCTAGCATAAATGACTGCATAACAGTTTTCACATGGATTCTGGCTGCATTTTTCAGTCTCAAATCTCACCATTGCTGAGACCATTTCTGGTGCCTGCAGTGATGTCCAACATGATATCAGCCAACTCAACACAGTATAGAATGGGGGCAAGGGCAATAAGGAAATTACAGTACCTGTGAGTATAAGTTGTTGCCACATAGAGTGTTAGAGCCATAGAGTTATACCACATTGCCCTTCAGCTCATCTCATTCATGCAATCATGGTCTATATGAGCTTTTCCCATTGCCTGCGTTTGGCCAATCTATCTATATATAACTAAAAGTCTTACCTTGTATGTATGTATATATGTATGTATATATATATATGTGTATGTGTATATGTATATGTATGTACACATGTATACACACATACATACATATATATACATATATATACATATATATATATATATATACATATATACACACACACATATACATATATATATATATATATATATACATATACATATATATATATATATATACACTAGACTAAATGGGAATCGTTGGGTCCCATGTTCACACGGGAGGGCTGGTCCCCCGACGCAATATTCCACCTCTCCACCAATTCCAATATTGGTGGCCAGAGGGGGGGCTTTCTGGAGTGTTGGTATGGGTTCTTGGGGTGGCAGTTCAGTCCCTCAAGCCTGATGTGCTGGCAGCTCACTCACGGCTGGTGGGCTGGCAGTTGACTCAGGGCTATTCCTTGAAATTCCATTTCAAGCAGGGTGCAAGGCCACCAAATTCAAATCCATTTTCCTACCATTTCAAGCAGGGTGCAAGGCCACCACATTCAAATGCAGTTTCACACCATTTCAAGCAGGGTGAAACCACCATAAAACCACACAAAACACCAAACTCACAGTTCAGTAGACATTCAGTGTGTTCAGTTGATTCACAGCTCAGACAGAGTCGTGACCTCTCCCTCCCCCAATATGCAGAGACTGGGCCACACCCACACTTCTGGGTTTTATAACCCCTCCCCCTCCCACCGGAAAAGATGTGGTCTTCATGGCGTGATTGACAGGATTGACCACCATTTGCAGCGCCTTTTACTTCAACCCAGTGCACCCAAGCCACCATTTGCAGCGCCTTTTACTTCAACCCAGTGCACCAAAGTCACCATTTGCAGTGCCTTTTACTTCAACCCAAAGCACCCAAACCACCATTTGCAGTGCTCTTTACTTCAAACCAACCATATTTTCATTTTCAAACCACATTAAGGGTACTGAAGGTCAGTAAAACCACACTCACAGTTTAGTAGACATGTGTTCACTGTTATTTACAGCTCAGACTGAAAGACATGACCCTCTCACTTCCCCCATCTTGCAGAGACTGACTGAGGCACAGCACTTCCGGGTTTTATAGTCCCTCCCCCCTCCCACCAGCAGGGGCAGCAGAGAGAATGTCAACATTTTAAAAAACATTAATAAGTCTTTTAGGTTTCATCGATGGGAAAAATCCTCTGGTCCAGCGCAGCTGAGGGGGACTGAGCGAGGTGCCCAAAAATGATGGCCGTAAGTGGCGCCGTTCTCTCGGATATCAAATCGCAGGGTGTCAAAAGTGGTCAAGATCTTACTTTTAGTAATATATATATATATTACTAAATATGGGAATATATATACATGTGCATATAAAAATATATATATATCTATATATGCACATGTATACATATTCCCAAAATACAGCCATAACATAGACGATAGTGCATCAATTTTAGGGGAGCCTTACTCACCATACGCCTGGGGTGTGCTGTATCAAGTTTCATTTGATTTGACAAAGTAATTCCCTTAATAAACTTTAATTTACTCATATTTTTCTATCTAATACTTCCGTGTTTACTTGACTGGCATCACAAAGGGCACCTAATGGGTCAACATGCCGTGCCTGCACAGTTGGGGGAGGGTTGCCTTTGGCAATTTTCAGATCGCCATTTTTATCCCATACGCGTGTACTAGACTTCCCTCACAACGGGGACCCAACGGCTCCACGGGTACGTTTTGTTGTATTTTACAAAGTAATTTGCGGGTCGTCTATTCAGTTTATAAACTGTAACTTATTCTCCCGTCAACGGCACAAGTTTGAACGTGGCAGTCGTGCCTGCACAGTGCGCTCCCACTTGCGGGGTCCCGTCAGTCATGCCTGCACAGTTGGGGGAGGGCTGCTGGGCCCGGTATCAATAGTTCCGTGTGATGGGGACCCAACGGGTCCACTGGTCGTCTTGTGTCCCTTTAAACCTTTCTTATCGATGTATGTGTCGAAGTGACTTGTAAACATTATAAACCTATCCACCTCTATCACCTCCTCCTGCAGCTCGTTCATGGGTTCAGAAGGATATTGCCAAACACAGATAAGTGCTACTACATAGTGGTTGCCGTGGATGAGTTGGGCTGAGTGGCCTGTTTCCAGGCTGTGTAACTCTATGGCTACAGAACTCAAAGTGGCACTAATCTTTATTCAGAGGAACCTTTTCTATGTGGTGAACTTTGACAATCCACCTTAATGGTTATAGAGGCGTAGAGCTGTAGTTTCAAGTTTCAAGTTTACATTTATTGTCACATGCACTAATTGGTATAGTGAAATTAGGGTTGCCATACAGCCATACGAATAAAAAGGGAACACAACACACGATAGAATTTAACATAGACATCCCCACACAGCAGAATCAATGTTTCCCACTGTGAGAGAAGGCAATAAAGTCCAGCCATCTTCCTCCTTGTTCACCCGTGGTCGGGGGCCCCAATGTTCAGGCCCTCTCGCCGGGAGAACACTCTCAGCGGTTTGGAGTTTCCAAATCGGCCACTTCCTACCGGAAACCGCGGCTCCCGAAGTCCACAGGCCGAGCTGGACGGATTTTCACACTTGTGCCCTCGGCAAAGGGATCACCAGGACACCGCGATGTTGTTCAGCGCCGCCCACGGCTCGAAGCTCTGTACCACAGCTCTGCTGTGTTGAAGCAGCAGGCCCAACACTCCAGAGCTTGAACAAGCGATCCCCAGTAAGGCACCACCCGCTCTGCTCCGCGATGTTAATTCAGTGCTGCCACTGTTGAAGCACTGGTCTGTCTCCCGCAGGAAAGGCCGCGCCAATCCAGTTGGTAGGGGACAAAGATGCGACTCGGAGAATAGTCGCATCCTCGCCAGGAAGAGACTGAGAAACGGTTTCCCCTTTACCCTCTCCCACATAAAAAGACTAAGTAAACCTCCAAAACATACTTTTAAACGGACTAAAAATAACAAAAAGATGAAAAAAAACAGACAGACTGTCGGCAGAGGTTGCTTTCAAACAGCGCCCCCATGTGAGATTCACCTGTACAGCACATAAACGGGCACTTCAGTCCATCGCGTCCATGCTGACCATAATGTTTATCTACATTAATCTAATTTGCTTGCGTTGGGCCCATATTCTATTCCTTTCTTATCATGTACCTGCCCAAATGTCTGTAATGTGTATCCTTCCACCATCTTCTCTGACAGTTCTGATTGATCAATTGAATATTTTATTGCCACATGTGACAAGTCACAGTGAAATTCTTTGCTTGCTTACCCAAGGTATGCAAACAGTCGCCCATAAAGGGTGCTTACAAAGTTACAAAAAGTGCCAGGTCCTCCTTTGTTCCTTCCCTCGGCAGTGACATCCTCACTGCCACATGGTCCATCCTCATCCGTCGGTGGGCGCCATCATTGACCGCCACACTGACCTTTCCACTATCACTGTCGGGTCCTCTCCAGACACCTCTGTAGTGCCGTCCCAGGCCCGAGCCGTGAACTCCGTCGACCCAGGCACCAATGGTTGCGGACTTCATCGGCCCGCGAGGCTCCACCTCCAACCTGCGAAGCTCTGGTCCGCGAGGCCCGGGCTGCAAGGCTCCACCGCCGACCCACAAGGCTCTCTGCCCCACCTCCGGAAGGCGTCCATATAACCTCCATCCTGTGATTTTAGGGGCACTGCCCTCTCCCACAAGGGCTAAGACATTATGGTTAATATTTTGTCATGAAGCGGCCATACACAAATGACCCAAGGGTGCATTCTGCCTTCATTCATTACTTTACTTAACAAATGAAAATGTTTGCCGAATTTCTTTGTGGAAATGCCACCTTTATTAGAATAATATTGCAAAAAAGCAAAATGTAGTAATTTATCCCATTGATCCAGAGCTTTGACAGCAGGGATTACATCTTAGAAACTGAAAGTTGAAGGTCAGAAAGTTTCCAAGGGGTGAGAAATCCTCTAAGGCCCATAGACTTCCATGTTTAACTCTGAATGGTCTAAATTTTACACCAGGAGTGTAAAATATTCAAACATACCTAAAGATGTCAGCAAAATTATTCTGAAATAGTTCATTTACCAATTCTAGGCTGACAATGAATTCCTATGATGTGGATAAAATATATTGAATAAAGGGCAGAATTGGGAAAATGCTAATCTATGATTTACCCCAGTATGAATGTTAATAAAGATTAGAGCTCACTGTTTATGTAAAAACTGACCTTCATCAAGTTATTTTTTGTAATTCCTCTGATATTTACTTTCATTATTTTGCAAAGGTAAATCATGCACATACACTCACAGTATTAATAAAACAGCTGTAAAAATATTAACTGTCCATGGGTAATTGTTGGTGCTGATCCTGGGCCAAATTTAATCCAGAACAGATACAGGACTTAGGCCAGGTTCCAAACTTGACCTTGGAGATAACAGCACACACAGCTGATGCTCATCATATTGAAGTCCAAATGAAGCAGAATTTGGATTTGATTATCTCCTGCTTTCTTTCCTTGTTTTATCTTTCTTCAAGTTCTATTTCAACACAGAGAGAGGCCAAACATCATAAACTCTTCTCCTGTGGTGGCCTCATTCCCAGAATATGGAACTTCTTGTGAACTACCCTTTACTGTCTACCTTTTATTGCTACAGAACTCGAGAGATACTTGAGGCTCAAACAAACTGGCAGGTCTGGCATTATACTTAGGCCAGGTAGGTAGGACTGGCAGATTTCCTTTCCTGGGGGCAAGTGTGAGGTGTTGCACTTTGGGAGGTCAAATATAGGGGGGAAGTATACCGTTACTGGCAAGACCCATAATATAATATAAGACCCATAATAAGACCCATAAAGGGATTGTGAGGTCCAAGTACATTGCTCCCTGAATGTGGCAACACAAGTAAGTGGCAATACTTACTTATGTGGCCTGACATGAATGGTAAAGGTGTGTATGGTATGCCTGCCTTCAACAATTGAGCATTGAGTTTAAGAATCAGGAAGTTATGGTGCAATATTATAAAACTTTGGTTGGGCCCTATTTTGAGTAGTGCATGCAGCTCTGGTCACCCCATTACAGGAAGGATGTGGAGGCTTTGGAGATGGTGCAGAAGAGAGGCCATTGAGTAAATGTTCAGAAAACTCAGATGATTTTTCAGGATACGTTACTCTCATTTGCAAGGGAATAGGGCAATTAGAGGCAGTCATCATGGCTTTATCCAGGGCAGGTCATGTTTTATGAACTTGATTGAGTTTTTTGAGGAGGATACAAATGAGGGTAGAGTGGTGGTATTTAGAGTATTGAGTTCAATTTTGGACACCATGTTATAGGTAAGATGTTGTCAAGCTGGAAAGGGTGTAGAGAAGATTTACGAGGATGTTGCCAGGACTCAAGGGTCTGAGCTATAGGCAGAGGTTGAGCAGGCTAAGACTTGGAGCACAGGTGGTTGACCGGTAACCTTATAGTGGTGTACAAAATCATGAGAGGAATGGATCGGGTAAATGCGCAGAGTTTAGATATCAAGAAACAGAGGACATAGGTTTAAGGTGAGGAGGGAAAGATTTAATAGGAACCTGAGGAGTACATTGTTTACACAAGGGTGGTGGGTATAAGGAACAAGCTGCCAGGGGAGGTAATTGAGGCAGGTACCATCATACCATTTGAGAGACATTTGGATGGGTACATGGATAACCATATAATAACCATATAACCATATAACAATTACAGCACGGAAACAGGCCCTCTCGGCCCTTCCAGTCCGTGCCGACCATTTGTTGTCCCCTAGTCCCATCTACCTGCACTCAGACCATACCCCTCCATTCCCTTCACGTCCATATACCTATCCACTTTACTCTTAAATTTTAAAATCGATCCTGCCTCCACCACTTCTGCTGGAAGCTCATTCCACACAGCCACCACCCTCTGAGTAAAGAAGTTCCCCCTCACGTTACCCCGAAACTTCTGTCCCTTAATTCTCATGTCATGCCCTCTTGTTTGAATCTTCCCTACCCTCAATGGGAAAAGCGTATCCACGTCAACTCTGTCTATCCCTTTCATCATTTTAAAGACCTCAATCAAGTCCCCCCTTAACCTTCTGCGCTCCAAAGAATAAAGACCTAACTTGTTCAACCTTTCTCTGTAACATAGTTACAGAGAAAGGTTGAACGCTGGAACCCTGGCAACATTCTAGTAAATCTCCTCTGTACTCTCTCTATTTTGTTGACATCCTTCCTATAACTAGGCGACCAAAATTGTACACCATACTCCAGAATTGGTCTTACCAATGCCTTGTACAATTTTAACATTACTTCCCTACTCCTATATTCAATGCTCTGATTTATAAAGGCCAGCACACCAAAGGCTTTCTTTACCACCCTATCTACATGCGATTCCACCTTCAGGGAACTATGCACAGTTATACCTAGATCCCTCTGTTCCACAGCATTCCTCAATTCCCTACCATTTACCATGTATGTCCTATTTTGATTTGTCCTGCCAAGATGTAGCACTTCACACTTATCAGCATTAAACTCCATCTGCCATCTTTCAGCCCACTTTTCCAAATGGCCCAAATCTCTCTGTAGAATTTGAAAATCTACTTCATTATCCACAACACCACCTATCTTAGTATCATCTGCATACTTACTTATCCAATTTTCCACCCCATCATTCAGATCATTGATGTACATGACAAACAACAGTGGACCCAACACAGATCCCTGAGGCACCCCACTGGTCACCGGCTTCCAACCTGACAAACAGCCATCCACCATTACTCTCTGACATCTCCCATTCAGCCACTGTTGAATCCATCTTGCTACTCCGCCATTAACACCCAAAGATTGAACCTTCTTAACCAACCTTCCATGGGGAAACCGTGTCAAAGGCCTTACTGAAATCCATATAGACAACATCCACTGCTTTACCCTCATCAATTTCCTTAGTTACCGCTTCAAAAAATTCAAGAAGGTTTGTCAAACATGACCTTCCAGGCACAAATCCATGTTGACTGTTCCTGATCCGACCCTGTTTATCCAGATGCTTATATATATTATCTCTAAGTATCCTTTCCATTAATTTGCCCACCACTGACGTCAAACTAATAGGTCTATAATTGCTAGGTTTATTCTTTGAACCCTTTTTAAACAATGGAACAACATGCGCAGTACGCCAATCCTCCGGCACTATTCCCGTTTCTAATGACATTTGAAATATTTCTGTCATAGCTCCTGCTATTTCTACACTAACTTCCCTCAATGTCCTAGGGAATATCGTGTCAGGACCTGGAGACGTATCCACTTTTATATTTTTCAAAAGTGTCAGTACTTCCTCCTCTTTGAATCTCATAGTTTCCATAGCTACTCTACTTTTTCCCCTTAACTCACAGAGTTCAATATCCTTCTCCTTGGTGAATACCGAAGAAAAGAAATTGTTCAATATCTCCCCCATCTCTTTTGGCTCTGCAGATAGCTGTCCATTCTGGTTCTCTAATGGTCCAATTTTATCCCTCGTTATCCTTTTGCTATTAATATAGCTGTAGAAACCCTTTGGGTTTACTTTCACCTTTCTTGCCAAAGCAACCTCATATCTTCTTTTAGCCTTCCTAATTTCTTTCTTAAGATTCTTTTTACATTCTTTATACTCCTCTAGCACCTCATTTACTCCATGCCTCCTATAATTATTGTAGATATCTCTCTTTTTTCGAAACAAGTGTCCCATTTCCCTTGAAAACCATGGCTCTTTCCAATTTTTACTATTTCCTTTCAACCTAACAGGGACATAAAGATTCTGTACTCTTACAATTTCCCCTTTAAATGTCCTCCATTTCTCTTCTACATCCTTCCCATGAAACAAAGTGTCCCAATTCACTCCTTTAAAATCCTTACGCATTCCCTCAAAGTTAGCCTTTCTCCAATCAAAAATCTCCACCCTAGGTCCAGTTCTGACTCTCTCCATAATTATATTGAAATAGGATAGGTTTAGAAGGATATGGGCCAACACGGGCAGGTGGGACAGTGTAGATGGGGCATGTTGGTCAGCATGGGCAAGTTGGGCTGAAGGTCCTGTTTGCACGTTCTATGACTAAACAAATTGAATATAAATGTAGAAACAAGGAAATGCGGATGCTGATCTACAAAAAAGACATTGCTGGAGTAATTAGGTATTAATACAGGTGCCTCCAGAGCACCTTTGGAGAACGGATAGATGATGTTGCTGGATGAGACCCTTTGATGAAGAAGCGAGGAAGGTTGCCAAAGTATACAGTATGACATAGATCAGCTGCGAAATGGACGGAGAAATGTAGATGGAGTTTAATCCAAGCAAGTGTGAGGTGTTGAACTCTGGGGGGTTGAATGCAAGGGGAAAATATACAACGAATAGCAAGACATTTAATAGCATTGATGAACAGAGGGATCTTGGGAACTAATGTTCACAGCTCCCTGAAAGTGGCAACAGCTGTAGAAACAGTGGTAAAGAAAGCATTTGCTATGCTTCCCTTCATAGGTCAGGACATTGAGTACAACGGTCAGGATGTCATGTTGCAGCTTTACAGGATGTTGGTTAGACCACATCTATAGTCATCTAGTCACCCCATTACAATGTGGGGATGTGGAAGCTTTGGAGAGGACGCTGACAATGTTTACTAGAATGCTGCCTAGATTAGAAAATAATTGCTATAAGATAAGGTTGGACAAAATTGGATTGTTTTCTCTGGAGTGTCGGATGTTGAGGGGAGACCTGATAGGCTTCCACTGTGGGGAAAAGGTTCTGACTGCCTTTCATAGTATATAAAACTATGAAAGGCAGTCAGAACCTTTTCCCCACAGTGGAAACGTCAATGAGTGCCAGAGATGGTAGTGGAGGCAGAAACAGTCATGGTGTTTAAGAGGCATTCAGATATGCACGTGGTTATGCAAGGAATGGCAGGACATGAATCACGTGCAGGCAGATGAAACACGAGAACCCGTAGATGTTGGATTTTGAGCAAAAACAAGTGCTGGAGGATCTGGAGAGGGAATGGGCAGGTGATATTTCGTGTTAAGACTATTCTTCAGATAGAGGAAGTTAATTTAACTTGGCTGTATGTTCAGCACAGACATTGCATGTAAGAAGGAACTGCAGATGCTAGTTTAAACCGAAGATAGACACAAATAGCTGGAATAACTCAGCAGGCAGCATCTCTGGAGAAAAGGAATGGGTGACGTTTTGGGTTGAGACCCTTCTTCAGACTGAAGCCAAGCCAATTGACCTACAAACCTGAATGTCTTTGGTGCGTGGGATGAAACCGAAGATCTCAGAGAAAACCCACGGAGGTCATGGGGAGAACGTACAAACTCCATACAGACAAGCATCCATAGTCAGGAACAAACTTAGGTCTCTGGTGCTGTAAGGCAATAGCTCTACTGCTACACCACTGTTCCACTTTATGCAGTAGATATGGAAACATAGAAAATAGGTGCAGGTATAGGCCATTCAGCCCTTTGAGCCAGCACCACCATACAATATGATCATGGCTGATCATCCAAAATCAGTACCCCGTTCCTGCTTTCTCCCCATATCCCTTGATTCTGTTAGCCCTTAGAGTTCTATCTAACTCTCTTTTGAAAACATCCAGTGAATCCACTGCCTTCTATTCCACAGATTCACAACTCTCTGGTTTAAAACGTTGTTCCTCATCTCAGTCCTAAATGGCCTACTCCTTATCTTTAATATGTGAGCTCTGGTTCTAGGCTTCCCCAACATCAGGAACATTTTTCATGTGTCTACCCTGTTCAATCCCTGAAGAATATGCTTTATAGATGCTGTCCGTTTTCTGAAAGCTTTAGATTGCATTTTAGGTTTTCCAGCATCTGCTCCATATTAGTTGTTTCTAAACATCTCTCGAGACCATGAATAGGTGACGTCTTGGGTCGGGATTTTTCTTCAGACTCATGTTCTCCAGAAATCTGCCTGATCTGTTGAGTTACTCCAGCACTTTGTGTCCTTTTGTAAAAAGCAGCATCTGCAAGTTCCTTAGATTTACAGGTATTTTTGAACCTTGGTGTCAGAGTAAATGCACAGTATTAATTTGGCATTGGAAATGGGGAGCATTTTTTAACAGGTCATTAGTAATTATCATCTGTGTTTCAACGTGACCAGCATCAACACTATCCCTATCCGTTGTTGACCAGCGTTATAAAAATGATAGGACAGATCAAAATCAGATCAGAATCAAAGGATGTTTAAAATTGGTAATTTTTTTGTTATTTTCTTTGAAAACCTTTGGGGTAAGGACTTGTTAGCCCACACAGAAACTAACTTTATCAAGCAAGAGATTGTGGGGATGTGTAGATAGGATATTGAGCTACCAAGCTGGTGAAGTTGTGACTTTGTAAATAATGCAATCACACATTAATACCACTTTCAGTTCAGGCTCTTTGGTTACACAAACTGGTGGGGAATATCAGAGAAACAGGTGTAATTAAATCACGTCACAGATGAGCCCATGTATTATTTGCCCACTCTTCCAGCTAAATAAAGAAAGCCTAGAGTTAAGCTGCGATTAGCAGGCAAAGTGAAACAGGAGTGAAACTTTATGATGTTGTTTAATATTGTTTTCAATGCTTTAATACTTATCTTTGTTCATAATGGAAAGAAAAATGTTAAAACGTTAAGTGAGCCTGATAGATTACAATAACATTTATTAACGCAACTGAAGGGGCAGCAATGGTATCATTAGTAATTAACATGCATTGCAGTAAGCCATGTCACATGCACTTTTAGACATGAACTACATCTGTCAGCCCAAATACAAACTGTGTACACAATGCCCAATCGAGAATCTAGTTAGACAGCTAACCGAATTAAAAACAAAAATCTACAGATGCATGATAAATGCACAGGATGTAGTGTCACACATGAATGACTCCTGCAAGCCAAATGACAGATGTACTTCCTCAACTCCAGGCCAAACTCTAGCATAAACCAGTGTTCATTTATCAATAATTGTGACTTAATTTCATTTGGCAGTGGTGCAGGTTGCTCAACTTCCTTTCCAATGGACTAACACTAATTAAGCATAGGACATAGCTTTCTAATTATCATAGCCATTGCTGAATGTTTTGTTTATATGTTGTTCTTAATGGATATATGGCCTTTCAGTGTTTTAAATATGCAAAATATCATATTTAGAAGCAGAAAAAAAATGTTTTCATATGATTGGAAAACATGAATTATTTTCATTTGATCTGGTATCTCCCTCAGGGATAACACGTTGGGTAACATCAAAGGAGCACAAGTTAATGTTTCACCTTTAAAATAACTATAACAGAGTGCCATGACTGCTTTTGGTTATTTACTTTGAAAACCTTGGGGTAACAAATGAAAAGGATAGGCATGGTGGCACAGTGATGCAGCAGTAGAGTTGCTGCCTGACAGTGCCAGAGACCAGGTTCAATCTTGACTACAGTGTGCTGTCTGTATGAAATTTGTACATTCTTCCCGTGACCTACATGGGTTTTCTCCGGGTGCTCCGGTTTCCTCCCACTCTCCAAACAAGTACAATTTTGTAGGCTAATTGGCTTCGATAATTGTAAACTGTGTGTAGGGTAGTGTTAGTTTGCAGGGATCGCTGGTTGGCGCAGGCTCAGTGAGCCAAAGAGCCTGTTTCTGCATCGTATCGCTAAACTAAACTAAACTAAGCTAAATGGAACTCAAATCAGCATAAATTCAGTCTGAGTTAGTGCTGAAGATTCAAAGCAGAAAGACAGTTTTGCGTAGAATATAAAATGGGAAACTGGAAGATAGAGTTGAAATTCTAAACAAGTATGGAGATCTAATTAGAGACTGTTTCTCACATACAAAGAAGATAGTTTGCACTTTAATAAATGGTGTAGAACAGGTTACATGATATAACCATCTATTTTTAATCTCTTCATGAACTTTGAAAGGAAGTGGAAAATTACATAATGGAGAACTGAATCATAGAAACATAGAAACATAGAAACATAGAAAATAGGTGCAGGAGGAGGCCATTCGGCCCTTCGAGCCAGCACCGCCATTCATCGTGAACATGGCTGATCGTCCCCAATCAATAAACCGTGCCTGCCTTCTCCCCACATCCCTTGATTCCACTATCCCCTAGAGCTCTATCTAACTCTCTCTTAAATCCATCCAGTGACTTGGCCCCCACAGCCCTCTGTGGCGGGGAATTCCACAAATTCACAACTCTCTGGGGGAAAAGTTTGTTCTTACCTCAGTCTTAAATGGCTTCCCCTTTATTCTAAGACCGTGGCCCCTTGTTCTGGACTCACCCAACATTGGGAACATTTTTCCTGCATCTAGCTTGTCCAGTCCTTTTATAATTTAATATGTTTCTATAAGATCCCCCTCATCCTTCTAAACCAGTGAATACAGGTCTAGTCTTTTCAATCTTTCCTCATATGACAGTCCCGCCATCCCAGGGATCAATTTCACGAACCTACGCTGCACTGTCTCAATCACAAGGATGTCATTCCTCAAATTAGGAGACCAAAACTGTACACAACACTCCGGATGTGGTCTCACCACAGTCCTATACAACTGCAGAAGAACCTCTTTATTCCTATACTGAAATCCTCTCGTTATGAAGGCCAACATTCCATTAGCTTTCTTCACTGACTGCTGTTCCTGCACGTTAACTTTCAGCAACTGGTGTACAAGGATGCCCAGGTCTCACTGTACCTCCCCCTTACCTAACCTAACCCAATTGAGATAATAATCTGCCCCTTGTTTTTGCCGCCAAAGTGGATAACCTCACATTTATCTATATTATATTGCATCTGCCACGCATCTGCCACGCATCTGCCCACTCTTTCAACCTGCACCAGACACCCTGCAACCTCCTTACATCCTATTCACAGTTCACACTGCCACCCAGCTTTGTGTCATCCGCAAACTTGCTAGTGTTGCTCCTAATTCACTCTTCCAAATCATTAATATATGTGATAAACAGTTACGGCCCCAACACCGAGCCCTGCGATACTCCACTCACCACTGCCATTCTGAAAATTATTCACTCCAACTCTTTGCTTCAAGTCTGCCAACCAATTTTCTATCCATGTCAACACCCTACCCCTAATACAGGTGGTGCTACAAGGCAAATTTAGGGAGCACAGAGATAAACTTAAAAGTAGAACCTCAAAGGTAATATTCTCTGGATTACTACTAGTGCCACGTGCTAGTCAGAGTAGAAATAGGAGGATATTGCAGATGAATACGTGGCTTGAAAAATGGTGCAAGGGGGAGTGATTCAAATTTCTCGGGCATTGGAACCAGTTCTGGGGGAGGTGGGACCAGTACAAACAGGACGGTCTGCACCTGGGCTGGAATGGAACCAATGTTCTTGGGGGAGTGTTTGCTAGTGCTGTCAGGGAGGATTTAAACTAATGTGGCAGGGGGATGGGAGCATGAGCAGAGAGACAGAGAAGTGTAAAATGAGGGAAGAAGCAAGGTGAAAAATAAAAGTGGCAGGCAGAAAAATCCAGGGCAAAAATCAAAAAGGGCCACTTTTCAACATAATTGTATAAGGGGTAAGAGTGTTGTAAAAACAAGGCTGAAGGCTTTGTGACTCACTGCAAGGAGCATTCGTAATAAGGTGGATGAGTTGAATGTGCAGATAGTTATTAATGAATATGATATAGTTGGGATCACGGAGACATGGCTCCAGGGTGACCAAGGCTGGGAGCTGAACATCCAGGGATATTCAATATTCAGGAGGGATAGACAGGAAGAAAAAGGAGGTGGAGTAGTGTTGCTGGTTAGAGAGGAGATTAATGCAATAGAAAGAATGGACATTAACTTGGATGATGTGGAATCGATATGGGTAGAGCTGCGAAACACTAAGGGGCAGAAAATGCTAGTGGGAGTTGTGTACAGGTCACCTAACAGTAGTAGTGGAGTTGGGGATGGCATCAAACAGGAAATTAGAAATGCGTGCAACAAAGGTAAAACAGTTATAATGGGTGACTTCAATCTACATATAGATTGGGTGAATCAAATTGGCAGGGGTGCTGAGGAAGAGGATTTCTTGGAATGTATGGGGAATAGTTTTCTAAACCAACATGTAGAGGAACCAACAAGAGAGCAGGCTATTCTAGACTGGGTATTGAGTATCGAGGAAGGGTTAGTTAGCAGTCTTATTGTGCGTGGCCCCTTGGGCAAGAGTGACCATAATATGGTTGAGTTCTTCATTAGGATGGAGAGTGACATTGTTAATTCAGAGACAAGGGTAACTTTGAGGGTATGAGACGTGAATTGGCCAAGATAGACTGGCAAGTGATTCTTAAAGGGTTGACGGTGGATATGCAATGGAAGGCATTTAAAGACTGCATGGATGAACTACAACAATTGTTCATCCCAGTTTGGCAAAAGAATAAATCAGGGAAGGTAGTGCATCCATGGATAACAAGGGAAATCAGGGATAGTATCAAAACAAAAGATGATGCGTACAAATTAGCCAGAAAAAGCAGCTTACCAGAGGACTGGGAGAAATTCAGAGTCTAGCAGAGGAGGACAAAGGGCTTAATTAGGAAAGGGAAAATAGATCATGAAAGAAAACTGGCAGGGAACATAAAAACTGACTGCAAAAGTTTTTATAGAAATGTGAAGAGAAAAAGGTTAGTTGAAACAAATGTAGCTCCCTTGCAGTCAGAAACAGGTGAATTGATCATGGAGAACAAGGACATGGCAGACCAATTGAATAACTACTTTGCTTCTGTCTTCACTAAGGAAGACATAAATAATCTGCCGGAAATAGCAGGGGACCGGGGGTCAAATGAGATGGAGGAACTGAGTGAAATCCAGGTTAGCCGGGAAGTCGTGTTAGGTAAATTGAATGAATTAAAGGCCGATAAATCCCCAGGGCCAGATAGGCTGCATCCCAGAGTACTTAAGGAAGTAGCCCCAGAAATAGTGGATGAATTAGTGATAATTTTTCAAAACTCTTTAGAATCTGGAGTAGTTCCTGAGGATTGGAGGGTAGCTAATGTAACCCCACTTTTTAAAAAGTGAGTGAGAAAGAAAACGAGGAATTACAGACCAGTTAGTCTAACATCGGTAGTGGGGAAAATGTTAGAGTCAGTTATTAAGGATGGGATAGCAGCACATTTGGAAAGTGGCGAAATCAACAAAATCAGCATGGATTTATGAAAGGTAAATCATGTCTGACCAATCTTATAGAATGTTTCGAGGATGTAACTAGTAGAGTGGATAAGGGAGAACCAGTGGATGTGTTGTATCTGGACTTTCAGAAGGCATTCGACAAGGTCCCACATAAGAGATTAGTATACAAACTTAAAGTACACGGTATTGGGGGTTCTCTATTGATGTGGATAGAGAACTGGCTGGCAGACAGGAAGCAAAGAGTAGGAGTAAACAGGTCCTTTTCAGAATGGCAGGCAGTGACTAGTGGGGTACCGCAAGGCTCAGTGCTGGGACCCCAGCTATTTACATTATATATTAATGATCTGGATGAGGGAATTGATTGCAACATCTCCAAGTTTGCGGATGACACGAAGCTGGGGGGCAGTGTTAGCTGTGAGGAGGATGTTAGGAGGCTGCAAGGTGACTTGGATAGGTTGGGTGAGTGGGCAAATGCATGGCAGATGCAGTATAATGTGGATAAATGTGAGGGTATCCACTTTGGTGGCAAAAACAGGAAAGTAGACTATTATCTGAATGTTGACCGATTAGGAAAAGGGGAGATGCAACGAGACCTGGGTGTCATGGTACACCAGTCATTGAAAGTAGGCATGCAGGTGCAGCAGGTGAGAAAGTGAATGGTATGTTGGGATTCATAGCAAAAGGATTTGAGTACAAGAGCAGGGAGGTTCTACTACAGTTGTACAGGATCTTGGTGAGGCCACACCTGGAGTATTGCGTACAGTTTTGGTCTCCTAATCTAAGGAAAGACATTCTTGCCATAGAGGGTGTACAGAGAAGGGTCACCAGACTGATTCGTGGCATGGCAGGACTTCCATATGAAGAAATATTGAATAGACTCGGCTTGTACTCGCTGGAATTTAGAGGATTGAGGGGGAATCTTATAGAGACATACAAAATTCTTAAGGGGTTCGACAGGCTAGATGCAGGAAGATTTTTCTCGATGTTGGGGAAGTCCAGAACAAAGGGTCCGAGATGAGAAAAACATTTTGTGAATCTGTGGAATTCTCTGCTACAGAAGGTAATTGAGGCCAGTTCATTGGCTATATTTAAGAGGGAGTTAGATGTGGCCCTTGTGGCTAAAAGGATCAGGGGGTATGGAGAGGCAGGTACAGGATACTGAGTTGGATGATCAGCCATGATCATATTGAATGGCGGTGCAGGCTCGAAGGACCGAATGGCCTACTCCTGCATCTATTTTCTATGTTTCTATGTTTCTATGTGCTGTCAGGGTAGGCAAGGTAGGCACTGCCTACCCTGACTAAAATTGTGACATGGTAATCATTAAATATAAATAGTAAAGGCATAGGAAAATTATACCTATCTAAGAGATCGATCTCTTAGGTAGGCATAATTCTCTGTGCCTTTCAACCGCAGCACTTGGAACATGTGAAGGTCTGTGCAGCCCACGTGCCGTCAGTGCTGCTTGAAGCCGTCACTTTAAAGCGATGCTGAAGGCAGCTGAAATTCTGCCTTTGCTGTACTACTGCCTACTGCGCATCCGCAGCGCAAGTTTCTTGGCGGGTTTTTCAAATATGGATTGCCATTTATGAAGGGTATGTTGGGAAGCAAAGAGAGAAGAATGGGGTTTGTGTACCAATACCGTGGTAAGTACATTTCTTGGTACTTTATGTTTTTAAATACTGTATTTCACGGGGTGGGTGGGGGGAAGAGCTCCTTTCACAGTGTTTGAGGAGTCTGGCCCGGGGTAAAGTTGCAGGGAAGGCAGGAGCGTTGTGAAGGAGGGGATCGGGGTCAGTAATCCACTTGCGACTTTCGGGGCATGGAGCCACCACATTGTGGCCGGGGAGCGAATTAGCTCGGGTGGTTGCCACAGCGCTCAAGGCACGGACGGCAGAACTGGCCGCCGAGGCCAGAACTTCCGAGGAAGGAAGCAGCTCGGGTGACTCCAAGCCGTCGCCGGGACCAGACAGCAGAACCGGCTGCCACTTCAGCCCCTTCTGCTGGTCCCCGCTCACCTCTGGCAGTGCTCTCCGTCTGAACACCTCTCTACTGCCGCTACTCCTTAAATTCCGACAGGGCGCTCAAGGGACCAATTGAGGTTACTCGGCTGTGGGAATTTAAGGATTTGCGGGAACCAACTGACATGAGTGAAGCCGGCGAGCGGCAGGTGAGAGGTGATCAGTCGGAGAGCACTGCCAGAGGTGAGCGGGCCGGCAGAAGGCGGTGAAGTGGCAGCCGGTTCTGCTGTCGGGTCCCGGCAGCCGCTCGCAGTCACCCGAGCTGCTTCCTTCCCCGGAAGTGACGGCCAGTTCTGCTGTCCGTGCCCGGTGCACAGCGGCAGCAGTGAGTGAGTCTGATATGATCTCCGACACCCTCCTTCTCAACACTCCTGCCCTCCCCGCATCTTTAACCCCTGGCACAGACTCTCCACATGTCGTGAAATGAACTCTCCCTCCATATGGTCCCTTGAATTAGTATTGTCATTCAATTAGGTGACAACTGTTTCAACGTCCCGGTGTGCCAACGTTTTTCCCACCATCTCTCCACCTGCCTTCATCCTCTGTCCCCCGCCCATTCAGTAATTAAAAAATGAAGGAGATTTAGAAGCTTTGGCCAAATTGAATTGTTACTTATTTTTATTTTTAAGCAGAGAACAATCTGCGCATGCGCGGTTTAAGATTTTATTAAAAAGCTGCCTGCCCAGCTTGAATAATTACTCACGGCACGTGCCTGCCCCAATACCATATGCTCTAATTTTAGTCACCAGTCTCCTGTGCGGGACCTTATCAAAGGCTTTCTGAAAGTCTAGATACACTACATTCACTGGCACTCCTTCATCCATTTAACTTGTCACATCCTCAAAAAATTCCAGAAGATTAGTCAAGCATGATTTCCCTTTCATAAATCCATGTTGACTTGGACTAATCCTTTTACTGCTATCCAAATGCCCCATTATTATATCTTTAATAATTGACTCCAGCATCTTTCCCACCACCGAAGTCAGGCTAACTGGTCTGTAATTCCCCGTTTTCTCTCTCGCTCCTTTCTTGAATAGTGGGATAACATTAGCTATCCTCCAATCCACAGGAACTGATCCTGAATCTATAGAACATTGGAAAGTGATCACCAATGCATCCATTATTTCTAGAGCCATCTTCCTGAGGACCCTGGGATGCAGTCCAATTCGGTCCAATTAGCCTACCCAATACTATTTCTCGCCGAATGAAAATGTCTTTCAGTTCCTCTACCCCTTAGATCCTCTCTCCTCCAATACATCTGGGAGATTGTTTGTGTCTTCCTTAGTGAAGACAGATCCGAAGTACCTGTCATTTCCTTCTGCCATTTCCTTGTTACCCATAATAATTTCACCCGTGTCTGCCTTCAAGGGACCCACATTTGACTTTGCTACCCTTTTTCCCTTAACATTTCTAAAGAAGCTTTTACTGTCCTTTATATTCCTGGCCAGCTTCCCTTCGTACTTCATCTTTTCAGCCCGTATTGCCCATTTTGTTTCCTTCTGTTGTCCTATGAAAGTTTCCCAATCCTCTGGCTTCTGGCTAATCTTTGCTGTGTTATACATCTTTTCTTTTAGATTTATTCTATCCCTAACTTCTCTTGTCAGCCATGGTTGCCTCCTACTCCCCTTAGAATCTTTCTTCCTTTTTGGAATGAAATGATCCTGCATCCTCCGGATTATGCCCAGCAATTCCTGCCATTGCTGTTCCACCATAATTCCTGCTAGGATTCCTTTCCGGTCTACCTTGGCCAGATCCCCTCTCATGCCTTCATAATCCCCTTTGTTCAACTGCATCACTGACGCTTCTGATTTAACCTTCTCCTTCTCAAATTGCAGATTAAAACTAATCATATTATGATCACTACCTCCAAGCGGTTCCTTTACCTCGAGTTCTCTTATCCTATCTGGTTCATGGGACAACACTAAATCCACAATTTCCTTTTCTCTGGTCGGCTCCATTACGAGCTGCTCTCAGAATCCATCTCGGAGGCACTCTACAAACTATTTTTCTTGGGGTCAAAGTAAATTGCTCATTCTCATTAATGTCCAAAGTGAAAATTATTCCTAATATGCAAAGTAGAATATACTCCAATGATCAGAAGGCCTTCAAACAATTGACTTTAAGAATGGTGTTAAATGGGGAAAATTCAATATTTGAGTCCCAGAACAGTAATGCAGTAAAGTCAGCTGATACGTAATTTGGGCATAAAGTGGACGTAATTTGACCGTAAGTTGGTCGTAGGAAAGGTGATAACTTTCCTATGAATCCCACAAATATATAGAAATTACAATCTACCAGTGAAAGCGGTCAAAATAAAAAAATATGGAATTCATCCGCAAATAAGAGGGAAATTCTCTCAAGGCAATTAAATAAGTATCAAGAAAACATTTGAACTATATTCCCAGATAACTCAGTGTTCTTGTATAATTGGAAGCATCTTCCCTGTTCTGCAATTTAAGTAGCTAACTTTAGAAGGAATGAATGTATTTAGAAGAAAAACAATTTATTTCGCTTCTTGATACTCAGTTCACTTAACTCCCTTCCTCACATCCTTTTTGTTTGGAATAGTGATTCCAAGCAGTGCTCGTGTTTCATTGGTCTTATTAATTTTGTGCTTCAAAAAACAAAATTTGTTGTTGATTTATCACTTGGTGTTTTTCTTCATTTGTGTCTCTCGATACAATTATTTTTAGTTTAGTTTAGAGATACAGCCTGGAAACAGGCCCTTCGACCCACTGAGTCCGCACCGACCAGCGATCCCTGCACGTTAATATTACCCTGCATACACTAGGGACAATTTACGCATACACCAACCCAATTAACCTACATACCTGTACGTTTTGGAGTGTGGGAGGAAACCGAAGAACTTGGCAAAAACCCATGCGGTCACTGGGAGAACGTACAAACTCCATACAGACAGCACCTGTAGTCGGGATCAAACCCAGGTTTCTGGTGCAGCAAGCGTTATAAGGAAGCAACTCTACTGTTGTGCCAACATGGCCGCCCTTTTTGACTATATTTTGAAAAATGTATTCAGCAGTAGAAAGCAGACATGCCTCTCTAAGCATCTAAATTAATCTTGCCTTCCAATATAAAATATTACAATACCTTTTCAAATTTGTATGCACTTTGGCTAAAAATGTCAAGCATGATAAGCCTTTTTTCTGGTGCGAAGTTGAAGACATATGTATATGCCTCTTACCTTATGGAAACAACTCAATCCTAGAAGAAGACAGCAGAAAGTAATACTCTACCATTGGCTGACGTTTACATTATGATGTGCTACCAAATGTATTCTGCATCATATTATGTATTGGACAAGACCCATTGGACAGACTTTGAGTGAGCAGTTATTGTTTTTGTTCTCCAATTATACTCACTGATGTTTTGTTCAGATTTGTGATCTTGATGACAACCCCAGGAATGTTTCCACGTGGAATATGGGTCTGAGGTTGTAATTGCTTGAGCAGTAACATTCCAATTATGTCTGCTGTGCTGTGTATTACACAATTGAGATCATCATGCTTTCCTACAAAAATAGAGAGAAAAACAACAAGAGCAAAATTAACATTAAAACTATGTTTATTCATTTAATTAAAGGTTTTCGCTCCTTACTTTTTAATTGCCACAGTAGTTTTAGCCATTGTTTTAAGTATTTGGCAGCAATCTGAGTGTGAATGTCACTTAATTCCAACTACTCATATCTAGGCAAATATTACGGAAAAAGTCGCAGATGCTGGAAATCTGAAATAAAAGAACCAGAGAATTCTGGAAGCATTCAGGAGGCCAGACCATCTCTACAGAGAGAGGAAAAGCATCCATGCTTCAGATCTGTGACTCCTTGTGTGAACTGGAAAAGAGCGAGAGCACATTAATTATCCATAGTAGAGAAGGTGGGGATGGATGGGTAGAACAAAGGGGACATCTCTGATAGGTAAAAAACAAATGAGTTCATGTGCCAGTTCGAATTAGATTCTGCTTCTTTTTGTTGAGTTGCTAATGGCAGGGCTGTGGGACATATCTGGCAGGAAAGACTACTAATGTAAGAAGAATTGTTAAGCCAACATTACAGCTGGCAATAACACCCAGTTCTGATACAGATAAAAAGATAATTACTTAAAGTTAGAGAATTCCATCTTGGTGGGATGTGAATGGATAGAGGCATCTGAGGAACGTAGATACAGAATATGATGAAAATATTAGTTATTGTCAGTGATACAGTTATAAAGTGATACAGTGTGGAAACAGGTCCTTCGGCCCAACTTGCCTACACCGGCCAACATGTCCCAGCTACACTAGTCCCACCTGTCCTTGTCCCAACTACCTCCACTGACAGCTTGTTCCATACATCCACCATCCTTTATGTTAAAATGTTACCCCTCAGATTCCTATTAAATCTTTTCCACTTCACCTTAAACCTGTGTCGTCTGTTTCTCGATTCACTTACTCTGAGCAAGAAACTCTGTGCATCTACCCGATCTACTCCTGAAGGCCAATGTGCCAAATGTCTTTTTGACCACCTTATCTACCTGTGACAGCCTTCAAGGAAACATGCACCTGCGCTCCTAGGTCCTTCTGATCTACAACACTCCCCAGAGCCTTACCATTCACTGTGTCGGTCCTGCCCATGTTAGACTTCTCAAAATGCAACACTTCACATTTTTCTGTGTTAAATTCCATCAGCCATTCCTCAGCCCACCTGGCCAATCGTTCAAGATCCTGCTGCAATCTTTCACAACCATCTTCACTATCTGCAAAACCACCCACTTTTGCATCTTCGGCAAACTTGCTAATCTTGCTTGTATGCTCTCATCCAAATCATTGATATAGATGTCAAACAGTAACGGCCCAGCATTGAACCCTGAGGCACACCACTAGTCACAGACCTCCAGTCTGAGAAGCAACCTTCTACCACTCCCTCTGCTTCCTTCCATGAAGCCAATTTTCAATCCATTCAGTTATCTCTCCATGGATCCCATGCGATCTAACCTTCTAGAGCAGCCTACCATACGGTACCTTGTTGAATGCTTCTCGACTAAGCCCACGGCCCTACACTCAGTCCAGCCTTACCATCATGTCTGAATCACAGAAACTGAGCAATACCAAAGCCAATCGATCCAAAATATCCCTGCTGATGTTCAGAAGTTTAGCAGAGAGGAACTTCATACATAAATTCACAGCCTTATCTCACACCTGAGAAAAAGCACTTGCCACAGGACTTCAGATAATTTGTACTGTTGACAAAGATGGAGGATCAATTCAATTGCGGTAATTAATAGAGGTGAGTTCCTGTCATCTGCGGCTGTGGTCTATCTGGAGGCATGATGGAAGCGATCACCATGTAACAACTCAAAAAAAATGTAGGATGAAGCATCAACCACATGGTCTGTTTTGACTAAGCAAAAGGTTTTGCCATCGTCAATCAACAACACTGCCAGATCTTTGCGCAATGATAATCATGTGCCCGAGTGGGTCACTCTTCCCCTTGACTGCAGTGTCCTCTTGCAAAAAGACCTTACTTTCAAAATGAACCCCCAATTCCGATAAACAATCACAATTGCATCTTTTACTTTCAACTAAGAGGTTGTTTTGCACAACCCTTTCCCATCAGACCCAGGCAATTTGGCCTTAGGTCCCTTTTTTCTTCTATCTGAAATCTATGTCAGCTGTCAGGAGCAATTTTAAATATGAAAAATCATGGTCAACACACAACTTTTGGTTAAAATGGATTATTCTTCATTCATTAGAGTTTTGGGCAGGTTGACAGTTTCAATCCAATTGCACATTCACAATGCGATACATTTTAGGTGGGAATTACAAACTTTAAAAATCTCATAACTCCTGATCCCAGTTCAACTCGGGGAAACTTCATTTTGACATGAAATGCCATAAATATGCAAACAGGTCATTTAGCTATGCTTCTGCATCTCAGGGCCTTTAATGAAATATTTTTTGAGTATTGGCATTTTTTAACGTAAGAAACAACTTAAAAATAAGAAACAGTATTGTAAATAATGCACATCTATGGACAAGCAAGGGAGGTAGGAGAAAGGAAAGTATGATTTGATCAGAAAATCATTCTCTCTCTCTCTCTCTCTCTCTCTCTTTCTCTCCCTCTCCCTCTCCCTCTCACTCATTCTCACTCTCTCTCTCTCACCCTCGCACCCTCTCTCTCTCCCCCTCTCCCTCTCCCATTTAACATTAAATGTACATTTAAGTCCATTTCTGGGATTGCCGATCACAAAAAGTCTCGTGTCCAGTTGCTTCTACAAACACCCATTCAGCTGCCCAGAGTCACTGTGTAGCAGGTCTTGTTAAACTGTTGGATATGGATACGGCTTGTTCTAGCCTCTCTCTCATGGTGGGATTTACACACAATGGAGGGTTTCATCTCATAGTCGGAAGGCAGCTTTCCCTTTGGGACATCCACACCAGGTAAGGGTAGAGTCAATGTGTAGGTCTGAAGCGAGTGCAGGTTGCTGACCGTAGACAGCAAATTGTATAGATTCCAAGGGAATTCAGTGAACTGAAGATTCAGCTGGAACATATTTATTTAAGAGTGAGTTGGATGTGGCTATATTTAAGAGTGAGTTGGATGTGGCCCTTGTGGCTAAGGGGATCAGAGGGTATGGAGAGAAGGCAGGTACGGGATACTGAGTTGGATGATCAGCCATGATCATATTGAATGGCGGTGCAGGCTCGAAGGGCTGAATGGCCTACTCCTGCACCTAATTTCTATGTTTCTATGTTTTAACATATTTAAAGTACAGGATCAGCCATGACCTCACCAAATGGTTGTTAGCTGAAAGACTCATACTTTTTCTTTCTGCTCCCATTTCTGAAGTTCTATCATTGTTTGTGGAGGCTTGTTATGTACGCATTGACTGTTACATTACTGTTGTAAATTACTGAATCAATAACATGTTCAACTTTATATGGTCATCCATATAAATACTGAGGCTACAGGAACAATCAGCAAATAATACTTGTGTTGGAAGGAACTGCAGATGCTGGTTTATACCAAAGATGGACACATAAAGCTGGAGTAAGTCAGAGGGACAGGCAGCATCTCTGGAGAGAAGGAATGGGTGACGTTTTGGGTTGAGACTGAGGAAGGGTCTCGATGTTTGGGTCCATGTTATTGATTCAGTAATTGATGTAATGTAACAGTCAATGCGTACATAACAAGCCTACACAAACAATGATAGAACTTCAGAAATGGGAGCAGAAAACAATAGTATGTCTTTCAGCTAACAACCATTTGGTGAGTTATTCCAGCTTTTTGTGTCTATCTTCGGCAAATAATTCTTCCTGGCCTCAAAACCTTTAGTGCACTTTAAATGCACTTCAAGAGCATGATGGAATATACATGACTTGCCTGGCAGATCCAACAAGACCATAGAATTTCAGCACCATCCAGAACAAATCTGCCCACTTGGTTGGTACCCTATCAATACTCTGAACTTTCATTCCCTCCACCACATGGATAAGGCTTTGTCTGCAAAATGCACCAAAGTTACTTGTCTAGGCTGCTACACAACAGGTGCTCACTCCTGATGCCTATCATCTAAAATAATATGTTCTGCAGCTACATGGAAAAGTCACTGCCTGTGGGTTCCCCTACATCAAACACCATCATGAATTTGAAATATATTGCGGTTCCTTCCCTGTTTAAGGTAAGTTGCTAATCCAGGAGCATCCCCTCCAACAGCACCATGAGACAGCCTGCAGCAGAAGCATTGCAGTGGTTTCAGAAGGTAGCTCATCACCCATCTTATCAATGCCTTTAAGGATAAACAATAGATGCTGGCCTTGTGAATGATGGCCAGCTCCCCAAAGATAAATTAAAGGAAAACATTTCAAAAATACTTCAGTGACTCTAATGTTTAAGAAAGAACTGCAGATGCTAGAAAAATCGGAGGTAGACAAAAGTAGTGAAGAAACTCAGCGGGTGAGGCAGCATCTATGGAGCGAAGGAATAGGTGACCCTTCTTCAGTGACTCTAATATGCTTTTGGGGGTAATGCAGCCATCAAAATGAAAGACTTGTTTTTACTGAAGGGTCATATTTCTGAACCCAGGTATGAGCTGAGGTCAGCGAGTCGTTGATGACGTAGAGATACGGCGTGGAAACCGGCTCTTCAAGCCAACGTGCCCACATCGGCCAACATGTCCCAGCTACACTAGTCCCACCTGCCCGTGTTTGGTCCCTCCAAACCTGTTCTATCCATAAACCTGTCTAACTGTTTCTTAAATGTCAACAAAATAGAGAGAGTACAGAGGAGATTTACTAGAATGTTGCCAGGGATCCAGCAACAATGTTACAGAGTAAGGTTGAACAAGTTAGGTCTTTATTCTTTGGAGCGCAGAAGGTTAAGGGGGGACTTGATTGAGGTCTTTAAAATGATGAAAGGGATAGACAGAGTTGACGTGGATACGTTTTTCCCATTGAGGGTAGGGAAGATTCAAACAAGAGGGCATGACATGAGAATTAAGGGACAGAAGTTTAGGGGTAACGTGAGGGGGAACTTCTTTACTCAGAGGGTGGTGGCTGTGTGGAATGAGCTTCCAGCGGAAGTGGTGGAGGCAGGATCAATTTTAACATTTAAAAGTAAAGTGGATAAGTATATGGACGTGAAGGGAATGGAGGGGTATGGTCTGAGTGCAGGTAGATGGGACTAGGGGAAAACAAATGGTCGGCACGGACAGGAAGGGCGAGAGGGCCTGTTTCCATGCTGTAATTGTTATATGGTAAATGTTGAGATAGCCCCTGCCTCAACTACTTCCTCTGGCAGCTCATTTCATACACCCACCACCCTTTGTGTGAAAAAGTTGCCCATCAGATTCCTATTAAATCTTTTTCCCTTCACCTTAAACCTATGTATGTCCTCTGATCCTCGATTTACCTACTCTGGGCAAGAGACTGTGCATCGACCCAACCTATACCTCTCACCTTTTTATACACCTCTATAAAGCAGTGAGACAGTAATGGATGTAGAATTAAAATTGAAATAAGGCTGATATGTTGTTATCTTTGGGAAGCTTTTAACACAGTAAGTATATGCAGGAATGAGTACACATCTGCTGATTTAATGAACATCTCCTTGTATGAGGATAACATAACAAAATACATTTTATATTTCATTTTGTAGGTTTGCTTTCTGTCAGCACAATCTCAGGCTGACCTGGAAAATTGTCGTGCACTGGGTTTAGATTTTTCCTGCATACTATGGACTTGCGTAAAATTCAACCTGAAGGCTATTGAAATTCTGCAGTAGTTGAACTTCACCAGTAGGTGCTGCTAGAGTTATTACATTGATCAGTATCACTCTCTAGTGGTAATTATACCCCATGATAATTTAACCCAATAGGTCCTCTCTAAAGACTTTAAATTGGTGCATTCAATCCAACAGTTGTAACCAAAATTCTCACCGTCCGACTGGATTTTTTCCCCACATGTTTGGGACATTCCCCATTGTCAGGGTAAACAGTTACAATGTTACATTGTCAGCCTGCAGATCATTGGGGCCACAACAAAATGGCAACACCTGCTTTTGAGAGTTGAGATTGCTTTGAATAAATAAAGGCTTTTTACCATGGGAAATTGGATCAGCCTCCATAAGCTGCATTATAAAACAATTATCTTCAGTACAAGAACAGCCCTAAAGGCAAGAAACCATTTAAATGAAGGTACTATATTATACAATTATGAAAGATACTACAATACACAATTACAACAGAATCCTATTTTACACTGATGCTCTGTAGTGGCCAGATTTATGTAAAATAGGATTACTTACTGTAATACCAAGTAGCACCCTAAATCAGAAAGCAGTCAGCGACAAATGAAACTTGGTTCAAGATTTGCTTTGACTGACAATTACTACAAAATGGCATGTCTGTATTTTTTCACTTGAAAACACTTGAGCTTTTTATCTTCAACCTAAAATTGCACCTATCAAAATGGGTGAATAATATGTTCCTCTGGCATTCCATTGACCACTATTTTAACATAGTTAGTAGGGCATTGAGTGTAAAATTCAGGAAGTCATCATGCAGCTTTATAGGGCGTCAGTAAGGCCGCATTTGATGTATTGTGTGCAGTTCTGGTTGCCTTATTACAAGAAGGATATGGAGGTTTCGGAAAGGATGCAGTGGAGGTTTACCAGAATGATACCTGAATTAGGGGGTATTAGCTACAGTGAAAGGTTGGACAGGCTTGGATTGTTTTCTCTGGATTACTGGATTTTGCAGTGAGACCTGATAGAAGTATATCAAATTATGACCCATATCCTCTCCATCACCAAGACTATTTACCTTCACCTCCATAACCTAGAATATATCTACCATTGCCTCAACACATCTGCATGTGAAATATTCTTATATTTAGAAGAGCTATTCAAATACACTCCCAGCCAAACTAGCAAATTGCACCCTCTACAACATCTGTTGGCTGTAACCCAACTTGCATCACTGTGTTCATCCATCACTCGTGTGATTACTAACCTTAACTGGGTCCATTCAGCAAAGCTTCCATTTTATGTCTATTTCATGTTTAGAAATCCATTTTCAGTTTTGACTCTCACTGCCCCGGTGAGATCTTCTAACCCTATGACCTTGGTCCAAAACCAATTCTTATACTTTAATGATCTTTTGTCGTTTCACTACCACTGGATTTTCCTTCAGCTACCTTGGCCCAAAGTTCTTGAAATCACTCCTGAAACTTATCCAACTCACTTTTGTCCTTTAACATGCCCTTTATAGTTTAGTTGACCAAGCTTTTAATCACCTTCTCTAACATCTCCTAACATGCCTTATAAGAACATATGGAATAAAAGTTATTATCTGGAGACTGGTTATAAGAACATATTCTTTGTTTCTATATTCAAATGTGCTCACCTTTCATGTAGGTTATCAATAAAGTTGATTGAAAATCATATGTGCACAGTGACATTAATTTAGTTTAGTTTAGAGATGCAGCGCAGAAACAGGCCCTTCGGCCCACCGAGTCCGTACCAACCAGTGATCCCCGCACATTAACACTATCCTACATACACTAGGGACAATCTACATTTATACCAAACCAATTAACCTCCAGACCTGTACATCTTCGGAGTATGGGAGGAAACCGAAGATCTCGAAGAAAGCCCACACTGGTCACAGGGAGAACGTACAAACTCCGTACAGACAAGCACCCTTAGTCAGGATGGAACCCGGGTCTATGGCGCTGTAAGGCAGCAACTCTACCTCTGCGCCACCTTGCCACCCTCTAGCATTCTATTGTATTGTTGAGTAATCATTTTGCTGTACTTTCTCAGTTCAAGGCATTGCTGCTAATGTTTTATATTCTTTGTGTAGTGACCATGCCAATTGACCTTTTATTTAGGTCTTTAAATTGAACTTTTAACTGGGCATTGAGTTTGTCAGCAGCTCCAAGCTGTTATTGCACAATAATTGAGTCCACTGGCGTTAAACTGCTCACTGAGAAAAGGATTAAAATCATTCACACTTCCTGCTTCAATAAATGGAAAGTCAATGAAATGGAATACAACCCAATACTTTGGCAGAATAAAGTGAATGTGAATAAGAAAAGGATATTAAGAATTGTGCACAAAAATGTAAAAATAGGAACAGAAGATCAAGAGGTCCATCACGATTGTTTCACCATTCAATAAGGTAATAACTGATCTTGATCTGAATATATTCCCATCTGATTGCTATAGACCATGACACCACAACAGAATAGAAATCGTTTGATAACCATCACATACCTGAAATGTTCACATTGTTTCTCACTACAGTTGCTCTTTGACCTGCTGAGCATTTCAAGCATTTACATTTTTGTTCGACATTTTATGCCTTTGAAATATATTTTGAAATACAGTCGTTGTTATAAAGTGAAAAATAGTTTACTGCGTAGAAATTCAATAACCAACATTGTAGTCAAAAGTTGACCTTACCTTGAAGGAATGAAGATAATATTGATAACGTTAATATTGTCTCATGAATCCAGAAATTTTAAATTTCTTGGAAGAAACACGTTTCCTTAGATGATTTCTATATCAGTTGCTCCATACCTCTATATCAGTTTCTCATTAGACACTCTTTTTGGTGCATTAGGGTGAATTTAACACATTGAACACTCCTAGGAAACAATGTTTAACAATGGACTGGAATCCGTGTACAGTACGTTACTTTGCTTCAGTTTGATACTTCTAATCCCCCATTCAGCATGGGACGGACACCAGCTCTTCTTCCTTGACCCACCAATCTAGCTCACAATCATGCAATGCCTATGCCCTGACCCCTAACCCTTTACTTCTGAGATATTATGGACACCTTGACCACAACTTTCCAATATTTACCGTGCATCAATGCCCTTAAGTTTGAAGACTTCATATTCATAGACTCAGTGGCTAACCTAAATGAGTGTGCCAATGCCGTCACAGGCTTCATCTCCCTCCTCCACCTCAACTTATCCCAGGCTCCAAACCAGTCCCTCTCGGAGTGCTTCCCTTCCTCTCACTGAACCTAACATCAGACTAATGATATTTTAGTGTTGGCGTGGTTGCCAGTATAATGCACCTAAATGAGCACACTAACATTTTCAGGTCATTAATTTTTATGTGTAAAGCACAGAAAGCCTTGACTGAGTGTTACACACACTAATTATAAGCTGTTGTTTTTGATAATGTTCTCTGATTTGGCAGCCATGTGTCTACAGAGAAAAATGGTGGTCAATATTATTCTTGGATTATTATTGGTCCCCCACATAAAAGGAATCTCAGAGTTGTGGATGTATGTCATTCATTAGAATCCAATTTGCCTCAAATATTTGTAACTGATAATTATTAAGTTTTTAATGGTCCTTTTATGATATGCGTGTTAATTCTTAGAAAGGTCATCAATCATATTCATTACCTATGATGATTTATTACGTCAGGTGATCAAATCAATCCAATAAACGCAGTATATTTCTCCAATGTCTCTGTCCTGGGAGACTTCATTGAACAACATCATCACCATTTCGGAGGTGATGGAAAAGATATCAATGATGCAATGTGATGTGGAACTGAACAAAATGTATAAACCATTTTACTGATCACACACCCTCCCAGCTCTAAAGTGGACAGCACCAAGGGCAATTACTTGCAGTAATACAGCATTGATAATACATTCAAATAGTTGATGACATTACAAAAACAAGAGTTGGAAGAATATACATAAGATGTGATGTAAACTATGACAGGAAAATAAGTTTCGGGTAGGTTATGGAAGATGTAAAATGAATGAACCTTGTTAATAATAGAATTCCACATCAAACAAAACTCCAGCAGGACTTATGAGAAGCCTAGATTTCTGGGCTTCATAATCTTAAAGCCACACCTTATCTCCCATCTCTGAGTAAAGATGCTGCTCTCAAATTCCAGCTTGAAATCAAGATATTCAAACATTCATGTACACCAGGAAGGTGCATCTTCGATGAAGATTTCTAAAGAAGAGGTTCGACCCAAAACGTCATCCATTCCTTCTCTCCAGAGATGCTGCCTGTCCCGCTGAGTTACTCCGCCATTTTGTGTGCATCTTCAAAGCCCTGACTGGTACAATTTCTGCTGATGCCGGTGGTTGCAAATAATGCTTTTAATTTTCTTCAATGCTTGTGCGAAAGCACCAAAGCTCTTTCCTCCACACAACCCAACAGCATTCATGGAAAAACTGGGATTGAATAGATCAGAATTTCTGAGCAGGTATGGAAGACCCACAGCCATCTAGAGATGGTCATCTTTATTCAACTCCTTGTAGACAGAAGTTAGTCTTCTTTTGGAATAGTGACATTTACATTTTACCTCAGTCAGTGCCGGCAAATTTAGAAATTGTGTTACTGTCATGTCACGTTGGGCTGCACAATGGTGCAGTAGTAGAATTGCTGCCTTACAGCTCCAAAGACCCAGATTTTATCCTGACCACGGGTTCTGTCTGTCCAGAGTGTGTATGTTCTCCCTGTGACCTGTGTGGGTTTTCTCCGGGTGCTCCTGTTTCCTCCCACACACCAAAGACGTACAGGTTTGTATGTTAATTGACTTTGGTAAAATTGTAAATTGTCCCTAGTGTGTACGATAATGCTAGTGTATGGGGATCGGTGGTTGGTGTGGACTAGGTGGGCCGCCAACATTCTATCTCTAAAGTCAAAATTCAAAACGGCAGTTAGTCGTCTTTTGGAGCAGTGAAATTTACGGTGCTGGGGTTCTAGAAATTCTGTCACTAACCTGTTTTTCTTCAGCACTAGGCAACATAAATCTCAGTCTCCCAGGACATAGACTTATTTTTGGTGACATAAATTCAGCCTCAAAAAAGCATGGGCATGTTTTAGTTTCCTGTGAGACTTTCTTTGGATTATTGACTGTGAGATTAGATCACATTGCATCAAGAGCATTGCATTGGTCTTGCTGAGCCTGCACCCTTCTACATGGAACCTTCTAGATAGCTTAGCAATGCCATGCATGCCCCATTTTACTTCTTACGTGCTCTGCTCTTCTCAAGGATCTAATAATGTTTTCACCTCTATTTCCGAAGCTCACCCTGGCCCTGATCTCCAGACTGTATAACCCGGCTTCAAAAATCGATGGATAGGTACATGGGATTGGGATAGAAACATAGGAACATAGAAAATAGGTGCAGGAGTGGACCATTTGGCCATTCAATATGATCATGGCTGATCATCCAGAATCGGTACATTATTTCTGCTTTCTCCCCATATCCCTTGATTCCGTTAGCCCTAGGAGCTATATCTAATTCTCTCTTGAATATATCCAGTGAATTGGCCTCCACTGCCATCCGTGGCAAAGAATTCCACAGATTCACAACTCTCTGGGTTAAAAGATTTTTTCCTCATCTTAGTCCTAAATGGCCTACCCCTTATTCTTAAACTGTGACCCCTGGTTCTGGATTCCAACATCAGGAACATTTTTCCTGCATCTAGCTTGTCCAATCACCTTAAAAATGTTCTATGTTTCTATAAGTTCCTGGGGTACGCAATACTCCAGCACCTGGAGTATTGCGTACAGTTTTGGACTCCTAATCTGAGGAAAGACATTCTTGCCATAGAGGGAGTACAGAGAAGGTTCACCAGACTGATTCCTGGGATGGCACGACTTCCATATGAAGAAAGACTGAATTGACTTAGCTTGTACTCGCTGGAATTTAGAAGATTGAGGGGTGATCTCATAGAGACTTAGAAAATTCTTAAGGGGTTGGACAGGCTAGATGCAGGAAGATTGTTCCCGATGTTGGGGAAGTCCAGGACAAGGGATCACAGTTTAAGGATAAGGGGGAAGTCTTTTAGGACTGAGACGAGAAAATCGTTTTTCACACAGAGAGTGGTGAATCTGTGGAATTCTCTGCCACAGAAGGTAGTTGAGGCCAGTTCGTTGGCCATATTTAAGAGGGAGTTGGATGTGGCCCTTGTGGCTGAAGGGATCAGGGGGTATGGAGAGAAGGCAGGTACAGGATACTGAGTTGGATGATCAGCCATGATCATATAGAATGGCGGTGCAGGCTCGAAGGGCCGAATGGCCTGCTCCTGCACCTAATTTCTATGTTTCTATGTTTCTATGTTACAGCTGCACAAAACTGGTAAGGCTACATTTGGAGAATTACGTACAGTTCTAGTCACACTGCAATAGTAAACATAGAGACACAGGAAATAGGTGCACGAGTAAGCCATTCAGCCCTTCAAGTCAGCACCGCCATTGAATATGATCGTAGCTGATCATCCAACATCACTTCCTGCTTTCTCCCCCTATCCCTTGATTCCGTTAGTCCTAAGAGCTAGTAAGGATGTCATTAAAATGAAAAGGGTGCAAAAAAGATCGACGACAATGTTACCGGGTCTGGAGGTTTGATTTATAAGTAGAGGATGGATAAGCTGGGTCATTTTTCCATTGAGCATACAAAGCTGGTGACCTTATAGATAAGTTGAATGGTCATGGTTTTGTCCTGAGAGTAGTGGAGGCTAAAACTAGGGGGCATAAGTTTAAGTTTAGAGGGAAATATTTGAAATGGACCCAGGAAACAACTTGTTCACACAGGGGATGGTGTGTTTATGGAATGAGCTGTGAGAAGAAGAAAGGCAGGTGCAATTACAATATTTAAACGGGTAAATGGATAGGAAAGGGTTAGAGTGATATGGGCCAGGTGCAAGCTGGCTGGACTAGCTTGGTTAGGCTACTTGGTCAGCATGGATAAGTTGGGCTGAAGGATCTGATTCACTGTTATATAGCTCTATGAATGTAACTTGGTTGGCATGGACAAGGTGAGCCAAATGACCTGTTTCCAAGCGACATAACTCTTTGGCTTTCATACATAACTGTGTAGCAGAGCCCAGGATTCATGGCAATTACAAGTTAGTAATAATGAAAAATAGTGCATTTTTATTACAAAAAGCAGATATGAGATAAACAAGAAAAGTGTGCATTGGCCAGTACCCAATATATCTTCATAAACAAATAAACAAAAACAAATGGCACGAGATAAAGTGTGGTAAAAAGTCCTTTACTCTGCTCTTAGTGAGCAGTGAGGATGATGGTCATATCTCACCCCAATAGCTGGTGAGTTTAAATTCAAGTAACTAATCAGTTCAGGAGGTGGCTGGTGATGGAGAATAAATTTGGGTTAGCCTCAATACAGTCATAGTGTCATAGAAACAGGCCCATTTGGCCCACCATAAATATGTTGACCATCATATCTATTTATCCAAATCCCACAGTGCCTTGCTCATTCAAGTACCTGTACAGATGCCTCTTAATGTAATTACTTTTGTCATTAGTAATGCCATTACTATTCCTGCCTCCACTACCTCCATATGGTCTAGCGGTTAGTATTCCTGGTTTTCACTCGGGCGGACCGGGTTCGACTCCCGCTATGGGAAGTGACTTTTTTGGGCAGCACTGTGGTGCAGCAGTAGAGTTACTGCCTTACAGCACTGGACACCCGGGTTCGAACCCAACTAAGGGTGCTATCTGTACGGAGTTTGTATGTTCTCCCCGTGACCGCGTGGGTTTTCACTGAGATCTTCGGTTTCCTCCCACACTCCAAAGACATACAGGTTTGTAGGTCAATTGGCTTGGTATGTGTAAATTGTCCCTAGTGTGTGTGTAAGATAGTGTTAATGTGCAGGTATCTTTGGTCGGTGCGGACTCGGTGGGTCGAAGGGCCTGTTTCTGTGCTGTATCTAGAATGTTGCCTGGGTTTCAGCACCTATGTTACAGAGAAAGGTTGAACAAGATAGGTCTTTATTCTTTGGAGCGCAGAAGGTTAAGGGGGGACTTGATAGAGGTCTTTAAAATTATAAGAGGGACAGACAGAGTTGACGTGGATAAGCTTTTTCCATTGAGAGTAGGAAAGAGTCAAACAAGAGGACATGATTTGAGAATTAAGGGACAAAAGTTTAGGGGTAACATGAGGGGGAAATTCACCTCTCAGGTCCTCTTTAAATTTTCTGCTGGTCACCTATCCCTCCAGTTATAGACATCACTATCTGCTCTATTTATGCCTCTCATAACTTTATACGCTCTATCATGTCATCTCAGCCTATTTGCTCCAGAGAAAACAGACCGAGCAAACGTTTGTACAGCCATTACATGATTCTCTGACTTTTATATACAATGCCTTTCCTTATATCTCAAGCCCTCCAATCCAGAAAACATCCATGTAAATCTTTCCTGCACTCTCTCTAGTTTAATCACATCCTTCCTAATGATGTCCATATCGAGTGAGTGAACATAAATAAAAATAGGGAGCAACTAAGTGATCCCAATTTGGGAATTGGAGAGTGCATGGAATGTGATAGGTTAATAAGCCATTGGGAAGGAATAAGCTGCAGTCAGAAATAGCGCAATGAATGTTGATTCCAACCCATCAATGATTCAGGAAGAAGGAGTGCAGAGTATCAATTGAAAGTCACAATTAAAACCAGATTAAGCAATCTTTACCAATGTTTTAAACTTCTAAACAGAATGTTCTTTCAATTTAATTTGATTACCATAGTTCCATGTACATTTGCCTGAAGTGGAATATAAAGTATTCAAAAAGTAATTTGTTTAGGAAGATATTTATATTTTACTAAACACTGAATTAAAAAATAATTTTAAGTAATTAGAACATCCGCACTGACTAAATCATAACTGGTGAATAATAAGGTGTTAAACTGACCCATTTAGATGAATAAGCAACAGACTAACATGCATAAATGTGAGAATTAGATGATTAATGTGCTGAAGATTTGTGCACTTCAAAACTCTAATGTTCATAAAACAAAAAAAAACACAATAAATGTTACAGATGCAACCGAACTAGATTGTAAGGTGGGAAAACATCAGCTTTAATTAGAGGCACCTGCTTCAGTATTTGGTGGCAGCAATGGCTGACATTACAGTGTTGCTTATGATGGCAGCCCAGATCTTGCTGTATCACTAAAGGAAAGCCAATTGTTGCCTGTATCTATCTTTTTAAAAAGTGACGCAAAGAACAAGCTTAGCACATCGACGTTAAAAGGAGCCAAGGAAAATAAAAGATGGGCAAGCACAATTACTTTTAATTTAATGAACTATTACTGAAAGCTGTGGACCTTTCAGTAATAGTTCATTTGGGATCACAAATTCACTTCTCACCATGAAGTGCTGCGGTAACTCAATGTGTCAGGCAGCATCTCTGGAGGACATGGATAAGTGACATTTTGGGTCGGGCTTCTTCAGACTCAATTCATGTCAAATATAAGGGGAAAGTACACAGTAAATGGCAAGATCCTGAGATGCTTTGATGTAGAGGGATCTTTGGGTGGAAGTCCAGATCTCCCTGAAAGTGGCAACACAAGTTGCAGGGTGGCACAGAAGGCATGTAGCATGCATGCTTTCATCAGTCGAGGCATTATATATAAAAGTCAGAGAATCATGTAATGGCTGTACAAAAGTTTGCTTGGGCCATATTTAAAGTATTGTGTGCCATTTTGGTTGCCCCGTTGCAAGAAGAATGTGGATACTTTGGAGAAGGCGCAGAAGATGTTCTTCAGGCTGTTGCCTAGATTAGAAGTAATTAGGTATAAAAACAGTTTAGGCACACGTGGATTGTTTTCACTGGAAAATTGGAGGCTGGGGGAAGATCTGATAGAAGTGTATAAAATTCCAAGAGGCATAAAATCTGAATAGACCATTGGAATCTTTTTCCCAGAGTAGGAATATCAAATACTGGAGCGCATAACTTTTGGGTGAGTGTGGAAACATTGAAGTAAAATGGTGAAGGGGAAGTTTTACATGGACAATGAGAGGTGCCTGGAATGTTCTGCCAGGGGAAAGGTGGAAGCAGGTAAGATAGTGATGTTTGTAAGGTAAGATAGTGACATCGTAGACTGAAGGGCCTGTTCCTATACTGTACTATTCCATGTTCTGAAGGGCGTTACCATGTTGAGTTGGAGAAACTTGCTTGTACCTAAGCTCCTGAGAGCTAAACCATCTAGAGCTATGCTCCGAACTGGGTCTTCCATGGTGGCCAGAAATTGGGGAGATAACATGAAATGTTCAATGGGGCAAAATGCAAGATAATTCTGTACCTTTTATTGTCAACCTTTTAATCAACATTTGAATCATAATTTCAAAGAATGCCTTTAGAAAACAGAGCAAGGTCTCCCGGATTCACCTTTTTTGAATCGCTTGGGGCTCAGAGTGCACAAAGAGTGAAGTACAGAGTCCAAATAAACCGTAAATCAATGAAAATTCTAAATTTAACATAACAATGGAAAACACCGGGAAAGGTCAGGTTGGGGGAGTTCCACCCGCCACGGCTACCATGTAATCCCGTGCTACCTGCTCCATGGTCAGATAGTCGGTGACTAAACCGTCTCCCCCACCTGGTTTGCCAGGTGAGGAGGGGGCTGTGGACCCCCAGCAGGACCAACAATAAGACCTGTCAAAGGGCAGATGAGCTTCTGGTGAGCCAACGGCCATCCACACTTCAGTGGAAGTTGCGATCACTGTCGTACATTGCATTGTAAGGAGTGAAGAAAAACATAAAATGTAATTCTTCCCTCTCCTTGCTTCTCAACAGCGAAGTTCTAACTAGGAAAGCACACAGCGCAGTGGCACAACTTGTAGTGCACCCGTTATCAGGATCGAACCCGGATCTCTGGCGCTGTAAGGCAGCAACATTACCACTGCGCCGCTGTGCCTGCTTAATGACTAGTTCTTAATATTAATTTTCTTCTGATTAAATAGGAACTCAGGTAGGATAGCAGAGTGTTTAAATGACAGCTGTTATTGTAAGTTGAAAAGCAGCAGAACATGGGGTCTCAGGGAAAAGTATGGACATTTTGGACATACTCTTCACCAGAACTGGGTTACTGCACAAAGTAAAGGTCTTAAGAACTAATAGACTGGCAGAAATGAAATGAAAGACATATATGCAAGAGGAGAAAATGAATGAGCTGTAATACGATCGGGTGGTGAGCAGGAATAAAACTGTGGAGTGATAATCATGCATGAGAAATAAAGCCATGATGAGCAAATGAATTACCTTCCAGCATTACATTCACAATCTTTGCCCAACTGAAAATATTGGCTCAGTACAATTTTGTGGTTGTTATGTTAACATGATTCTATAAACTTTTGCTATGGTATGGTGAGATTTACCACAGATATTTACCACAGATGTATGCTTTCAACAGAAAAGTGCATGGTGAGCTAGCGTGTTTTCCTGCTTTTCCAGACTTTTCTCAAGACGTCAATGTCTCCAAAGGGCAGCCAATTGGAGTAGCAACAGTTGTTTGAGTGTTTTATCTGACTTTGGGGTGCACAGCAGGGTTGTGGACCCTTCAGGATAGTTATTCTTATAATTGCTCACTTTGATAAGGCTGCATGTCACAGAAGATCCAACTCAGAATATAAATAATGGCATCAGAAAAGCTTGTTCATTTATTTCTTAGTTGCTCCAAGTTTGCCTGAGTTGCAAGTGGCACATGCTCTGTTTGCATGGAGAGACAGTATGTTACGAAACTAGGAATACATTCTGCACCATGTGAACATAGATAGTGTGCAGTTTATAAACTGCCATCAAAACATTTAACATTGGATTACCATCTTAAACTAATGAGAGTGATCAGCTGTTTACAATATTATTTTGATAAAATCCATGTCGCTTTTTTCTCCTACATTATAACTGTAGTGACATTTCAGAAGATGTTCAGTGGCTATAAGATAAATTTCAATGCTCTTTTTGGAATCTAGGCATCCCTAATTGTCCTCACAAAAATTGTAGTGAGCCACCTTCTTGAACTGCAGCTTAGTGGTAATGGTACAATTGAGTCTCTCACTAGACCATTTCAGGGTGTAGTTAACCACCTTGTGGTGAAGTCACATGTTGACCAGGCCAGGTAAGGAAGGCAAATCTCTGCCATGAAAGAATGTTAGTGAATCAATGGTGGTTACATTACATGAAGACAATTAAAAAAAAATTATGAATAAAAGTTAAATTCCATAGCTGCTACTGTGGGATTTGACTTTGCATTTTTGGGTTGTTAATCTGAACCTTTGTGTTACTTATTCGGTAACAACTGCTGCACCAACTGCACACAAAAAGTATTGACTGTAAGGAGAAGAGGAATGGAGGACAACAAAGGATCTAGCTTTTGAAGAATGCTGCTGATTCAAGACTTCCTTGCATTATAGAAACATAGAAACATAGAAAATAGATGCAGGAGTCGGCCATTCGGCCCTTCGAACCAGCACCACCATTCAACATGATCGTAGCTGATCATCCATAATCAGTACCGCGTTCCGGCCTTCTCCCCATATCCCATGATTCCGAAGCCCTAAAAGCTCTATTATCCTCATATGCTTCAAATTATCCAAACTCTAAAGATCATCCATGTCTCAACGAGACTGTCTCTCAGTCTACTATTTGTGTCTATTTTATTTGGTTTATTTTTGTAGAACAGCCCTTTGATCGCAGAAGCAGACCGAGGAAATTTTCTTTGCACCCACTCTAAATTAAGTAGATCTCTCCTTGGATAAACAAAACAAAATTACATGCGTGGTCTCCCCTAATTTACTTATAATTGCTGCAAGATTTTATTTATTTTTTTACTCTAACCTCCTTGCAATTAAGGCCAATGTAATATTTGTCTTTATAATTGCTCGCTGCTAAGTGTAAAGGCTAAGTAAGGAGAGAAAGCACAGTTTCAAGTTTACAGCTTCAAGCAGTGCTGCAGGAGACAAAGCACAGAAAACATTCCTAATTGGTAACTCATCCCCTTTCCGCGAAAGTGTCTGGAAACTATTGCAAGGTTGCTGATTCATTCACATTGAACAGTTGAAGATAGATTGAACAGGGAAAATAGAACTGTATAGCATAGCCCCACAATATCCATGCCGAATATGGTGCCATTGACATGATGTTAATCAAATGTTGCTGCTTCTTTTTGCTACCTATGGGCAATACCATTCAGTCCCAGGGACAAATGTCCAACACATGCTGCTAATGTTTCTTGCTAAGAGCGGGACAATGAAATGGTGATAGCTCCGCCACACATTTCGTTCAGTCAGTCAGTCAGTCAGTTTAGCTTATTTACAGTATGTAATACATGATAAGGGAACAACGTTTAGTGCAAGGTAAAGCCACCAAAGTCCGATCAAGGATATTCCAAGAGTCATCAAAGAGGTAGGTAGTAGTTCAGCATTGCTCTCTGGTTGTGGTAGGATGATTCAGTTGTTTGATAACAGCTGGGAAGAAACTGTCCCTGAATCTGATGGTGCACATTTTCACACTTAATATTTTCTCAAGTTTTCTTACTGTTTAGGAGCCAGTGTGTTAAATTGTGATGAATGGTAAATAGTGGCTGGATGCTAACTTTATTATTTTATTTTCATTTTTGAGTTCAAGGTGTTGTCATAAGATGAGCTTTTATTTGCTATTAGACTAAGTGGGACCCGTTGGGTCCCAGTCACACAGGAGGCCTGGTCCCCCAACGTAACCCATTCTCCAACACATTATTTCACCACTAACCCGTTCCCCCAACGCAACCCATTCCCCCAACGCAATATTCCACCACTTACCCATAGCCCCTAACTGTGCAGCCACGGCTCATTTCCCCTCATCCCCCAGCATTCCTTCCCCCTCCTCTTCATGTGTGGGAAGGGATGAGGGGAAGGAGTGGAGGGGGGAGGGAAGGGGAGTGTGTGGTAATAGAAACATAGAATCATAGCAACATAGAAAACAGGTGCAGTAAGAGGCCATTCGGCCCTTCGAGCCAGCACCGCCATTCATTGTGATCATGGCCGATTGTCCCCTATCAATAACCCGTGAGGGGGGGTGTGGGGTGGGAGGGGAGGAGGGGAGGGGGGGTGTGTGTAGGTGGGGGAGTGTAGAAGGGGGGAAAAGGTGGTGTGGTTGTGGGGTGGTGTGGGGGGAGGGGGGGTTGTGGGGGCAAAGGGGGGTTGTGAGGGGGGGAGGGGTGGGGGGCGGAGAGTGTGGGTGGAGGGGGGTGTTGGGGGGTCGGGTGGGAAAGGGTATGTTGGTGGGGGGAGGTGTTGTGGGCTGGGGGGATGTGGGCGGGGGGATTATGGGGTGGAGATGAGGGTAAGGGGGTTGTGGAGGGAAGGGTTGTGGGGGTTGGGGGAGGGGTGTGTGGGCAGGGGGAGGGGTTGTGGGGAGGGGTGTGTGGGCGGGATGAGGGATGTGTGGGCGGGGGGGGAGGGGTGTGCGGGCGAGGGAGGGGTTGTGCGGGGAAGAGTATGTGCGCGGGGAGTAGGGTGTGTGGGTGGGGGAGTTGTGGGGGCAAGATGTGTGGGGGGAGGGTGGGGAGGGGTGGGGGGAGGGCATGGGGGAGGGGTCAGGGGGGTGCAGGTGGGGTGGAGGCGGTGGGGAGAGGGGGGCATGGAGGTGGGGGAGGGGTTGTGGACGCAGGGGGAGGGAGGTGTGGAGGCGGGGGAGAAGGTGTGGTAGGGGGGGGTGGGGTGAGAGCTCATAGAAAAGACGGGGGTTGTGGGGGATAGGGGGGTATCACAGGGGAGGGGGGCAGAAGCCAGCGAGCGGGACCAAAAGGGAAGGGGCTGGACGGCTCACAGCAGGCGATGTGGACTCACAGCAGGCGCTGATCGCTGGACATTCTCCTCCACCAGGATCAGAGTCTCCGTTTTCCTTTTGGAGACATCTCCGACTGCGAACCGGGCTGTGCCGGGTTGGGCCGCTTCCGGTCACTCCGAAAATTGTGTCTCGTTGGAGACCTCCACCGGCAGTCCAGAGCGTCCCTCAGCTTCAGTAAAGAAGCAAAGGCGCAGGAAGGGGCGGACCGTCCCGCGGAGTGACAGGAGAAAAGACAAATCCACATGGCTACGACTGGCAGGAGAGGAACATTTACATTAGTCCACCGATCGGAACAAAACCTGGTGCAATCGCAGCAGAGGAGAACGGCGAGTAAGCTGGCGAAAACACGTAGATCTATCACGTAGCGTTTTTGCACAAATAGAATGACTGCGCAAACCGGAAGATACCGTAGTACGGGAGGTGTAACAACACTGCATTTTATAGATTATACCATCTATACTGCCCAAGTGGTGGAGAGAATGGGTTGTCATTCCGAGGTACAAGCAGACAAAGGGTGTCTGATAAGCAGAGAAGAAGAGTGAGGTGTAAAGCCAGAAGAAGGGATTTACATGGTAGGGGACAGTGGGAAGGGGAAAGAAGAGGGATTAAAAAGAAATGAGGGACTCAGGAATGGTAGATGAGTACACAAAAGAGGAAAAAGGTTCAGGAGCTGTAGAAACATTATCTTCAGGTTCTAGAATGACCTTTATCATTAACCATACCTTCTTGAACTAACTCTGACTACAACACAACCTCGGCACCAAACCACTTTACACTACTAGGGTTACTTCCCCTACTTTAGTATTTACACGATCATGGGCCTAGTTTACCTTGAATAACAGTAATATATTGTACATTTTATTTTATAGTTGTATCTAATGAGTCTGTAAAGCTGCAGCAGGTAGAATGTCATTGTTCCAGTTCATATGTGTACAAAAGGAGCAGGGTGGGAGATAATGTGAGAAATAGATGCCTGTGAGGGTGGTCTCCACAAGGAGGGGATTGGAGGGTATTACTTGAAATTCGAAAATTCATCATTCATACTGTTGGGTTATGTTAAAAGGTTCAAAGATTTCAAAGGCCTGTTTATTGTCACATGTACCAAATAAGGTACAGTGAAACTCGATTACAATACAGCCATACTAAAAAAAAAGCAACAAGACACAAAACTACATAAAAGTTAACATAAACATCCACCACAGCGGATTTCCCACATTCCTCACTTGGATGGAAGGCAAAAAAGTCTAATCTTCTTCTCTCTTTACTCTCCCACGGCCAGGGAAGTCAAACCATCCGCAGTCGGGGCGATCGAATCTCCGGCAGCCGGCGATCGAAGCCCCCGCGTCGGGGTGATCGAAGCATCCCGCGGCTTGAAGCTCCCGGTCGGTCCCAAACCAAAGGATCGCGAGCTCCATGATGTTTGAGTCCACAGGCTCCCATGGTTGGAGCTCCCGAAGTCGGTCCCCGACAAGAGGCTGCCAACTCCACAATGTTAAGGCCGCAGTGCAGACAGAGATACGACGTGGAAAAAGTTGCATCTCCATCGAGGTAAGAGATTTTTAAAAGTTGCCCCCAACCCGCCCTCCCCACATAAAACAAGTTAAAGAACATTAAAACATACATTTAACACACACTGTAGAACAAACAAAGAAGGAAAAGGACAAGACAAACTGTTGGCGAGGCAGCCATTGCGGCGCCACCTGGTGGGGTATTATATATGTAAAATATGATTAAACAGAGACCTGTCGTGTCTCTCAGGGGAATGGTGACATTTTCATGGTTCTATTTCAAACAAGAACACATGAATTATCCTTGGTGTCCCAGTGAATAATTAGCACCCAATCAATATTTCTAAAATAGCTATTGTGATCATTATCATTTACTGTGCACAAATTGGCAGCTGCATTTCCCATGGTCACGATGCTTCTGTATTTATTCTAGTTTCTTCAGTCAACAACATTTTTAGCACTGTAGGTTTTTTTTTAAGTAGTCATAGCAAAACCACATAAGCTTAGATACAAAGTAGATGCAAGGTTTAATAATAAACTATTAAAAGGCAAGTTTTAATCAGTTCAACAGCAGACAATGAGTCACAATTGTAATCAGTCCAATTTGTTTTGGATCAAATAAAACACCATAGAAATCAACAAATAAAGAAGAGAAGCAAAGATAGATACAAAAAGCTGGAGTAACTCAGTGGGACAGGCAGCAACTCTGGAGAAAAGGAATAGGTGTCTTGACCCGAAAAGTCACCTATTCCTTTTCTCCAGAGATGCTGCCTAACCCACTGAGTTACTCCAGCTTGTTGTGTCTATCTTCAGTTTAAACCAGCATCTGCAGAAATAAGAGAACCAATCAGAGGAGAAAGGATTAAAAAAAAGAAAAAGGAGGGATAAAAGCACAAAATTGGAGGAGGGATTCAGTGTCGCCTCCCCTGATCAACGAAAAAATTGGAAAAGGGTGATGTTTTGCTGAAGGTGGGGAGCTGGTCCATCGTGGGTCCTGACCTCCCCAACTTCAAAGGGATCTACAAGAAATGCTGCCACAAGAAGGCAGCTAATATAGTCAAAGATCCACACCACCCTGGCCATGATCTCTTCCCGCTGCTACCATTAGGTAAAAGGTACAGGAGCTGTACAACCATTACCATCAGGTTCTAGAATGGCTTCTTTCATTAACATCACATTCTTGAACTAACTCTGATTACATCACAACCTCTAGACAAAACCACTACGGACTTTACACTACCATGGTTACTCTCCATACTTTAGTATGGAGAGTAACCATGGTATACCTTGAATAGCAGTAATATATTGTACACTTTCTTTTATAGTTGTATCCAATGAGCCTGTAAAGCTGCAGCAGGTAAGAATTTCATTGTTCCAGTTCATATCTCATGCATATGACACATAGACACTCTTGACTTGAAATGGGTACTGATCTGATGGTGAAATGGACAATAGGACATCTTCATTGAAAGACAGTTGTAGCTTCTCTTTTACTCAAGGGATTGAGAAAAAATTACGAGATCCTACGCAAAACCTTTGGTGTGAATGTATGCCTGTAGAAAATTCAAAAGCCAGGAAGAGAAGCAGGGGAAGAAATAAATAAAGGGATAGAAGTGGGGGAGGGAGGAAGGAGGTTGCAACTGCACCACTGTGGAGGTGACAGACCTAAAGGTGTTTGTTTTAACATAAGGCCACCTTTCCAAGTGAGTGCACATCTGATCCATTCTCCATGAATATTTACACATTAATTATTATGGGTGTTTTTTGTAGCTTGTGCCATAGCAACACAATTTCCACTGCATAATGACTGCAAAATGACACTGCGTAATATTATCTGTCATTATGGATACTGTAAAGGAAAGAACAAATGCTGTAGTTGTACAAGTGACTTTATTAATAATATTATGTAATTAACATGGAAATTATTTTGGATACCATTTATTACTGATTGAAAGTTTTTTTTAAAATAAGTAATATGCCAACTTGGCACAATTATCTGTTAAATATAAACAAACATCATTCAAATGATACAATGTTCTACCCAATAATTTATTTGAAGAGAAAAAAAAATGCTGCTTTTCTGACCATTGTTAAAAGTTACAATGCATGGGATTTAGTTATATAAAGTAAGTTATGGAAAATGACATTTCTTTCTCCCAGTTGGGAATGGCAAATAGACAGGTGGAGTAAGCTAGATTGCAATGTGTGGCTGATACTATACTGAATGATCAGGGAAAAAACGAAAACTTTTGGTGTCTTTATCAATTACACCTTCCTCTGTCGATCACACTGGGGAGACTCTCCTGCAACACAATTTGGTCCATAAGAAGCAACAAAGTTGCGGAACAAAATAACTTTTGGAACTCATCACATCAGAAATGAATAAGTTAAAACAGTGGTTTGATGTCAACACATTGTCTCTAAATTTAAGCAAAACAAAGATTATGCTATTTGGAAAACATAAAACAAACCCTCAAGTACAATTGAAAATAGATAACATAAGTATAGAAAGAGTATATGAAAATAAATTTCTTGGTGTGATCTTAGACCACAAAATCTGCTGGAAACCACATATAAACCACGTCAAAGCAAAACTGGCAAAGTCTATAGCAATATTGGGAAAATCAAGACACATTCTGGACCACAAATCATTACATACTCTGTATAATACACTCATTTTGCCATATCTGAGTTACTGTGTGGAGATATGGGGTAACACCTACAAAACCAACCTACAGCCGTTATGTACATTACAAAAAGAGCAATAAGAATGATCAATAACGTTGGATATCTTGAACATACTAATTTATTATTCTTAAAGTCACATACACTGAAGTTCACCGATCTGGTTAAATTTAAGACTGCACAAATCATGTACAAAGCAAGAAATAATTTACTTCCAGGAAATATACAAAAACTGTTTATGGAAAGACAGGGTGGGTATAATTTGAGAGGGGAACATAATTTTTAAAAAACTCGATGTCAGAACAACTCTTAAAAGTATGTGCATAGCAATCTGTGGGGTGAATTTGTGGAATGGTCTGGAACAGGAGATAAAACTTAGCACAAACATAATTCAGTTTAAAAAGATGTACAAAAACACTTTTTAAAAAGGATATTGGGATGAGGATAGGTGATTGTGAGTGGGATATTTGTTATACTGATTGTATTGGGAAGGGTGATTATATATGACTAAGGGATACTGTATAGTATATGAGGGTTTTTTCTTTTCGTTTTTCTTTTTTTCTCTCTTTTTTTGTATGGCTTTGTAAATATTTGATTAGTGTATAAATGCAAATAATTTGGTGTACATATAGCTGCTGGTGTACATATGGTGTACATATAGCTGCTAAATTTGTATAAGATAATTATAAGCAGTTGAATAAGGGGTGGGAATTAATAAGCTTTGGCTTCTTCCTGCTCCTTTTCGGACACATACAATTTCATTTATTTATAGATACTGTTTATGACACATAAAAAATATTCTTGTTTTGTTTTTTGTATGGTGTTTCACACTTGCTTTTTATTCTTGTATTCTGTTCGAAATAAAGAATTAAATAATAAATAATAAATGTTTTAAAAAACGTTACCTTATTCTTTCTATTGCTCCAAGACAATTGTTCTTCCTATTACTGAAAAACATAATCAGTCAAATGGAAACCGCAAATCTGCTAACTGCAAAGCTGTTATCAGGCAACTTGAATCATCCTACCACACCCAAAGAGCAGTCTTTGACTACTATCTATCTCATTGGCGACCCTCGGACTATCCTTCATTGGAGATAGACACAAAAAGCTGGGGTAACCTAGCGGGACAAGCAGCATCTCTGGAGAGAAGAAATGACTGATGTTTCGGGTCGAGACCTTCTTCAGACTAGACTTTGCTGGCTTTACCTTGCATTAAATATTATTTCCTTATCATGTATCTGTACACTTTAAATGGCTCAATTGTAATTATGTAATGTCTTTCCGCTGACTGGTTAGCACGCATCAAAAGCTTTTCACTGCACCTCGGTGCACGTGACAATAAACTAAACTAACTAACTAACTAACTAACTAACTAACTAACTAACTAACTAACTCAAGCATTGACATAAAACTACAATAACAGTCCAATGATTGCCTTCTCTATCAATGCTCCTCTTCATTTATAGAATCCAATTAAAATGCGTGAATGACTGAGAGATAAGGCTCTTTGTTCAATGCTGCAAAATAATGGGCCAGATCTTCTGGATAAGTGCAGGAACTTCCACGTGAAAACATTAGGATTTCTCTGTCTCCTTTCTTTCGTTCCTCTGCCGACTGCCACAATGCTATTTATTGCTCACTGATGAGTTGAGACTACAATAATTTGGCTCATTTAATAGAAAGATTAAATGAGAACTTACCAGTTTGAAGTTTGATCTTTATTTTATGAGGAGTTACGTTGAGGGATTACGTGAAGACCCCGCCAGCCCGCATGCGCGACATTCTTCAAAGCAGTGGTGTGAAATCACAGATAACAGGTTGACTAAATATATAGTAAGATAAGAGAACTAAAATACCAGTTGACCTTTATATAGAGGGTGGGAGCAGAGGGCACGTATTCCATCAACGTAACTCCTCATAAAATAAAGATCAAACTTCAAACTGGTAAGTTCTCATTTTACTTTGGAGTCACGTGAGTGACTACGTGAAGATTTCAAAGCTCTGTGATTTCATGCCGTGGAGACGAGTCCATGCATCACACACTGCATCAATGAAGAGTGAATTTTTATAATGCATTCAGACATGACATAGGTATAGACATGTTGATGCTATTAATGGACAAATAATATAATAGTAACCTCCCTCAACTGGGAGGAATTATAAAACAGACCTAAAATAGAGTTGGCAAATACCCCCAGTCTGGCAAAGGGTATTTCTAAATGTTTGGAAGATCGTTCGTAAGACCATCCTGCAGCCGCCAGGATGTGGTCCCGCGGAGCGTCCATCCCCTGCTGCTGATACAGTTGCAGCCTGGGTGGAGTGACTTGTATGTCAGTGTTCACTCCTGTATCCCAGAACTCATATTAACCACCTGGAGATGGTCTGTAGTTATATTTTCTTATGAGGCTTCATGTGACTAACAATCATAGCTAGTTCGGAGTCTCTAAGGCTCTAGTGACCTTAACATACTAGTGTAGATGTGTGGCCACACACAACCGAAGTCCATGGGATATGCCAACAATTCTAGTTTGAGACCTAATGTCCCTGGTGTACTCTGCAGATTAAGTCATAACATAAATGTAATTTCCCTGCAGAATAATCATCCTGTCCAGTCACGGCTATGCAAAACCTGGACCCGTTGTGCTGACTCAGCGCCATGAGCACAACCACTTGGTTAGTGAGCCAAGGACAGGGATGTTCCAATGTTAACATCCCATATCTCCGCATACCTGGCCTGGAGGGTTTCGAGTTGAAGATACCCTTCATATCTAGATATCAGAAGGTGAGACCCGACAGAGTGCATTCTGCTCCCCGCAGCCAATATGCTGAGAAGGCACATTTGGCACAGTAATGGCACTCTTAATGATTATCAAACCGCATATAGAAACTGAACTTCAAGACGTCAGTCATCCGTGTCAACTTATATGTTAACAAAATACTTCCCTTCTCCTATGAGGGAAGTACTGCTTATTTGGTGCCATCCCTGCAATTGCAGTGAGCACGTCCATAGTTTGGTTTAACAATCCGAGCCGCAGGTGCGGTCTTCCCAGTCTGCATGTCAATTACTTGATTTATGTATGCAGAGGATGATTTCCCGAGTCATGACTAACCAGCAATTTTGTGCCTCTAAATAACCATATAAGGTTCTATCATCATTCGCAACATCAGCGGGAATCATGGCTGTATAGGCCAGTCAGGCACCATGAAAATGCCTGAAGCAGGAAATTGCTGAATTTGCAAGACCCATCTGATAAGGTAAAATGGAGGGAGACAAAAGAGCATTCTTCCCCAGTGTAGCGAGAATGCATCCATCACCACTGATATGCCACATTTTTTGCAACTGGTGATTGAGCCTGGATGCAACATTTCGATCTTTAGGTGTTCCATCGAGCCCACAATGTCCTTAAATACTTGCGATCCAACATCCATTCTGTGTTGTCACTGCATTTACATGATGATGCACCAATGCCAAATGAAGTTAGGTAAACTATTACCGGATACTTTGACCTGATTGCACCCATGTGATTAACATATAACAGCACCAGAGTGTATCAAGTTAGACTTGAGCATGCAGATAATGCATATTCGTACAACCTTTAATCCACAGAATGCATAATTGGTAACTCATGCAAATCCATCCGCCTCCGTAAATGAAGATGGTATTAGTAATTATCCATCTTTGTGCAATAGCATCAGTTAGTAATTAACTGACGAGTTACTGATGAAGGTTAGTGGAGCAATGCTAAATACTCTTTGTCCACCATGGTGACTTTGATAGCTTCAGCTGGGAATAGCATAGGTCTGGTAGTAATGACCTACATGGTACTTGTAAGCTTGCTCCTTTGCACGCTGAATAGCTCTGATGATGCAAAGACGCAAATAGCACAGTTGGCAATCCCAGACAATTTAATAGAGTTAAAGGTAATCCTAATACTCAATAATTTCAGTTGGTATCAACTTAAATTTAACTGGATGGATGAGAACCCAATTTCTGAAATATAGTTTGTGGCTGATACCCCTGATTTGGCAAAATACAGCGTTTTAGAACATCATCCAGATAGGCCATAACAATAGCTTTCAGCTCTGAGCAGCCGAAGCACTGTTTTTAATAATTTGGCAAATAGCCTGGGGCTGGTTAGTCCATTTTGCAATGCTTTTGACTGTATCATTGTCCCATCCAGCTAAATTTCAAATATCTTCGGTGAACCCTGTGAGTGGAAACGGTTCCTCTGTTGTTAGACAGTAATGAAGTTTTCTATTCAGAAATGTCTGTGGTGCACATGCGAGTTGAACAGGTATCTTTCATTGTGACAATGAGCGGCCCGCAACTGCGGCCTGTCTTGAAAGCCAACTCTGTCTTGCATACAACAAGTGTAAATTTACCAACTTGTAAATGGTCCACATGCCTCAAATGCCAGAATGAACCAGACCCACCTACCTTCATGGTTATTGGTGGTCTTGTTAAAAAATGAAGGAGATTGAGAAGCCTTGGGGAAATTGAATTGTTACTCATTTTTTATTTTTTACGAAGAGAACAATCTGCGCATGCACGGTTTAAGATTTTTTTTAAAAACCGGCTGACTGCCTACCCTGAGTAATTACTCACGGCATGTGCCTGAGATGTATATACTCATACTACTGCGCAATTACTTGTTTAATCGTAAGTTCGCCCTTCGGAGATACCAACTGCATTTAGTTTTCTCTGTATTGTACACTGCACAATGACAATTAAAGATTGAATTGAATTGTGGTAAGCCCAAAGGCCCCTGGTGTGGGTTCTAATTCCGTTCCAGATTTGGAGAGTAGGATTGCTGGGGTGCGTGGACCCAATTCCCCCACGGTCCCCGCGGCCGGGTTTCCCCAAGCCGGGTTCACCCCGCGGCCAGAGTCTTCCCGCATTCCCTGCAGCCGGGTTTCCCCGAGCCGGGTTTACCCTGCGGCTTGACTCCTCTTGTCCCGGGTTCCCCGCGGATTCCAGTTTCCACGGTTTACCACAGCCAGGATTCCCTCCGCGGTCCCTGAAGACGGGATTCCCCGTGAAGTCTGTGGTGGGGTTCCCCCCCAGAGCCGGGCATCCCCGCGATTCTCACAGCCGGGATTTCCCCGCGGTATAGGGGAATCCATGATATCTCCTGCAGGAACTCTATCAGAGCTTCCTGCAAGGAGAAAAAACAGACCTGGAATTAAGTTGAAAAACTTACCTTCAGGTTTGAAACTTACTGCTGGTGGAGCGGTAGATGATATGTCGCGCATGCGTGCTGGCGGGGTCTTCACATAGTCACTCACGTGATTCCGAAGTAAAATACAGGGTTAAGTTCCAAAGTACTTCACAGGATCATTATCAAACTAAATTTGACCATGGGGATATTGAAGAAATATTGGGGTAGATGAGCAATCAACATGAAAAGAAATATACAGGGAGATTAGGTAATTTAGAAAAAAAACACACGTTTGGAGACTGCATGGTGAAGAACCAACCATTACTTGGAGAATGAGTTGTAGAATGATTCGGTTCAAGGAAACCCAAGAGGCCAGAATTAGAACTGTGTAGCTATCCTGTAGGATTAGTAGGCCCCCCTCGGTCATAGCTGACCATGGGTGATGTATCCCAGTTGTTGGCTGCTTGCTCCAAACCTCGGCTAGAGCAGCGTCGCTTGTGGCTGAAGAGACCAATGCGGGAGTGACAGTCTCTGTCACAAAGGTCACATTTGTATGTGGTCTCTGGTTTGTTGAAGTTGCTGCGCTCCTTTCTGTGCGCCCGCTTGTCTGCTGCTGCTTTCATCAGTTTCTCTTCCCCCGTTTTGAGATGTTGGTTCAGGGTACCTCTCCACCTCTCACCCAGGACTCCACATCGATGTCCAGCCGCTTCATATCTCTCTTGCAGACATCCTTGTAATGTAGTTGGGGGCAGCTTTTAGGATTATTGCATGGACAAATATTACAGGGGTAGGGATCAGTGAAATAATCGAGAGACATGAAAACAGGGAAAATATTTCAAGTAATATCCCAATATTTTGTGGGAAGAAAATCCTGTTCATCCATTGCTGGATGTCAGGCAAGCAGTCAATGGAGGAGTTGCAACAGGTGGCAGATGAATATCGTTAGTCGGCCTGGGCAACTTCTGCAGTGAACTAATTTCTTTAGTTCAGTTTAAAGATACTGCCGAAACAGGCTTTTCAGCATAACGAGTCCATACTGACCAGCGATTCCCGTATACTAACACTATCCTACACACACTAGGGACAATTTACAATTATACCAAGCCAATTAACCTACAATCCTGTACGTCTTTGGAGTGTGGAAGGAAACCAGAGCTCCCGGAGAAAACGTCACGGGGAGAAAGTACGAACGCCGCACAGACAAGCACCCGTGCGTAGGATTGAACCCAGGTCTCTGGTGAAGTACGGCAGCAACTCTACCACTGCGCCACCGTGCATCCTGAGGATTGTCAGGGCTGAGCTCCAATGTGCAACTTCAGCTCTGTTGGGTTTACCATCCAGTTTGCAATGATTTGGAGATCTTTTTTAAATCATAATTTTCCAGAGATTTCCAGATATTAAACAGAGGTTGAGTCGTTGATGATGTTGTAAGGGAGACATGATATTCGTAAGCCATATCTGATAAACCAGGAAAAAATAGACAATAGGTGCAGGAGTAAGGCCATTTGCCCCTTCGAGCCAGCACCGCCATTCATTGTGATCATGGCTGATCATCCCCAATAAGTACCCCGTTCCTGCCTTCTCCCCATATCCCCTGACTCTGCTATTTTTAAGAGCCCTATCTAGCTCTCTCTTGAAAGTATCCAGAGAACCTGCCTTCACCGCCCTCTGAGGCAGAGAATTCCACAGACTCACCACTGTGAGAAAATGTGTTTCCTCGTCTCCGTTCTAAATGGCTTACTTCTTATTCTAAAACTATGGCCCCTGGTTCTGGACTCCCCCAACATCGGTAACATGTTTCCTGCCTCTAGTGTGTCCAAGCCCTTATCGTATTTGCGACAAGCATGTACTTCTCCCAATCCCTACACCACACTTAATTTTGTTCATTAATCTTCACGAATAATGGATATAAATGCTTCACATTCTGTAAAAAATATTGCATGCTTGAGCGCACATTCCACATGTGCTCACGACCGCCAGGTGGACAAGCTCAGAGTACCACCTCAGTCTCTGAACGGCTGAATGTAGTGTGAAATGACATTAATGGTGTGAGGTACATTTTACTGAATCCTCAGAATTCACCTTGCTTGACAAATAAAAATGTTTTTTTTTACCAAGCAGTGGTGCTGGTTTCTGACGGGCACGGTGACGGACGCACCACACATCACTGCAGTTTGTTCTACACATTAATGATTTGGATGCTATGTCGTAAAATTGAAAATGACTCAAAAATTGGTGGTATAGTAAACAGTGAGGAAAAGTATCTAAAGGGCCTGTCCCACTTGGCCATTTTGCTGGCATTATATTAATGTCGCCAAAAGATTTTGAACATTTCGAAGTCCAGCGCGACAAAATAAATGTTGGAAAACTTGAATTAAAAAAACGCGCGTCATACGTCATCACGTCACGTCACCACCGTGTCATACGTCATCACACCGCGTTACGCCGTGTATTCTTCGGTGACCTGATACATCAGTCAATGATGTCGACAGTCACCGAAAAAATCGCTAAGTGGGACAGGCCCTTAAGTTTGCAACAAAATCTCAACAGTTGGAAGCTGGGGCATGGTATGTCAAATGGAATTTGACATGTGTAAGGTGTTGCACTTTGGGATATCAAACCAGGGCAAAGCTTACATAATAAATGGTTGAGCTCTGGATGGTGTTGCAGAGTAGAGAGATTTGAAAGTACGGGTTCTTTGTTCCCTAAAAGTGGCGAGTCAGGTGGCCAATGTGGTGTAGAAAGCATTTGGCATGCTTGCCTTCATTGAGAAGGTTTTTGAGTACAAAAGTTGGCACATCATGATGCTGCATAAGTCATTGGTGAGACTACACTTGAAGAACTGTGTGCAGTTCTGGTTGCCTAGCTATTGGAACAATGTAGATACAAAAAACTGCAGTAACTCAGCTGGACAGGCAGCATCTCTGGAGAGAAGGAATGGGTCATTGATTTGGAAAAGGTGCAGAAGAGATTCCTCAGGAATTTACCTGGGTTTGAGGTTTGATTTAAAGGGAGAGATTGGTTAGGCTGGTGATATTATTGAGGGGTGATATTATTGAGGTGTATAAGATCATGAGGGGCACGGATCAAGGGAATACTTAATCTTTTTCCAGGGTAAAGGATTCTAAAACTAGAGCGCATATGCTCAAGGTGAGAGAGGGAAGCTTTAAGAGGGACCTCAAGGGCAACATTTTCAATCCAAACATAGTCCACATCTGGATTGAGCTGCCAGAGGAAGCCATGCAAGTAGATACAATTATCATTTTTAAAATGCATTCAGACGAATATATGGATGGAAAGTGTTTCGAGGGCTGTGGTTCAAATGCAGGCAAATTGGCCTAGCCCAGTATGCCTTCTTGGTTGATATGGACAAGGTAGGCCGAAAGGCCTGTTTCAGGGCTGTACAGCTCCATGACTCCATGACTCTGTGGACCTTTTCCATGCATCAAAGAGCATTTTGACTAGGATGAATGCTTGATAAATATTACAGCATATTTAACAAATTGCTGGTACAAAGAAAAGTGGGACTAATTGGACCAAAGAGTAGATTAACTTTCAAAAGCAGATAATAATCTTAATGTTTAATTGTTCTAGGATACATAAATTGAATTTCTGCTTTGAAATGTGATTGATACAGTAAGCAATGCAAATCAAACATATTTTGACAGAAATAGTAACAATCCTGAGAGAGAGAGATAGCTGTAATTGTCCTAGTGTAGACGTTATATTAATTATAGGAATGGAAATGATTGAGCTATCTTGCATTGGATGGAGCACTTAATATGAGCGATGCCAATCCATACTGGGGAGACTTTAAACTAGATCGGTGGGGGGAGGGACACAAATAGAGAAGGCAAGTAGTCCATTTGTGAGGCAGGAGGCAGCGAAGAGAAGCAGTCAGACACAACAATAGGGAGGAAAGAAGAAAAAAATAACAAACGGAGAATAAGAAGTGGAGGGTTTCTTAAATGTGTGAGAGAGACAGAGGGGTGTAAAATGAGGATAGGAGCAATAGGTAGCAAGGTGAAAAGTGGCAGGCAGACAAATCCAGGGCAAAAATCTAAAAGGGCCACTTTTCAACATAATTATAAAAGGGCCAAGAGTGTTGTAAAAACAAGCCTGAAGGCTTTGTGTCTCAATGCGAGGAGCATTCGTAATAAGGTGGATGAGTTGAATGTGCAGATAGTTATTAATAATTATGATATAGTTGGGATCATGGAGACATGGCTCCAGGGTGACCAAGGCTGGGAGCTGAACATCCAGGGATATTCAATATTCAGGAGGGATAGACAGAGCGGAAAAGGAGGTGGGGTAGCGTTGCTGGTTAGAGAGGAGATTAACGCAATAGAAAGGAATGACATTAGCTTGGAGGATGTGGAATCGATATGGGTGGAGCTGCGAAACACTAAGGGGCAGAAAACGCTAGTGGGTGTTGTGTACAGGCCACCTAACAGTAGTAGTGGAGTTGGGGATGGCATCAAACAGGAAATTAGAAATGCGTGCAACGAAGGTAAAACAGTTATAATGGGTGACTTCAATCTACATATAGATTGGGTGAATCAAATTGGCAGGGGTGCTGAGGAAGAGGATTTCTTGGAATGTATGCGGGATAGTTTTCTAAACCAACATGTAGAGGAACCAACGAGAGAGCAGGCTATTCTAGACTGGGTATTGAGTAATGAGGATGGGTTAGTTAGCAGCCTTGTTGTATGTGGCCCCTTGGGCAAGAGTGACCATAATATGGTTGAGTTCTTCATTAGGATGGAGAGTGACATTGTTCATTCAGAAACACGGGTCCTGAATTTAAAGAAAGGTAACTTTGAGGGTATGAGACGTGAATTGGCCAAGATGGACTGGCAATTGATTCTTGAAAGGTGGATATGCAATGGAAGGCATTTAAAGACTGCATGGATGAACTACAACAATCGTTCATCCCAGTATGGCAAAAGAATAAATCAGGGAAGGTGGCGCATCCGTGGATAACGAGGGAAATCAGGGATAGTATAAAAGAAAAAGATGAAGCATACAAATTAGCCAGAAAAAGCAGCCTACCAGGGGACTGGGAGAAATTCAGAGACAAACAGAGGAGGACAAAGGGTTTAATTAGGAAAGGGAAAATGGAGTATGAAAGAAGACTGGCAGGAAACATAAAAAACTGACGGCAAAAGTTTTTATCGATATGTGAAGCGTAAAAGATTAGTTAAAACAAATGTAGGTCCCTTGCAGTCAGAAATGGGTGAATTGATCATGGGGAACAAGGACATGGCAGACCATTTGAATAACTACTTTGGTTCTGTCTTCACTAAGAAAGACATAAATAATTTGCCGGAAATAGCAGGGGATCGCGGGTCAAATGAGATGGATAAACTGAGTGAAATCCAGGTTAGCCGGGAAATCGTGTTAGGTAAATTGAATGGATTAAAGGCCGATAAATCCCCAGGGCTAGATAGGTTGCATCCCAGTGTACTTAAGGAAGTAGCCCCAGAAATAGCAGATGCCTTAGTGATAATTTTTCAAAACTCTTTATATTCTGGAGTAGTTCCTGAGGATTGGAGGGTAGCTAATGTAACCCCACTTTTTAAAAAGGGAGGGAGAGAGAAAACGGGGAATTACAGACCAGTTAGTCTAACATTGGTAGTGGGGAAACTGCTAGAGTCAGTTATTAAAGATGGGATAGCAGCGCATTTGGAAAGTGGTGAAATCATTGGACAAAGTCAGCATGGATTTACGAAAGGTAAATCATGTCTGACGAATCTTATTGAATTTTTTGAGGATGTAAATAGTAGAGTGGATAAGGGAGAAGCAGTGGATGTGTTATATTTGGACTTTCAGAAGGTTTTCGACAAAGTCCCACACAAGAGATTGGTATACAAACTTAAAGCACACGGTATTGGTGGTTCAGTATTGATGTGGATAGAGAACTGGCTGGCAGACAGGAAGCAAAGAGTAGGAGTGAACGGGTCCTTTTCAGGATGGCAGGCAGTGACTAGTGGGGTGCCGCAAGGCTCAGTGCTGGGACCCCAGCTATTTACAATATACATTAATGATTTGGACGAGGGAATTAAATGCAACATCTCGAAGTTTGCGGATGACATGAAGCTGGGGGGCAGTGTTAGCTGCGAGGAGGATGCTAGGAGGCTGTAGGATGACTTGGATAGACTGGGTGAGTGGGCAAATGCATGGCAGATGCAGTATAATGTGGATAAATGTGAGGTTATCCACTTTGGTGGCAAAAACAGGAAGGTAGACTATTATTTGAATGGTGACCGATTAGGAAAAGGGGAGATGAAGCGAGACCTGGGTGTCATGGTACACCAGTCATTGAAAGTAGGCATACAGGTGCAGCAGGCTGCGAAGAAAGCGAATGGTATGTTGGCATTCATAGCAAAAGGATTTGAGTACAAGAGCAGGGAGGTTCTACTGCAGTTGTACAGGGTCTTGGTGAGGCCACACCTGGAGTATTGCATACAGTTTTGGTCTCCTAATCTGAGGAAAGACATTCTTGCCATTGAGGGAGTACAGAGAAGGTTCACCAGACTGATTCCTGGGATGGCACGACTTCCATATGAAGAAAGACTGGATAGACTTGGCTTGTACTCGCTGGAATTCAGAAGATTGAGGGGTGATCTCATAGAGACTTACAAAATTCTTAAGGGGTTGGACAGGCTAGATGCAGGAAGATTGTTCCCGATGTTGGGGAAGTCCAGGAAAAGGGGTCACAGTTTAAGGATAAGGGGGAAGTCTTTTAGGACCGAGATGAGAAAATCATTTTTCACTCAGAGAGTGGTGAATCTGTGGAATTCTCTGCCACAGAAGGTAGTTGAGGCCAGTTTGTTGGCCATATTTAAGAGGGAGTTGGATGTGGTCCTTGTGGCTGAAGGGATCAGGGGGTATGGAGCGAAGGCAGGTACAGGATACTGAGTTGGATGATCAGCCATGATCATATTGAATGGCGGTGCAGGCTCGAAGGGCCGAATGGCCTGCTCCTGCACCTAATTTCTATGTTTCTATTCCTTATTTGTTACCATTAAATATTGAGGCCAACAGTTTTGGCTCACCTTGTCCAAAATAAACAAACTCAGCACAAACTTCGCCTGACCATTAGATTATTCTGTTCATAGAGTCATCGAGCTATATAGCACAGAAACAGCCCTTTGGCCCACCTTGTCCACGTCAACCAAGATGATATACTGAATTACTCTCATGTGCCTGTTTATGGCCCACAGCCTTCAAAACTCTTCTTATTCATATAAGCATGTTTAATATCTAGATGTGTGCCAATAGTTTGGGCATTTTCCAAGCAAATAGGGACATTTTACCCAGTGTAACCAGAGGACATGGGTTTAAGATGAGCGAGGAATGATTTAATAGGAACCTGAGGAGCAACTATTTTACATTAGGGGTGGTGGGTGTATGGAACAAGCTGCCGGAGGAGGTAGTTGAGGCTGGTGCTATCACAACATTAAAGAATCATTGAGATAGGTACATGGATAGGAAAGATTTAGAGGGTTATGGGCCAAATGCAGGCAGGTGGGACAAGTGTGGATTGAGCATGTGGCCAGTTTGGGCAAGTTGGGCCGAAGGGCCTGTTTCCTCATTTATGTCACTCTATGACTATGACTCTCACTGTCCACATTTTAAAAAAGTTTTAAAAAACTAAAACAAACCTTTAAAAACCTCTCTGCATGGCTTTTAACAATCATAATTGTATCTGTTTCGAGTAAGGTAGGAATGGTGAAAGTTTACTTGGGGCAACTCAGGACAATCCATCGCCCATGTGATACTATGTGATTATTTTGGCCTGAAGTTCTGTATTCTGAAGTTCCTGTCTACTCAGCCATCGTCAGCAACTCGTATAAAAATTGGTATAAAGCCTGTTGTGTGTACTTGGAAAGGAGTAGTCATTCATCAACACATTTCAAACAACACAAACAATTGAGGGACAGAGAAAACAGTAAATTGATTTAATGCAAGCATTAATATTTTTTATCAGCAAATTTCTGGTCGTCAAAAGTAGTCTGAATGGTATTTCATGATGACAGATCATTAACTAAATATCATGTCATGTTATATTATTGAATTAGTGTCAAGCTGAACTCATAGAATCACAAAATGATGATGACAGCAGGGAAAGATGTAAAAACATGGAGTTGAACCAAAGAACTGCAGATGCTGGTTAATACGCAAAAGGACACAAAGTGCTGCAGTAACTCAGCAGGCCAGGCAGCATCTCTGGAGAACATGGATAGGTGATGTTTCGGGTTGAGACCCTTCTTCAGACTTATTGTAGGGGAGGGGGGAGGAGGAAAATTGGGAAAGGGGAGAGAAAGGACAAAGAATGGCTTGGTGAGTTGCGAATTGTGATGGAAGAGGGAGGAATGTAACATATGGTGCGGAGTGTAGGGGAGAAATAGGTGGGGCTGGTGCGGCATGGGGAGGGGAGAAGAGAGGGAGGGGTGCAGGAGAAAGGGGGGTAAGGGGGTTGGGGGAGTATTTAAGAAGTTACCTAAATTTTGCACAATTGAGTCTAAACTGGATCTACAGTATGTAAGAGGTGTTTAGCTAGTCCCACTACCATACCATTCCCGCCAGCCTTTCAGATACTTATTCAGTTCAAACATTAATGATGAAATTGAATCTTATCTACTTCTCAGAGAGACAAGAGACTGCAGATGCTAGCATCTGAAGCAGGAAACAATCTGCTGGAGGAACTCAGGGGGGTGAGCAGCATCCGATTTCAGGTAACCCACTTTCTCTCACCTTTTGATCTATCCAGGTCCTCTCACCCTCACCCCCACCCCCAGTCCATTATCACCCAGTTTCTTTCCCCTCTCCCACCCATTCTATCTACCCATCACCCACATACTTCTCCCTTCCCATTCGGTCCACTGTTCCTCTGCTCCCATCTTCCATGTTTTTTTCCAGGCTTCATTTTTCTTTGCTGTCAGATACCAACATGTGCAGCTCTCGATTCTCTCTACCTGTCATCTCTCAATCTCTATCTCCATCCTTCCCTCCCCCACCTGATTCCATCTGCAAATCAACTCCTCTTCACCTGGATCCACCTATCACTTACCAACTTTTGCCCCAACTAACCTCTTCACCTCATTAACTGGATGTCTCCCCTCTGCAGTCCAGATGAAGAGTATGGCATGACATGACATGGTATAGTATGGTTTTGTTCATTGGTTAGGCCACTGAGTGTAAGAATAATGAAGTCATGCAGCTGCATAAGACATGCGTTAGGCAGCATTGTTAACGTGTTACAGGAAAGTTGTGGAGGCTCTGAAGAGAATGCGGAAGAGGTTTACCAGAATGCTGCCTGGATTATGGGGCTATTAGCTATAAAGTGGGATTGGACAAACTTGGATTGATTTCTCAAGAATACTAGTTGAAGGGAGACTTGATAGAAGAATGTAAAATTATGAAAGGCATAAATAGGGTCGACAGTCAAAACCTTTGTCCCAGGATTGAAATGTCGAAGACTACAATGCATGGCAGCAGTGGAGGCCAATACAATAGTCGTATTTAAGAGGCTTTTAGATGGGCACATGGATATGCAGGGAACGTAGGGATGTGGATCATGTGCTGACAGATGAGGTTAGTTTATCTTGCCTTTATGTTATGCAGGCTGAAGAGACGGTTCCTGATCTGTACTTTTCTCAGTTCTATGTTCAATGAAGAGACTCAACCCAAAACATTGACTGTCTATTTTCCTCCATGAATGCTGCTTGACCCACTGAATTCCTCCGGCAGATTGTTCATTGTTCTTCGACAACTTACTTGGCTACACTTAGCCAACAATGTGATTCTCTGCAGTTCCTTTTTTCTCAATATTCCAGTTGTGAACAGACCAGTGTGTTATAAAGGTTCCAAGGTGGGATTAAAATCAAGGAGATACAAAAGACAACTGCAGATGCTGGTTTTCCAAATAAGACACAAAGCGCTGGAGTAACTCAGCGGGTCAAGCACATCTCTGGGGAACATGTATCGTGATGTTTCGGGTCGGGACCCTCCTTCATTGTAGATTGTAGATGGGAGGAAGAAAGCTGGAAGAGAGGAGGGCAGGACCAAGCCTGCCCAAACAAACAATCAACGATGTTACCGACTGTGTTGCTATGATTTCACCTTTTATCTTTGATTTGCAGTGACAACTGTCATTTTGATCTGTAACCTAGGTGCAGTTTCAGGACTTCAGGATGCTTTCACATTTTGTGCACACCTTTGAAAACGGTTAATTCTACCATATTTTCTGCTGATCTTTATACCTGTACTTATCAACTCTGTAAGTGTCACGTGGAAAACATTTTGGTATGTTTCTCCCTGCCACCTAATATAACTCAAGCAAGCCTCCAGATTATCTGTCCAACATTCACCATGGATCAGTTTCCTTCCTTGTTATGATATTTTCATTAGATGGGTCCGAGCCAGGAATTATTGCCACGGACTCAGCATGGGCAGCATGGTGGCATAACGGTAGGGCTGCTGCTTTACAGCGCTTATAGTGCCAGAGACCTGGATTCGATCCCGACTATGGGTGCTGTCTGTATGGTGTTTGTACGTTCTCCCTGTGACCACATGGATTTTCTCCGAGATCTTCGATTTCCTCCCACACTCCAAAGACGTACTGGTTTGTAGGTTAATTGGCTTGGTAAATGTAAATTGTCCCTAGTGCGTGGAGGACTGTGTTCGTGTGTGGGAATCATTGGTTGGCGCAGACTCGGTGGGCCGAAGGGCCTGTTTCCGCGCTGTACCGCCAAACTAAACTAAACTAAACTAAACTAAACTAAACTAAATTTCAGAAAAAAATGTTGCTCCAATCAGGATTTAATAATCTCCAGCTGTACTTTCCTTGAACCCCAATCTTTTTTCTTAACCATTGAGCAGTTTTCAAAGGTATTAATTGATGCAGCATTGGCTGGATGTCTGTTCCAAATAAATGATACTAACCTCAAATTATACCATTGAAGATGCAGCTCCTAATCCATGACATAAGTTAACTAAAAAAAGACACAAAGTGCTCGAGTAACACAGTGCGTCAGGCAGCATCTCTGGAGAACATGGAGAGGTGACATTTTGGGTCGGGACTTTTTCTCCATAGATGGTGCCTGATCCACTGAGTTGCTCCAGCATTTTATGTCTTTCTTTGTAAACCAGCATCTGCTGTTGCTTGTGTCTACATAAATTGGCTAACTTGCTTCCACCTATGTTAGTGATTTCTCTCTGTCTTTTCCAGATTAGATCATGCAAATGTGTTGCATCGTTGTGCTTAATGGCATGCCACCGTGCATTTGTTTCCAGTTTCCCAATGCCAACATTAACAACAATTGCTGTAGAATTTCCAGAAATGCCTATTGCTAAGAATTAAATTACTTTTCTCATTGATCACAAACTATATACATTGCCCCACTGGCTCCCATCACCCCGCTCATACACTAGCCCGCATGTGCGTGCACATGTAACACATCCAACATACACAAACATGCACACTTTTTACCATCATCACCGCTGAAGCTTTTATATTATAGCATTGCCATGGACACCATATTTTAAGATAAAATATGAGCCCTCTACATAGGATTCCACTCACCAGAACCCATTCAAGGTCAGGTTACCCAATGAAGGAAATGGAGTTTCCATATTTTGCAGAAGTCACTAGTGTGTGGCAAGGATAGAAACATAAAAACATAGAAAATAGGTGCAGGAGCAGGCCATTCGGCCCTTCGAGCCTGCACTGCCATTCAATACGATCATGGCTGATCATCCAACTCAGTATCCTGTACCTGCCTTCTCTCCATACCCCCTGATCCCTTCAGCCACAAGGGCCACAACCAACTCCCTCTTAAATATGGCCAACGAACTGGCCTCAACTACCTTCTGTGGCAGATAATTCCACAGATTCACTACTCTCTGTGTGAAAAACGATTTTCTCATCTCGGTCCTAAAAGACTTCCCCCTTATCCTTAAACTGTGACCCCTTTTCCTGGACTTCCCCAACATCGGGAACAATCTTCCTGCATCTAGCCCGTCCAACCCCTTAAGAATTTTGTAAGTCTCTATGAGATCACCCTCAATCTTCTAAATTCCAGCGAGTACAAGCCAAGTCTATCTAGTCTTTCTTCATATGGAAGTCGTGCCATCCCAGGAATCAGTCTGGTGAACCTTCTCTGTACTCCCTCTATGGCAAGAATGTCTTTCCTCAGATTAGGAGACCAAAACTGTACGCAATACTCCAGGTGTGGCCTCACCAAGACCCTGTACAACTGCAGTAGAACCTCCCTGCTCTTGTACTCAAATCCTTTTGCTATGAATGCCAACATACCATTCGCGATGGGACTGAAACCTAGGAAATGATGCTTTCCTCCTTCCTAATCCTCCTTTCACAATCCATTTCCCCTTCATTACGCAATCTCTCAGTTTACAAGTTGCAGATAGTGTAAGGTTTCAGGTGAGGCCCTGGAAAATATTGAAAACTTGAGGAACCTCAGTCCACGTGTCTAAAGTTCACTGAAGGTAACAGCAGAGATAAATGACGTAGGGTAAAAAAAAAGGCATATGGGATTCTTACTTTCATTAAACAAGGCATAACATAAAAACAGGAAGGTTATGGTACAACTTTATGAACGTTTGGCTGGGACACAGCTGGAGGTTCACCACACTATTGAAAGACTTGATTTAACTGGAGATGATGCAGAAGAGATTGAAGCAGAATGTTGCTTGGCATTTCAGTAATGTGAAAAGTCAAGTTTCGTCTAGGTTTGTTTTCCTTGGAGAAGAGGAAGCTAAGGGAGGACCTGATAGAGTACAGATACTCCTTGTTATAACGGACCACAGGTGCGGGAATGGTATCCGTTAATGCCCATTGTCCGCTATAACCAAGTAAAGGGGGGTAAATATGTACAGTATTGGATAAACAAGGTGCACAATAAACAGGAAAGATGAACACGGACTGAGACAAGATACGCTTCAAACATCTAGTGGTCACAGCGTGAAACAATGGACTTGGTCCCTTGTCATGGGTAGAGTGGGCAGGAGGATATTCTTCTGTGCTATATAACCCCGGAGTGAATGAGCAAAATGGGCGTGATAATGAAGCCACTTTGTCACTCAGTTTAACATGCTTGGACATCAACTCAAATATTGATGCAATACATAATTTTGAGGGTCGTTTCAGAGCAGGGTCCTAACATGTGAGTCACTGGGCCCAAGTGAGCTGAAGCCAGGTTAGTGTGAAAGGAAAGAGCAGGTGCCAGCTCCCTTAGGGTATAAAACTGTTGCAAATCTTTTACACCCCAGTTTAAAATTGTAAACACTGGGAGATTCCTTGTTTGATAAGGAGCCATACCATCTTGCCAGTGAGTTAACCAGGCAATGACTGAGTCTTTTACAGCTGTGCACTGAGCCTTGTGTCAAATAAGGTTTGCAGGACAGAAGTGACGATGAGGTTCTTTATGCTGGCATCAAATGAGCAGGTGAGGTAAGCATTCTTACAGAAGACAAATGGATGCCCAGAATGGCACAGCCTGCATGTCATTTTCCTTGCACCATTTATATGTTGCTCAGTGGGTATAGTGCAGCTGTTACCGACACTGGCACATCTCCATATGAACATATGCAGCAGACATAATGAAGTCTTCACGACATAAAAGTCAACCATCATCAATACCTTAACCCTAGACCACCTGCTGATTTTCTATTAATGCCACCTTGTTTCTCCTACCATAAACTGGCCATCATTTTATTACATTGCTATTTTAAAAAGTTCTTCTTTGCAATGCACATAGTTAACAAGTAAAATCATCTCTGTCGATACATGACAGAGAAAAGGTGGGTAAATTAAACATAACTTTATTCTAATAGAATAACCAATTTTCAAATAAGAAGCTTACTCTGATCATCCAGGCTCCTTGTTTAAGTTTAAAATAATTAATGGAGGACTGGTCTTAAACTTTTTTGATACATGGACAGAGAAAAGCATATAAATGCTAAAACAATTGTGACCTTAAAGCGGTAGAGATTATGCAAATATTTTATGTGCTATTATAATTTGAAACTTTGTGACTGCAGATTTTCACTGATACCTCCAGAGTTAACACCATGATATAACAAGACATTACACATGTGTCATTTGGTAACATTGCATGAAAATATTTTCACCACAACATTCTGAAAAATATTAAGAATGTGTAAATATCATTGAGCGGAAATGCACTATTACTACTGCGATTATCTGCTTGTATAACATAATAAATAAATGGTGGCAACATAATACAGGCTGTAACATCAATCAGACATGAAAATTAAATTGGTGTAGAGCACTGTGCCACAACAGAAAACCTTAACAAAATGCACAAGCGTTGGTACAAATTAGGGTTGTAAAGTTCTGTCAAGTGTAGACAATCCAAATTAATTGCAAGACCAAGATATTATGAGCTCCCTACATATCTCATTGTGATAACTAATAATGAGATGTATTTGAAATGATGTCATGCAAAAGTTTGCGTAATTGCTTGAGTGATTCACAATTAAAAGCTGGTTTGTGGAGCAAAAATGTGAGCGGCAAATGTAAGGAGTAGCACATCGTACACATCGATCCTTCTCGATCGGAATCTTGAATCAAACCCAAATCGATTAGATGAAAATCTCTTCATTCCATTGCCGTTAAGTGTACTGAACAAATTAAATAAATTCACAAGCAAAATATCATAAATGCTTCAAATCTATAGCAAATCCATAAACTGTTTGAAATATTCAACTGGTCACGAAGCATCTGTGGAGGAGAAAACAGCTAATGGTTCAGGTCAATAACTTAGTTTTAGTTTAGATTGTTCCACTTCAATTCGGAGCAGGAATAGACCCACATCACAGTCCATTACTAAAGAACTAATTTGGCTATCTTCAGGAAGACTCCATCATAGCTGATGTAGAATTGAATAGAAAGACTACTTAATGGTTGCATATATGAGTTATCAAACTTGTCATCAGATTCTTGAACTGCCTAAATTTCATGACTCCCCGAACTAGTGCGTCTTTTGTGGAAAAAAATATGCACAATTAATAAACTTACTGTCACAAAAAAGCGTTGCCTTTCACCACACAAGACATCTGAGACCAAAACCAATGTTGAGGTCAATGCCAGATGCTTCAGGTCTATTTTTACTCCATTTTTATGGACTGTACATTTTTATTTTGTGAAAAATTGTTTTCAAGGATTATTTTGAGTAGAAAAATAATCTCATTAGAATCCGTTGGTGGGAGATAACATGCATGTGTTTGTTACGTTTAAGTATTATTCCCAAAAAAAGCACATAACAATAAAAGTCAAAGCATTTATCCATGAACAATTGTACTGGCAGACATATCTGATAGAATTTTATAAACAGTGAAGAATGGGACTAAATAAGATTCTGATTAATATGCTGCAATCTCTGTTGACACGGATTTGGACATAGGCGCAACACAATATTTAAATCCAATATCTAATTATTATGATACACAAATGTCTGATTGTGAAACGTCAACTAATCAAATATTTTGAAGTAGCTTGAAAAAGAAATATCTGCAGAAACTCAGCTCAATTTTGCTTAAGCCCTAGAATTTTCAAGGAAATGGGTCAGAAAATGCACAGTTCTAACAATCCATTTAGCACTTCTGTATTATGGGCTTAGTTTGGCTGAAATTATTGCTAATATATTAATTTTCAGGATCTGAGGCTTATTGGCTGAGCCAGCATTTGTTGCCTATTTCTAAATGTTCTTGGAAAAGTAATAGTGAGCCATTTTCTTGAACTGCTGCAGTCCTTCTGGTGTTGGTAGTCACACAGCGCTGTCACACACTATCCTGCATTTGGGAATATTGCAGGCGTTAGCTACCGGAGTGCAATGGCAAAAGCCCGAATCGTCCTGGGAGATCGGCCATCATGACCACTGATTCTACCCTGCCTGGTAAGTATTCTTGAAACTGCTAGATAATTGATGTCACCACACTCACCATGCAATAGAGAGCATTTAATCACTATTCTTCCTCATGATTTGTAGATTGTGGAATGCCATTGGGAATCAGGAGCTGAGTTACCCGCAAAAAGATATCCAGTCCCTGTTTTGTCTACTTGTAGCCATAGTTTTTTATATATTAGTTGATTTTCTGATCATTGGTTATACAGCATGGAAACAGCCTATTCGGCCCAACCTGCCCATGCCAACCAAGATGCCCCATCTGGGCTTGTCCCACTTGCCAGTCTCCAACCCTTTCCCATCCATGTACCTGCCCAAATGTCTTTTAAATGTTGTTATTGTAGCTGCCTCAACTACCTCCTCTGGCAACTCATTCCATACACCCACCACCCATACACAGTGCATGGTGGGGTACGACACAATGATAATAAGTCAAGAGTAGGTGATTAGACTCACTCATATTGGAGATCATCAATGGGTGGAACTTTTGTGACGTGAATGTAACTTACGACATACCAGTCCATGAATGAATGTCATTAGCTCCCTCTTCATGGAGTTGTGGATCGCTCTGAAGTTACAAATGGGACTAAAGATTGAGCGAACATCCTCTTTTCTGTCCTTATGATAGAAGAAAGGTCACTGATGAAAGGCCTAAAGGTGGTTGGGCCTTAGACCCTGCCACTAAAGAACTCATAGGTCATAAGTAATAGGAGCAGAATTAGGCATTTGTCTCATCAAGTCTACACCGCCATTCAATCATGGCTGATCTATGTCTCACTCCTAATCCCATTCTCTTGCCTTCTCCCCATAACCCCTGACAGCTCATCCTGGGCCTGGGTGATTGACCCAGTTTTCTTTGTGTGAGGTGTGGTTTCTAACCACCTTTGATGCCCATCAACTTCACCCTCGGCACCTTAACAACTTTCCCAAAACATTGTGCCTTGTTGTCAAGGGTAGTCACCCTCACCTGACTTCTTTGGTCCAAGGCTCTGATGAGATCTGGAGCCAAATGGTTTCTGGTGAAACACAATCTAGTTACTGGTGAGCAGGTGTCACTTGATAGCTCTCTGACGGAAGGTTTTGGCTGTGGATATATTCCACAGAAGCCATAATTATGCCAATTATTGTGGAGATTTCTCAGATATCAGTATTGCCATTTCAGAGGCTGAGCACTGTCATGTTCATCAAATTCACAGGTTTATTTCATTTACCCAGCCACCCGACTACTGTCTAACTAAAAAGTGGTTATGATGTTGGGTTGGGGCAGCAATGTCGGAAGGATGGAGTTCTTTAGCCACCAAATTGATGAACATTATCATCAAAAGAGTTTGAAGTGGACATACATAGGGCCCATGTGCCGAGAAGAATTTGCATAATATTTGAAGATAGGTATAAAACTAGTAAAGTGTATAAAGTAGACAGCAGAAAATGCCAAGAGAAAAGATAGAGGGAAGATGGTGAAAATGGCACCAAAATTACATTGCACATATTGTGTTGGCCTGAACAATGCACTGAAGAAAGATGTATCTAATAGCCAAAACGCTCTTTATTAATCCCTGATGCTCTTCTGCTTAAATCAGCACTCAGATATAATGAAAGGGAATTCACACTGTTGGAAACCTGCTAACAGTCTCACCAGGTTCACACATGAATATTGGCCAGTTGGAATCACACTTCAGCAAGCGTTAGCTATTTCACCATGAAAAGATGAGGAAGAATAATGATATTTGAACACACCAATTCCGAAATACAAATACCAGCCAGTATGTGTTTGTGAGCTGTGACTCTGTCGCTAACACCTTTGCCTCTGAGTCAAGATGTTATGGATTCATCACCACTTTATAGATTTGAGCGCAGAAATCTAGGCTGGCATTGCTGTACAGTATTGAGTGAGCAATGCACTATTAGTATTATGGTCTTTCAAATGGAACATTAAACCAATGTACTCTGTTGCCCTCTCAAGTTGATGCATTTCCCACAATTATGTTAAAGAAAAGATGGAATGCAATTCCTTTTGTCCTGCCATTATTTTTATTTTTAGTTTAATTTATTTTAGTTTATTGTCACGCGTACCAAGGTACAGTGTGCTAAACAGTCAGCGGAAAGACAATACATGATTACAATCGAGCCTTTTACAATGTACAGATACATGATAAGGGAATAACGTTTAGTGCAAGGTAAAGCCAGTAAAGTTCAATCAAAGATAGTCTGTGGGTCATCAATGAGGTAGATCGTAGTTCAGGACTGCTCCCTGGTTGTGGCAGGATGGTTCAGTTGCCTGATAACAGCTGGGAAGAAACAGTCCCTGAATTATTCTTCACTTATTTACCCTTTATTACCAAAAATAAGATTGTCTGATCATTATCATATTGTTGTTTATGGTACCTACTTGTTCAAATATTGACAGCCAGGTCTCTTGCATTAATGATGAAGACTACACTTCTAAAGTATTTGATTTGCCATAATGTGCTTTGGGGTACATTATATGAAATGTGGGAAAGATGGTGTACAAATGTATTTCACTGGAAACACCATTCCCTGGTAAGGTTTGTCTTATTTTGTATTTTAAACTTTTATAACTGTCATCAATAAATCACCCATTTTATTTACTTCTCAAAGTAGCTAAATAAAATAATGTTAACCATGTTGATTTATACACCATTTATAAATACAGATTTCAGGATTATCTCGGCAATGATGTTCGTCGTTTGACTACATCTTGAAGTTACAAGAATAATCATTCCTTTGCTCTAACCAATTGTTCATATTTACTGGATATATTTGGCTGAAAGCCATGGCCATTGCAAATAAACATAAAAATTTGGCAAACATAGCTTCTGTTTATCATTGTTTCTGTTGAGACTATGACAACTTGTCTATAAATCGAGCCAACAATGATCTTGAGTCATTAGCTATGTCTCCAGGCCTGGAAGATACTGCTAATCCACAAGAACCCAACTTGTAAATGATTAAATACGATATAAAAGTGTAGTATGGTTGTAATATGGTTGTAAAATAATAATTATTGGTTCAAGGCTGTTAACTGTGAATACATGATCAAGTATCTGTTATGCAGGTGGGTTAAGAAATTGCTAATGATGTTTTTAAATTGAGAAATGTGAGGTGTGCATTTTTTGGAAGTCTAACATGGGCAGGACCTACACAGTGAATGGGGAAGCTATGGGGAGTGTTGAAGAGCAGAGGGATCTAGGTGTGCAGGTATATAGTTCCTTGAAAGTGACATCACAGTTAGATAGGGTGGTCAAAAAGCTATTGGCCAATTGGCCTTTATCAGTCAGAGTATTGAGCATAGCAGGTGGGAGGTCATGGTGCAGTATTATAAGGTGTAGGTGAGTCTCGACCCGAAACAGCACCCATTCCTTCTCTCCAGTGATGCTGCTTGTTCCGCCGAGTTACTCCAGATTTTTGTGTCTATCTTCGGATAATAGACTGAACCTGGTTCTATGGGAAACAACAATGGGTGCCATTTCTCTTCGGCCTGTAAGAGAAAGACCTTTGACCTCCACAAGGGGTACTTACATCAGAGTGGACTGACCAAGATCCATAATGCCAGGTAAGAAGAGGCACCTCAGCTGCCACCACGTAAAGGATACATAATCTGTTTGGTTAGCATGCAAAACAAAGCTTTTCACTAAACTTTGGTATGTGACAATAATAAACCTAAATCAAACCACATTTCCTGCAGGAAAATGGCACAACTTCAAAAAAAGACAAGCCTGGATCTGAAATATAAATCTTTCCTTACTAAATGCTATGACAGAAATATTTCAAATGTCATTAGAAACGGGAATAGTGCCGGAGGATTGGCGTACTGCGCATGTTGTTCCATTGTTTAAAAAGGGTTCAAAGAATAAACCTAGCAATTATAGACCTATTAGTTTGACGTCAGTGGTGGGCAAATTAATGGAAAGGATACTTAGAGATAATATATATAAGCATCTGGATAAACAGGGTCTGATCAGGAACAGTCAACATGGATTTGTGCCTGGAAGGTCATGTTTGACAAACCTTCTTGAATTTTTTGAAGCGGTAACTAGGGAAATTGATGAGGGTAAAGCAGTGGATGTTGTCTATATGGATTTCAGTAAGGCCTTTGACAAGGTTCCCCATGGAAGGTTGGTTCAGAAGGTTCAATCTTTGGGTGTTAATGGCGGAGTAGCAAGATGGATTCAACAGTGGCTGAATGGGAGATGTCAGAGAGTAATGGTGGATGGCTGTTTGTCAGGTTGGAAGCCGGTGACCAGTGGGGTGCCTCAGGGATCTGTGTTGGGTCCACTGTTGTTTGTCATGTACATCAATGATCTGGATGATGGGGTGGAAAATTGGATAAGTAAGTATGCAGATGATACTAAGATAGGTGGTGTTGTGGATAATGAAGTAGATTTTCAAAGTCTACAGAGAGATTTGGGCCATTTGGAAAAGTGGGCTGAAAGATGGCAGATGGAGTTTAATGCTGATAAGTGTGAAGTGCTACATCTTGGCAGGACAAATCAAAATAGGACGTACATGGTAAATGGTAGGGAATTGAGGAATGCTATGGAACAGAGGGATCTAGGAATAACTGTGCATAGTTCCCTGAAGGTGGAATCGCATGTAGATAGGGTGGTAAAGAAAGCCTTTGGTGTGCTGGCCTTTATAAATCAGAGCATTGAATATAGGAGTAGGGAAGTAATGTTAAAATTGTACAAGGTATTGGTAAGACCAATTCTGGAGTATGGTGTACAATTTTGGTCGCCTAGTTATAGGAAGGATGTCAACAAAATAGAGAGAGTACAGAGGAGATTTACTAGAATGTTGCCAGGGTTCCAGCAACTATGTTACAGAGAAAGGTTGAACAAGTTAGGTCTTTATTCTTTGGAGCGCAGAAGGTTAAGGGGGGACTTGATTGAGGTCTTTAAAATGATGAAAGGGATAGACAGAGTTGACGTGGATACGTTTTTCCCATTGAGGGTAGGGAAGATTCAAACAAGAGGGCATGACATGAGAATTAAGGGACAGAGGTTTCGGGGTAACATGAGGGGGAACTTCTTTACTCAGAGGGTGGTGGCTGTGTGGAATGAGCTTCCAGCAGAAGTGGTGGAGGCAGGATCGAATTTAACATTTAAGAGTAAAGTGGATAGGTATATGGACGCGAAGGGAATGGAGGGGTATGGTCTGAGTGCAGATAGATGGGACTAGGGGAAAACAAATGGTCGGCACGGACTGGAAGGGCCGAGAGGGCCTGTTTCCGTGCTGTAATTGTTATATGGTTATATGGTTAAATTATGGCTTTCCACAGATCTTGGATAATTAATTTGGTTCCCTTATGAGAAGTGGTTGATGTGGATGAACCTTTGCCTTTTTTGGGGAAACTGGTACTGGTAGGTGACAAGAGGATCTTGTTTGCTCTGCCATTTTATCATCCATGTGTGTAAACCCCTGTTTGAAATGTTGGGAAGTTTATGCACTTCTCCCTCAATTCTTAAAGTTTGAAACGATTTAAATAGTTTGCATATAATGGGTCACTTCAACATGGAGATTAGGTGTTTATTTGCTGCAGCAAATATGTTAGTCAGAAATAGGTTTGATTCTACATTCAGTAGAATACAGGGCAAGATTAGCAAGTTTACTGATGATAAACAAATATGTGGTTTTGCAGATAGTGAAAGATTGCAGCAAGATCTGGATCGATTGGCCAGGTGGGTTGATGGAATTTAATACAGAGAAATGTGAGGTGTTACATTTTGGGATGTCTAACAAGGGCAGGACCTACACCGTGAATGGTAGGGTTCTGGGGAGTGTTGTAGAGCAGAGGGATCTAGGAGTGCAGGTGCATGGCTCCTTGAAGGTCGAGTCAAAGGTCGATAAGGTGGTCAAAAAGGTTTTTGGCACATTGGCCTTCGTCAATCAGATATTGAGTACAGAAGTTGGGAGGTCATGTTGCAGTTGTATAAGACGTTGGTGAGACTGCATTTAGAATATCGTGTTCATTTCTGAGCCCCTTAAAAGGGTTCAGAGAAAGATATTGTCACACATCAAAGGGTTCAGAGAAGATCTACGAGGATGTTGCCAGGACTAGAAGGTCTGAGCTATATGGAGAGGTTGAGTAATAGATAATAGATAATAATAGACAATAGGTCTAGGAGTATGCCATTAGGCCCTTTGAGCCAGCACTGCCATTCACTGTGATAATGCCTAATCATCCACAATCAGTACCCTGTTCCTGCATTCACTCCATATCCCTTGACTCTGCTATCCTTAAGAGCTCTATCCAACTCTCTCTTGAAAGCATCCAGAGAATTGGCCTCCACTGTCTTCTGAGGCAGAGAATTCCACAGATTCACAACCCTCTGTGTGAAAAAGTTTTTTCTCATCTCCGTTCCAAATGGCTTACCCCTTATTCTTAAACGGTGGCTCCTGGTTCTGGACTCCCCCATCATCGAGTACATGTTTCCTGCCTCTAGCGTGCCCAAACCCTTAATAATCTTATATGTTTCAATACGATTCCCTCTCAGCCTTCTCAATTCCAGAATATACATCCCAGCCGTTCCATTCTATCAACGTATTACAGTTCTGCCATCCCGGGAATTAACCTCGTGAACCTACACTGCACTCCCTCAATAGCAAGACTGTCCTTCCTCAAATTTGGAGAACAAAACTGCACACAATACTCCAGGTGTGGTCTTACTAGGGCCCTGTACTACTGCAGAAGGGCCTCTTTGCTCCTTGAGTAAACTCCTCTTGTGATGAAGGCCAACGTGCCATTCGCTTTCTTCACTGCTGTACCTGCATGCTTACTTTCAGTGACTGATGAACAAGGACCCCCAGATCTCGAAGTACTTCCCCTTTTCCCAACTTGACACCATTCAGATAATAATGTGCTTTCCTGTTTTTGCCACCAATGTGGATAACCTCACATTTATCCACATTAAATTGCATCTGCCATGCATCTGCCCACTCACCCAACCTGTCCAAGTCACCTTGCATCCTCATAGCATCCTCCTCACAGTTCACACGGCCACCCAGCTTTGTGTCATCTGCAAATTTGCTAATGTTACTTTTAATCCCTTCATTTAAATCATGAATGTATATTGTAAATAGCTATGATCCCAACACCGAGCCTTGCAGTACCCCATTAGTCACTGCTTGCCATTCTGAAAAGTGACCCGTTAATCCCTACTCTTTGTTTCCCGTCTGCCAACCAATTTTCTATCCATGTTAGTACCCTACCCCTAATACCATGTGCTCGAATTTTACCAACTAATCTCGTATCTGGAACCTTATCAAATGTTTTCTGAAAGTCCAAGTATACTACATCCACCAGCTCTCCCTTGTCCATTTTCCTAGATACTTCCTCAAAAAATTCAAGAAGATTAGTCAAGCATGATTTCCCGTTCGTAAATCCATGCTGACTCAGACCGATCCTGTTACTGTTATCCAAATGTGCCGCTATTTCATCTTTTATAATTGATTCCAGCATCTTCCCCACCACCAATGCCAGGCTAACTGGTCTATAATTCCCTGTTTTCTCTCTCCAGTCTTTCTTAAAAAGTGGGATAACATTAGCTACTCTTCAATCCACAGGAATTGATCCTGAATCTATTGAACATTGGCAAATGATCTCCAATGCGTCCGCGATTTCTAGAGACACTTCCTTAAGTAACCAGGGATGCAGACCATCAGGCCCTGGGGATTTATCAGCCTTCAGTATGCTGGATCTTTATGCGTTAGAGCGCAGCGGGATGAGGGATGATCTGATTGAGGTGTATAAAATCATGAGTGGAATAGATCAGGTAGATGCACAGAATCTCCTGCCCAGAGTCGGGGAATCGAGGACCAGTAGCATAGGTTCAAGGTGAAGGGGAAAAGATTTAATAGGCATCTGAGGGATAATGTTTTCACACAAAGGATGGTTTTCTTCTTCTTTCGTGTGGCGTGTACAGCCTAAAGTTGTAGGACAACTTGTTCTATTTGATCCTTCATTTGTGCACGTCGAGTTGATTGCATTAGTCGAAACAGGGCGGATCACGTGAAGGTTGCAATCTTCCACCCCACAAAGGTGGTGGGTGTATGGAACAAGCTGCCAGAGGAGATAGTTGAGGCTGGGACTATCCCAATGTTTAAGAAATAGTTAAACAGGTACATGGATAGGGCAAGTTTGGAGTTTGGAATTTGGACAAAGCACAGGAAGATGGGACTAGTGTAGTTGGTAGACACAAAATGCTGGACTAACTCAGCGCGGACAGGCGGCATCTCTGGAGAGAAGGAATGGGTGACGTTTTGGGTCGAGACCCTTCTTCAGCCTTCATCAGTCAGAGTATTGAGTACAGAAGTCGGGACGTCATGTTACAGTTGTATAAGACATTGGTGAGACCGCATTTAGAATGTTGTGTTCAGTTCTGGGCACCATGTTATGGAAAGATATTGTCAAGCTTGAAAGGGTTCAGAGAAGATTTACGAGGATGTTGCCAGGACTAGAGGGTCTGAGCTATAGGGAGAGGTTGAGTAGGCTGGAGTTCCTTGGAGTGCAGGAGAATGAGGGATGATCTTATTGAGGTGTGTAAAATCACCTGAGATCAGGTAGATGCACAGAATCTCCTGCCAGAGTAGGTTCAGACTGAAGAAGGGTCTCGATCTGAAATGTCACCCATTCTTTGTCTTGAGAGATGTTGCCTATCCCGATGAGTTACTCAGGAATTTTGCGTCTACCTTCGATTTAAACCAGCATCTGTAGTTCTTTCCTACACATTAGTGTAGCTGGGACATGTTGGCCGGTGTGGGCAAGTTGGGCCAAAGGGCCTGTTTCCACACTGTATCATCTATGCCTATGTGATCCTAATAGGCCAGGTGAAACCCAGAAGAGAAAGCTAGGAATGAATCTGCCGTAACAGGTACAAACAGTACAACCACAAAGCAAATTCATTACCTTTCACATACAGTATGAACAAGAGTTCAATAGCTTATGCGTTGAAGCAATGTTAGAATGGATTAATCGTGAAACCAACAGGTTTTCTTGACACTACTGTAATCTCAAAGTTGCCCCAAATATCAAATAGAGTGAAACATTTTTGTTTGCATTTCATATTCTTAATAATACAGTTCACGATAATACAGTTCACTCAGTCTAATGTTTCTTTACATTGAGCTCTGTGAATGCCCATTAGTCTGATATTAGATATCACACATCCGTGAGTGCCAAATACATTGTATGCAAACATTCTCAAAAATCTGTTTGTTCTTGTTTCATAAGTCAGGCAATTAAATTAGTTGCCATAATGGAACAAACATTACAGAAATGCGGTAGTTGAAAACAATTGGAATATTGTAAATATGGTGGCCAGAAAGCTAATAAATTTTGAGACTATGTTTTATTGCTTTCAAATTTATGAAATCTGGCTCAAAAGGGAATTTGCTTTACGGCAGAATGAATTTGGAATATGCACGGTTTGCTTCATCGATATTGTCATTTCTGGTTTAGAATGGGATTGATGGAATCACTCTGAAATCAGTAAAGGCCTGATAGGCTGAATGGCCTCCATCCACATTGTACAGAAGTTTAAAGATGGAAAAATTAGTCATCCACAAGTATAGACTCAGATTTGGGAGCTTTGAATGTAATTGTTAGATATCTTGGGCGTCAGTGCGGCAATGGATCTTGTTGATGGTATCCAATGCAGCCACAGTGAAGTCATTTGTGTCCCAAAGGGTTCGAATCAAGAAGATTGCATTTTAGTAGTCAAGAAGTGTTGGAGTTACAAATCTGTAGGAGCCAAGATAGTCCCGTCAACGGAAGGCTGTACCTGCATGCTTACTTTCATAGACTGATGAACAAGGATCTCCAGATCCTATTGTACTTCCCCTTTCCCCAACTTGATACCATTCAGATAATAATCTGCCTTCCTGTTTTTGATACCAAAGTGGATAACCTCACATTTATCCACATTAAACTGCATCTGCCATGCATCTGCCCACTCACCCAACCTGTCCAAGTCACCTTGCATTCTCATAGCATCCTCCTCACAGTTCACACTGCCACCCAGCTTTGTGTCATCTGCAAATTTGCGAATGTTACTTTGAAACCCTTCATCTAAATCATTGATGTATATTGTAAATTGCCGCGGTCCCAGCACTGAGCCTTGCGGTACCCCACTAGTCACTGCCTGCCATTCTGAAAGGGATCTGGGGAAAACCCATGCGGTTACAGGGAGAAGGTACAAACTCCGTACTGACAGCACCCATAGTCAGGATCAAAACTGGGTCTCTCTTACTACAAGGCGGCAACTCTACCGTGGCGCCACTGTGCCACCCTGATTCATCTGTGATAATGTAAGGTGACAACCAGGAGATTACTTTGTCTACATTTAGAAACATAGAAACATAGAAAATAGGTGCAGGAGTAGGCCATTTGGCCCTTCGAGCCTGCACCACCATTCAATATGACCATGGCCGATCATCCAACTCAGTATCCCGTACCTACCTTCTCTCCATACCACCTGATCCCACTAGCCACAAGGGTCACATCTAACTCCCTCTTAAATATAGCCAATGATTTGGCCTCAACTACCTTCTGTGGCAGAGAATTCCATAGACTCTCCACTCTCTGTGTGAAAAATGTTTTTCTCACCTCGGTCCTAAAAGATTTCCCCCTTATCCTTAAACTGTGACCCCTTGTTCTGGACGTCCCCAACATCGGTAACAATCTGCATCGAGCCTGTCCAACCCCTTAGGAATTTGGTAAGTTTCTATAAGATCCCCCCTCAATCTTCTAAATTCTAGCGAGTACATGCCAAGTCTATCCAGTCTTTCTTCATATGAAAGTCCTGACATCCCAGGAATCAGTCTGGTGAACCTTCTCTGTACTCCCTCTATGGCAAGAATGTCTTTCCTCAGATGCAGAGACCAAAACTATACGCAATACTCCAGGTGTGGTCTCACCAAGACCCTGTACAAGTGCAGTGGAACCTCCCTTCTACTATACTCAAATCCTTTTGCTATGAATGCTAACATACCATTCGCTTTCTTGACTGCCTGCTGCACCTGCATGCCTACTTTCAATGACTGGTGTACCATGACACCCAGGTCTCGTTGCATCTCCGCTTCTCCAAATCGGCCACCATTCAGATAATAAGTAGAATCGGCAGTAACGAAAGCAGACTCAATGCCAGCATTTATTTCAAGAGGGCTTGTATACAAAAACAGGGATGTAATGCTGAGCCTCCAAGGCACTGGTCAGGCCACATTTGGAATATTGTGAGCAATTATAGGCTCCATATCTGAGGACGGCTCTGGAGAAGGTCCAGGGGAGGCTTCCAAGAATGATCCCAGGAATGAGTAGTTTAACCTATGATGAGCATTTGTCAGCACTGGGCCAGTACTCGCTGGAGTTTAGAAGAATGAGGGGGGACCTCATTGAAACGTACAGAATAGTGAAAGGCTTGGATATAGTGGATGTGAAGAGGATGTTTCCACTAGTGGGAGAGTCTAGGTAATAGCCTTAGAATTAAAGCACGTTCTTTTAGGAAGGAGTTGAGGAGAATTTTCTTTAGTCAGAGGGTGGTGAATCTTTGCCACAGAATGCTGTAGAGGTCAAGTCAGTGGATATTTTTAAGGCAGAGATAGAGTTTTGATGAGTACAGGTGTCAGAGGTTATGGGAAGAAGGCAGGGGAATGAGGTTACATAGAATTACATAGAAAATAGGTGCAGGAGGAGGCCATTCGGCCCTTCGATCCAGCACCGCCATTCATTGTGATCATGGCTGATGTTCCCCATCAATAACCCATGCCTGCCTTCTCCCAATATCCCTTGATTCCACGAGCCCCTAGAGCTCTATCTAACTCTCTCTTAAATCCATCCAGTGATTTGGCCTCCACTGCCCTCTGTGGCAGGGAATTCCATAAATTCACAACTCTCTGGATGAAATTTTTTTTTTTCACCTCAGTCTTAAATGGCCTCCCCTTTATTCTAAGACTGTGGCCACTGGTTCTGGACTCGCCCCACACTGGGAACATTTTTCCTGCATCTAGCTTGTCCAGTCCTTTTATAATTTTATATGTTTCTATAAGATATCCCCTCATCCTTCTAAACTCCAGTGAATACAAGCCTAGTCTTTTCAATGTTTCCTCATATGACAGTCCCGCCATGCCAGGGATCAATCTCGTGAACCTACGCTGCACTGCCTCAATCACAAGGATGTCCTTCCCCAAATTAGGAGACCAAAACTGTACACAATACTCCAGATGTGGTCTTACCAGAGCCCTATACAACTGCAGAAGAACCTCTTTACTCCTACACTGAAATTCTCTTGTTATGAAGGCCAACATTCCATTAGCTTTCTTCACTGCCTGCTGTACCCGCACGCCAACTTTCAGAGACTGGTGTACAAGGCCACCCAGGTCTCACTGCACCCAGGTCTCGCTGCACCTGCACCTAGGAGGGAGAGATAGATCAGCCATGATTGAATGGCGAAATAGATTTGTTTAAGAAGGAACTGCAGATGCTGGAAAATGGAAGGTAGACAAAAGTGCTGGAGAAACTCAGCGGGTGCAGCAGCAATGCAGTCAATGGAGCGAAGGAAATAGGCAACGTTTCGGGCCGAAACCCTTCTTCATACAAAATGGCAAAATAGATTTGATGGGCCAAATGGCCTCATACTACGCCTATCACTTATGACTTATGTCCTTATGACTTCATACATTGACAACAATGTGTTCAAAATCAAAGGCTCCAACTCCAAATAGAAGTTTTCAAATGACACCAAATGGTGGACCAGATCATGAACAAGATGGAGTACAGATGGAGTGTACCATGTTAGAGTATTGAAGTTGGGAGGTCATGTTGCAGTTGTATAAGACGTTGGTGAGACCACATTTAAACTATTGTGTTCAGTTCTGGGCACCATGTTATAGGAAAGATACTGTCATGCTTGAAAGGGTTCAGAAATGATTTACGAAGATGTTGCCAGGACTATAGGCTGTGAGCTATAGGGAGAGGTTGAGTAGGCTGGGTCTCTATTCCATGGAGCACAGGAGGAGGAAGGGAGATCTGATAGGGGTATGCAAAATCATGAGAGGAATAGATCGGGTAGATGCACAGAGTTTCTTGCCCAGAGTTGGGGAATCGTGGACCAGAGGACATAGGTTCAAGGTGAAGGGGAAAAGATTTAATAGAAATCTGAGGGGTAACGTTTTCACACAAAGGATAGCGAGTGTATGGAACAAGCTGCCAGAGGAGGTAGTTGAGGCTGGTCTATGCCATCGTTTAACAGATAGTTAAACAAGTACATGGATAGGACAGGTTTGGAGGGATATGGACAAAGCGGGACTAGTGTAGCTGGGACTTTGTTGGCCGGTTTGGGCAAGTTGGGCCAGAGGGCCTGTTTCCACACTGTATCACTCTATGACTCTATGACTCTCCAGGAAGGAGATAGAAATCGATCCAATATGTGTCAGGATAATAGGTTCATTGGTGTAGGTTAGTAGGTTAGTTGGTTTGGTGTATGTATTAATTGTTCCTAATGTGTGTAGGATAGTGTTACTGGGTGGGGATCGCTGGTCAGTGGGGAGTCGATGGGCCCAAGGGCCTGTTTCCGCACTGTATCTCTGAACTAAACTAAAGTAACCTTTCCCTCATTGTTGGCACGATGAAGTTTCCAGTTAATGACTTCAGGAAGCATGATGGAGATTATGCCCCAATAAGCATCAATGGTGATGAAGTGGAAATGGCTGAGAGCTTCAAGATCCTTGGCATGCATATTACCAACTATCTGTCGTGGACCAACTACATTGATGAGACAGCCAAGAAGGCACACCAACGCATCTAATTCCTGAGAAGACTGAGGAAATTCGGCGTGTTTCCAGTGACTCTTACAAACTTCTATAGATGCAGCATTAAAAGCATGCTGTTGGGTTGCATCATAGCTTGCTTTGTAAATAGCTCTGCCCCAGACCGCAAGAATTTGCAGAGAGTTGTGGATGTAGCCTAGTCTATCACACATACCGGACCTCCCCCCACTGATTCAATTTACACCATGCCACCTCAGAAAATCGGCTAATTTAATCAAAGACCTGCACCACCCTGGTCATTCCTTCTTCTTCTTGCTCCTGTCCAGCAGAAGATGCAGAGACTTCATAGTATGCTTCCACTTCCCCTCTGTTATTAAGCTTCTGAATGGTTCTTCCATTCTGGGTACTGTCTGATAAGCATTTGATCAGGTCCCACATAGGAGATTAGTGGGCAAAATTAGGGCACAGGGTATTGGGGGGTAGAGTGCTGACATGGATAGAGAAGTGGTTGGCAGACAGGAAACAAAGAGTAGGGATTAACGGGTCCCTTTCAGAATGGCAGGCAGTGACTAGTGGGGTACCGCAAGCCCTCGTGCTGGGACCACAGCTATTTACAGTATACATCAATGATTTGGATGAAGGGATTCTAAGTAACATTCGCAAATTTGCAGATGACACAAAGCTGGATGGCAGTGTGAACTGTGAGGAGGATGCTATGAGAATACAGGGTGACTTGGACAGGTGGGGGAGTGCATGGCAGATGAAGTTTAATGTGGATAAATGTGCGGTTATCCACTTTGGTAGCAAAAACAGTAAGGCAGATTACTAACTAAATGGCGTCGTTGGAAAAAGGGGAAGTACAACGGGATCTCGGGGTCCTTGTACATCAGTCTATAAAAGTAAGCATGCAAGTACAGCAGGCAGTGAAGAAAGCGAATGGCATGTTGGCATTTATAACAAGAGGAATCGAATATAGGAGAAAAGAGGTCCTGCAGTTGTACAGAGCCCTAGTGAGGCCATACCTGGAGTATTGTGTGCAGGTTTGTTCCCCTAATTTGAGGAAGGACTTTCTTGCTATTGAGGGAGTGCAGCGTAGGTTTACAAGGTTAATTCCCGGGACGGCGGGACTGTCATATGCTGAGAGAATGGAGCAGCTGGGCTTGTACACTCTGGAGTTTAGAAGGATGAGAGGCGTTCTCATTGAAACATATAAGATTGTTAAGGGCTTGGACACACTAGAGGCAGGAAACATGTTCCCAATGTTGGGGGAGTCCAGAACCAGGGCCACAGTTTAAGAATAAGGAGTAAGCCATTTAGAACGGAGACGAGGAAACACTTTTTCTCACAGAGAGTGGTAGGACTGTGGAATTCTCTGCCTCAGAGGGCGGTGGAGGCAGGTTCTCTGGATGCTTTCAAGAGAGAGCCAGAAAGGGCTCTTAAAAATAGTGGAGTCAGGGGATATGGGGAAAAGGCAGGAACGGGGTACTGATTGGGGATGATCAGCCATGATCACATTGAATGGCGATGCTGGCTCGAAGGGCCAAACGGCCTACTCCTGCACCTATTGTCTATTGTCTATTGATTCACCTCCATTGCAAACATTGGACTTTGTCTATAGAGCTAATGTGCTACAATGCTGAGGTCTATATTCAGCACTCTATATTTTACCCTTTAATTGTTAAGCCTAGTATTCTTGAGTTTAACTTGATTGTATTTAGGTACACAATGCATCCCAGGGTACTTAAGTAAGTGGCTCTAGAAATCGTGGACACAATGGTGATCATTTTCCAATGTTCTATAGATTCAGGATCAGTTCCTATGGATTGGAGGGTAGCTAATGTTATCCCACTTTTTAAGAAAGGCAGGAGAGAGAAAACAGGGAATTATAGACCAGTTAGCCTGACATCGGTGGTGGGGAAGATGCTGGAGTCAATCATAAAAGATGAAATAGCGGCACATTTGGATAACAAGATTGGTTCGAGTCAGCATGGATTTACGAAGGGGAAATCATGCTTGACTAATGGTCATGATTTTTTTGAGGATGTAACTAGGAAAATGGACTAGGGAGAGCCAGTGGATGTAGTGTACCTGGACTCTCAGAAAGCATTTGATAAGGTCCAACATAAGAGATTAGTGGGCAAAATTAGGCCACATGGTATTGGGGGTAGAGTGCTGACATGGATAGAAAATTGGTTGGCAGACAGGAAACAAAAAGTAGGGATTAAGGGGTCCCTTTCGGAATGTCAAGCAGTGACCAGTGGGGCACCGCAAGACTCGGTGCTTGGACCGCAGCTCAATATATATTAATGATATAGATGAAAGGATTACAAGTAACATTAGCAAATTTGCAGATGACACAAAGCTGGGTGACAGTGTGAACTGTGAGAAGGATGCTAGGAGAATGCAGGGTGACTTGGACAGATTGGGTGAGTGGGCAGATGCATGGCAGATGCAGTTTAATGTGGATAAATGTGAGGTTATCCACTTTGGGAGCAAAAACAGGAAGGAAGATTATTATCTAAATCGTGTCAAGTTGGGAAAAGGGGAGTACAATGCGATCTGGGGGTCATTGTTCATCTGTCAATTAAAGTAAGCATGCAGTTACTGCAGGCAGTGAAGAAAGCAAATGGCATGTTGACCATAACAAGAGGAGTTGAGTATAGGAGCAAAAAGGTCCTTCTGTAGTTGTACAGGGGCCTAGTGAGACCGCATCTGGAGTATTGTGCAGTTTTAGTCTCCAAATTTGAGGAAGAACATTCTTTCTATTGAGGGAAAGCAGCGTAGAACGAGATTAATTCCCGGGATGGCGGGACTGTCATATGCTGAGAGAATGGAGCGGCTGGGCTTGTACACTCTGGAATTTAGAAGCATGAGAGGGGATCTTATTGAAACATATATGATTATTAAGGGTTTGGACATGCTAGGCCCGATGTTGGGGGAGTACAGAACCAAGGGCCACAGTTTAAGATTAAGGGGTAGGCCCTTTAAAACGGAGATGAGGAAACACTTTTACACACAGAGAGTTGTGAATCCTAGTTATAGGAAGGATGTCAACAAAATAGAGAGAGTACAGAGGAGATTTACTAGGATGTTGCCAGGGTTCCAGCAACTATGTTACAGAGAAAGGTTGAACAAGTTAGGTCTTTATTCTTTGGAGCGCAGAAGGTTAAGGGGGGACTTGATTGAGGTCTTTAAAATGATGAAAGGGATAGACAGAGTTGACGTGGATACGTTTTTCCCATTGAGGGTAGGGAAGTTTCAAACAAGAGGGCATGACATGAGAATTAAGGGACAGAGGTTTCGGGGTAACGTGAGGGGGAACTTCTTTACTCAGAGGGTGGTGGCTGTGTGGAATCAGCTTCCAGCAGAAGTGGTGGAGGCAGGATCGATTTTAACATTTAAGAGTAAAATGGATAGGTATATGGACGTGAAGGGAATGGAGGGGTATGGTCTGAGTGCAGGTAGATGGGACTAGGGGAAAACAAATGGTCGGCACGGACTGGAAGGGCCGAGAGGGCCTGTTTCCGTGCTGTAATTGTTATATGGTTATATGGTTATCTGTGGAATTCTCTGCCTCAGAGGGCGGTGGAGGCCGGTTCTCTGGATACTTTCAAGAGCGAGCTAGACAGGGCTCTTGAAGATAGCGGAGTTTGGGGATATGGGGAGAAGGCAGGATCGGGGTACTGATGTGGATGATCAGCCATGATCACATTGAATGGCGGTGCTGGCTTGAAGGGCCAAATAGCCTATTCCTGCCCCTATTGTCTATTGTCTATTGTCTATAGTATTATCTAGCAATGTTACAAAATTTTGAGATTTAAAAAATTAAGTCTGCAATTTATCCCATCAGATAAAGCATTAAAAAAAGTTTAATTTGGCACCTAATTCACTTTCATATCTTCAGTATTAAAAAAGTTATGGCCATTTTCATACTCGGAAATTAACATCTTGTTCCCCATTGCCTTTCCATTGACTTAACTCAAAAGCTGTGATCTAAGAGAGTCAAAAGCCCATAACTTTCTTAAAAGTTAAGAGAACACAATGAAATTTTTCAGTTATTGTAGATTTAAGCATTCTGAAAAAAATGAAACAATCTTACTTGGATGACCTGAAATTAAACCATATAATGAGTTAGTTGCCTAATTGTAGCTAATTACAAAATTCAATTACTAGATCTAAACATCTCTCCATTTCTTAAGAAAAGATAAACATTTTTTAATTGCCTAAGTGTCCAAATACCATTCACACAATAATTCACAATATAATATGATTTTTAAATCAAATTTTCATGAATTTATAGGCCAAATGGAAGGAATTTAGTATTTAATGCCTGTAAATTAATGGCCATTTAAATCAACTTGCGAGTGCGTTTTAGTGGAACGCGGTGGATTGGAACGTTGCGGTTTGCGGTGAATTTAACCCTTAGTCGGCAAGAAAAATACTACTGGTTCGTAAATATTTTTTGTCCCCATTTCGCAACATGAAAATTTGATTAAAGGCTTCCTAAGAACCACGGTTTTTATGTAAAAATAAACTGTGTACCTTCTTTTCTCCCCTACGTAAAATCCTTCCCGTTGTCGGCGCTCACGGCTTTAGAAGATGATTTTTAAATTACTCTAGCTATTAAATGATCTAGCGTAGTTTAAAAATACCTTCATAAAACAAATGTCGGAGCGATTTCTCTTTAGCGACGAAATCCCCTGAGATGGATCGACTTGAACTGTCTGGAGAAAAACGGCATTTTAAACCCGCCCCCCTCTGAAAGGCGCCAAACTCGCGCACACGGGGAGTGGCAGAACTGCAGCGCCGCTCACGGTAAGTATTGTAACATACCTATATTATCTGGCCTGTTTGGATAGCATGCAAAACAGAGCTTTTCACTGGGTACACAAAAAGCTGGAGAAACTCAGCGGGTGCAGCAGCATGTAAGGAGCGAAGGAGATAGGCGACGTTTCGGGTCGAGACCCTTCTTCAGACAGCTTTTTGTGTACCCTCGATTTTAGAGCTTTTCACTGCACCTTGCTATCCTAAACCAAAACTTTATTCTTCCTCTGCTTCAACATGATAGTTGGCACACCACTGAGAACAAAGGGGGACCTGGCATGGAGTTGCTGCCGGGTGCAAATGAGGACCCGGAGAGGGGGGGCCGCTGGGAATAAAGGGGGACCCGGCTTGGGGGGGCCGCCGAGAGAACAGAGAGGGACCATTGGGGACTAAATGGAATACCTTGTAACTTTGTCGGTGCCCTAGATGTGGCGACTCTTTGCATACCTTGTGTCACATGTGATAATAAAGTATCATTCATTCACCCATACAATTGAATGGCTTGATAAGACATTTCAGAGGGCATTTAAAACTTTGTTATTTGCAATGAACCACATCTGTTACTTGAAACCAATTTGGTCGCAATTATTTCATTTCCATGCTAAGGGGGTCATGGCACAAATTCAAATATGGCTGTTCTTTGACTGGGTGGTATGGACATCTGCAATCTTCCTTCCAGTGGACAGTGAAGATGGAAATATCATCTGAACAGCTTAGGGACCATTGTTAAAATGTTTTTATTTCACCTGAGCCAAGCCCACCTCACTTTCCCCAACTCTGTGCAAGCTGTTACATTGCTGAAGCTAGTTTGTGGGAATCTGTTAGTGGGACCTTGATAATAGCACTGGAGTGATAATCCAGGGGTATACGGTATTGCTGAATGATATAAATATATCATTCAGAATTGACCTTTGCAAAGGGGAAGGGTCAATTCATTCATCTATTCCTTCAACAGATTTTAACCCTCAGAATGCTTCAAGCATTTTCTGCATTTTTCTTTGCTCGTATCATCTTACTTCAATGTAAACATTTCCCTTTTTTCCTCAAAGTGGGAATATATTTGTAGCCAAAGATTCATCTGCTGATAAATTGTACGTTTTAGTCAATGAAAGTATGCACTCTTAAATATTTAATGCTCTTGACACATAGGCAAATAAAAGTTTCTATTTTTATGGCAGGGTATATTAATTGCTGACCTTAATGGCAGGAAATAATACTGTCAAGACTGGAATTCTAATTGGCATTTGCTATAAAAATAAATATTCCAGCAGCTAGCCTGAGGCCATAGAAACTGAAAGGGATTAAGCTTCAATGACAACTTTTGTTCATCATCCAGTATTACTTATTCATCTTATTTAGTTTAGTTTAGTTTAGTTTAGCGATACAGCGCGGAAGATGGCCCTTCGGCCCACCATGTCCGCGCCGACCAGCGATCCCCGCACACTAACACTATCCTACACACTTGGGCCAACTTATAATTATACCAAGCCAATTAATTTACAAACCTGTACATCTTTGGAGTATGGGAGGAAAAGTTGAGATCCCAGAGAAAAATTACGCAGGTCAGGGGGAGAATGTACAAACTCCGTACCGACAGCACCGTAGTCTGCATCGAACCCGGGTCTCTGGCGCTGTAAGGCAGCAACTCTACCACTGTGCCACCATGTAATATATCAACCTGAATATTTCTCAGCCATTTCTACCTCTGTTATTTAAGAAATTCTGTGCTCATACTTTTGTCCCAGATAGCAAATATTCATTTCTGCTTGCTAATTTTAGGCAGAAAATCCTCAGACCCAACAAGCTATTCTTAATTGTTAATAGTTGATCCATCGGTTTGTTTTGGTACTTAGTTTGTCATACACCATGGAAACAAGCCCCTTGGCCCAACGCGTCCACGTCGACCATGAATCACCCATTTGCGCTAGTTCTATGTTATCCTCATCTTGGGTACTGCCTGTGTGAAGTTTTTACGTTCTCCCTGTGTCTGTGTGGGTTTCCTCTGGATCCTCCGGTTTCCTCCCACATGCGGGTTTGTAGATTAATTGGCCATCTGTAAATTGCCCGTGGTGTGTGGGCAGCGGATGAGAAATTCTAATAACATGGAACTAGTGTGAACGGGTGATCGATAGTAGGCATGGACTTGGTGGTTTGATGGACCTAGTTCCATGCTGCATTGCTCAAACTAAATTTGCAAAGTTCAATGGTTCAATGGTTATTTATTGTCACATATGCAATTAAACATTACACAGTGGCATTCATTTTGCAGAGAAAATGCTCTGGTTTAGTTTTGTTTAGTTTAGTTTAGAGATACAGCATGGAAACAGGCCCTTCTGCCCACTGAGTCTGCACCAACCAGCAATCCCCACACATTAACACTATCCTACACACACCAGGGACAATTTACACTTATATCAAGCCAATATACCTACATACCTGTACTTCTTTGGAGTGTGGGAGGAAACCAAAGATCTCGGAGAAAATCCACGCAAGTCATGGGGAGAACATACAAACTGCGTACAGACAGCACCATATTTGAGACATTGAGGATCATCACTGGCTGTCTGCGGCCCACTCCATCAGAGTTCCTCCCTGTGTTAGCTGGCGTAGCACCTGCAGCCCTGCGCAGAGAGCACCTAACCCACAGCCTGGTGAACAAAGCCTCAATGGACCCAAATCATACCCTACACAACCTTGCCCAGTACTCCAACCTGGATCGTCAACGCCTGCCCTCCCGGCGCCCCTTCTCTCGTCATGCTGCATCTCTTCGTAGCTCCGATTTCAACATGCTAAGAGCATGGAGAGCCTGCTGGCAGGACACCCAACATCCTGCCCAAATGACCGTCTACCCAAACACACTGTTGCCACCTGGTGCAGAACTGGTCCGCAGAGAGTGGGTTACACTGAATCGTCTGCGAACTGGTGTTGGGCGTTTCAATCATAACATGAAACGTTGGGGACTGCGCCCATCAGCAGCCTGTACTTGTGGACACCCCGACCAGACCGCACACCATGTAATCCACGACTGTCCCACCCTCAGCCCACCAGATACCACTACCATCGACCTGACCAACCCCAATCCTGACACAGTGAACTGGCTGCGACGCCTGAATCAAACTGTGTAACTGACTCATACGCAAGAAGAAGACAGCACCAGGAGTTGGGATCGAACCTGGGTCACCGGTGCTGCAAGCGCTGTAAGGCAACAACTCTACCGCTGCGCCACCTTGTCGGCTCTAGTTATGGACATGTCCTGAATTACCATCTACCTCATTGGGGACCCTTGGACTATCTTTAATCAGACTTCACTAGCTTTACCTTTACACTAAACGTTAATCTCTTATCATGTATCTGTACATTGTGAATGGCTCAATTGTAATCATGTATTCTCTTTCCGCGGGCTGGTTAGCACGTAACAAAAGCTTTTCACTGTACCTTGGTAAATGTGACAATAATCTAAACTAAACTATCCTATCATGTCTACACTGAATGTTGAGACCCTGATTTTGAGACAGAATCCCCTGATTCCGATCACCCTTGCCAAGGAACAAAAGGTATTTCTCTTCCATGTGATCAACCTATTAGGAAGGAAAATAATGTCTTGGTTTTATATTTTATTGGTTTTATATGAGTGCAAGAAGATATGTTTTGCTTTAATTATACAGTATAGGTCCTGTTGAGACTGAAATTTTAAGCTTGAATATATCCTCCCTACTTTTATTTTAATTTATTGACTTTCCATATCCCTTTTTGCCCTTGAGAAGGTGATGGTGAACCATTGCACTCCTTATGGAAACAGTTCTACAATCTATGACATTTAGAAGAAGACACCCACTGCATCTATTATCACCATAGCCTTAGAAACCATAGAAAAACATAGAAAATAGGTGCAGGAGGAGGCCATTTGGCCCTTCGAGCCAGCACCGCCATTCATTGTGGTCATGGCTGATCATCCCCAATCAATAACCCGTGCTTGCCTTCTCCCCAAATGCCCTGATTCCACTAGCCCTTAGAGCTCTATCTAACTCTCTCTTAAATCCATGACTTGGCCTCCACTGCCCTCTGTGGCAGGGATTTCCACAAATTCACAATTCTTTGGGTGAAAAAGTTTTTTCTCACCTCAGTCTTAAATAGCCTCCCCTTTATTCTAAGACTGTGGCCCCTGGTTCTGGACTCGCCCAACATTGGGAACATTTTTCCTGTTCATGGAAAATCCAGTAAAATTATTACTTCTAATCTCATTAATTTCTCCAATACTTGTTTTCACCAATGCTAATTTCGTTGAGCCGCTCAACCATTCCAAATAGATACATATAGAACGTTTCCCATATCTTCTCACTTGAAGAGAGGCACAAATTATTTGTTTAATTTATCTGTCATTTCTTCAATCTCCAATATAATTTCTCCTGCATCAATTTGTGAATTGCTCAATGTTAACATGGGAGATTTTTTTTTCTCACATAACTCTAGAAGCTGTCTTTATGCTTCTCTCTAGCCTGCTGTCATATACTTTTCCTTACCAAAGTTATGTTTCTCTTTCGGGAATTTCTGAAATTTTCACAATTGCTTACTGCAATTTTTGACAACATTACAAGTTTTTTTCTTTGACCTTTGACTTCTCTCAATATTCAAGGCTGGACCACATTTCCAGTAGTTTTTTTTTGCCTGAAGCAATAGAGACCATTTGTAAACCATGCATCACCAAGCTCTTGGATTTCCTCTCCGGAAGTTTTAGAGGATTATCTTCTGCCTGTTGCTTGGTGTATGTTGACACTTCCTGACTGCTTTTGGGAAAAATAATTTCGCACAACATTATTGCTGACACTTCCTGAATTCTCAGCAATAAACATCGGTCAAAAATGTGTCCTTCCAATGGAGATGATGATTGGGCCACAGCCAAAGTGGTCAAGGGAAGTTCTGTTTGCAGTTTGGATGGCTGGCTCTCAAGACCCAAGATGGACATGTTCATCATCACGTCCTACTGCACACCCTGACCACAAGGAGCCACTTGAGGGTGATATGCAACATACAGGCAAGAGATCCTGGGACACCACTTAAGATTATAACATTTGAATTACAAAGCGATTATTCCAATCGAGAAATGAGTATCCTGTGCTGTAAAGTTGAACTATAGATATCTGGAGCCACTCAGGATTCAAAAGGCAAATTATCTGTGTTTCAAAGCTCTGGTCCCAGAGGCTCCCTGTAGATGGCAGTGAAAAGACTGCTCACTATCATATTATATTGTGCATTGCTGGCTTGCCATATCATCATTGCTGGCTTGCCTTGCCTGCAGAGATAGAAGAGCAGCACTTCTTATGAATCGGACCTTGGGGGAAAGCACAGAATTGGGATAAGGCAGATCACAACATTATTTGACAGGAACGGGGGAGAGTAAACTGGGAGCAGCTGTTATTGGGTATGATCACATCAGACGTGTGAGAGATGTTTAAAGGCCAACTGATCAGAATTCAAGACTAGCATGTTCAAGTAAGGAGCAGGGATAAGAATGGCAAGTTATGGGAACCTGGGGTGACCAGAGAGGTTGTAAATTTGGTCAAAAAGGAAATGTAAGCATTTGTAAAATGTATGATGATGAAAGGCCTTTTTAGGGTCTTTGAAGAATAGAAAGCAAGCTGGAAAGAACTCAAAGAGGCAACTGCAGGGGATGAAAAGAACCATGGCATGATATTTGCAAGTCGCAGTAAAGAAAATCCCAAGGCTTTGTATATGTATATTAAAAGCATAAGGGTAATGGGAAGAAGGTGGAATACTCAAGGATAAATGAGAAAATGTATACTTAGTGTCGGAGGATGTGGGTGAGCGCTTTACACCAGTATTCACTAAGGAGACTACAATGCTAGGACAGTTTGAGATCAAGAAGAAGGTCATGTTGGAGCATTGAGGTGGATAAATTCCCAGGGCCTGAAGGAATCTTTCCCAAGTGACTTGGATTCAGAAATGGCTTACTCATGGAAGACAAAAGGTGATGGTGGAAGTTTGTAATTCTGGCTGGTGCTCTGTGATCTATGGCATACTGCATATACTATATAAATAAAATCTATATCTTCTATCTGCTTCTATCTAAAAGGGCCTTTTTAGAGCCTTTGACGAATAGAACGCAATCAGGAAAGAACTCTAGCAGGCAACTAAAAGGGCCAAAAGGAACCATGAAATGATAGTTGGAAGTTGCAGTAAGGAAAATCCCAGGGCTTTTTATACATACATTAAAAGCAAATGAATAATTGGGAAGAACATAGACAACCAAAGGATCAATGAGAGAATGTATGTTTAGTGTCAGAGGATGCGGGCAAGTGCTTTGCACCTGTGCTTACTATTAGGAGAAGGATATGGAGATGAGTGTGGGGCAGATTACAATGCCAGGATTGAGATCAAGAAGGAGGTCATGGAGGTTAGAGCTCATGGAGAGCAATAAGGTGGATAAATCCCCAGAACCTGTAGGGATCTAACCAAGGTTATTCAGAGAGGCAAGAGAAGAGACTACAGTGGCCTTAACAAAGGTCTTTATATTCTCTCCAGCCACTGGCAAGGTCCCTGAGGACTGGAGGACTTGTTTATGTATATAAACAAATTGGACAAAAATGTAGAAGGGTTGATTCGTATGTTTGCAAATGACAGCAAAATAGCTGGAGTTGCAGATGGTGAGGACATTTAGAAGACATTGAGCAGGAACATGAATAGGAAAGGTTGAGAGGAATATGGGGGCAAATGCAAATGAGACTAGGTCAGATGGAGCATCTTGGTTGGCATGGGTGAGTTGAATCAAAGGGCTTGTTTTCATTGTTGTCTGACTATTACTGTAAATCTTTAGATAATATAATTTTTTGGTGAGGAAATAATATAACTTCAGCCATCCAACTATTTATGCAATATAAAGATTTGCTTCAAATTATGTGTCTGCTCAGAAAAACTGAAATTGCTCAGAGCTGCTAACATCTAAAGGTTAAAAGTACCTGGCAGGTGCAAACAAAAGACTTTTGCAGCAGCCAAGTTGTGAGGAAATTACGTCTCTGCATCTGCCAAAAGGCAAAGCTACAGTCGGAATGTAATGAAGGCATGGGGTTTTGTGACAATCTGTCAGAAGCACAATCTCCTACAAATGAAATCTAAATAAGATTAAGGATGTGGTTGGCATAGTACCTTGAGCAATTTGAGAGCTAAGTACCCAGCTGTAAGTTCATGAGGCTTGTTAGAGGAAAAGATTTTCCTTTGCAAGAGCACTTGAAAAATATTCACCTCAAAACCATTACCGAACGCGTATGATTGAATATATCTCATGGCCAACTGGGATTCTACGCAGGGCAGATTTTCAATTTGCCAGTTACAGTCAAATGCACTTTGAGGATTGGCCTCCACTTATTGAAATCGTCCAATTTATTTGGTAATATGGTAAAGAAAATTTGTGGTTTTTATAATGGGCAATTGAACCACAAAGCCTGATACATTCCCAGTGCATTCATAGCAAGTCCAAATGTACGTGGCATTCTTGCCTCAGCTGCTTCAGTCCTTAAAGTAGGTTATAATAATGTACTGGGTCCCAGATTTCCAAGTCATATTTTGCATTGGTGCTTGTTTACATGTTTTTGTACTTCCCGCTGAAATGCTGGTTCATTGGTGTTGCAAAGAAGCTGGAATGTTCAACAGGCGAGACTCGAGGATGGTGTGTACCTCCCTGGTGCCACGGTCCAAGACATCTCGGACTGATTGCTGCGCATCCTCAAGGGGGAAGGTGAGTAGCCAGAAGTGGTTGTGCATGTCGGCACAAACGGCGTCGGGAAGAAGAAGAAGGAGGTTATGCAACGTGAGTTTAGAGATTTAGGAAGAAGGCTGAAAAGCAGGACCGCTAGGGTGGTTATCTCTGGTTTGCTTCCAGTACCTCGTGCTGGTGAGGGCAGGAACAGGGAGATAGGGGATCTAAACAACAGAAGGTAACTAAAAAGGCAATATGGGAAGAAAAGATGAAGTATGAATTAGCCAAGAATATAGGAGGATAGTAAAAGCTTCTTTAGGTATGTGAAAAGGAAAAGATTACAAGACAAATGAGGATCCCTTGAAGACAGAATCAGGTGAATTTATCATGGGGAACAAGGAAATGGCAGACGAGTTGAACAGGTACTTTGGTTCTGTCTTCACTAAGGAAGACACAAACAATCTCCCAGATGTACTAGGGGACAGAGGATCTACAGTGACGGTGGAACTGAAGGAAATTCACATTAGTCAGGCAATGGTGTTGGGTAGATTGATGGGACTGAAGGTTGATAAATCCCAAGGGCCTAATGGTCTGCATTCCAGGGTACTCAAGGAGGTGGCTCTAGAAATCGTGGACACATTGATAATTATTTTCCAATGTTCTATAGATACTGGATCAGTTCCTGTGGATTGGAGATTAGCTAATGTTATCCCACTTTTTAAGAAGGAAGGGAGATAGAAAGCAGGGAATTATAGACCAGTTGGCCTGACATCGGTGGTGGGAAAGTTGCTGGAGTCAATTATTAAAGATGTAATAGCGGCACATTTGGATAGCAGTAATATAATCGGTCCAAGTCAGCATGGATTTGCAAAGGGGAAATCTTGCTTGACTAATCCTCTGCAATTTGCTGAGGATGTAACAAGTAAAATGGACTAGGGAGAGCCAGTGGATGTAATGTATCTGGATTTACAAAAATACTTTGATAAGGTCCCACACAGGAGATTAGTGGGCAAAATTCGAGCACACGGTATTGGGGGTAGGGTATTGATATGGGTAAAATATAGGTTGACAGACAGGAAACAAAGAGTAGGAATTAACACATCCCTTTCACAATGGCAGGCAGTGACTAGTGGGGTGCCGCAAGGCTCGGTGCTGGGACCGCAGCTATTTACAATATATATTATTGATTTAGATTAAGGAATTAAAAGTATCATTGGCTGATTTGCAGATAACACAAAGCTGGGTGGCAGTGTGAACTGCGAGGAGGATGCTATAAGGATGCAGTTTGACTTGGACAGGTTGGGTGCGTGGGCAGATGCATGGCAGATGCAGTTTAATGTGGGTAAATGTGAGGTTATCCACTTTGGTTGCAAGAACAAAAAGGCAGATTAATATCTGAATGGTGTCACATTAGGAAAATGGTATGTGTAACAAGACCTGGATGGCCTTGTACATCAGTCACTGAAAGTAAGCATGCAGGTACAGCAGGCAGTGAAGAAAACTAATCGCATGTTGGTCTTCATAATGAGAACATTTGAGAATAGGAGCAAAGATGTCCTTCTGCCGTTGTGCAGGGCCCTGGTCAGAGCACACCTGGAGTATTGTGTGCAGTTTTGATCTCCTAATTTGAGGAAGGACATTCTTGCTATTGAGGGTGTGCAGCGTAGGTTCACAAGGTTAATTCCCGAGATGGCGGAACTGTCATATTTTGAAAGAGCAGATAGACTGTGCTTGTATTCACTGGAATTTAGAAGGATGAGAAGGGATCTTGTAAATACATATAATTTTTATTAAGGGTTTGGACACGCCAGATGCAGGAAACATGTTCCCGATGTTGGGGAACTCCAGAGCCGGGGGGCACAGATTAAGGATAAGGGGTAGGTCATTTAGAACTGAGATGAGAAAACATTTTTTCACCCAGAGATTCGTGATTTTGTGGAATTCTCTGCCTCAGAAGGCAGTGGAGGTCCATTCACTAGAAGCATTCAAAAGAGAGTTAGATAGAGCTCTTAGGGCTAGCGGAATCAAGGGATATGGGGAGAAGGCAGGAACGGGGTACTGATTGTGGATGATCAGTCAAGATCACATTGAATGGCTGTGCTGGCTCGAAGGGCTGAAAGGCGTACTCCTGCACCTATTTTCTATGTATCTATGGTATATAGCAAGTTGTATGTCATGTTGTTACTTGTGGGCGGAGCACCAAGGCAAATTCCTTGTATGTGAATACTTGGCCAATAAATTTATTCACTGGTTGATAGGTGTTCTGATGTCCGGAAGCCAGTTTCCATTGTGGATTTACAGTGCTCAGTATTCAGCTCCTTGTTTTTTTATTATTGCATTGTAATAATTTAGATTGCAATGTAGATAAAATGTTTGCAGATTACAGAATAAAGGGGAAACGCTTTGTTTTGCATGTTCTCAAAACAGATCAGATAATAGATTCCTCCAGAGGTCTTCCAATTTCACACTTAATGTCCCAGTGTTGCAGTACCACAAGCAAGTTGTAATTTTGTAGTACAGGTATAAAGTGAAATGTGAGAATGAGAGATATGAGCCTAATGCAATAATTTAATTTATATGTAGAGAGAGAGGAAAGGAATTCTCAATATCGACCCTTTCCGGTAGTTGAATGCATTCCTCTAACATCATTGAAGGCAAGATATATTGGATCGCCCTTCCTTCTCTCAGTCTTCCCACTTTTAACCGCACTTCTCCGAGGAAAACTATAGCAAGTAAGAATTTAATTGTTCTGGTTCATAGCCAGTGCATGCAACAAACATTCTTGACTTTTGTTTGAATTATTTACCATTTACACTAGTTGAGTTTAGTTTACTTTAGTTTAGTGATACAGTGTGGAAACACAGCCATCGGTCCACCGACCCCGCACACTAACACTATCTTACGCACAATAGGGTTAATTTACATTCATACCAAGCCAATTAGCCTACAAATCTGCACGTCTTTGGAGTGTCAAGAGTCAAGAGTCAAGAGTGTTTTACTGTCATATGTCCCAGATAGAACAATTAAATTCTTACTTGCTACAGTTTTTCCTCGGAGAAGACCCATGCAAGTCATGGGGAAAATGTACAAACTCTGTACAGACAGCACCTGTCATCAGGATTGAACCTGGGTGTCTGGCGCTGTAATGCAGCAACTCTATCGCTGCGCCATCGTACCGCCAAGATTGTGTGAATGAATTTTGTAATTTCCTTTCATATTAGTGAAAATGAGGACACTCCTATCCACACAGTATCAATTTGGATTTTTTTTTGCCTATTTGGGTGCTATTCCTTTCAGGTTGTTTCTCAAGGACAATGCCATTCTTTGCTTGATTTGCTGACCAGAATGACATACAATACTCCAATAGTAATGTGAGTCAATTGCTCATCCAGCAGAAATCTATCCTCCCTTGCCTTGTGCTCTGTCCGTAGTAATGCGGCCCTGTGCCCTTTACTGACATTTCTGATGCACCTTTGTTTGAATTCAGGCATTGTGCACAGTTGCTTAGCTCTGGTGTGAAGGACTGAATAATGCCCCATATTTCCGAATAATTGTGCATCGGTGCTGCAATAAAACGTTTAGACAGCAAAGGAGAAATATTTATCTAAGATGTTAATCATGGGTCAGTTCAATCACTTATTGTAGGATTACTAATGATTTCCTCTTCAGTGTTTTTTTTTCTCTCCTCTTCCCCCTGCCGACAGTATTGACTACACAGCATTAAACCTCAGTCAGTGCATCATGCATGAATGGCGAGTGGCGAAGCTTATGGGTTATTCATAGCACAAGCGCGTTTTAAGATCATGAGATAATTATACCCCTATGGTTTCTTCATTACTCAACTACGCCAGAAGCAATCAACTATCGGCTTATCGAGGTACTACTTCCAGCAACTTCTAATGGATTCAACTGAGAGTGACATTCAAAACCAACATAATTATAACAAATGGCATCAGGCATTTATGGCATTACGACTGCTTGGCAAGTTGGCAACCTTGACTGTGTTGTCAGGTGCAGCACAGAGCATAACATTTAGCATCTACTTATCTTAGCAATGCTGTAATTGATCGTTTGGCTTCACTCTAGTTCTGAGTATTCGGAGGTGGCAGCAGCGTCCTGTGCAGGGTTTGCAGACTTTCCCTCAGGTTGACTTGCTGGTACTTGACAAAGCAACAGGGTGGGTAGCTGGAGATATTGTGAGCTCCTTCTCTGTTTTGACCAATGGCTGACAAGGCATTTCCACGATTTTGTTAGAAAGTTTCACCTTTCATAGAGACTTTGCGAATATCCTTGAAGTGCTTTTGGGAGGCCGAACATGATCTTATAGAGATGTATAAAACCATGAGAGGAATAGACTGGGTAAACACACAGAGTTTCTTGCCCAGAGTAGGGCAATCGAGAACCAGAGGTTTAAGGTGAGGGGTGGGGAAAGATTTAATAGGAATCTGAGGGGTAACTTTTTCACACAAAAGGTGGTGGGTGTATGGAACGAGCTGCTGGAGGAAGTAGCTGAGGTAGGTACTATTGCATCATTTAAGAAACATTAGGGCGGATACATGGATATAACAGGTTTAGATGGGTGTGGGCCAAACAGAGGCAGGTGGCACTAGTGTAAATGGGACATGTTTGTCAGTGTGGGCAGGTTGGGGCGAAGGGCCTATTTCCACGCCGCATGACTATGACTCTCTATGACTCTCTATGACTCTTGCCATGATAAGGCTCAGAATATAATGTTAGTTTCAGAAGTCAGGTGTCCAGCATGGGGACAACATGATACACCTACCTGGGCTGGCAAAGCATGATCAGATTCTTGATGCTGGTGTCTGAGAAAGAATACCACAATCACAATAATACTTTATTAGCGAAGTATGTTTTGCAACATATGAGGAATTTCATTTGCCAAGTCAGTCAAACAAATGAAAAGCAACGGAACACACAAAATACATTTTAACATAAACATCCACCACAGTGACTCCTCCACTTTCCTCACTGTGAGCTCTACTCAATAACCAAAATTCTGTAGCCTCCTTTTGCTCTGGTATTTTATTTAATTCACGTGTTTAATCAATTATGTTTTATTATTAATGTTTTATGTATCATTCGTAACTGTCACTGTATGTCACGTTGTCACTTGTGGGCAGAGCACCAAGGCAAATTACTTGTATGTGAATATTTGGCCAATAAACGTACTAATTAATTAATTATTTGATTAATTAATTAATTCATTCATTCATTCGTGATGGAAGACGAAAAAAGTTCAAATCTCTTCCCTTCTTTGCTCTCCTGCGATCGGGGGCCTCGAGCCCTCCGTTGACGGGGCGTTCTTGACTCCCGAAGCCGGCGGCGTTTGGGGCCTCCGCATCGTGATGATCAGACCCTGGGTCGGGGCTGGTCAAACCTTCTGCGACATCTATAGTAAGCCGCAGAGCGACTGGAGAATGCAATCCAGAAAATAATCGCATCTCCGGCAAGGTAAGAAACTGAAATAAAAATTTCCCCCAACCCCCACCCCCCTCCCCCACATAAAACAAACCATAGAACATTTACACAAACAATATTGATTCATCTATATTCTGCCAACAGATGTGGAAGATTTTGTGTAGACAGCTGGTGGAACATCTCCAGTGTTTTGAGATACCTGTAGTAAGCTGTTAACATTTCCAAAATATGGAGGAAAGAAGTGGTGGGAAGGGAAGGTTTCCCAAGGTAGGGTGGCACGGTGGCGCAGCGGTAGAGTTGCTGCCTTACAGTGCCTACAGCACCAGAAATCCGGGTTCGATCCCGACTACAGGTGCTGTTTGCATGTTCTCCCCGTGACCGCGTGAGTTTTCTACGCGATCTTTGGTTTCCTCCCACATTCCAAAGACATTTAGGTTTATAAGTTAATTGGCTTGGTATAAATGTAAAGTGTCCCAAGTGTGTGCGGGATAGTGTAAATGTGTGGGGATTGCTGGGCGGTGCAGACTCAGAGGGCCGAAGGGCCTGGTTCCCCGCTGAATGTCTAAACTAAACTAAACTAAACTAAACTGTCCCGTCATCAGTCCGAGATTTTTCTATCCACAGAGAGGGAAGTGAGGGGAACACAAGTTCGTAAGTTCAGGCATAGTGCAGGCATAGTTCCATGTACACAAATTACACTCCTGAACATCCCTTAAATGATCATTCCTAAAATGTAACTCAAGACATAAGCAGTTGACACTTTATTTCATAAAAACAACAAACTGGTTTTGTTTTCTCTATTAAAACACAATTCCAAAATATGTCTCACAGAACTGACTGCAAGCCAGAAGAAAGCTTGAAAGGGTTCAGAGAAGATTTACGAGGATGTTGCCAGATCTAGAGGGTCTGAGATACAGGGAGAGGTTGAGTAGGCTCGGTCTCCATTCTTTGGAGCACAGGGGTATGAGGGGTGATCTTATAAAGGGGTATAAAATCATGTGAGGAATAGATCGGGTTGATGCACAGAATCTCTTGCCCAGAGTAAGGGAATCGAGGACCTGGTGACATAGGTTCAAGGTGAAGGGGAAAAGATTTAATAGGAATCTGAGCGGTAACCTTTTCACACAAAGGGTGGTGGGTGTATGGAACAAGCTGCCAGAGGAGGTAGTTGAGGCTTGTACTATCCCAACTTTTAAGAAACAGTTAGACAGGTACATGGATAGGACACGTTTGGAGGGATATGGACCGAGCGCAGGCAGGTAGGACTAGAGTAGCTGGGACATTGTTGGCCGATGTGGACGAGTTAGGCCGAATGACCTGTTTCCACATTGTATCACTCTATGACTCTATGACTCTAAGTACATCACAGTCACTCCCGTGCATCTTAATCTTCTGGATCAGCCTACCATAGGGGATATTTTAAAATGCCGTGCTAAAATCTATGTAGACAACAAACTAAAAAACTGAAAAAGATAAAACTGAAAAATTAAAACTAAATCCCATCAGGTCCTGGAGATTTATCCACTGTAATGATTTTCATGAGCTCCAATACTGCCTCCTTCTTTATTTCAATCTGCCCTTGCATATTAGTATTCTCCACCCTGATCTCATTTCCTCCCTGTCCTTCTAGACAATAGAAGTAGGTGCATAGAAGTAGTAACCTTTATCCCAAAGGTTAAGTTTAGTGATTAATAAACTAATACATCATGATCAAACAGGCTTTATTCCCAAACGCTACTCCACTTATAACTTGAGATGACTATTCAATATCATATATTCAAAAAGAGTTAATGATATTGAATTCGCTGTCATTTCACTAGATGCGGAAAAAGCATTCGACCAGGTTGAATGGCCTTGCTTACTTAAGATAATGCAGAAATTTCAACTGGGCGATAGATTTTGTAAATGGGTTAAAATTTTGTACTCCAACCCTACAGCAAAAATACTAACAAACCAAATGTTATCAGCTAAATTTAATCTTTCTAGGGGTTGTAGACAAGGATGCCCGTTATCACCTTTATTATTTGCTCTCGCACTCGAGCCATTAGCCGAAAGGATTAGATCAGATCCAGAAATATATGGATACAATACTAATACCACAACGAATAAAATATCTTCATATGCAGACGATGTTTTAATATATATCACAAAACCGGAGATCAGTATTCCTAACTTACTTAAGATTATAAATAAGTTTTGTACATTTTCAGGATATAGAATTGATTGGAATAAAAGTGAACTCATGCCTATAACTGGAATAAAAGTAAACATATTACAACAATTTCAGTTTAAAATAGTTATGCATAAATTTAAATACCTAGGAATTAATGTATCTAAATCTTATAATCTATTATTCAAATTAAATTACCCTGTTATTGGATAAACTAAAAAAGAATATGTTATACTGGAAAACACTACCAATATCAATGATTGGCTCAATAAATGCTACAAAAATGGTCTTTTTACCACAATTATTATATTTATTTCAAGCTATCCCTTTATATCTCCCAAAAATGTTTTTCAAAAAAATCAATTCTATTATTAATAGCTTTATTTGGGATTATAAAAATCACAGAATAAGTAAAAAACATTTATGTAAATCCAAGATAAATGGAGGATTAGCGTTACCTAATTTTTAATATTATTTTTGGGCGGTTCAGATTAAGAATATGAATTTTTGGCTGGTAAAAATGGACCAGGAACCAGCTTGGCTAAAGATGGAAATGGAAGACTGTTTTCCATTTGATATAAGTTCGATTCTTCTTGTTCCAAGTGAAGTACAAAAAAAAACTTACGGGGATAACCCTATAATTTATAACAATATACGTACTTGGAAACAAATAGTTAAGACTTTACATCTGGATAATATGTCACTATTTACCAATTATGAATAATCCTTTATTTAAACCTTCTATATTGGATAAGGGATTTAGACATTGGAAAAATTTAGGAATTATAAGGATAGAACATCTTTACAGGAAAGTAAAAATTTCTATCATTTCAAGAATTAAAAGATATCTATGGATTACATCCAAATAACTTGTTCAGGTATTTACAAATTAGAGACTATATCAAGTCAAACATGCAAGACTATAAGAATAGAGAGCCAGGATTATTGGATGAGTGGCTTAACAAGTACCCAAATACAGAAAAATTAATAGCGTGCATATATAATACTCTTTTGGATAGGGAAGTCCCAACAACAGAATCATACCGACAGATATGGGAAAATGAAATAGGTCTATCTATAATGAAAGACACTTGGGAAGAAAGTTTACAACGTATACACCGATGCTCATTAAATGCCAGGCATACTTTGGTACAATTTAAAGTAATACATAGATTACACTACTCAAAAACAAAATTAAATAGAATTTTTCCTAACATTTCTTCTATTTGCGATAAATGTCAGAATTTAGAAGCCAACTTAACGCATAGTTTTGTAACATGCATAAAACTTAATAGTTATTGGGCTGATATTTTTGGAATCATGAGGTTCTTAAAACTAAATTGGACCCTGATCTAAAGTTAATAATATTAGGAGCCCCTGACTCAAGCTTAATATTAACAGTAAGCCAAAGAAATGTTCTTGATTACTTTGATAATTCTTTGATAATTGGAAAAAAATTAATATTAAAATTCTGGAAGGGAACATTATCCCCCACAATCAAAATGTGGACAGTGGAAATGTCGGAGACGTTGCATTTGGAGAGAATTAGGTTTGTCCTAATGGACAAATATGAACCTTTTGAACAAATATGGTCTCCATTCATTGATTACTTAAAGGGGTAGCTGAGCTCAGCACCGTAACTCAATAAGTACCCTGGTGTAGGATCTGTATACATATCTCAAGAGATATTGTTATATGAAACTGTTCCATTCAATGTAAAGATTCTTTTATTTAATTTTTAAATATATAATAATTGTTTTTATTTTATTTTTTTTTAATGTTCTTGTTTATCTTTTCTTTTTTACTTTTCACTTTTTTATTATATAATCATTATTATTCAAGCACAACGTCTTGATTATTGATTTATACTTTTACTTTTTTTTTCACTCCCTTAAAAAAAGAAGTAGGTGCAGGAGTAGACCATTCGGCCTTTCGAGCCAGCACCGCCGTTCACTGTGATCATAGCTGATCACCCACAATCAATACCTCGTTCCTGCCTTCTCCCCATTCCGCTATCTTTAAGAGCCCTATCTAGCTCTCTCTTAAAAGTATCCAGAGAACTGGCCTCCACCGCCTTCGGAGGCAGAGAATTTCACAGACTCACAACTCTCTGTGTGAAAAAGTGTTTCCTCATCTCCGTTCTAAATGGCTTACCCCTTATTCTAGGTGCAAAGAGATGTAAAGTACCCTCCTACATCCCTAGACTCCAATCACAGATTCCCTTCTTGATCCTTGAGAGGTTCTCCCTTCTCCGTGGTTACCATCTTGTTTTTAATATAGATAGAAAAAGCTTTAGGATTTTCTTTAATCTGACTTGCCAAAGCCACTTTGAGGCCCCTTTGACCCTTCTAAGCACCGGATTGAGTTCTTTCCTCCTTTCTTTATATTCTTCAAAGCCCCCTGTCTGATTCCATTCTCTTAAACCTTGCATGTGCTTCCTTTTCCTTTTTGACCAAATTTACCTCTTTGGTCATCCATTTTTCCCTTACTTTGCCAGCCTGATCCCTCCTCAACGGAATATGATCGTTCTGAACCTCGATCAACTGTTCTTTAAATGACTCCCACGTCAGATGTAGACCTACCCAACAACAATTGTTCCCAGTGATAATTAGTCCTATCACCTCCTACCGTCTACCCAGAAATGGTTGCAGGGGTTGGCGAGGAGCACGTGTCCTGATTCACTGCCTATAACCACGTGAACAGTAGCCATTTGAGTGAGAGACTAAAGGCAGACAAGGTGGAATAATACAAGAGCACACTATTGCCCACAAAAGAAGCTGGATGAAATATAGAAAGGAAAATAATTTTGCGGCTGCACCTAGAATGGTCATTGCTTTCATCACACAGACCCACATAAAACATTGGTTATTGACACAAAGTACTGGAGTAACTCAGTGGGTCAGGCAGCTTCTCTGGAGAGAAGGAATGGGGGTCGTTTTGGGTTGAGACCCTTCTTCACCCGAATCGTCATCCATTCCTACTCTCAGAGATGATGCCTGTCCTGCTGAGTTACTCCATTATTTTGTGTCTATCTTCGGTATAAACCAGCATCTGCAGTTCCTTCCTGCACATTAAAATGTTGGTTGATCCCTTTTTAAACATTTATTTTAAATTTTACCTGTATTTCACAATTTCCATGGCTAAAGCTGACAATATCAGCACCAATATTTCATGAGCATCAGTATCACTTCCTTCATTTCTTGGAAACTCTACTCTTTATAGTATTGCTATGTTTTGTAATAAAGTAAGAGGTGATCTGTGGTCTGCACTGTTTCATGTCTAGTTCTTTTAGTTACAAGGCACAAATTTCAGGTTTATAAAACACAAACCACAATGTAGGGTGAGCCTTATTAACCAATCCCACTTAAAGGGAAATGAGAACACTAACCTTTTTTCAGTTATTTTGCTTATTGCTACTGTTATCTTCATTCACCAGAAGCAGAAGTAAAACAGGAATAAAGTATATTAAGAATTTATAACTCAATGTCTTTCCCCAGCTCCCCAACATTCACATAATCACAGAAATATTTACAGCACAGAAGGCCATTTGGCTCATTAAAACTGCACCAGTTTGATGTAAGGACGGTTCAAATAGTCGCACTCCTCTTTTCCTTCACTATTGAGCGGCAACTTCTATCCTTTCAGATACTTAGGTTGCATGTTAAGGCCACAAGATAGATCGCTTCCACTTCTCCTTCAGCAGCGCATTTTGAATCCTAACTATTCATAGAACATACAACACTGCACAGGGACAGGCCCTTCAGCCTACTATGTCTGTGTGGAACATGATGCCAAGCTAAAATAATGCACATGATCCATATCCCCATTCTCTGCCTCTCCATGTGCCTTCCTAAAAGCGGTGTACCTAGGGTGTAACACAAGGAGATCATTCCTTTTTCATTACTCAACGCGACAATAAAAGACCTTTGAACTCCACGTGGGGGGAGAACAAATGAGGACCTGGCGTAGGATACTTTGTAACTTTGTCGCCGCCCTTTATGTGGGGACTCTTTACATGCCTTAGGTATGCAAAACAAAGATAATCACTGTGACTTGTCACATGTGACAATAAAATATAATTTCTTCAACCTCTCATTTTCACTAATACACTCTAATCCTGGCAGAATTCTGATAACCGTCTTCTGCACCCTCTCCAATGCCTTCACATCCTTCTAGTAATGGGGCGAATGGAACTGTGCGCAATACTCCAAATGCAGCACAGTTCTGGTCGCCCGATTAACCCAAGTCCGAACCAAAGTCATGCGGCCTAATCAAAGTCCTATAAATTCATGGCCCTCTGACTCTTATACTCAATGCTCTGACCAATGGAGGCAAGAATGCCATAAGCCTTCTTTACCACCCTATCTGCATGAGTTGCCACTTTCAGTAAGCTGTAGATTTGGACCCCAAGATCCTGGTTAAGTCTCAGAATGACAATTGTTTTTACATCGCAACAATGAAACCATTAGTTTATTTTTCCTGAGTGGGGGAGCTGGAGGTAGGAAAAAGCCAGAACAAATCAGGGCCGGCAACTTATGCCCATGGAAGGGTGGAGCCCATAATGTCCCATTTTTGGTTGGGGAAGAGGTGATAACAAAGGGATGCAGGGATGCGAACAGTTCCATGTGTGGGGCGGTAGGATACATGAACAAAGATGTGTTACGTTTCTGCAGCGTTCTCTTCAGCCATATGGAGAAGTGAATGTGGGGAAAGGAGTGGCAATTAAGTGGATTGCTTTGAGGGACATTACCGCATTTCTTGTTTGCTGTTGGAAATCCATTCATCTGGACTTTCCTGATATGAGTTGAGGTTAGTGGAAAGGTTTCAGGAGTCATTGGTGGCACACTCACTTGAGGACATTCAATCTTTAAATTCCTTTTATAGCTACGGTGTTTATATGCTCTTCCAATTCCACTTAAGCACATTAATGGTTACCACGCTATCCTCCTGATTATACAATATTTTACAATATTTTACAACTCTTCTGATATACAGATAGTAACTTTTGTTGGCATGGCCATTGATGGAAATTGTGAAAGTAGATTTTTTTTGCTCATTGTGAATCGAGTTATTGAAGAGGGTTCCCACTATTCCCGTTGACTTCAGTATTGGCTCTTTCTTCATGGAGTCACAGAGAAGTACAGCACAGAAGCTTTGGCCTATTGAGACCATGCCGGCCATCAAATAGACGATATGTAACAACGATTTATCCTCACTGCATTCTCATCAATTTCCCACAGATTCTACCACTCGCCCACACACGGGGCAATTTATAATGGCAATTTAGCTTACCAACCCATGTCTTTGGAATGTGGGACACTGTGTGTGTGACCACTGCGCAAATGAAAAGCCACTATATAATTACAAATAATGAATGTATTATTAAGTGCATAATATTTAATGTATTTAAATGCTCTGCAGTGGAGAATCTGGCAGGAGAAACATTTAAAGTATCAGTCATTGACCTTTCATCAGAACTATATTTTACGGTGCAATGCTTTTTTAACAAGGAAGAAATCGGTGACGGCCTTGAATTTGAATGAGACAATGGGATGAGATACATGGATTACATGGAAGGATTAACATGTAAATGATGGGATGGTTGTTTAGTAACTAGTCTTCACACTTACCAAGTGAAAAAAATAAGTGCATTCTATTTATTCCACTATCTTCTGAGCCCAAGCCAGACAGACAACAGAATCCTGACACACCAGGGAGTGGGATCATGATTTGAATATTGATGTTTATTTTGCTCGCAATGAATACACTATTGCAACAAAGGCTAATGCTTGTTCAAAACATAAACCTTCTAATGTGAATAGATCAGGCGCATGTCAAACTTTCAGCTGTGTTATTATAAGGCCTCCCTTAAAATAATGCTGATAATAATTTGTTGTAATTGCCTCAAACAAGAAAGTTTGCATTTCAGGATTATTTTCTTGTTCGAAGTTCAGTATCTTCCAATTCAGATATTTTCAGGCATTCCTTTTAAAAAAAAAACATATTGCTTGATATGGGATTGGGGCAGCAGGAAACCTCAGGTAATCAGAAATAAACACAAGAATGCCTGCATGCCATGGTTCCTTGCTTAACAGACAGCCAGCACTGTCTGCAAGGAAGCAGACAATAGTGGATCTTTGCCAAGTTTTCCAGGCTGATTTGCAGAGAGGTTCGCTGCAAAATATTTGCAGTGAACACGAACAGTGCCCTCACCTTCATGGGTACGATCCAATCACGCTGTGAAATACCGTAGGAACGAGTCGGTTGGGAACAAGTAACAGTGTGAGACAGGTGACTAGAATGTTGGCCAGCATGTCGCTCAAATCCATGAGCAACAAGGGAACACATAAATGAATCTGGCTTCCCCAGGGTCTTAGACACCACAGTCTATGCAGAATTATATGTTCCAGCAGAGAATCTATGTGTTTTCAACTACTGAAACAAAAATCACGACTCTCTAAACATGCAGGCAGCTTATGATGTTCCAAATATCATTCCCTAAGTGCTTGGCAGTTACCCAAGTTTTTAACTATGGTTCCTTTGTTCTGTCACAATTGAGCCTACTCTATTTAGCTGAGGCAGAAGTAAATCTACATGGGTAGCTGTTGGATGACAACAATTATGACATGAAGGCTTGATTGATCACCTCCTCTCCCAAATCCCAGTTCACCTGCTGAATAATAATACAGTCAGATGCTCCTGTCCACACATAACATCAGCAAGAATCTCTTTGGAATGTTAAGAATGTGGATGAGATGTCTGAACAACTCAGAAGGGATGCTACTGTGTCCCCTTTAGAAATGCTCACAGTTGTTTGCCACTCGTTGGATTTCTTATCAACTCGACAGGAAGGTAGACTGGCCCCTTCAAGTGACACACTAAATGCTTGCAGACCAGTGTAAATGTATGCTCCTGCAGAGGCTGCAAAATCACGTACAACATATTAAATAGGTGTCTGAAGAAGCAGCTCGACCCGAAACGTCACCCATTCCTTCTCTCCAGAGATGCTGCCTGACCCGCTGAGTTACTCCAGCTTTTTGTGACTATTTTCAGTTTAAACCAGCATCTGCATATTCCTTCCTATATATTAAATATGTGTTTATTTAAGAACATAAGAAGTAGATGCATGAGGAGGCCATTCAGCACGTAGTGGCTGCTTTGCCATTCAAGAAGATCACAGAAGAGCTTTCACCTTTCACCTGTATACTGTCTCAGTGTACTGCTGCTATACACTTATACTGTATCTGACATACTTATCAAATATGGATCTAAGTGCTTATATATGGTGATACTATGGTGCACTGAACTGTATGCAACAATTAATTTCATTGTACCTTGGTACATATGACAAATAAATTATCTTAGTGCCACTTTCCTACGATATGCCCATATGATAGTGTGCCTTGCGCATTCTCAAGGACCAACTGGCTGGAGATGTTGTGGACTTCTTCGACCTCTCATTACTAAGGTCCAAGGTTCCCACCTGCTTTAAAAATAAATCAACAATACCATTGTCTGAGAAGAGTAAGGTGACATGGCTCAATAACTGCTAACCATTGGCACTAACGTCGTACTGATAAAGTGCTTTGAGGGGTTAATTTCGATGCATAGCAACTCCTAACTTAGTAAGGACCTGGACCAAGTATAATTTGTCTACTGCCATAATAGATTAAGAGGGGATGCAATCTTGCTGGTTCTCAACACTGCACTTGACTATTGGACAATAAAAAGCATATATGCCATGGCTGTTATTCATTGATTACAAGTCGGTGTTCCAACTATTATCCCCCCCAAATTTATTATCAAACTCAGAGAAATGGGTCTCTTCTCATCCCTATGCAACTGGACTCTCCAGTTCCTCATCAACAGACCATAATCAATATGAATTGACCACAATGCCTTCTCCTCGAAAACCATCAATGCAGGAGCATCTCAAGGTGGTGAGCTCAGTCCCCCGCTCTACCTCTGTATAACCAAACACAGTTCCAACACCATCTTTAAATTAATCAACGATACCACCATTGTCAGACGAATAACAGGTAAAGATGAGTCAGAGGGGGGGGGAGATTGAAAATCTGATTGAATGGTGCCAGAGCAACAACCTTGCTCTAAATGTCAGCAAGACCAAGGAGCTGATTGTCGACTTCAAGAGGAGAAAGCCAAGGATCCACAGACTTGTCTTCATCAATAGGATGGGCTGGAGAGAGTCAACAGCTTCAGGTTCTTGTGTGTGCATATCTCTGTCCTGTGCCCAGCACATTGATGTCCAAATGAAATGTCACAAAGAAAGCCCATTAACACCTCTACTTCCTTCGAAGATTGAGGAGATCTGGTATGCTATCACTCTATCGAACTTCTACAGGTGTGTGGTCAAGAACACCCTGACTGGCTTCTTCTTCTTGCGAATGAAACATAAGCCAAAGGAATAGTTAGATCTCAAGCCGGGTGTTGAGTAGCCAGGTTGTTGTCTCTGTGTCAATGTCTGCCAGGCTCTGAGCTCCATTTGGTGGGTGGTAGAGCAGGCACCCAGAGATGACATGGTTGGCTGTCTGTTGTTCTGCTCTGCATTCACAGACTGGGCTCTGGCGGAGTCCCCATCTCCACACGCTGGCATTGAAACGCCCAGCTCCTGACTGGCTGCATCATGGCTTGGTTCAGCAACTCAAATGTCCAAGAATGAAGGAGATGACAGAGACACTGCCTGGCCGATCACAGATAGACCTCCCCACCATCAAAGGAGTCTATTGGATATGCTGCCTGAAAAAAAGCAGTCAATATCATTAAAGACCAACTGCACCTTGGTCACGCTCTCTTTTTGCACCTACCTTTGGCAAGGAAATACAAAAGCCTGAAAACCGTGACCATCAGATTCAAGAATAGTTTCTTCCCACCAATCATCAGGCTTTTGAACACTGCACAACGTTGACCTCAGTAACTATGAACTTCTGAGAAGTGTGTCTTTAGCCGCACTACGAATGTTGGGTTTGTTTGCCCTATTATGGCTACCTAGTATTACAGTTATTGATTTTTTTAATTTATTTTGATCAGTATACTTTTTTTGTGTGTATTGCATTTATAGGTCTGTTAAGTTGCAGCAAGTAAGAATTATTTAGTTCCATTGTCAGTACATATGACAATTAAACACTCTTGACTCCTGTCTCTTGGCTTGATCACTACTAATCTATCTTCAAAATGGACAGAGATTGCATCTCCACAGCTCTCTTGGGTTTAAGTTTAGGTTTATGCTTAGATATATTATTGTCATGCAAAATGAGGTAGGATGAAAAGCTTTGTTTTGCATGCTGTCCAAACAGATTAGATGTACCAGCGGAGGCCATTTAAGACTGAGGTGAGAAAAAACTTTTTCAATCAGAGAGTTGTGAATTTGTGGAATTCCCTGCCACAGTGGAGGCCAAATCACTGGATGGATTTAAGAGAGAGTTAGATAGAGCTCTAGGGGAGAGTGGAATCAAGGGATATGGGGAGAAGGCAGGCACGGGTTATTGATTGGGGACGATCAGCCCTGATCACAATGAATGGCGGTGCTGGCTCGAAGGGCTGAATGACCTCCTCCTGCATCTATTTTCTATGTTTCTATGTCTATGTTTCTACCATACATAGATACGATAAGTTCAAACTTAAGTACAATCGATTGAGCAAAGGGGAAGATAGAGTGCAGAATATAGTTCTCAGCATTATAGGACATTGTAGCATATCACTTTCTTTGACAAAGTTCAATGTCCTCAATGGGGTAGAGGTGAATTAAACGGTACCCTAGCTTATGGAAGCACTGATAACCGAGGGGAAGAAGTCGGCCATGAGTCTGGTAGTGTGTGGTGATTGGGGTGGGACAAGTCCTTATGATAGATTTGATTATTACCTGTCCCCCTCCCTCACCTGTGTCACCTTAGAAACATCGGAACATAGAAAATAGGTGCAGGAGGAGGCCATTCGGCCCTTCGAGCCAGCACCGCCATTCATTGTGATCATGGCTGATAGTCCCCTATCAATAACTCGTGCCTGCCTTCTCCCCATATCCCTTGACTCCACTAGCCGCTAGAGCTCTACCTAATGCTCTCTTAAATCCATCCAGCGATTTGGCCTCCACTGCCCTCTGTGGCAGGGAATTCCATAAATTCACAAAAACGTTTTTTCTCACCTCAGTATTAAATGACCTCCCCTTTATTCTAAGACTGTGGCCCCTGGTTCTGGACTCGCCCAACATTGGGAACATTTTTCCTGCATTTAGCTTGTCCAGTCCTTTCATAATTTTATTTCGGAGTCACGTGAGTGACTACGTGAAGACCCTGTCCAGCACGCATGCGCGACATTAGCGTTCATGCAGTGCACCCGCGACGAACGGGAGTTCAAGGCGCTCCCGCTACAATTTGAAAGTCGGGCTGACAGGTAAGTGTTTTACCGTGGCCGTGTGTATTTTTCTCTGTGGTCTGCTTTGTGTTCCAGAAAGAATGAGCAAGACCAGAGGAAAGAAATCTGTAACTCGCCCCCGTTCGTCTCCTGTTGAGGAGTGTTCTTTGGAGGGGGGGGGGGCAAGAGGTGGCAGGATTAACTACCGCGCCGAGCCCAGCACCGCTAGTGCAGCCTGAGCAGCGGGCTGGAGGTACCTGCAGCCAGAACCGGGCGGTAGTATCCGACAATTCGGATGAAGATGCCTCACCGCTCGAGAGCGGCACAGGCAGCCGCCTAAGCCGAATGGAACGGCTTATGGAGCAATTGCTCCAGCGAGATCTGCTGAGAGAGCAGCAGCAGACTCGCCAAGGGAGCTCAGGCACTCCCGCAGTGCCCTTTACAGCACTGGCCATTGCTTCACCTTCTATTGAAGGCAGCATTGGCGACAAGGTCTGGGCTGGTCAAGAAGAGGGGTCGCTGGCTGAAGATGTCCGGAGTACGCAGGGTGTACAGGATCAGGAAGAGCTGCTGGGTGTGGTCAACCGCTACGTGGTCATTCCACGAGCGGGACGGCCTTTAGAGCCGAAACTTGCAGCCAGCATTGACCACCTGTCCTCAAAACCCCTACAAGAACGGTTGGTCAATGAGGCTCTTGAATTATATTCAGCCCCAAAAAATTGTACATCATTGAATGTACCAGCTGTAAACAGCCAAATTTGGGGACATTTGAGGCAGAATATTAGGAACCTTGAGTTAAAGCGCCAGAAAACCCTAAAACTCCTGACAGCAGGAATAACTTCATATGCTCGGTCCATAGATGGTGTGGACATCACCACAAATCAACACGATACATTAGATCTGCTGTGCACCACTCAATACAAGATTAACAATTTACGGAAGGAAATCATCAAGCCTGCCCTCAACCGTAAGTTTGCAGGACTTTGCAAAACACCGGGTTCAGAACCTCCAATTCTGCTCTTTGGAAAGGACCTTCCAAAAAAGGTGAAAGACCTGGAGGAAGAGTCCAAGACCTTTGGTCTCGTGAGGGCAGGTTTGGGACCGAGCAGACCTAACAAACCCAGGCGGCAGTACCCCACGGCGTCCACCAGTCGCCGACTACCATATGGGACTGGTGAAAGCTCGGGGTCCGCAGCCAATTCCCGTAAGCCTTTTTTAGGCCAGGGCCCAGAGCAGACCCCATGGAAAATGCGCCACCGCCAACATCAACTTCAACAGCAACATCAACAGCAGCCCTCTACAGCCCAGCAGACACCTCATCGTCCAGTGAAGAGGCAGAAGAAGCACCAGTAACCATGGAGGTAGGTGGGTCTGGTTCCTCTCAGCATATGAGCAGTAGGGGCTCTATACTAACAGGGGGAGATTGCACTTGTTTTTGGATGCATGGGAATCCATCACTAATGACAAGTATATACTCAGCAGCATTCATGGCTATAAAATTGACTTTGTTCATGAAAACATGCCGCCAGTTCAGCATATACCCCAAAGGGTATTCACCCTCTCAGTCAAAGAGAAACAAGAGGGCCAAGCTGAACTGATGAGGCTAGTAGCAAATGGTGTCAATGAAAGAACAAAACATGAACCTTTGGAATTTGTGTCTAATATTTTCACTAAAACTAAAAAAGATGGTGGATGTCGCATCATCATTGACTTAACTTCTTTAAACGAGTCTGTTAAGTATATACATTTCAAGATGGAAACTTTTGAAACAGCCAGACAATTGATTTCTAGAGGGTACTTTCTGACAAGCATTGATTTAAAAGATGCCTACTACTCAGTACCCATACACAAGGAGCATCGTAAACACCTAAAGTTTATCTGGATGAAACAGCTATGGCAATTTAAAGCCTTACCAAATGGGCTAACCTCAGCTCCAAGGTTGTTCACAAAAATCTTAAAACCTGCCTTGGCATTATTGAGGAAACAAAAGCATATAATCATGGCGTACTTAGATGACATTTTAATAGTAGGGAAAACCTTGGAGACAGCCATTTTGGCAGTAGCAGCCACCAAACGTTTGTTTGAAACTTTGGGGTTTGTCATACATCCAGATAAATCCAATTTGGCACCGTCCACAACCATGGACTATCTTGGATTTACGATTGACACTATTCGCATGACTGTAACTCTGCCGAAGGGGAAAGCATCAGAGTTGGCACATTCATGCAACAAACTGATGGTTAATCATCAGACAACCATACGGCAGGTAGCTAGTGTCATTGGGAAAATGGTAGCAGCCTTTCCAACTGTACAATTTGGGCCTCTGCACTATCAAAATTTACAAAGAGCAAAAGTGAACGCACTAAAGAAAAACTCAGGTCACTTTGACAATTATCATGTGACAATTTGGTCAACCTAATCTGGCAATGGTATGTCGAAATACATATTTGGTTATCAGCAACTTGCCTACCAGGTAAGCAAAATACAGTGGCAGACACCAGGTCATGCAAATTTAACGATAATATAGAATGGATGTTAAATCCCAAAGTATTTGCTGAAATTACAAAGCAATATGGCACACCAGATATCGATCTATTTGCATCCAGGCTGAATCACCAGGTACCAACGTATGTCGCTTGGGAACCAGACCCTGAGGCAGCAGCAGTTGATGCATTCACGCTGCATTGGGGGAAAATGTTCTTCTATGCTTTTCCTCCCTTCTGCCTCATCAGTCAGGTATTACGCAAGATTCAATTGGATTCCGCTTCAGGAATCGTGATAATACCTGACTGGCCTACACAGCCATGGTTCCCAGTGGCCCTCGACATGGCTGTCGAAACACCTTTGAAATTCCCCAGCAGTCCAGAATTATTAATCCACCCAGTGTCAGGCATTAGTCACCCGTGCCATGACAGAGTCAATCTCCTGGCTTGCAGATTCTAAAAAGACCTCTACTGGGCCTGGGACTGTCTGAGGATGCCATCAACATGATGACCGCATCCCACCGGGAGTCCACCAGGAGACAATACCTGACCAACATAAGAAAATGGGAATGGTATGATATGAGGTTGCTTTGGCAAGAAAGGTGAAAGTAAACCCAAAGGGTTTCTACAGCTATATTAATAGCAAAGGGATAACGAGGGATAAAATTGGACCATTAGAGAACCAGAATGGACAGCTATCTGCAGAGCCAAAAGAGATGGGGGAGATATTGAACAATTTCTTTTCTTCGGTATTCACCAAGGAGAAGGATATTGAACTCTGTGAGTTAAGGGAAAAAAGTAGAGTAGCTATGGAAACTATGAGATTCAAAGAGGAGGAAGTACTGACACTTTTGAAAAATATAAAAGTGGATAAGTCTCCAGGTCCTGACAGGATATTCCCTAGGATATTGAGGGAAGTTAGTGTAGAAATAGCAGGAGCTATGACAGAAATATTTCAAATGTCATTAGAAACGGGAATAATGCCGGAGGATTGGCGTACTGCGCATGTTGTTCCATTGTTTAAAAAGGGTTCAAAAAATAAACCTAGCAATTATAGACCTATTAGTTTGACGTCAGTGGTGGGCAAATTAATGGAAAGGATACTTAGAGATAATATATATAAGCATCTGGATAAACAGGGTCTGATCAGGAACAGTCAACATGGATTTGTGCCTGGAAGGTCATGTTTGACAAACCTTCTTGAATTTTTTGAAGCGGTAACTAGGGAAATTGATGAGGGTAAAGCAGTGGATGTTGTCTATATGGATTTCAGTAAGGCCTTTGACAAGGTTCCCCATGGAAGGTTGGTTAAGAAGGTTCAATCTTTGGGTGTTAATGGCAGAGTAGCAAGATGGATTCAACAGTGGCTGAATGGGAGATGTCAGAGAGTAATGGTGGATGGCTGTTTGTCAGGTTGGAAGCCGGTAACCAGTGGGGTGCCTCAGGGATCTGTGTTGGGTCCACTGTTGTTTGTCATGTACATCAATGATCTGGATGATGGGGTGGAAAATTGGATAAGTAAGTATGCAGATGATACTAAGATAGGTGGTGTTGTGGATAATGAAGTCGATTTTCAAAGTCTACAGAGAGATTTGGGCCATTTGGAAAAGTGGGCTGAAAGATGGCAGATGGAGTTTAATGCTGATAAGTGTGAAGTGCTACATCTTGGCAGGACAAATCAAAATAGGACGTACATGGTAAATGGTAGGGAATTGAGGAATGCTGTGGAACAGAGGGTCTAGGAATAACTGTGCATAGTTCCCTGAAGGTGGAATCGCATGTAGATAGGGTGGTAAAGAAAGCCTTTGGTGTGCTGGCCTTTATAAATCAGAGCATTGAATATAGGAGTAGGGAAGTAATGTTAAAATTGTACAAGGCATTGGTAAGACCAATTCTGGAGTATGGTGTACAATTTTTGGTCGCCTAGTTATAGGAAGGATGTCAACAAAATAGAGAGAGTACAGAGGAGATTTACTAGAATGTTGCCAGGGTTCCAGCAACTATGTTACAGAGAAAGGTTGAACAAGTTAGGTCTTTATTCTTTGGAGCGCAGAAGGTTAAGGGGGGACTTGATTGAGGTCTTTAAAATGATGAAAGGGATAGACAGAGTTGACGTGGATACGTTTTTCCCATTGAGGGTAGGGAAGTTTCAAACAAGAGGGCATGACATGAGAATTAAGGGACAGAGGTTTCGGGGTAACGTGAGGGGGAACTTCTTTACTCAGAGGGTGGTGGCTGTGTGGAATCAGCTTCCAGCAGAAGTGGTGGAGGCAGGATCGATTTTAACATTTAAGAGTAAAGTGGATAGGTATATGGACGTGAAGGGAATGGAGGGGTATGGTCTGAGTGCAGGTAGATGGGACTAGGGGAAAACAAATGGTCGGCACGGACTGAAAGGGCCGAGAGGGCCTGTTTCCGTGCTGTAATTGTTATATGGTTATATGTTATATGGTATTGCTCCAAAACAGGAACTATCTACTCAACAGCAACAGCCACCAGTGTTATGGAGTTCCTGGTTGGATTATAACGGGTTGGACTCAGCTACAGCGCCATCAATACAGCCAGGAGTGCGTTGTCAGCTTATTTGGTTCCAGCAGCAGGACAACAGGCTTTGGGGTCCCATCCACTGGTGATCATAATCATGAGGGGTATTTTTAACACTAATTCCCCCAGACCAAGGTACACTCAGATCTGGGATGTCAGCATTGTGCTGACATACCTTAGGGGATGGCCACCATAAAGGTTATAATAAGCCGCTGGCGGAACCTGCTCCATTTGCAGACAGAATTTTAGAGTCTGCAGATAATATTTAATTTAAGCCCGGGGGGGAGCTCTCTGTTTTTTGTTGTTATTAATAAACCTTTTTTGTTCACAAACAGGTTATTGTTGATTGTGATAACATACTTCCTCCCTTAAAGGTCTTCAGACAGTGAGTGAAACATAAGCTGGTACACGGTTCGGAATCACAGAGCTTTGAAGTCTTCACGTAGTCACTCACGTGACTCCGAAATAAAATAGTAAGATTAAATGAGAACTTACCAGTTCAAAGTTTGATCTGTATTTTATGAGGAGTTATGATGAGGGATTACTTGCCCTCCGCTCCCACCCTCTATTATACTGATCAATTGGTAATTAAGTTCTTATTTTTTCTTTACTATATTTATTTCAATCTTTGTTTTTTTCTGTGAATCCACACCGCTGCTTTGAAGAATGTCACGCATGCGTGCTGGACGGGGTCTTCACGTAATCCCTCATCGTAACTCCTCATAAAATACAGATCAAACTTCGAACTGGTAAGTTCTCATTTAATCTTACTATTTTATATGTTTCTATAAGATTCCCCCTCATTCTTCTAAACTCCAGTGAATACAAGCCTAGTTTTTTTTCAATCTTTCCTCATATGACAGTCCCGCCATCCCAGGGATCAATCTCGTGAACCTACGCTGCACTTCCTCAATCACAAGGATGTCCTTCCTCAAATTAGGAGACCAAAACTGTACACAATACTCAAGATGTGGTCCCACCAGAGCCCTATACAACTGCAGAAGAAACCTGCCACGCTTTGTCCTGCATCTCCCCTCTTCCAGCTTTCCTCTTCCCTCCGACAATCAGTCTGAAGAAGGGTCTCGACCTAAAACGTCACCTACTCATGTTCTCCAGATATGCTGCCTGACGTGCTGAGTTACTCCAGCATGGGTATGTATGGGTGTGCTGATCATCTAGCCATCCTGATGAGACACAAAGAGTGGAAGACAATCGAAAGCTCCTTGAGTCAAGACATGGGGATTTTGGCAGTACACCTACGACAGTGGCGTCTAAAGCTGAGCGAAGGCAAAAGTGTGTCAACAGCATTTCATCTAAACAACAAGGAAGCTAAGCAAGAGCTAGCTGTCTTCGTTAACAACAGGCACTTGGACTTCCAACAAACACCCAATTACCTGGCGTAAAGCTGGACATTCCATCAATACCTGGCTGGTGTCCGCGACAATGTCGTGGCACATAGCGGCCTCATCGGACGCCTGGCAGGTACAATTTGGGGAGCCAGTCTATCAACTCTTCGCACCTCTGCCTTAGCTCTTGTGTATGCTCCAGCTGAGTACTGCACACCCGTGTGGAGTAGAAGTGGATGCTAGCCTGGTAGACACGAGCCTGAACAGCACCTTGTGAACCATCACTGGGTGACTTCAACCTACTCCAGTCGAGCAGCTCCCTAAACTTGCAGGCATTCCGCCTGCAGGGATCCGAAGGCAAGCAGCAACTCTGGCACTATCTCGTTGTGCCATGGACCCAGATCACCTCCTCCATCAAGCTATCAACAGAGAGCAGAGAGCAGAGGCCACCCCAACCAGAGATCAGAGGCCACACAGCTACATCTCTTCACCCGATAAAAGCTGTCCAGTGTCTGACCTCTCCAGATGAGCATGGGTGACTCCGTACTGGAGTTGGGAGTTTCAATGCCAGCATGCGGAGATGGGGGCTCCGCCAGAGCCCAGGCTGTGAATGTGGAGCAGAACAACAAACAGCCAACCATGTGTTCTCTGAGCTCTACCACCCGCCAGATAGAGCTCAGGGCCTGGCAGACATTGACGCAGAGACAACAACCTGGCTGCTCAACACCCGGCTTGAGATCTAACTATTCCTTTGGTTTATGTTTCATTCGCGAGATGAAGAAGAAGACTCCAGCACTTTGTGTCTTTTTAAGTGTCTTTTTATGTCTTTGGTTATGTTGGCTGCTTTTCTGATGCAGCGTGACGTGCAGATGGCATCATGGATGGGAAGTCTGGTCTGTGACTGAGTTATCTCCACAATTCTTTGAAATGTTTTGCCTTCTTGATCAGAACGGGTCCCAAACCAATCTGTAATACAACCCCACAGTATGCGTTCTATGGTACATCTGTAAAAAATTATAAGAGTCACTGTGGACATGCTGAATTTCCTCAGTTTCTCAGGATGTAGAGATGTTGCTGTACCTTCTTGGCTGTTGCATCAATGTGGTTGGGCCATGACAGATCTTTGGTAAGGTGGTGAATTCCAACAATTCACAATATTCTGGTTTGATTCTAACGTCGGTCCTCTCTGTGGAGTTTCTATGATCTTCAGTTGACCGTTTTGGAACCCTTGAGTTTCTCGTCATCGAGCTTTCTTTTTTCCCAACTGTGTTGCCTTTCTCTCTAATGACAACATGCATACCTTGAACTCTCACCATCACAGTTTTAAAAGCATCCCACTTTCCGGATGTCCCTTTGCCCATATATTACCCATTTCAATCAACTTTAACAGAGTTTGCACATCCTCCCTGAGACAGCATGAGTTTCCTCTGGGTGCTCCGGTTTCCCCCCACATGAATGTTGGTGTAGGAGAGTTATATCCAATTGGGATTCCTTCCACAAATCCCAATTTGGTGGCATGTTCTTTGTGTTTGTGTGTGATGTTCCATCAATGGCCTTCTCTTCCTGCAAGCTCATTCAGCTAGATCCAGCCTTCCAGCCTCCCTGTCAGCAACAAGAAACCAGTAGAAGGTGGTGGTCAGAGAAGAGCACAGGCATGCCGTTGATTAATTTGACTGTGAGCGTTTGGTACTCAACTATGAAGTCTATCCAGACATAGCCAGACCCATCTGGTCTCCGCACGGTATGAAGCTGCAGTGCACAAACTGCGGAGTTGCTGAAGAATTGCCACAAATTTGCTGACCATTTCAAACTGGAGTCTGGGATGTGATGATTCATTTGCTGCTCGATTGATTAACCACATTATTATACAGTTGAAGTTATTGTCCAGAACAACTGGTCAGAATATGACCAGTTGCAGTTGGAGTTGCTGGAGTACAGCCAGCCATTTCTTCTTCAAAGAGAGGGCAGTCATATTGACAAGGCAGAGTAACATCGGGAACATGTTTCCTGCCTCTAGTGTGTCCAAACACTTAATAATCGTTTATGTTTCAAGAAGATCCCCTCTCATTCTTCTAAAATCCAGAGTATACATGCCCAGTCGTTCCATTCTCTCTGCATATGACAGTCCTGCCATCCCGGGAATAAACCTTGTAAATCTACGCTGCACTCCCTCAACAGCAAGAATGTCCTTCCTCAAATTAGGGGACCAAAACTGCACACAATACTCCAGATGTGGTCTCACTAGGGCCCTTTACAACTGCAGAGGGACCTTTTTGCTCCTATACTCAACTCCTCTTGTTATGAAGGCCAACATGCCATTCGCTTTCTTCACTGCCTGCTGTACCTGCATGCTTACTTTAATTGACTGATGAACAAGGACCCCCAGATCCCGTTATAATTCCCCTTCTCCCAATTTGACACTATTTAGATAATAATCTGCCTTCCTGTTTTTGTTACCAAAGTGGATAACCTCACATTTATCCACATTAAACTGCATCTGCCATGCATCTGCCCACTCACCCAACCTGTACAAGTCACCCTGCATTCTCGTAGCATCCTCCTCACAGTTCACACTGCCATCCAGCTTTGTGTCATCTGCAAATTTGCTAATGTTAGTTTGAATCCCTTCATCTAAATCATTGATATATATTGTAAATAGCTGCGGCCCCAGCACCGAGCTTTGCCGTACCCCACTAGTCACTGCCTGCCATTCTGAAAGGGACCCTTTAATCCCTACTCTTTGTTTCCTGTCTGTGAACACAAATGTCACCAATCTACCCCCAATACCATGTCCACACCGACCAGCTAGCCCTGCACACTAACACTATCCTGCACACACTGGGAACAATTTACAAATTTACCAAGCTAGTTACCCTACAAAGCTTTGGCGTGTGGGAGGAAACCGGAGCAACCAGAGAAAACCCACATAGGTCACGGGGAGAACGTACAAACTCCATACAGACAACACCCATAGTCACGATTGAACTCAGGTCTCTGGCGCTGTAAGGCAGCAACCCTACCGCTGCGGCTCTGTGCCATCCGTTGTTGCGAACAAGCTCCCCATGCAACACTTTGTCTGTAGGTGGCCAAGTGTCTGATGGACCTTCGTTCAGTCATTGCTTTGTGCCTAGGTTTTCTCTGGAATATCAGGCACCTGGGACTCTTACCAACCAAAACAACACAACGCCATGTTTCCATCCTAACCCCTACACTCTTGGTGTTCTGAAAACAAATGGCGTAAATCTGATGTAGAAACAGACATTGGTGGACGTGCAACATCGGTGGAAAGAGAAACAGAATTAACTGCTCAGGTTGAAGATTTATTTTGTTGGCCCTGAGAGCATGCATGTCTAGAATACCTACACTCTTTTTCCTCTCTGCTGACACATCTGCTCCATAACGTAAGCACATCCGTGTTGGCCACATAATGTGTTAAACCTGCCCGCGATCAGCATTCGCTCCTTCTCCAGAAGGGCTGGCACCTGATTAAATTCCGACAGCCCCAGTGGTTGTTATATTGGCATTTCAAACGTTACAAAAGATTCACACCTAGAAACCTGTCTTTTTTTTTAAATAAATATATATATATATATAGTTGCTGTGGAACTAATTAGAAATTGCAGCATTTTCTATCTTTATTCCAGATTTTCAATTTTAATCAACATCTGACCACATAGCTGGTGCCGGTGGTAATCATGACAATAAGGTGTTGCAAACAAGGTTTCATACAGACATTAGGCTCCTTGTTTTATTATCAGTCATAGGCTCATTTTCTGCTCTCTTTTATGCCACGTTATGCACTTTTGTCGTGTGATTTCTCCTGAGCGTAGTGGAAGTTTAGTTGCTGCCCTTATCAGTCAAAGATCAAACATACCCCACTGATATTCCCCAGTCTGGATCTTTTCCAATCTGAAAGTCCTCAAAAAGAACTAAATGATTTTAGGGAGCAAAGTGAGAACATAATATCTTAATGTTGTAAGTAAGTAATTTATGGGGTGTTGACATTGCTGGCAATTGCTATAACCTTCAAATAAGCTCTGAACTACATAGTCAGAGTCATTGGTTTCATCATTTTTACTATTATTGTTTGTTTGTTTAATGTGTTTGTGTGTGTATATATATATATATATATATATATATATATATATATATATATATATATATATATGCGTGTGTATTTCTTGTTATTTTCATCTTATTGTTTACGTTGTACTATGTTTAAATATTCTGTTGTGCTGTTTGTTTGGGACATTGACAATAAAACACTCTTGATTCTTGTCGTTGAGAGGGTGAGTCACCATTTTGAACTGCTGCTGTCCTTGCAGTGAAGTTATTCCCACTATATTGGTAGTGAGTTCCAAGGTTTAGAGCCAACGATAATAAAATAATTATAACTTTCCAGTCAAGGTATTTTGTGTGGTTTGCTAGAGAATCTGCAGGTGGTGTTGTGGTTGCACAACTGTTGCCCTTCAGGGTTTACAAGGTCCTGGGTTTAGGAGATGCGGTCAACAAGACTTACTCCAGTGTTTTAATGACGGATATGGTGTCCTGCTGATGGATGGGAGTGTGATGGATGGGGTAATTAAGCGGGATGCCTCATCAAGCAAAAAACGTTTGTGTCTTCAATATCGAGCTTAGTAAAATGCAAATAAAAATGTATATGTGTATCTTGAACCATTACAGGAAGGACGTGGAGGATTTAGAGTGGGTGCAGAAGAGGCTTACCAGAACAGCGGACTTTAAAAGGAGACCTGACAGGAATGCATAAAACTATGAGAGGCATAGATTGGGTAGACAATCAGAATCTTGTTCCTGCAGTAGAAGGCAAGAGGGCATAGCATTAAGGTGAGGGTGGCAAATTTAAAGGCAATGTACGGGGTTTTACCCAGAGAGTTGTGGATGACTGGAGTATGCTGCCAGCGGTGATAGTGGAGGCAGATATAATAGTGGGATTTAAAAGGCTTTTAGATGGGCACACAGATATTCAGGGAATTAAAGGATAAGAATCATGTGTAGGAAGATGTGATTAGTTTATAAAGTCATGGCGTCATACAGCAGTGAAACAGGCCCTTTCACCCAACGAGTCCATGCTTACCTTGATGCTTGCGTTTGGACCACATCCCCCTCATCCTTTCCTATCCATGTACATGTCCAAGTATCTTTAACATTTTGTTTTTGTAACTGGCTCAATTAATCCTCAGGCAGTTCATTTCATATACGCACCACCCCCTGAGTGAAAAAGTTGCCCTGATGTTCCTATATAATCATTCCTCTCTCACCTGAAACCTATATCCTTTGGTTCTTGATGTTCCTACTTTGGGTAAAATACTCCGGCCATTCACCCGCTCTATTCCCATCGTGATTTTATACACCTCTACAAGATCATCCTTTAGACTCCAAATCATGAAAGTGCTACATCTTGGCAGGACAAATCAAAATAGGACGTACATGGTAAATGGTAGGGAATTGAGGAATGCTGTGGAACAGAGGGATCTAGGAATAACTGTGCATAGTTCCCTGAAGGTGGAATCGCATGTAGATAGGGTGGTAAAGAAAGCCTTTGGTGTGCTGGCCTTTATAAATCAGAGCATTGAATATAGGAGTAGGGAAGTAATGTTAAAATTGTACAAGGCATTGGTAAGACCAATTCTGGAGTATGGTGTACAATTTTGGTCGCCTAGTTATAGGAAGGATGTCAACAAAATAGAGAGAGTACAGAGGAGATTTACTAGAATGTTGCCAGGGTTCCAGCAACTATGTTACAGAGAAAGGTTGAACAAGTTAGGTCTTTATTCTTTGGAGCGCAGAAGGTTAAGAGGGGAACTTGATTGAGGTCTTTAAAATGATGAAAGGGATAGACAGAGTTGATGTGGATTTTTTCCCATTGAGAGTAGGGAAGTTTCAAACAAGAGGGCATGACATGAGAATTAAGGGACAGAGGTTTTGGGGTAACGTGAGGGGGAACTTCTTTACTCAGAGGGTGGTGGCTGTGTGGAATCAGCTTCCAGCAGAAGTGGTGGAGGCAGGATCCATTTTAGCATTTAAGAGTAAAGTGGATAGGTATATGGACGTGAAGGGAATGGAGGGGTATGGTCTGAGTGCAGGTAGATGGGACTAGGGGAAAACAAATGGTCGGCACGGACTGGAAGGGCCGAGAGGGCCTGTTTCCGTGCTGTAATTGTTATATGGGTATATGGTTATATGGTAATAACCTTTCCCTCATGTCCTGGCAACATCCTCGTAAATCTTCTCTGCACTCTTCCCAGCTTAATAACATCTCGCTCGCGGGTTGCTCAAGACTGAACACAATACTCTAAGTGCCTCGTCAACAATGTCTTGTACAACTGTTACATAATGTCCTGACTTCTATTATCAATATTCTGACTGATGAAGGCCAATTAAGTAAAAGCCTTCTTCACCACGTTATCTACCAGTGATGTCACTTTCAGGGAACCATACTTCTCCTCCTAGATGTCTCTGCTCTACAAAAGTCACAGGGCCCTAACATTCACTGGTTTGACATCCCAAAATGCAACATTAAACTGCACTCCATATTTTACCCTCATGTATATCACAGATGTTCCACGCATTTAAAAAAACTTACAAATAGTTATCAGCAGAGGGAGAGTCAAGAGTGTTTTATTGTCATGTGTCCCAGATAGAACAATGAAATTCTTACTTACAGCAGCACAACAGAATATATAAAAATAGTGCACTTTAAACGACATAATAAACGAGAGATAAAAAAAGTTCAATGTGTCCATAGAACCGGCCTCCACCGCCCTCTGAGGCAGAGAATTCCACAGACAAACTGGTCAGTTAATTGAATTTTGCTTATTAGCCTTGTGAACATTGATGACAAAAGTCAGAAGAGGGGTTGACAGGCATGTGCGAGATAATAAATTGTAGGGATACAGGGAGATAAGGAGAGGAGAAGTGGGAATAATGGGATTACACTTTGCGAACATGGATCCAATATGTTCCCTTCCGTGGCATTATAGGTATAAGATAAAATAACGTATAAAATAAGATAATCCAAGCTAACATATCATTGCGTTCTGGTGGATGCTGCATGGTTGGAAATATTTTGCTTCTTACATTTACAGACCGCTCGCAATGTCATGCATCCTAAAACACTTTGCAGGTGATACAGTACTGTTGAAATGTGATTACAGTTGCAGTGGAGGAAACACAGCAGTCAATTGTGAAAAGCAGCTTTCAAAAGAAGCATTATTCCGATTATCAGATCATTTATTTTCGTAATGTTGGTGGAAGGATACATTTAGGGAAGGACACAGTATCGAAAAGAGGCGCCTTTCACGTTCTCCTGAGAAGGCAGGCTTTGTTTAACATTGGTTTAACATCTTATCTGTATTCCCTCAACACTGTGATAACATGTTAGCCTGAATTTTACTCATAAGTCTCTGGAGAAGGGATTGAAACACAACATTTGGATTCAGATGGTACCACGCAACCACTTCTGATGCTTAATTACATAATCAGTAAGATAAACACGACAATATGTAATATAGCTGTATGGCGAGTCATATTAATAAGATATACGTACAAATGCTGAAATAAGGATATGGTCATAAGGTCATAAGATCATAAGGAATAGGAGTAGAATTAGTCCATTCGGCCCATCAAGTCTACTTTGCCATTCCATCATGGCTGATCTAACTCTCCCTCCCAATCCCATTCTCCTGCCTTCTCCCCATAACCTCTGACACCTGTACTAATCACGAATCTATCTATGCCTTAAAAATATCCACTGGCTTGGCCTCTACATCCTTTTGTGGCAAAGAATTCCACCGATTCACCACCCTCTGACAATAAATTTCCCGTCATCTCGTTCCTAAAAGAACGTCCTTTAATTCTGAGGCTGTGACCTCTAGTTCTAGACTCTCCCACTAGTGGAAACATTATATGATATGCACATGCTGGTTTACACAAAGGACACAACATGCTGAAATTCATTAGCAGGCCAGGCAGCATATCTGGATGAAAATGGATAGGTGATGTTTCCACCCAAAAATTTCCAGTGCCTATAGAAAATGCACATCGACATGCATATGCTGTAAATATAATGAGGAGGATCAATACTAACTATTTTATTCCAAATATCATTGCTCAGAACTTTAAATGTCCTTTAATTATTTAGCACCACTGCAATGCGTAAACATTGATTTAGTACATTAAGTATATTTTTGTTTTGCACGAATGCAGGCATTTTTTTAAAAATTCTGTAAATCACCTGCAGAAATGTGTCATTAATTCATTTTAATTAATTGCTTTTATAATTTATACATCAATTCACTTCAGATGAATATACACACAGATGTTTTCCCAATACAGATTTCCCTTCACAAACCTTTATATCTCGTAATAAAAGTCCCACGAAGGCAGGCAGGTGTTGGTTCCCATTTCCACCCTTGGTGAAAGCACACCATATCGGAAATGTATCAAAAGTAGTGAGGAAGCCAGAGAGAAAGAGATTTTCAAAATGGCAATAGAATGAGCGGAACGGGAGCAGAATAAATCCGGCAGTGGCTCGGGGGAGGGGGGAGTTTGGTGAGGGAGGGAGAGACAAGAGAAAAAGAGAACATGAGGCAAGAAAGGAAAATAAGATGAGAGAGTGAGACACTGCCATTGAGGTACAGGATGGCAACACCAAAGTTTAACAAGTTGGGAGATCACTATTGAATATCATGTACGTTTTAATACATGATTTGTATTAAATAATGAGAGGAATAGACGCACAGAGTCTCTTGCCCAGAGAGGGGGAATCGAGAACCAGAGGGCATAGGTTTAAGGGGTAGGGTGAATTTTATAGGAATCTGAGAGGTAAATGTTTCATGCACAGATTAATAGGTGTATGGAATGAGCTGCCGGACCAGGTGGTTGAGGCAGGGACTATCATGATGTTTAAAAAACAATTAGACAGGTACATGGATAATACAGTTTTAGAGGGATATGGGAATAATGTAGATGGGACATGTTGGCCGGTGTGGGCAAGTTGGGTTGTAGGGCCTGTTTTCACACTGTATGACCCTATAACTTTATGGCTCTAGATATTCTAATTATGTTACTTACGTATTTTGAAAATATAATCAGTATTTTGAATATATAAATTGAACAAAAGAGTTTCCCTCATACTTTATGGAACATGTGCATAAGTTTGATATATTTTCAAAACATTAAAGGCAAAAAATATATTTTTAATCCTCAGATTTCAAGAGTAATTAATAACCATTCAATCAAGAATTAAACCGTCAAATGGTGGATCTGGCCAAAATTAGCAGCCCAATTCTTGATTCATCGTGCCCATTATTTACTATCGGTCTTTCCGAGAAAGACCATGAAGAACATGTGAAAGGGAACAGGAGAGGGTGTGCTTATTGAGAGTTGGAAGATCAAGAACCTGACATAGAGCCATTTTTAAAGCAATTATATCAACAATCATTTTGACACATTTTATGTGATTGCAGCTAAGGTGAGTAGTTCTCATTTATAATCAATCGAAAAAAAACTCAACGAAACTCCGCAAAATTGTAGATGGAATTAGAGCCAAATTTGGCCGTACAGTGTAGAGTATAATAGTGGACAGCCAACAAATCCTTGCAGTGCACCGATGTTGAGAATGATTGCAAGGGAGGTGTTGTCACTTATCCTCCTAGATTGAGGTCTGTGGGTTAGAAAGTCAAGGATCCAGTGCAGAGGTGGGAGAGGGAGGATTCCTAGGTCCTGTGGTTTGGAGATGAATATGGATGGGATAGAAACATTTAAAAAAAATTGGTGCAGGAGTAGGCCATTCAGCCCTTCGAGCCAGCACTGCCATTCAATATGATCATGGCTGATCATCCTAAATCAGTACCCCATTCCTGCTTTCTCTCCACATCCCTTGATTCCTTTAGCCCTAAGAGCTATATCTAACTCTCTCTTGAAAATATCCAGTGTATTTGCCTCCACTGACTTCTGTCACAGAGAATTCCACAGATTCACAACTCTCTGGGTGAAAATGTTTTCCATCATCTCCGTTCTAAATGGCCTACCCCTTATTCTTAATCTGTGAACCCTGGTTCTGGACTCCCCCAACATCGGGAACATGTTTCCTGCATCCAACTTGTCCAATCTCTCAAGAATTGTATATGTTTCTATAAGATCGCCTCTCATCATTCTAAATTCCAGTGAATACCAGCCCAGTCGACCCATTCTGTCCTCATATGTCAGTCCTGCCCTCCCAGGAATTAACCTGGTGTACCTACGCTGCACTCTCTTCGGTGATTATGGTGTTGAAGGCAGAGTAAACACAAATGCTGGAGTATATCAGTAGGTCAGGTGCATCCCTGGGAGGCAGGATAGGTGATGTTTCGGGTCAGCATCCTTCTTCGGGCTAATAATAGTAAGAGAAAGCTGGAATAAAAAAATGTAAAGGGCCTGTTCCACCAGCATGCGACTGCATGCAGCGAGCGCGACCTAACGTGGTCGCTTGAGCCGTATGGCCTGGCATGGCTGGTCCCACTTCGATCGACGGAGCTGTATGGAGTTGTGCGGGGCTGGTCCCGACATTGCACGGGGCTCCGAAAATCGAATACTGTTCAAAATCCCGCGCGGCAACGGCGACAGGCCTGCAGCCGCATTGAGGCTGTACGCAACGTCTCGATGTGGTACGCAGCATCATGATGCCGTACGCAGCGTCTTGCGGCGTAGGCCTAGCGCGTGGCGTTGCGCGATGACATCACCGCCCGGCGTGCCGTTGCGTGATAATGTCACCGCCCGACCCCGTGCGACGCCCTAATTTACTCGGCCCGCCTCCTGCCCAGCTGATTGGTGAGTATTATGTCGGGTCCAGCCCCGCACAACTCCATACGCCACCGCGGTTCGAAGTGGAACCGGCCCCGCTAGGCCGTACGGCTCAAGGCACCACGTTTGGTCGTGCTCGCCCCATGCAGTCGCATGCTGGTGGGACAGGCCCTTAATTGAGGAACAAAGTCGAGCAATTGATATGTTCTTACAACTGAGGGACATTTGTATTACAGATGTGTGGACAAAGACTAGAGACCACAAGGTGAAAATAGTGAGATAAGGAGAGGAGAGGAGTGAATGCAAAGACAGAGGGAGGGATATAGGTGGAAGGGGATAGGGGGCAAAAAAAAGAAAAGTGGGATAGTGGGAGAAACAGATGCGCACCAGTATGGGAGAGAGAGCAGGAAAAAAGGGTTGGGTGTTTCGGAAAATTTCAGAATTCAATGTACATATCGTTGGGTTGTAAAATACCCAAGTGAAATATGAATTGCTGTTCCACCAGTTTGTATGTGGTCTCACTCTGGCCATGAAAGAGGCACAGGACAGAGAGGTCAGCATGGAAATTGGAAGCAGAATTTAAATGGTTAGCAACGGGGAGATCCAGCAGGCCTTGGTGGACCGAGCATAAGTATTTTTAGAAAAGGTCGACTTACAAGGTTAATTCCCGGAATGTCATATGCTGAGGTAATAGAGCAGCTGGGCTTGTATACTCTGGAATTTAGAAGGATGAGAGGGGATCTTATTGAAACATATAAGATTATTAAGGGTTTGGACATGCTAGAGGCAGGAAACATGTTCCCAATGTTGTGGGTGTCCAGAGCCAGGGGCCACTCAGTTGGATCTCTCAGTTTCTAACCATTTTAACTTGTATTCACTGGAGTTTACTTGTATTCACTGGAGTTTAGAAGGATGAGGGGGAATCTTATAAAAATATATAAAATTTTAAAAGGACTGGACAAGCTAGATGCAGGAAAAATGTTCCAAATGTTGGGCGAGTCTAGAACCAGGGGCCACAGTCTTAGAATAAAGGGGAGCCCGTTTAAGACTGAGGTGAGAAAAAACTTTTTCACCCAGAGAGTTGTGAATTTGTGGAATTCCCTGCCACAGAGGGCAGTGGAGGCCAAATCACTGGATGGATTTAAGAGAGAGTTAGATAGAGCTCTAGGGGCTATTGGAATCATGGGATATGGGGAGAAGGCAGGCACGGGTTATTGATTGGGGATGATTAGCCATGATCACAATGAACAAAGACATCGTTCAGGACCCTGCTGTTATATCCAATGCTTTCAACCATCACTTCTCTACTGTATGTAGCTCTACTGTATTTGAATCATCTATTATATGTGACTTTCCAGCTACTTCTACACGTAGAAGCTCTTTTTCTTTTCAAAAAATAAAACCTGTTGACGTTCAACATGCTATTAATGAATTAAAGGATGATTGTGGATCTGGACCAGCTGGTATTGAGACTAAATTCATTGTTAGGAGTTAATATTCTAATGTACCCATTATGCGACCTGTTTAATTTATCCTTCTCAACTTGTACCCTCCCTTCCGCATGGAAGTGTGCCAATGTTACTCCACTGCATAAGGGAGGCGACCCATACGATATTAACAATTACCGCCCCATCTCAATTATCAACTCGGTGGCTAAAATCCTTGAGAAACTAGTGTTCAACCAGCTATCGCATTATGTCTCAACTTTCAACATTCTATCTCCATGCCAGTCTGGGTTCAGACCTAATCACTCCACAACTACAACTCTGTTAAAACTCACCAGCGATGTGTTCACTGCTTCCATTGCCAGAGTGTGGTCACATGCAAAGTGAAGGAACAGCACCTCATAATCCGCTTGGGCAGCTTACAACCCAATGGTAGAAACATAATATCTAAACCTTAAAGCTAAGGCAGGTGATAAAATCCATGAGCCCATTCCATTATTTTCTGTTCACTGCTCTGGACAGTGGGCAGAAAATGAGACTTTAACCACATAATTATAGAAATTATAAGTGATTTAAAGTATTGGTATAAAACCTACTTTTATTATATTTATAGAACTAAAGTTGTTGAACCCTAAAATATAACTGTTTGTAGTGAAAATAAGTTCCAAAGTATGCAGACGTTTTCCTTTTTAGTGGATTCCCAGCAGAAATTGCACTTTATTGACTTAGCCTGTAATTCTCCATAAAAACATCCATCTTCATGAGTCATTTTGTGGTTTAGATCAGTTCTAAGGGGACATGTTCATTAGGTTTACTGAAGGAATATTTTACTAACCTAACTATTGCTCTTCATTTTTTTAAGAGTGACCATTTAACCTTCAGCAGATTAGATGGGATGCAGATCTCTATTTATACATCATGGATTAAAAGGGGATTGAAAGTAAATGGATTCAAGTTCCAAATCAAATTCCTCCCTCCAAGAATTTCAAGGCACTTATTTTTTTAGAAAATATTTTCAACTTTCAGGAAAAGGGCAAAGTTGGCAAGATCTTTCAAAGGCAAGGTGTTGATGGTCCCCTGGCTTGTAATATTGTACTATACAGCCTTGGAATGGTTATTGTGATGATTCAAATGTTCCAGTGGTACTTTATTGTCACGTGTACGTAAGTGCAGTGGGGTAGTCCAGAACCAGGGGCCACAGTTTAAGAATAAGGAGTAAGACATTTAGAACGGAGATGAGGAAACACATTTTCAAACAGAGAGTCGTGAATCTGTGGAATTCTCTGCCTCAGAGGGCGGTGTAGGCCGGTTCTCTAGATACTTTCAAGAGAGAGCTAGATAGGGCTCTTAAGGATAGAGGAGTCAGGGGATATGGGGAGAAGGCAGGAACGGGATACTGATTGGGGATGATTAGCCATGATCACATTGAATGGCGGTGCTGACTCGAAAGGCCGAATGGCCTACTCCTGCACCTATTGTCTATTGTCTATTGCATATAGTTCAGTGACAACCCTAAGAATCCTAGTACATTAGGCATAATCATACTAGGTATTAGTGCAAGACAATAGACCACATTGAGTCCATACACAAGAGACACCACCTTCTAGGTGCCATCCTGTACCCTTCAAGTCCGCAATTTTTAAAAGCAATTATTAGAGTCTCAACTTGGCCATAAAGTCCGTTGCCCTGGTGGAGTCACTGGGCCAAAGCTGCAGGGCCAGCCTGGCTAGGCAATGCATTGATGTCCTCTACCGCTGCTCCGCCGTTCTGAGCTGTTGCAGACCGTGTACCTGCTATGTGTAGGTTGGCTGCAGCATTCACCTAGATTCTTCATTAAAAGTGCTTATAACTCCATCCTTCCCCACCTCCAATGCTCACATGCTTTGAAGAGAAGGATTTGCACAGTGCCTTCATGCTACAAATGCATTTACAAATTGTTTAGTAAAATAATATAGAGGCGATTTTGACCACAGTGCATAAATAAAGGCATCATACTCTGAGGATAGACACAAAATGCTGGAGTAAATCAGGCAGCATCTCTGGAGAGAAGGAATTTGGTGACGTTTTGGGTCAAGATCCTTCTTCAGAATAATTTCCTTCTTACTCATACCCTTGGCTATTCGTATGTCCCACATCAGGGCTTGATAAGGAGAGGCTGGAGCCAATGGTCGGTCTCTAAATTACCCCAAAACAGTGCCACTTTCTCACAGAGGTAAGCATTTTCACAATTGTTTCATGTTTCCTCAGTGTAACTTGTTCACATTCTACTGCAAAGGATGAAAGTCAATTCTTAAAAGAAATCTGTTCAGTTGAGTGCATGCAACCCTTGAAAGGATTCTTGATCATTGCTTCAAAGCTATGCCACATATCTTTAGTTTGATCTCTGTAACCACTACATGAGAGACATTGCCATTAAAAGTGTTGTAAAATCCGCAGAACCCGTAATGTCTAGTTAAGAAAACTACTTTAAAATGGAGCGGCACAATTATTAGGTTTATATTTTAAGAGTGAATTATGGGAACAATTTTGGAAATAAAAATTCAACTACAATAAATGTGATTCAACTTTGAATTTAATTTTCTTTATTCATTTCCCCTGTACTTTCTTTTTGTGTTAAATTATTTTTATTTTATAAAATGAGTCACTGAGAAAATAATTTGGAGGAATGACAGGGCACAATGCAATGAGACAACTGAATTAACATATGTACCGTCTGGGTTAAGAGTGTTGTGTATTGATGTTCACTTACATCATTGGCACTTGTAAGGAAGTTTTGGCAAATTTTCTGCCACATTTGGCTCCATTCGTGTTGACGCAGATCTATTCACTTCTATTTTCTCCTGCCTTCCACCAACGTGAAGGCCAATGACCTTCATTACCAGGCAGGGCAGCCTTAGCTTCAAATTTCCAAAGTGCAAGAGGTAAAAAAAAAAAAATTATTATCTGCTTTGGGCACTTATATTTTCTTTCTTTCCAGAGAGAAATGCTTGGCCTCCACGCTCAGTGTGTTTAGCAGCCTCCTACAGTGGTGTGATTAAAATCAGGAGCGCCCTGTTGCAAGGATTTGCAAGTAGTGATCTGTTTCCCATCACTACATGGTGCCATATGTTACAGCATTCCACAGCGTGGTCCTCAACTGAGACTTTGCTTCAGATTCTTGGCCTCTATAAAAGATTAGTAACGTTGCCTTGCCTGTCGAAAAATAGCATCCTGGTAATGTTTACACAAATAATTCTTTCAATGATCATATTCATAAAAATGAGCAAGATAGATTCAAAACAGCATACAAATTAACAGAAGAGACACAAAAAGCTGGAGTAACTCAGCAGGTCAGAGAGCATCTCTGGAGAAAAGATGACGTTTCGGGTCGAGGCCCTTCATCAGACTGAGAGTCGAGGGAAAGGGCAACGAAAGATATAGACGGCGAAATAGGCGGGGGGGGGGGGGGGGGGAGGGTGGGGTGGAGGGGGAGGGGGGGAGGAGGGGGGGAGGAGGGGGGGGAGGGGGGAGGGGGGAGGGGGGGAGGGGGGAGGAGATAATTCAGATTGGGAGGAGCCAAACTAGAAAGGTTTGAATACAATAATGTAAAATTTAAAATCAACATACTGCTTAATCAGGGCAGTGTCTCAAGTTTTAGTTTTCTTACACACTTCTATCATATAACCTCTTAACCTCAAAGGAGAACAATCCAGCCTCTACACAGACTTCCAAATAAGTAAAGTCCCTCATTCCAGGAACCATTCCGTCAAATCTTTTTGTAACATTTTAAAGCATCTACGAAAGTGCTGTGACTACTCATGAAGTAATGATTTATTTGTGGATTTCACATGACCTCCTTTTCTTTGTACTCCCTCCTTTTTTTTATAAAACACTGAAATCTGTGCTTCTTAAAATTGCTATATCTCCAATATAAATATAATGAAAACTATACAAAAGGGAACTTCAGAACTTAGAGTTCTTGTGGGGTGCTTCCTGACCTGCTACGTTACTCTAGCAGCTCTGTGTCCATTAACCATCATCTACAGTTTTTAATTTCTACATTCAGAACTTAGAGACCTGGTGCTTACATGTATCAATCTCTTATGGCATCTGGACATCACAGTGAGGAGGCGCTTGGAGATTCACTGTCTTGGATGTTTGTGTTAAACTGTGTTCATTGTGTGTTCAGTTGCTTTTTTTTTCTGTCATGACTGCAAGGTACGCAATTTCATTCAAACTAAAAAGTTTGAATGACAATAAAGGAAACTCTAACTGAGTTTCTAACTGACATGTTGAAAATGCACAAAAATACCTGGTTTGGGGTTTTGACAATTGATTCTGTTGTGTGAGTATCTCACATGATTTTTACCATTAAAGTAGAAAGATCGATTCAACAATTATGCACTTTGGATGAGGAATGGAGGTTATAGGAACAGGATATATGGTTGGAAACAAAATTACATACAGTGCAGCTACACCATCCCATGGCGCTATTGACCTAGCTACTCAAAAACAGTCCAAATGTGCAGGAAAGAACTGCAGATGCTGGTTTAAATCGAAGGTAGTCACAAAATGTTGGAGTAACTCAGTGGGACAGGCAGCATCTCTGGAAAACATCACCCATTCCTTCTCTCCAGAGATGCTGCCTGTCCCACTAAGTTACTCCAGCATTTTGTGTCGACCAAAGACAGTCCAACATTTATTTTCAAAAAATGAGACTTTTATCTCCAGCTGAGTCCCACATAACTTTCTGTGGATAATTGTATTTTGTTAAAAGCAAGCATCTGCACATGTTTGCCTTTGTCAAAGGATTTAACATCAATTGTGTTATTAGTATAATTGACATTTCCCAGTGCAATCTGGAATACATGAGTTAACTGGTCATGTGGGCGTTTTCAAAGTCAGTCGGGGTGTTATTTCACCATAGACGTAACCATTCCCATATTTATAGAGCAGATGAGAAAATATAGAAATAGTGAAACCAATATGTGAGATGTGATTGCTCTTTACTTCTACATTAGGCTTAAACTATTGGAAAGAGATTAAAGTAATCCTCTAATGTAACCAGCTGAACACGTCGTAATTAAACGGCAGAAAAAAATGCAACTATTTGCTGTCTTTTCCATATAGTCAATAAAACTTTGTTTAATCACTTTCCAAATTTTTTAAATATAGATTTGTCATATTTTTGTATTTGAAATGAGCATCATACTCTTTTACAACATTTTAGATCTAATAGAGTATTAAAAGGGTCCCAGCCTGTAACTCTTGCTTATAACAGGATACAGATATTTTAATTAGGGACAGAAAATGAGATGCTTCCCCAGGTCATGGGTGAGAAAGTAAACCACCAGCATAGGTCAGTTTAATTAGAGAAGTCCTACTGTGGAATATGTTAAATCTACTTTGTTCTATATATGCTCATAGCATAAAATAGTTAAATTACAAATCACATTTTCCTTTGTTATTCCTCCTCATTCGTTTCAATCTCTCTGCGATCTCCGATGCCATTCGATCTTTATACACCTCATGCCTCTCCACTATTGTTGAGCTTTATAGACTTCCTTGCTTAGTCCCACTCTTACCTCTCCATATGAACAGTGCATTCAGATCAACGGCCTCTTCCCGTTCTTCACCTGCTTCTAGAATCATTCAAGCATCTTTCCTTTATAATGTCCTCTTCCTCTGCAACATACTGCCACACAGAGACATCTCATTTTGTTACTTTTCCATCACCTATTTTAACCCCATCTTTACCGTGCCATTAATATATTCAATCTCAAGATGGGACCATTGCCAGCAAAGTGAACATTGAACGGCCATTTTAATGACGATAACGTTTTATTTAAAGGCTTGCTACGCCACATAAGTCAGCAGTTGTGAGTTAAACATAGAAACATAGAAAATAGGTGCAGGAGGAGGCCATTCAGCCTTCGAGCCAGCACGTTACGTTACTTGATGCGGAATTAGTCATGTATGTACCAGACTATGTAAGGACAGCAGGTTAACTATCGTCAAGGACATTAGTGAACCAAATGCTGAGAAATTGGACCCATTTGTTCACATTTTTTAAGATGCGATTTGTGTTTAAGCCCTTTCGTGCGCTTTGGATCCTGCTAACAATCATTTCCAGGAGGATTAGTAAGCATGGGGAAATTGCGCTAAAAATGCACCACTCAGGAACAATTTCTTCCCAGTGTTACCAGGCAACTGAACCATCCTATCAACAACTAGAGAGCAGTCCTGAGCTACTATCTACCCAATTGGCCACTCTCGGACTATCCTTGATCGGACTATACTGGCTTTACCTTGCACTAAAGGAAGGTATGTGAATAACAATGTGTAAAGGTTATTCACATTGTTCCCATTATCATGTATCTGCACACTGTGGATGTCTCGATTGTAATCATGTATTGTCTTTCCGCTGACTGGTTAGCAGGCAACAAAACCTTTTCACTGTATCTAGGTACACATGACAATAAACTAAACTGAAACTCCACTCAGCTATATCCCATCCATAGTTAACTGATATTCTTCTTGAAAAAGGTTCCAAATCCTCCTCCATGATATCACCTGTTGCATGGCCCCTCCAGCCTCAGCTCGCACATGAACTTCCCTTTGACCTTCATCAACTCATGTCTCACACTGTTTTCACTATCTTGTTCGCAATGCGACCACTATGCACATCCCTTCCTGTACACTACCATGAAGCAATTAACCTGCTAGACCAGTACCTGGCTTTGCTTAGCCTTTTCAATTCTCCTTCTCTTTCCTTGGTCCTTTGTGTGACTTCTGACCGAAAACCGGACAAACTTAATTAAGAGAACCTTCTAAAAGTACACTTGTTTAGTTTAGTTTAGTTTAGTTTAGTTTAGTTTAGTTTAGAGATACATAGAAATGTAGAAAATAGATGCAGGTGTGGCCATTCGGCCCTTTGATCATGGCTGATCATCCAAAATCAGTACCCCGTTCCTGCTTTCTCTCCATATCCCTTGATTCCGTTAGCCTTGAGAGCTATATCTAACTCTCTCTTGAATATATCCAGTGAATTGGCCTCCACTGCCTTCAGTGGCAGAGAATTCCACAGATTCTCAACTCCAGGGTGTAGCACAGTGGGGCAGAGGTAGAGATGCTGCCTCATAGCGTCAAAGGCCCAGGTTCGAACCCCCCATCTGTATTCATCTATTACTTTGTCCTACCTCTCCTCTCTCCCAGTTTTCTTATCTCCACCTCCACCTCTCTACAATCTGTCTGAAGAAGGGTCCCGACCCAAAGCGTTACATTACAGCAGCAGTAGAGTTGCTGCCTTACAGCAGGTTTGATCCTGTCTACAGGTGCTGTCTATATGGAGGTTGTACGTTCACCCTGTGACTGTGTGGGTGGACAGCGCGGAAACAGGCCCTTTGGCCCACTGCGTCCCTGCTGTCCAGCGATCCCCTCACACTAACACTATCCTACGCACATTATTGACAATTTACAATTCTTATCAAATCAATTAACCTACAAACCCGTATGCCTTTGGAGTGTGGGAGGAAACCGGAGCACTCGGAGTCAACCCACGCAGGTCACGGGGAGAATGTACAAACTCCGTACATTCACCACCCGTAGTCAGGATCAAACCCGAGTCCTTGGTGCTGTAAGGCAGCAACTCTACCGCTGCGCCAATGTACCACACCCTTCCAGACATCAATGTCGAGAACAGCATCCCATTGAGCAGGAGTAAATGCAGGTGAAAAGACAGTCCAATAAAAAGGTTCACATTCAGGAAGCCCTACGGAAATTCAAACCCATTATCTTATTATACATTAAAGCCAAATCTTATTGACAGAACCCTGATATGACTTTTTTCTGGATTCAACAATTATATTGTGTTGAGGATAGGTCAATCTATTATTTTATTTAATAGCTATAAAAAACATTGTCATTCACCTTTGGAAAGCATATCAGAAAGTGCAACGTTGGCCAATGGCAGTCGTGTGAAACGAGACAGCAAAATAGGAACCTTTCTTTCACCGTGTCTGATCGCATCGTCCATCTGTGTGTTCTGTGGTATCCAGGAAAACAGAACTAAATGGAAATTCATGGGAACCTATTAGGTGTATAAACGTTGTGTTGCCTCTTTTTCACATAAACCAAAGTCGTGAATGAATTACTTTTGATAATCAAAGTGTAATTGGTAGGGTGGTGCGGTGGCACAGTATTAGAGTTGTTGCCTTACAGCGCCAGAGACCCGGGTTTGATCCTGACTACAGGTGCTTGTCTGTACAAGTTTGTACGTTCTCCCCATGACCTGCATGGATTTTCTCCGAGATCTTTGTTGTCCTCCCGTATACCAAAGACATACACATTTGTAGGTTCATTGGCCTGGTGTAAATGTAAATTGTCCCTAGTTTGTGAAGGATAGTGTTAATGTGTGCTGATCGCTGATCGATGTTAATGTGCGCTGATGGCTGATCAATGCAGACTTGGTGGGCCGAAGGACCTGTTTCCACATGGTATCTCCAAACTAAACTAAACTAAACTAACTGTCTCTTCTTGATCTATCACTGCATTGTTAGTTGCAAGATATTCAACCTGTCCTTCGCTGTAAGGCTTATTTTTCATTATAAACTTTTTCATTTGGCCAGACCAATGACATATCAGTTTTACTGCTTACATATTGTGTACCCACATATCAGCTTTAGATGTCCCTGTCTCACTGTGCGAGTTGACCCACGAGGTACCCCGAGTGACAGACTCGTGGCTGTGCACGAGACTTCAAGTTATGATCAAGTGTGTAACCGAGTTCCCACGGGTAGGCATTGCTGCGATGTTCCAAGTTCCTTCCCGAGTTACCAAGGTTACTCTTGAGCCAACCGTGAATGAAGGTATGTTTTAATAAAGCAACAATGTTAAAATACATCTCCATCCTGTGGTTTTGAGTTATTTCAGCGCGGTGGCATCTATTGATATGACCTACAATGGAAAATGCGCATCTCCAGTAACCAAGCATTTCTTGTTGTTTTATGTTTTTAAATACTTTTTTGCAATGGTTAAATAATTTTTAAAAAGGAAGCAGCTCGGGTGACTGACATTGAGCGGCAGCCGGGACCCGACAGCAGACACACCACACACACACACACACACACACACACACAACACACACACAGAGAGAGAGATACACACAGACTGGCCGCCACTTCAGAGGAAGGAAGCAGCTCGGGTGACTTTGAGCGGCCGCCGTGACCCGACAGCAGACACACACACAGATACAAACAGATAGACAGAGAGGGAGAGAGAGAGACACACACACACACATACACACACACACACATACACACACACACACATAGAGAGAGAGATACACACAGACAGCAGCTGGCCACCACTTCAGAGGAAGGAAGCAGCTCGGGTGACTTTGAGCGGCCGCCGGGACCCGACAGCAGACACACACACAGATAGACAGAGAGGGAGAGAGACACACACACACACACACACACACACACACACACACACACACACACACACACACACACACACACACACAGATACACACAGACAGCAGGACTGGCCACCACTTCAGAGGAAGGAAGCAGCTTGGGTGACTTTGAGCGGCCGCCGGGACCCGACAGCAGACACACACACAGATACACACAGATAGACAGAGAGGAGAGAGAGAGACACACACACACACATACACACACACACACATAGAGAGAGAGATACACACAGACAGCAGCTGGCCACCACTTCAGAGGAAGCAGCTCGGGTGACTTTGAGCGGCCGCCGGGACCCGACAGCAGACACACACACAGATACACACAGATACACACACACAAACACACACACACACACAGACACACACAAACACACACAGACACACACACAGACACACACACAGACACACACACAGCCACACACACAGCCACACACACACACACACACACACATATGTGGCGTTTCTGCTCGGGACCCTTCTTCAGACAATCCAATGTCCCATAATATATTCTTTAAATATTAAGTTTTCTGTTGAAAGTGTGGTGCCGTGGTTACGGGTTGTCGGAAGGAAGATGATGAGGTCTGGTACAAGTTGACTTTGTTTTCAGTAATCAGGCCTCCGTGTTGGCCGATGCCTGGTTGATCGAGCGTTCATACAGTTGCGAGCGAGCGAGGCCCATATATAGGAGCAAGGAACGCGAAGCCTCTGAGGGTTCATTGTTCCCCTGGTTTGGATTGCTCCCAGGAGAGCGGGCACAAAGAAAAATTTAGGCATTTTTCTGTGGAAGGGGGAGGGCAGTATAAAATCGAAAGCATTGTACAGCAGCACTCTCCCCAACACGAAACACAGCGCAGTGTAAACAATTAAACAGCTTCACTTTTAAAAGCAAAGACACACGTTAAATTACACGGCCCCAAGAAATCGCCTCTCAATTGCTTCGGGGTTGGAATTGAAATATATATAATATATATAATATGTATATACATATTATACTACTTTGGTTCAGTCCCTTTCAGATTATAAAAAAGTTCCCACGATAGACTCACGAGACACTATGGTAAACGCACGGGCCATTACGTTACTGCAACGAGTTTAAATGTTTCCATTTTTAACTTGAACAGTTAATTTGAACGTGGAAAAAATCAAACATGTTTGATTTTTTTTCACGAGTTAACAAGTTTCCCGAGTACCTGCCGTTAGCGCCACGAGTGGACAAGTTGAACGCGCGAGTTCCGACGTTCCCGCTACGTGATCACCACGAGTGAAAACTTGGGGTCACTCGTGGGCCAACTCGCACAGTGAGACAGGGGTTTTAGATGTCTTTGTTCATGACAAATAAAATAATTCATTCATAGCACCTGCAGTGCAGAATTAGTCCTTTTCAGGTCACTCTGGAGTGTCCAGTAGATGCATCCACTCCAGGTTTCACAACTTGTTAAAATTTCCAAATAAAGACCAATCAAAATATATTTTTTGCTTCGATCCAATCAGAAAATTATTTAAACATGTTCATTGTATTTTTAACTGGACTTTATCTGAAGCAATCCACCATCTGCTGTAAAATCCATTTTACTGGATTGTTGGCCAGACATCCCCAAGTGACTTGTTCAGGTGGTTTCAGTAATTTAATGAACTCCTCCTCCAGTCTTTTTCTGCTCTAATTATCACAATACACATGAAGAACGAACTTTTATCCAGTGGCAGCAGCAGACTAAATGCTTCTCCGCTGCTTCTTCCTCATAGTTTCCCAATTATGTTTAGAATATACTAACAGTTAAGTTCAAAGTTCAAAGTTCGGATTTATTTGTCACATGCACCAACAAAGGTACAGTGAAATGAATTTGCCATGCAGCGATGCAATTGAAAAAAGAACACACAATACACAATAGAATTTAACACCATGCATACGGCATTGGGGGTTCAGTATTGATGTGGATAGAGAACTGGCTGGCAAACAGGAAGCAAAGAGTAGGAGTAAGCGGGTCCTTTTCACAATGGCAGGCAGTGACTAGTGGGGTACCGCAAGGGTCCGTGCTGGGACCCCAGCTATTTACAATATACATTAATGATTTGGACGAGGGAATTGAAGGCAATATCTCCAAGTTTGCAGATGACACTAAGCTGGGGGGCAATGTTAGCTGTGAGGAGAATGCTAGGAGACTGCAAGGTGACTTGGATAGGCTGGGTAAGTGGGCAAATGTTTGGCAGATGCAGTATAATGTGGATAAATGTGAGGTTATCCACTTTGGTGGGAAAAACAGGAAAGCAGACTATTATCTAAATGGTGGCCGATTAGGAAAAGAGAGATGCAGCGTGACCTGGGTGTCATGGTACACCAGTCATTGAAAGTAGGCATGCAGGTGCAGCAGGCAATGAAGAAAGCGAATGGTATGTTAGCTTTCATAGCAAAAGGATTTGAGTATAGGAGCAGGGAGGTTCTACTTCAGTTGTATAGGGTCTTGGTGAGACCACACCTGGAGTATTGCGTACAGTTCTGGTCTCCAAATCTGAGGAAGGACATTATTGCCGTAGAGGGAGTGCAGAGAAGGTTCACCAGACTGATTCCTGGGATGTCAGGACTGTCTTATGAAGAAAGACTGGATAGACTTGGTTTATGCTCTCAAGAATTTAGGAGATTGAGAGGGGATCTTATAGAAACTTACAAATTCTTAAGGGGTTGGACAGGCTAGATGCAGGAAGATTGTTCCCGATGTTGGGGAGGTCCAAGACAAGGGGTCACAGCTTAAGGATAAGGGGGAAATCCTTTAGGACCGAGATGAGAAGGACTTTTTTCACACAGAGAGTGGTGGGTCTCTGGAACTCTCTGCCACAGAGGGTAGTGGAGGCCAGTTCATCGGCTATATTTAAGAGGGAGTTAGATGTGGCCCTTGTGGCTAGGGGGAGCAGAGGGTATGGAGAGAAGGCAGGTACGGGATACTGAGTTGGATGATCAGCCATGATCATATTGAATGGCGGTGCGTCACGAAGGGCCGAATGGCCTACTCCTGCACCTAATTTCTATGTTTCTATGTTTCTATGTAACACAAACATCCACCACATATTCTTCATTGTGCTGGAAGGCAATAACGTTCAGTCAGTCCTCTTCCTTTGTCCATCCGTAGTCAGGGTCATGAACCCTCCGTTGTCGCCGCTACGGATGGCTGGATGTAAAGGCCCTCTCATCGGGATGATCGAAACTCCACCGTCGGTCGGCTTGGAGTACCCGAATCAGCCACTTTCTTACCGGAGACCGCGGCTTCAGGATTCAAGATTCAAGATTCAATATTGAAGAGAGTTTATTGTCATGTGTCCCTGATAGGACAATGATATTCTTGCTTTGTTTCAGCACAACAGAACATAGTAGGCATTGACTACAGAACAGATCAGCGTGTCCATATACCATTATATAAATATATACACACATGAATAAATAAACTGATAAAGTGCAAATAAACAGATAATGGGCTATTAATGTTCAGAGTTTTGTCCGAGCCGAATTTAATAGCCCGATGGCTGTGGGGAAGTAGCTATTCCTGAACCTGGGCATTGCAGTCTTCAGGCTCCTGTACCTTCTACCTGAAGGTAGCGGGAAGATGAGTGTGTGGCCAGGATGGTGTGGGTCCTTGATGATACTGCCAGCCTTTTTGAGGCAGCGACTGCGATAGATCCCCTTGATGGAAGGGAGGTCAGAGCCGATGATATACTGGACAGTGTTTACTTCTTTTTGTAGTCTTTTCCGCTTCAGGGTGCTCAAGTTTCCGAACCAAGCCACGATGCAACCAGTCAGCATTTATCTCTACTGTGCACCTGTAGAAATTAGAGAAAGTCCTCCATGACAAACCTACCCTCCATAATCTTCAGTAGAGGTGCTGATGTGCTTTATTAATAATTGCATCAGTGTTCTCGGACCAGGAAAGATCTTCAGAGATATGCACGCCCAGGAATTTGAAGCTCTTGACCCTTTCAACCATTGACCCGTTGATATAAACGGGACTGTGGGTCGCCATCCTACTCCTTCCAAAGTCCACAATCAGTTCCTTGGTTTTACTGGTGTTGAGGGCCAGGTTATTGTGCTGGCACCATATGGACAGTTGCTGTCATAGGCCGCAGGACGGCGGTCAGAGCTTTTCTCCGGTGATCCCCGGCAAGGGATCCCAGGCTCCGGAGGTAAGTCTAAGCCACGCCGCGGCTAGAAGCTCCACAGACCACAGCCCCATGATGCCAAGGTCGCCAGGCCAGCGATCGGAGCACTCCTTTTTGGCGACCACCAGAGCCTGGCAAGGGTTCGCCCCGCTCCATGATGGAAAAGTCCACTCTGTGCCTGCTGCTGAAGCTCTGGGCCCGACTCTGGAATAGACCACTCCAATCCAAGCTGTTAGGGAGGCGGAGAAGCGACATGGAAAAAGTCGCCTCTCCGTTGAGGAAGTGACCGAAAAACGGTTTCCCCCTTTTCTCCCCCACCACCCTCCACATAAGACATAACTAGAGACACTAAAGGGGCTGTCCTACTGTGGCGACCTAATCCGCGAGTTAAGAAGAGTGTCTTCGACCTTCAAGCTCGAGGGCACTCGCCTGCAATGGAAAACTTCGAGCTGGAGATGCTGCCAGTAAAAAATGACAATTTCTTTCAAATTTGTCTTGACCTGCAGGCTTTACACTACGACCATTTCAATTAAAAAAATTCACAAAGTATACATACACATACAATTTGGATTCTCATTCTCTCGTTCTTTAACAAAGCCTCAAAATATCCTGAAACACACACACACACACACACACACACACACACACACACACACACACACACACACATTGTGTCACATTTCTTGCGGTCTTGGGCACTGTTGCCACAGCTCTGATGTCGCCACCACACAATATGCTACAGTTGCAATAAAGACAGTGTTGATTACACACACATCTGGCACTTTGCCTAGTTGTGTTTTATGCATTATATTAGATTTTTTTTAATTTATTGAACTTATTTCTTTCTGTTTGTTTATTATATTATCTATCCAGTACTATGATTACAAACCTGCTTTGCTGCTGCTGCAAGTAAGAATTTCATTCTTCCGTTTCCTGTACATATGACAATAAAAAACTTTTGACTCGCGAAACTCTTATGAATAAGCCACCATCAAGAATTAGTCAAAGAGTGCCATGACTTCACAAAAGCCACGTTTTGTGTTAAATATTGTAAATATGAACAAACCAAGATGTCCATTCTTCTTCTTTTCGTGTCCATCTTGTTACAAATGTTGACCTCGCTATCATCGTCCGTCCTGAAAAGGACGCTAGCTTCCGGCGACAATCAGTGGAAGCCATCACTCGCAATAGGTGATGGTGGTAGCAGAATTAGCTCAGGATACTTCCAGTTTCCAGCCCCGTAACATAGACGCTTCTGCTATGGGGCCACAATGTCCATGGATGACCATGGTAAATAGTCAGGGGAAGCACATTTTGCACATGGTGAGGAGAGTCATTAGAAACTGCCATCATCCATTTTGCAGATGATGGAAATTGAGAAGATGCATTTCTTGAGCTTATTTTGATGAATCTGGGAAATAGACCGGAGCAACCTACATTGTATTCAACTGGTTTGCAATCCTTTGTAAAGTGGCTTCAGGAGACAGTTTGATAGATTCTTTCCTGGCTTTAACAAAGCTTCAAAATATGCTTGTTAGAGTTGCTTTCTGTATCACTGAATAAAGGGGAAGAAGGTTGGACTTTTTTGCCTCCCATCACAGTGAGGAATGTGGGGAATCCGCTGTGGTGGATGTTTATGTTAACTTTTATGTAGTTGTGTGCCCTACATTCCCTGCAACTTTCCTACTTTGGCTACACGTAAGCCCTTACCTACGCTCCCTGCAAGTTTCTGTCCTTCTTTCCCTTATTGACAGCCAGAAGCCTCCAAAATCACCAGTAAAGCCCAGGAGTTAAAATTGTACCAGGGTGTTATGCTTGGGTATGTTTGCTTGCACCACGCCGCATATACTCTCCCCACCTCATTTGCCTAAAACCTATGACTACTCGAAACACAGCCTTACATTACAGACTCTATCATATCTGAATGTTACGGTCATGATTCACACAGCAATGAACCGTGAAGCATGAGACATGCTTTGGAACATGGAGCAAATCTCTTCCTGGACATTAAAGATAGCAAATCCTTGCCTCCAGAGACACGCTCTTTGATGCATGGACTTTATCATCCCAATAATCTGCCCACTGAGTTTGGTGATCAAAATGTGGGCATGAAGCATTAAAGCCAAATCCAAATGGAATCCAATCCAGGAGGCTGGAGATGCTGCCAGTATAAAATGACAATTTCTTTCAAATTTGTCTTGACCTGCAAGGTTTATTGGTGCTGACTACGACCATTTCAATGAAATAAATTCATTGCCAAAGTGATAGTCATAGTCATAGTCATACAATATGGATTCTCTCGTTTCTTTAACAAAGCCTCAAAATATGCTTGCTACAGTTATTTGCTTTCTGCATCATTGATACCTAAAACGTGTTTGAATGCTCCATTGTGTACTCTTCATAGTGAGGCCCTTCAGCCCAATTCATCCTTGCCAACCAAATTGCCCCATTTACGCTTGCACAACTTTGGCCCATTTCACTCTTAACCTTTCCTCTCCATGTGCCTGCTCAAATGTCCTTTGAGTGTTGTTATTGCACCTGCCTCAACCACTTCACTCTGGAAGCTCCTTTCATATCTTTAAATCTTTCCCCCTTCCTCTTTCTCCTTAATCCTACCCCCTCCAGTTTTTGATTCCCCTGTCCTCGGAAAAAGATGGCACGCATTCACCTTAGCTACGTCCCTCATGATCTTTCACCCCTCAGTTACCTGCGCTGCAAGAAACAATAAAGCTTCAAGAAACAAGAAATAAAGTCCTAGCCTAACCATTTTCTCAATGCCTCAAGCCCACTCGTCTTGGCAATATTGCCGTAAATTGTTTGTGCAGTCTTTCCAGCTTAGTAACATAATTCCTGTAGCAGCGTGATGACAACTAAACACAATACTCCATGTGCAAACTCCCCAACATCTTGTATACAAAACTGCAATGTAATGTCCCAACATCAATACTCAATGCCGTTACTAATGGTCAGCATGCCAAATGCTTCTTCTTTATTCAGTAATCAATATATCTGTGGAATCTAATGGGATTTTCTTTTACCTTGCTCATCAAATCTATCTTGTGCTCTCTTTTTGCACTCCTTGGTTCCCTCGTTACACTTTTTATACTGAGAGGTATTTACTTGATTCTGACAGTCTAATCCTGATAACCTTTTTGCTTAAGACTGCATAGCTTTGTGAGAATGATCCCAATGTACATGTCATATATTCAGCTTGAAACCAAGAAAATACAGCAAAGTGACTGACAGAATAGACGTAATTTGCTACTTGCCAGGGGGGAGTCGGGGGTTCAACCCAAGATGGTTGAATTCTTCTGCTGATGGTACAGCAGATGGTGGAGAAGCTGATTTTACAAAACCTCCTCGGTTGCAGTCCAGAATTGCCTGTAGTGTAACAGCTGAGAGCAGTGCCAAATGCAACAATCACAGAAAGAAATCTGCTATTTGACCAGAGCTGCGGGTCAACATGCAGAGAGTGGCATAGCTCATGTTTAATTCTTCTGTGGAAGCAACACCACTGATGGCAGAGACCTGCACTGAGTTCTTCATTAGATTTCCGGAGCTATAAACTCATGTTGACAATGACAATGTGCATTCGTATTGCGCTTTTAATGCAGCATAAACATCCTCCAGCTACTTCACAGGAATTATTTTCGAACAAGACAGTCATCAAGTCACATAGCAAGATATTAGAGCAGATGCCAGAAAATTTGATAAGTAGGTTAGAGCTGAAGGACGTTACATAGGTGCATAGGTGCAACAAAATGTAGGCAGGTTTTCAAGCATTCAGCTCAATGATTGAAGAAAGAGCACTTCCAGATTCTAAACAACTACATTTACTATAATAAAATAGAGGGAATAGTAAAGGTAAACTGAAAAGGTAAAGGTTTACTTAAAAGTAAAGTGGATAGGTATATGGACGTGAAGGGAATGGAGGGGTATGGTCTGAGTGCAGGTAGATGGGACTAGGGGAAAACAAATGGTTGGCACGGACTGGAAGGGCCGAGAGGGCCTGTTTCCGTGCTGTAATTGTTATATGGTTATATGGTTATATGGAATAAAAATCATGAAACAACTTGAGGAATAGAGGAATAGATCGGGTAGACGCACAGGGTCTCTTGCCCAGAGTTGGGGAATCGAGAACCAGAGGACATACAGTAGGTTTAAGGTGATGGGGGAAAGATTTAATAGGAACTTGAGGAGTAATCTTTTCATACAGAGGGTGGTGGGTGTATGGAACAAGTTGCTGGAGGAGGTAGTTGGGGCAGGTACTATTACAATGTTTAAGAGACATTTAGACAGGTACATGGATAGCACAGGTTTAGAGGAATACTAGATCAAGTGGGACCTGTTGTGCCCTGTCACATGGGAGGGCTGGTCCCCGAACGCATTATTCCACCACTCACCCATAGCCCCCAACTGTGCAGGCGTGGCTGATGGGTTCCCATTGTAATGCCAGAGATCCTCATTGTGACGCGAGTCACGGAAACCCTCCCCAAGTGCGCCTCGCCATCCCTCTTCTTTTTTCCCTCTGTTTCCTTCCTATCCTCCTCCATTTCCCCCTCATCCCCAGCACATTCCTTTTCCCCCCTCCCGCCCCCTCCTCTTTATCCTCCGTCTTCTTTCCCCTCTCCTCCTCCCCTCCCAACTCCCTCCCACACCTCTCCCTCCCTCTCCTTTCGCCTACCCATTCACTCCCTCCCTCCAGCCATAATCCCTCTCCCCTCCCTATCCCCTTTGACGTTATTGTGAGGTAGAAATGGCTGTGTTTTTGAAAACTGTTTTTTTTTAATGTAAATAAGATCCCATTGTGATGTCACTGTGGGGTAGAACGCTGCTGACAGGCAGTTTATGTGAATGAGATCCCATTGTGACATCAGACGCTGCTAATTGCCAGTGCAGATGGAAGAAATTTTTGTCAAAGTGGGGTTTTGTGAAGTTTAAAATGTGAATAACTTGCAAAATATATCATAAATCTGAAAGAAACTTGATACAACACACCACAATATACAGGTGGCGGCGCGACTCACGTTGCAGCGGCTCCTACAGCCTGTCTGTCTTTTTGTTTTGTCTAGTTAAATATAGTTGTTTGTGTTGTTTTTTTTGTACTGTTTATAACTGTGTATATGTGGGGGGTGCGGGGGGGGGGGGGGGGGGTGGAGGAAACCTTTAAAATCTCTTCCCTGCACGGGAGACCCGACTTTTTCCCTGTCGGGTCTCTTTTGTCGTTGGGGCCTAGTACGGTGGAGCGGCCTCCGACCGGGATGACCTGGCGGCTCCAGTCACGGAGCCTGCGGAGCTGCGGACTTACCATCGTGGGGCTGGCCAGCCTCGGAGCGTGGGATCGGTGGTGGATCGCCGCTGCGGCCTGACTGCTGGGCTCCAGCTCCCCTGGCGGCCCTAACTCCGGGTGCTCCAGTTCCACTCCAGCCTGCGGCCGAACCGGAGCTCCAGCATCCACAAAACCACCCCCAACAACCCAGCTTACAGTCAGTGGACTGTCGAGGAAATCAGGAGCTCGACGGTCCGGTTGGGAGACCGCCTACCGGAGCTGCCGCAACACAATTCGTCCAGCCGGTCGCGGGGTCGGAACGACCCGGGGTAGGGAAAGGGGGGGGGGGAGCGCCGTATATCGCCCGCACGGCATAAATGGCCGCGGGACATTCCAGCGCCCACCGGGGGCTCCAACTTTGTGACTTTTGGGCCTAGAGCGGGGCCGTACATCGCCCGGCGCGGCCTCAATGGCCGTGGGACTTAACATCGCCCGCCTGGGGCTTCGACATTGGGAGAGAAATGGTGCGGGGGAGAGAGAAGAACTTTGCCTTCCATCACAGTGAGGAGGAGAGTCATTGTGATGGATGTGTGAATTGAATTGTTTGTGTGTTTTTTTATGAATTGCTCTGTTTGTATGGCTTGTAGAAATATAATTTCGTTCGAGCCACTCTGAGGTTTCGAATGACAAGTAATAAAAAAAAATCAAATCACAGGACAATAGTGTGTAAGGTGGGCCAAAAGTGTAATGCTATCGTATACCGTTTTGATGCAAGTTCAGGACATCACAGACACGCACACAGACAGACATAGAAACAAACAAGATGAGAGTTTTAGTAATATATAAGAATGGGTCATAGGCAGGCAGGTTGGACTGGTGTAGATGGGACATGTTGGTCAGTGTGGACATGTTAGGCCGAAGGGCCTGTTTCTAAGCTGTAAGACTATAACTGTGACTCTATACGTTATGCACGGAAGCTATCTTATGATCCTTTTTGCCTTCCTGATTTCCATCTTAAGTGTCATCCTTTTCTCTTTCAATTATTTTTTTTGGGATTTTCCAAATGCCCTGGTAGCAGGTAGTTAATAATCTTCATTTATCAAGGCAAAAGTTACATAAATGCTCATTTTGTGCAATAAATGTAAAATTGGTGAGAACATGACGTCATACCAACCTTGCTTGTGGCTAATGGAGAATGCAGAGAAGTGAATCATCCAAAAATCACCCCATTATCCCCAAAACACAATCAGAAATACCAGCTAACTAGAAAATTGCAGTTACACTTGCAGAATTAACTGCCTCCCAAGTATCAGATCTCCAGATTATTTTTGATTTTATGTCCAAACTCATGAGAGCAATGTGGATTTTAAGCCATTGCTTTCAGCAGTATTTACTTATTCAAGGAATGTAAGTTTTGTTGGCAAGGCCGTCAGAAGCCAGTTAGTTGCCATTCATGTTAGTGGTTTTGTGTCATAAATTTCCTTCCTGAAAGACATAAGTGAACCAAGTGAGTTTCAGAACAGTATCATCATTATTCCCGGCTTTTTAATTTCAAGTTTACTTAATTATTTGAGTTGGAATTCCCCAGTTACCATGGTTGGAATCAAACTCACAGTTTACAATTAATACTCTGTCAACTGGCTGCCGGTTCAACAATTGACCTATTATTCTAACTTACACCAATTAGGTCAAACAGTGCCAAACCAATACTCCACAGTACTCCCCAATATTCAAGACAAAAAGCTTTTCTCCAGGACAACAACCTTTCCCAAAAGGGCCTGTCCCACTATGGCGACCTAATTTGCGAGTTTAGAAGAGTTTGCACTCGCCACAAACTCGCAGCATGGTCGACACATGGTCCTAGGAGGTCACTTTAAAGGGGCTGTCCCACTGTGGTGACCTAATTGGCGACTTTAGAAGAGTTTAGGGGGGTTGGAAAAAAATGTCATGTTGAAGATCTCCTTCGACAATGTAGAAGACCTCCTTTGACTAGCTTCGACTAGCTTCGACTAGCTTTGGGAAAATTGGACTCCGAATAATGGTGAGTGAAGATGACCTCCCTCGATCTCCTTCGACCTTCCTTTGACCTCCCTTCGACTATGTTGAAGACTATCTACGACACCTTCGACTACATTCGATTACCTACGAGTAACATGCCGACCTACTACGACCTACTTCGACAAAACCTACGACTAAAAAAAGTATCGATTTTTTCCCTGGCGACCTTTTTTTACACGCGGGCATTTTTCAACATGTTGGAAAATACGGCGCGACCTAGCTGAGGCCTTGAGTACGCGGGGACTACTCTCGAGCATGAAGGAGAGTTTCAAAGACATCCTTGGACCTCGTGTCGACCATGCTGCGCGTATGAGTCGAGGGCAAACTCGTCAGAACACGCGGGTTAGGTGGCTGCAGTGGGACAGCCCCTTAACTCTCCTTCAAGCTCGAGAGAAGTTCCCGCATACTCGCGGCTTCAGTTTGGTCGCGGAAATTTTTTCTGCATGCTGAAAATTTTTCCGTGAGTAAAAATTGGTCGGCATGGTTCTTTTGAACTCGTAATGCAGTGGAATGAGGTCGCCATGTAGTTATAGGCAGTCGAGATAGCCGTAGGCAATCTCCTTTGCTGACCGGGCATACCACTGTGTCAGCCGTCTTTTACCTTCCTGTTCATCGCGGGTGTGACTTTCAGACAGTGCTCCCCCGCTTTCCCTGGCCCCCGCCTTTGCGATGTGTGTGTGTGTGTGCTGACGGTCGATCCAGCTCGTGGTTTCATCGCTGACGGTTGATTCAGCTCGAGGTTTTTCAGGCGAGTGCCCTCGAGTTTGAAGGCCGAAGACAGTTGCTGAAAAGTCGGGTAAGTGGGACAGGCCCTTAAACGTCAGCAAGAAAATGGAGATTGTGATCGACTTCAGGAAACGGAGTGGTACACATGCCTTGACGGTGTTGAAGTGGAGATAGTTCAAAGCTTCAAGTTCCTTTGGAGTTAATATTACCTGCATCTTGTAGCTGGTCCAGCCATATCGAAGCAATTGCCAAGAAAGCACACCAACGCCTCCACTTCCTTACAAAGCTCAGGAGGTTTGACATGTCTCTAACAACCCTCACCAACTTCCCCCAGTGCGCCGTAGAAACCATTTTATCAGATTGTATCACAGCACAGGTTTGAGAATAGCTGCTTCCAAGACCGCAATAAATTTCAGAGAGTTGTGGACATAGTCCAGACCATCACATAAACCAACCTCCATTCCATTGATTCCATCTACACTTGACGCTGCCTTCAGCAAGGCCACCAGCATATTAAAGGATGAGTCGCACTCTTTTCCCTCTTCTCCCCCCTCCCATCAGGAACAGAAGTGTGAAAACACATACCTCCAGATTCAGGGACAATTTTTTCCCAGCTGTTATGAGGCAACCAAACTATCCTATCAACAACTAGAGAACAGTCCTGAGCTACCATCTACCGCTTTGGAGACCCTCGACTATCTCGGACTATCTTTACATGTTCACTGCACTAAACGTTATTCCCTTTATCCTGCATCTGTACACCGTGGACAGCATTATTGTAATCATAGAAACATAGAAAATAGGTGCAGGAGTAGGCCATTCGGCCCTTCGAGCCTGCACCACCATTCAATATGATCATGGCTGATCATCCAACTCAGTATCCCGTACCTGCCTTCTCTCCATACCCCCTGAACCCTTTAGCCACAAGGGCCACATCTAACTCCCTCTTAAATATAGCCAATGAACTGGCCTCAACTACCTTCTGTGGCAGAGAATTCCACAGATTCACCACTCTCTGTGTGAAAAACAAATTTCTCATCTTGGTCCTAAAAGACTTCCCCCTTATCCTTAAACTGTGACCCCGTGTTCTGGACTTCCCCAACATCGAGAACAATCTTCCTGCATCTAGCCTTAAGAATTTTGTAAGTTTCTATAAGATCCCCCCTCAATCTTCTAATCAGTATAGCCTCTCAATCAAGTATAGTCTTTTCACTGACTGGATAGCACGCAACAAAAAGCTTATCATTGTACACATAACAATAATAATAATAAACAAACTCCAATTTGAGTGAATAGAACACTCAAGAAGAAGTGTCATATCATGCACCTGGTCTTGGTGGCATTAGAAGTCTTTCTGTGTATCGTCACAATCATCATGGTAAGGATTTTAAACAAGGGCGATGCGGCAAGTAATTTGTATGCGTTATCCCAGCGTATCCTGCAAATCATTGCTTCCATTGTATTCTGACTGGTTGCATCAAGTCCTGGCACAATACTTCCACTGTACAGAAATGTGAGAGGCTGCAGAAAGTGGTTGACTCAGCCCGGTCTGTCAAGGGCACAACAACCCCCCCCCCCCCCCCCACCCCCTCCCTCCCCCCTTCCCTCACCCCCCCCCCCCCCCCCCCACCCCCCCCCCCGCCCCCCCCCCCCCCCCCCCCCCCCCCCCCCCCCCCCCCCCCCATACACCACCATCAAAAGCATTTACCATGTGGGCCAGACTCTCTTCTCCCTGGTACTGTCGGGCTGGAGGTACAGAAGCCTGAGGTCCCACACCAGATACAGGAACAGCTCCTTCCCTACATCTATTAAGTTCTTGAACTGACTTGCATTACTGTGAGCAAGGGGTTAAATGGTTGCTAAATGTACATGACTCTCTGTAAACAGTCACAATGTCTGTTCTCCGAAACAAAAAGCTGGAGTGGCTCAGAAGGACAAGCAGCATCTCGGAAGAGAAGGAATGCGTGACGTCATCCATTCTTTCTCTCCAGAGATGCTGCCGGTCTCGCCGAGTTACTGCAACTTTTTCTGTCCATCTTTGGTTTAAACCAGTATCTGCAGTTCCTTCCAACACAATGTGTGTTCTGGCCGCATAAGCAAAATTTTAGAAATTAGAAGCTCAGGAGAAGTGTTATCACAAGAGTAATTAAGCAAAAGAGCAAAACAAGATACTACTCAAAGTGATGGTGCTTCAAGACGGCCGTGCACCAAGTCACGTAGGCTGTAGTCAGTGATTGACCACGACCCAAAGACGGAAGTCTGGAAACCAAATATAAAGGGAGGGACAAGCTCACCGAAAGTTGTTTGTATGGGTATTCATGTAAGAGAGCGTACTACATATTAAACTAGCTCTCATCATTCTCTGACCCATGAGAATCATTTAACAAACTTAGAATAAAGAGGAGGTCATTTAAGACTGAGGTGAAAAAAAACTTTTTCACCCAGAGAGTTGAGAATTTATGGAATTCTCTGCCACAGAGGGCAGTGGAGGCCAAATCACTGGATGGATTTAAGAGAGAGTTGGATAGAGCTCTAGGGGCTAGTGGAGTCAAGGGATATGGGGAGAAGGCAGGCACGGGTTATTGATAGCGGACGATCAGCCATGATCACAATGAATGGCGGTGCTGGCTCGAAGGGCCGAATGGCCTCCTCCTGCACCTATTTTCTATGTTTCTATGTTTCTAAACTTTGTGTAACGTCAAACTTTTGGAAGGAGATGAGAAGGAATTTTAGACAGAGGATGGCAAATCTGTAGAAGTCTTTGCCACAGAAGGCTGTGGAGGCCAAGTCAATGGATAACTTTAAAGCAGAGATAGATAGATTCTTGATTAGTACGGGTGCCAGGGGTTATGGGGAGATGGCAGGAGACCGTGGTTAAGCGGGATAGATGAGCCATGATTGAATGGTGGAGTAGACTTGATGGATCGAATGGCCTGATTCTGCTCTTATTACTTATGACCTTATGACCTTATATAGCAAATCAACATCCCTAATCCTACTTTGGCAATGGAACACTGTGGGCCACCCATGGACTCGTTTTCTAACTGGGAATTTTTGCCCCAACATTTATTTTTGCAGCCTTTTTCTTTTTCTATCTTGTAAAATTCATATGTAATTCACATATAGTCTATGTATGATTTATGTTTTTGTGTGTGTTGTCTGTGTCTATGTGCCTGTTTTACTGCCGCAAGCAGGAGTTTGTACCTGTACATCACCATACTTATGCATATGACAATAAACATAACTTGACTATGTTACATCATACTCCAAACATTTTCGCTGAAGGCAGCGTCAAGTGTAGAAATGACACAAACTTAATTTCCGGATCTGACCTTTTGGTATTCTTACCTTGAGATTTTGATGTAATAGCCATGAACATGGGAAATTGCATTTACTCTTTCAGCTAATTCTAGCCATGTATGGTGCTAGATTTGTACACTAAAAACGGATTTCCTATACCCCAAACATCAGAACATCCAAAACCTCACTGAACTGGATAATTTTGATTCTTCAAGAACTCAATTTTACATCTAGTTTAGATTAATTTACTTTAGAGATATAGCACAGAAACAGGCCCTTCGGGCCCACCAGGTCCGTGCCGACCAGCGATCCCCGCACACTAACACTATCCTACATACACTAGGGATAATTTACAATTATACAAAGCCAATTAATCTATATACCTGTATGTCTTTGGAATGTGGGAGGAAATCTGAGACCCTGGAGGAAGCCCACAGAGGTCATGGGGAGAACGTACAAACTCTGTACAGTCAGCACCGGTAGTCAGGATTGAACCCAGGTCTCTGGCAGCAACTCTACTACTGCGCCTCCGTGCCGCAAACATTTGACCTACAGTCAATCACAATGTATTCATGGAAAATATACACACCAGACGCAATCATTAATTATATAAACATGGGGTGAGCATAGAGTCATAGAGTGATACAGTGTGGAAGCAGGCCCTTCAGCCCAACTTGCCCACATCGGCCAACATGTCCCTGCTACACTAGTCCCACCTGCCTGCGTTTGGCCCATATGCCTCCAAACCTGTCCTATCTATGAACCTGTCCAACTGTTTCTTAAATGTTGGGATAGTCAATAAACCATCCCAGACATTAGGTGCAGGAGTAGGCCATTCGGCCCAGTCGAGCCAGCACCACCATTCAATGTGATCATGGCTTATCATCCACAATCAGTACCCCGTTTCTGCCTTCTCCCCATATCCCCTGACTCTGCTATTTCCAAGAGTCATATCTAGCTTTCTCAAGAAAGTATCCAGAGAACAGGCCTCCACCGCCCTCTGAGGCAGAGAATTCCACAGACTCACAACTCTCTGTGAGAAAAAAGTGTTTCCTCGTCTCCGTTCTAAGTGGCTTACCCCTTATTCTTAAACTGTGGCCCCTGGTTCTGGACTCCCCCAACATCGGCAACGTTTCCTGCCTCTAGGGTGTCCAAACCCTTAATAATCTTATATGTTTGAATAAGATCCCCTCTCACTCTTCTAAGCTCCAGAGTATACAAGCCCAGCCGCTCCATTCTCTCAACATATGGCAGTCCCGCCATCCCGGGAATTAACCTTGTAAACCTATGCTGCACTCCCTCAATAGCAAGAATGTCCTTCCTCAAATTAGGGGACCAAAATTGCACACAATACTCTAGGTGTGGTCTCACTAGGGCCCTATACAACTGCAGAAGGAACTCTTTGTTCCTATACCCAACTCCTCTTCTTATAAAGGCCAACATGCCATTCGCTTTCTTCACTGCCTGCTGTACCTGCATGCTTACTTTCATTGACTGATGAACAAGGACCCCCAGATCCCGTTGTACTTCCCCTTTTACCAACTTGACACCATTTAGGTAGTAATCTGCCTTCCTGATATTGCTATCAAAGTGGATAACCTCACATTTATCCACATTAAACTGCATCTGCCATCTCACCCATCCTGTCCAAGTCACCCTGCATTCTCATAGCATCCTCCTCACAGTTCACAGTTCACACTGCCACGCAGCTTTGTGTCATATGCAAATTTGCTAATGTTACTTTGAATCCCTTCATCTAAATCATTGATGTATATTGTAAATAGCTGCGGTCCCAGCACCGAGCCCTGCGGTACTCCACTAGTCACTGCCTGCCATTCTGAAAGGGACCCGTTAATCCCTACTCTTTGTTTCATGTCTGCCAACCAATTTTCTATCCATGTCAACACTCTACCCCCAATACCATGTGCCCTAATTTTGCCCACTAATCTCCTATGTGGGATCATATCAAATGCTTTCTGAAAGTTCATGTATACTACATCCACTGGCTCTCCCATGTCAATTTTTCTAGTTACATCCTTAAAAAATTCCAGAAGATTAGTCAAGCATGATTTTCCCTTCGTACATTCATGCTGACTCGGACTGATCTTGTTACTGCTATCCAAATGTGTCGCTATTTAATCTTTTATAATTGACTCCAGCATCATCCCCCCCACCGATGGCAGGCTAACTGGTCTATAATTCCCTGTTTTCTCTCTCCCGCCTTTCTTAAACAGTGGGATAACATTAGCTACCCTCCAATCCACAAGAACTGACCCTGAATCTATAGAACATTGGAAAATTATCACCACTGTTTCTAGAGCCACTTCCTTAATACCCTGGGATGCAGACCTTCAGGCCCTGGGGATTTATTAGCCTTCAGTCCCATCAGTCTACCCAACACCATTTCCTGCCTAATGTAGATTTACTTGAATTCCTCCGTCACCCCAGATCCTCTGGCCACCAGTATATCAGGAAGATTCATAGAATCATAGAAAATAGGTGCAGGAGTAGGCCATTCGGCCCTTCGAGCCTGCACCGCCATGATCATGGCTGATCATCCAACTCAGTATCCTGTACCTGCCTTCTATCCATACCCCCTGAACCCTTTAGCCACAAGGGCCACATCTAACTCCCTCTTAAATATAGCCAATGAACTGGCCTCAACTACCTTCTGTGGTAGCGAATTCCACAGGCATTGTTTGTGTCCTCCTTAGTGAAGACGGATCCTGTTCAACTCATCTGCCATTTCCTTGTTCCCCATAATAAATTCACCTTTTTCAGTCTTCAAGGGTCCAACTTTGGTCTTAACTAATTTTTTCCTCTTCACATACCTGAAGAAGCTTTTACTATCCTCCTTTATATTCTTTGCTAGCTTACCTTCATACCTCATCTTTTCTCCCCGTATTGTCTTTTTAGTTATCTTCTGTTGCTCTTTAAACATTACCCAATCCTCTTGATTCCCGCTCATCTTTGCTACGTTGTACTTCTTCTCTTTTATTTTTATACACTTCCTGATGCCCTTTGTCAGCCACGGTCACCCCCTACTCCCCTTGGAATCTTTTTTCCTCTTTGGAATGAACTGATCCTGCACCTTCTGTATTATTCCCAGAAATACCTGCAATTGTTGATCCACTGTCATCCCTGCTAGGAAATATTTCCAGTCAACTTTGGCTAGCTCCTCCTTCATGGCTCCATAGTCCCCTTTATTCAACTGTAACACTGACACCTCGGATTTACCCTCTCCCTCTCCAATTGTAGATAAAACTTGACCATATTATGGTCACTACCTGCTAATGGCTCCTTAACCTCAAGTTCTTCAATCCGGTTCATTACATAATACTAAAGCCAGAATTGCCTTCTCCCTGATAGGCTTCAATGCAAGCTGCTCTAAGAATCCATCATGGAGGCACTCCACAAACTCAAGTTTTTGGGTTCAGTACCAACCTGATTTTCCCAGTCTACCTGCATGTTGAAATCTCCCATAACAACCGTAGCATTACCTTTACTACATGCCAATTTAAACTCCTGATTCAACTTGCACCCTATATCCAGACTACTGTTTGGGGGCTGTAGATAACTCCCATTAGGGTATTTGTACCCGTGTAATTCCTTAGTTCTATCCATACTGACTCCACATCTCCTGTTTCAATGTCACCCCTTGCAAGGGACTAAATTTCATTCCTCACCAACAGAGCTACCCCACCCCCTCTGCCCACATGTCTGTCTTTTCAATAGGAGGTATGCCCTTGAATATTCAGTTCCCAGCACTGGCCCTCTTGCAGCCATGTCTCTGTAATTCCCACAACATCATACTTACCAATTTCTAACTGAGCCTCAAGCTCGTCCACTTTATTTCTTATACTGCCTCAACTACTTCATCGGGCAGCTTGTTCCATACATCCACCACCTTTTGTGAGAAAAAGTTACCCCTCAGATTCCTATTAAATCTTTTCCTCTTCACTGTAAATCTATGTCCTCTGGTCGTCGATTCACCTACTCTGGGCAAGAGACTCTGTGCATCAACACAATTTATTCCTCTCATGATTTTATACACCTCAATAAGATCACCCTTCATCCTCCTGCGCTATAGAGACCCAGCCTACTCAACCTACAGCTCAAACCCTCTAACCCTGGCAACATCCTTGTAAATCTTCTCTGTACCCTTGGTAGACAAAAAATGCTGGAGAAACTCAGCGGGTGAGGAAGTACCTATGGAGAGAAGGAATTGGTGACGTTTCAGGTTGAGACCATTCTTCAGACTGAGGACCATTTCCAGCTTGACAACATCTTTCCTATAACATCACAGAACTGAACATAATACTCTAAATGCGGCCTCACGAACATCTTATACAACTGCGACATGACCTCCCAACTTCTATAAGTTCTATAACTTCTCACAGATAAGTTGTTGCGAATATGGGCTCCACACAAACCCAATGATTTCTTTAACATGATGACACTGCTTGGGGGAAAGAACTATTTTATTCAGACTGGAGTCTCCCTGCTCCCTGCCACTTACAGGATACCTTGTGAAAGAAACACAGAATCTCATCAAAAGAACACAAGGTGCCAGAGTAACTCAGCAGGATGGGCAGCATCTCTGGAGGACATAGATAGGGGACTTTTTGGGTTGAGACCCTCAGGCAACTGAGCCATCCGACCGCAACTGGAGGGCCGTTGTGAACTACTATACCTCATCGGGTGATCCCTCGGACTTTCTCTACAGGTTTTACCTTACACTAAACTTTATTCCCTTATCATGTGCCTGTACACCATGAATGGCTCAATTGTAATCATGTATCGTTTTTCTGCTGACTGGTTAGCACACAGCAACAGCTTTTCACTGTACCTCGGTACACGTGACAATAAACTAAAACTGAAAATGAACTGATCTCCTCCGTTTTCTTGCACAACGTTCCCCATAATGAATCAAGTAGCAGTTTTTCTCGGAAACTCTAAAATAATTCACCACATTTTCTACCCCCACTGAGATTCAGAATCTTATAAAATAGTTAGATTAAATGAGAACTTACCAGTTTGAAGTTTGATCTTTATTTTATGAGGATTTACGTGAAGAAGGCCATCCCCACACATGCGCGTCAATCTTCAAAGCAGCGGTGTGAAATCACAGAGAAGAGTTGTTGAACTAAAATAGTAAGATTAGAGTTGACTAGAACTTATAGAAAGATCTTTATGTTACGAGGATCGGGATCGGAGGGCACGTAATCGCTCATCGTAACTCATAAAATAAAGATCAAACTTCAAACTGGTAAGTTCTCATTTAATCTTACTATTTTACTTCGGAGTCACGTGAGTGACTTCGTTAAGATTTTGAAGCTCTGTGATTTCATGCCGAGGAACGAATCCACACGTCACAACTGCATCCATTGACCAGGACGAATGAGAAAAATTAATGCATTCAAACATGACATGATTAAACAATACTGATGCGTTAATAACAAAATAAATTAACAGTGATATATGGTTATATGGTTATATGATCCCTCTCACCCAGGGAAAAACTGTGAAACAGAACTTAAAACAGAATCAGCAAGAATCCCCGGTCTGGCGATAGGCTTCTTATAAAACCTTTGGTACGTCCGCTCATTCGACCATCCCGCAGCTGCTAGAATGTGGTCGAGAGGGACGTCCATATCCCTTGCTGCTGATGTCGATGCAGCCCTGGTGGAATGAGGTTTAAAAGTGGCAGTGTCCACTCCTGCACACGCCAGAACCTGTTTAATCCATCTAGAGATGGTCTGCACTGTAACCTTTTTATGAGGTTTGGTATAACTAACAGAGAAGTAGTTCCGAGCCTCTCAGGCTCTTAGTGACCTTTATGTATTGAAGTATGTGTGACACACAATCGTGGATCTGAGGGGTATGCCATAAAATTCAATTTGAACCCCAGTATCCCTGGCCTGTTCTGCTTAATGAGGTCATGAACAAAAAAGGTGATGCTATTACAAGATGTACCCATACTGTCCAGTCTGAGTTTATGTAATGACTAGACCCGTTGTGCTGAGGCCAGCGCCATGAGCATGACTACTTTGAGCGTAAGATGGTGCAGAGACAGAGATGAAGCTGGTGCCCACTGACGGAGCAGCGTGAGAACCACGTTCACATCCCATATATGTGAATACCTGGGCCTAGGGGGAAGTGAAGTTAAAAATACCCTTCATAAACTTAGTTATTAAAGGGTGAGATCCTACCGTGTGGTTCCCTGACCCCAGCCATAAATAAATGGACAAAGCGCTCAGGGCACTGTTAATGACACTGTAACTGAGCTTGTTATCACGAAAATGTGACGAAAGAAAGTCCAAAAAAGTCCGTGATAGAACCCATTTCCTTATGTGAGTGATGTACTGTTTCTGTGTGTTCTTCCTCCAGGCCGCAGATGACATCTATCGTACGGTCTGAAAGCCCGAGCCCCAGGAACGGCCTCCTCAGAATCTGCTAAACCAATAAATTTATACGGTCATGAAGAGGGTGGCTTTCCCCTGTCACCGGGTGTACCAGCAGATTTCTGCTCTTGGGCACTGCCATAAAAGGCTGTGTAATTAAAGCTAGAACCAGTGGGAACCAATGCTGAGTAGTCCAGTCTGGTACTACCAATATGCCAGAGGCGGAGTTTTGCTTGATTTTGGCCAAACATCGACTAATGACGCAGAATGGGGGAAAAACATACAAAAATTTCCCAACCCAGTGTAGCGAGAATGCATCTACTGCTACTGCCCTGGGTCTGGCTCCCATGACACGTAAATTGGTAACTGATAATTAAACCTGGATGCAAACAGATCAATGTCCGGTACACCATAACAAAGGACAATGTCATTAAACATTTCGTGATTCAACATCCATTCTTTGTTGTCATTGAACTCTCGTGACCTGGTGTCTGCCACCATGTTATATCTACTTGGTAAGTAGATAGCTGAAACCCAGATGTTTCTTGCAATACACCAGTACCAGATGAGATTAAACAATTTATCACAGGATACAGACTTACTTCCACCCATGTGATTAATGTGCGCTACTGCTGTAGTGTTGTCAATCTGAAGTTGAACATGCACATGATGCATGTTGGTACAAAAATCCTTTAACCCATTGAGTGCTCCCAACAACTCTAAGTAGTTAATACCATGTGACTGAAGCATCGATGATTCCTGCAGATCCCATCTGCCACCGCAGCTCGAGACGGTATCAGCAGCACCCCAACCTAGCGCACTGGCATCAGTCTGCAGGATAACTGATGGTGTATCGACTAAAATAGTACTAGAACAACACTGAATATTGGTAACCCACCATTGTAACTCAGCCAGGGCTTCAGCTGGTAATTGCATGGGTCTATCGAAGTGACCTCCATGAAGCTTGAATGCCTGTTACTTTGCACGCTGTAAGTTTTGGTAGTGCAAAGGCCCGAACTGGGCAGCTTGGAAAGCAGCCACTAATTTTCCAATTATACTAGCCACATGTCAAATAGAAGGTTGATTATTAAAAATGAGTTTCCTGCAGGCTTCAATTAACTCTAATTGCTTGCCCCGAGGCAGAGTCACTGACATGTGTACTGAGTTAATGGTGAATCCCAAATAGTCAATTATCGTAGATTGCACCAATTTAGACTTAACTGAATGGATTAAGAACCTCTAAAAAAAAAGGGGTTTTGTAGCTGAGACAGATAATTAAGCTAATTCCAAAGTCCTCCCAATGACTAAGATGTCGACCAAATATGCCATGACTATGATTCTGTGCCCTGAGTAGCCCCAGGACTGGTTTTAGCAATTTAGTGAATAGTCTGGGGGCTGAGGTTAATCCATTAGGCAATGCTTTAAAACCGCCACAACTGCTCCATCCAGTTATACTTCAAAAATCGCCTGAGATCTTCATGAATGGCCACTGAATAGTAAGCATCTTTGAGGTCAATGCTCGCCATGTAGCATCTCTTGGAAAGCAGTTGTTTGGCAGTTACAAAAGCATCTTGAACATGGCCCGGTTTGGGCCCTGCCCTAAAAGGTTTCTGTGCCTGTTGCTCGGAACCACGTCCACCATATCAGGCGAACCATCTGGTATGGAGAGGAGGGTAGGGGTACTGTCACCGGAAAGATGACACCTTGGGAGGTGCCTTCATGAGGCCAATGGTTTTAGCCTCCTCATCCAGCTCTTTTACCTGTTTAGACAGGTCTTCTCCGAACAGGAGGTTTGGGGGTTGGATATTCCCCGGTTTGCACAGCCCAGCAAATTTTGTGTTTAGAGCAGGATGGATGGCAATCTTCCTGAGGCAATTGATTTCAAAATGTGCATTGCACATTAATGCCATCGCGTCCTGCTTGGTATCAGAGAGAGGCGCCCCATCCACTGACCTGGCAAAGGCCATGATGCCTGAGGCAAGTAGCCTGAGGATTTTTTGAATTTTTACCTCTTGGGCTCTGACGCCCCCTCCAATGTGTCCCCAGATAGATTGGTTTACAACCAGGACACTTAGTGAGGCACAGTTCAGTGGAGTATTATATTTGGCATCCTCCATAGTTTGGTCTTGGAGTTGATGGGAGGCCAGATAATTTATGCTCATGGCGAGCTCTTCTTCCAATGGCTCCCCTGTTAGGGCAGGGATAGCAAATATGGATGCCATAGGGGGTATCCGATGTTTGCCCCTCATTCCATGAAGCATGCTGCCCAACTGTGCCTCCGTACTCTGGGTCAGTATAACACTGGCCTCGTACGCTCCCCTCATCAGAGAGAGAGATATTCTGCAGACACAGGTGCTGCCGCCTCTGGTTCACTGTAATCCCCAGGCTCCGATAGCTCCCTCCTTTGGAGCATATCTCTCAGGAGTAACCTCTCCACTAGGTTCTCCATGTGGGTCAGCCTGCCAATAACGCTGCCCATAGAAGGAGGGGAAATTTCCACCTCCTGGCCCGACTCGTCTGAGTCCAGGGCCCTCACAGACTTGCTGGTGGCTTTCCTCCCCCGTGGAGTAGCCAAGGCGCTTTCTGGCAGCACCAAGTCTGTAGCCGCTGGCTGCTCTGCCAGCGACCCTGAAGGCGAATTTGGCGGCCGCCTGCTGCCCAAAGACCCGTGGTCTTCCGCAGCCGGTTTCATCGCAGCCCGCCTCTTTACCTTGGACATGTTCTCCCGAAGACCGATGCTGAAAGGTAAGCAAAAAACCCCGAACCGGAAGCAAAGACCTCAGCTAAGTTAAAAACACTTACCTGAGGGTTTTAAAACTTACCGCTGGAAGGAGCAACGCGCCCGCCAGTCAGTTGTTGCGCAATGCGTCAGACGTAATGACGCGCATGAGTGGGGACAGCCTTCTTCACGTAGTCGCTCACCTGACCGGAAGTAAAATAACGCATAGAACATCAAAATATCAAAGATCAGGAAAGATCCTGCAGCCCATTTTACTGATCGCTGGATTGATCACCTATTGCTGCATTTTTTTTTCTGACCGCTGGGGATTCAAGTGACCATAGAAAGTGGAAACAAATGAAACTAATCTGGCAAATGTTTGGAAAAATATTATATTTGCCTCCCAGCCTTACCACGATGTATGAGCCAGAGAATTCTGAAAAGCTTGGAGATTATACTGTATAAAGAAATAATAATGTTTAAATTACTGATGTTACATACTTTAAATTTCCTTAACAATGGTATTTTTGTGTTCAGCAGTAAAAAATAACATTAACTTTGATGAAACCTTTCTTTTTATTACACTAATTATTATTCAATCAATGCACTTAATGATTCATTTTTAGTAAATTCCTAATGGCCCACCGGTTTGAACATAAACATATGGGGATTTATTTCTAGAAGCTCACAATTCCAGCAGTGTATTACATACATCTGTTTGGGGGAGAGGGGATTAAAAACTCCCACAGTTTTATATGGTGCATGTAAAGAGCGACATTCCAAGATTCCCCAGTGGGTTACAGGTGCACCTGGTTTTGAAAATCATCAGACCAGTTAGAAATATTGGGGTAAAGCCCGGGAATCTACAGAAAATATAAGGGTAAATTCCCACATTACTGAATATTGGAAAAGCTGGAACATTTTATCAACATTCAAAAACTGGTCAGAATTAAATCTTGCCAACTCTCGTATGTGATATCCACAGTAGGGAACAATTAGGCCATTGCTGTAGGAAGGAAGTGCAGATGCTGGTTTAAACCGAAGATAGAAACAAAATGCTGGAGTAATTCAGTGGGACAGGCAGCATCTCTGGATAGAGGAATGGGTGACGGTTCGGGTCGGGTCGAGTTACTCCAACATTTTGTGTCTAATTAGGCCACTGTGCCAGTTCCTGGACGTTGCGCTGGTATAAATATTTCCAGAGAGGGCAGAGTGTGGTTCCCTGGGATTCAGATGAAAATAAATTCTTGTGGGAAATTCTTCTGCCAAGCCCACCCTCTGAAAAATATGATGACTGTGGGGGGAACTCCCACCTCATTTAGAGTCATAAATATCTTATGGCTTGAACCAGGCCTTTCAGTATTCATCTATGCAAGTCATCAGAAGTATAGCTATAATGACTGAATTCCCCAGCACTCAGTCCATTACCCTCATTACCATGGCATTTCAAATGCTTGTCCCAATAATGATTGTTAGTAATACTTGAGTTTAGAGAGTTAGGAAGAAGGCTGAAAAGCAGAACTTCTAGGGTGGTTATCTCTGGATTGCTTCCAGTACCTCGTGCTGGTGAGGATAGGAACAGGGAGATAGGGGATCTGAATGCATGGCTGAGGGGCTGGTGTAGGGAGAAGGGGTTTAGATTTATAGACCACTGGGATCTCTTCTAGGGTAGGGGTGATCTGTACATAAAGGACAGGTTGCACCTTAACTGGAGGGGACCAACATTCTAGCAGGCAGGTTTGCTAGTGCTACACGGGTGGGTTTAAACTAAATAGCGGGGGGGGGGGGGGGGGGAGTTGACAAATAGGAAGTATAAGGATGGAGTTAAAGGGGAAGAGAGTACAGGAAAAGTTACGAAAGATACCCGAATTAATGGGACGGAAAGTTCAAGAAGGGATCAGAGAGTAAGGTCAGGTGAAATAGGAACCGATGTGAGAGGGGAGGTGAATACCAAATTAAAAGTATTCTATATGAATGCGTGAAGTATAAGAAATAAAGTGGATAAGCTTGGGGCTCAGTTAGAGATTGGTCGGTATGATGTTGTGGGAATTACAGAGACATGGCTGCAAGAGGATCGGAGCTGGGAACTGAATATTCAAGGTTATATGTTCTATCGAAAAGACAGACAGGTGGGCAGAGGGGGTGGGGTGGCTCTGTTGGTAAGGAATGAAATTCACTTGCGAGGGGTGACATAGAATCAGAAGATGTAGAGTCATTGTGGATAGAACTAAGAAATTATAAGGGCAAAAAGACCCCAATGGGAGTTATCTACAGGCACCCAAACAGTAGCCAGGAAATAGGGTGCAGGTTGCATCAGGAGTTAAAATTATCATGTAACAAAGGTAATGCTATGGTGGTTATGGGAGTTTTCAACATGCAGGTAGACTGGGAAAATCAGGTTGGTACTGGACCCCAAGAAAGGGTGTTTGTAGAGTGCCTCTGTGATGGATTCTTGTTCAGCTTGTGGGCAGCTTGTTCTGGAGCCTACCACGGAGAAGGCAATTCTGGATTGAGTGTAATACAATCAACCGGATTTGATCAGGGAACTCAAGGTGTAAGTAAGTAAGTAAGTCATTTTATTGGCAAAGTATTGACATACAAGGAATTTGCCTTGGTGCTCCGCCCACAAGTAACAACATGACATACAGTGACAGTTACAAATGACTCAGAAAACACTAAGCATTAATAATAATAAAACATTAATGATAAAACACCATTGATCAAGCACGTGAACCAACAAAATACCAGATCAAAGGGAGGCTACAGATTTTTGGCTGTTGAGTAGAGCAACTACTCGTGGATAAAAACTGTTTTTATGTCTGGCTGTGGCAGCTTTGACAGTCTGGAGTCACCTTCCAGAGGGAAATGATTCAAAGAGTTTGTGGCCAGGGTGAGAGGGGTCACAGATGATCTTGTCCGCTCGTTTCCTGGCCCTTACAGTGTACAGTTCATCAATGGAGGGAAGGTTGCGGCCAATAAACTTCTCTGCTGATCGGACGATTCGCTGCAGCCTCCAGGTGTCGTGCTTGGTGGCTGAGCTAAACCAGACCAGGATGGAGAAGGTGAGAACAGACTCTACGATGGCCGTGTAGAACTGGACCATCATTGCCTGTGGCAGATTGTGATTCCTCAGCTGCCGTAGGAAGTACATCCGCTAGGAAATAGTGACCATAACATGATAAGTTTTAATCTGCAATTTGAGAGGGAGGAGGTAAAATCGGAAGTGTCAGTTTGAACAATGGGGACTATGGAGGCATGAGGGAGGAGCTGGTCAAAATTGACTGGAAAGGTACCCTAGCAGGGATGACAGTGGAACAGCAATGGCAGGTGTTTCTGGGAATAATCCAGAAGATGCAGAGTCATTTCATTTCAAAGAGGAAGAAAGATTCTAAGGGGAGTAAGAGGCGACCGTGGCTGACAAGGGAAGTCAAGGACAGTATATAAAAATAAAAGAGAAGACGTTTTAGACGCAAACATGAGCGGGCAGCCAGAGGATTGGGCAACTTTTATAGATCAACAGAAGGTAACTAAAAAGGCAATACGGGGAGAAAAGATGAAGTGCTAGGGTAAGCTAGCCAATAATATAAAAGAGGATAGTAAAAGCTTCTTTTGGTATGTTAGGAGGGAAAAAATAGTTAAGACAAATGGAGGTCCCTTGAAGACAGAAACAGGTGAATTTATTATGGGGAACAAGGAAATGGCAGATGAGTTGAACAGGTACTTTGGATCTGTCTTCACTAAGGAGGACACAAACAATCTTCCTGATATAGTAGTGGCCAGAGGATCTGGGGTGACAGAGGAACTGAAGGAAATCCACATTAGGCAGGAAATGGTGTTGGATAGACTGATGGGACTGAAGGCTGATAAATCCCCATGCCCTGATGGTCTGCATCCCAGGGTACTTAAGGAAGTGGCTCTAGAAATCATGGATGCATTGGTGATAATTTTCCAATGTTCTATAGATTCTGGATCAGTTCCTGTGGATTGGAGGGTAGCTAATGTTATCCCACTTTTCAAGAAAGGAGCGAGAGAGAAAGCAAGGAAATTATAGACCCGTTAGACTGACATCGGTGGTGGGGAAGTTGCTGGAGTCGATTTTCAAAGATGTAATAGCGGCACATATAGATAGCAGTAACAGGATCAGTCCAAGTCAGCAAGGATTTATGAAGGGGAAATCATGCTTTACAAACCTTCTGGATATTTTGAGGATGTAACTAGGAAAATGGATAAGGGAGAGCCAGTGGATGTAGTGTACCTGAACTTTCAGAAAGCCTTTGATAAGATCCCACAGGCGATTAGTGGACACAATTAGAACACATGGTATTGACATGGATAGAAAATTGATTGGCAGATAGGAAGCAAAGATTAACGGGTCCCTTTCAGAATGACAGACAGTCATAGTGGGGTGCTACAAGGCTTGGTGCTGGGACCGCAGTTATTTATAATATCCATTAATGATTTAGATAAAGGAATTAAAAGTAACATTAGCAGATTTGCAGATGACACAAAGCTGGGTGGCAGTGTGAACTGTGAAGAGGCTGCTACGAGGATGCAGAGTGAATTGGACAGGTTGGGTGAGTGGGCAGATGCATGGCAGATGCAGTATAAATGTGTGGTATCCACTTTGGAGGTAAGAACGAGAAGGCATATTATTAGCTGAATGGTGTCAGGTTAGGAAAGCGGGAAGTACATTGGGACCAGGGTGTCTTAGTACATCAGTCACTGAAGCATACATGTACAACAGGAAGTGAAGAAAGCTAATGGCATGTTGGCCTTCATAACGAGAGGAGTTGTATATAGGAGCAAATAGGTCCTTCTGCAGTTGTACAGGGCTCTGGTGAGACCACGCCTGGAGTATTGTGTGTAGTTTTGGTCTCCTAATTTGAGGAAGGACATTCGTGCTATTGAGAGAGTGCAGCATAGGTTTATCAGGGTAATTCCCCGATGGTGGGACTGTCATATGATGAAAGAATGGAGTGATTGGGCTCGTATTCACTGGAATTTAGGATGAGAGGGGATCTTATAGACACATATAAAATTATTAAAGGATTGGACACGCTGGATGCAAGAAACACAGTCCAGGGGGAGCACAGAGAGTCGTGATTTTGTGGAATTCTCTACCTCAGAAAGCAGTGGGGGCCAATTCACTGGAGAGGGAGAGAGAGGAAAGGATTATCAGTATCACAACAACCTAGCAGAAGTTTCTGAGTAGATTATTCAGGATTTAAAGATTCTCAGGGAATTAACAAAACTATGTATGTTTCAATGAGGTTCCCCCCCCCCCCCCCCCCCCCCCCCCTCCCCCCCCCCCCCCCCCCATTCTTCTACACGACAGCAAATACAGGCCCAGTGCTGACAAATGCTCATCATAGTTAAACCTACTAATTCCTGGGAACGTAGGTGCAATGAAATGCTTTGTTTTGCATTCAATCTACGCTGTACACAAGTGTCGCCACGTGTTGCCGCCGACAAAGTTAGCAATAGGATGGTGAATCTGTGGGATTCATTGCCATAGACTCACCACCCTCTGGCTGAAGAAATTCCTCCTCAACTCCACTTTGAAGGTACATCCTTTTATGCTGAGGCTGTGGTTCTAGATCCTCTCATTACTGGAAGCATCCTTTTGACTGTGATGCCCAAGACCTTGGGTATCTTTAAGGCAGAGACTGAAAGGTTGTTGATTAGTAAGAGTGTCAGGGGTTATGGGGAGAAGACAGGAGAAGGAGGTTGAGAGGGAAAAGTAGATCAGCCATGATTGAATGGCAGAATAGACTCAATGGGCTGAATGGCCTAATTCTGCTCCTATGTCTTATGATATACTTCCATCAGGTCTCCCTTCAACCTCTGGCATTCCAGAGAAAACAATCCAAGTCTGTCCAACCTCTCCCTGTAGCTAATAACCTCCTTCACCCACACCCTCCCCCACCCTTCCCAAAACCTCCATGACCTTCCTGTAATGGGGCAATCAGAACTGCACGCAATACTCCAAATGCAGCTTGATCCAGGTCCTACAAAGTGGCATCATAATTTCCTGACTAGATTCAATGCTCTGAACAATGAAGGTGAGCATGTCATCTGCCTTCTTTACCACTCTTTCTACTTGTATTGCCACTTTCTGGGAGTTATGGGCTTGGGCGCTAAGACCCTTCTGTACATCAATGTTGTTAGTGGTCCTTGTCATTATTTAATACCTGCAGGGTTTCTGCATATGAATCAGGTGCTGTATCTCTTTAAAACTGGTCAATGTACTGACCTGTCCATTGGTCCTCCTTCCTATGAGCCCAGACCAAACAGAAAGTCCCATGGCAGAGATCCCAGAGTCCCTAATTGTCACCAGCAGTTCTGCATGTTTAACACTTTTTCTCACAGAGAGTTGTGAGTCTGTGGAATTCTCTGCTTCAGAGGGCGGTGGAGGCCGGTTCTCTGGATACTTTCAAGAGAGAGCTAGATAGGGCTCTTAAAGATAGCGGAGTCAGGGGATATGAGGAGAAGGCTGGAACAGGGCACTGATTGGGGATGATCAGCCATGATCACATTAAATGGCGGTGCTGGCACGAAGGGCCGAATGGCCTACTCCTGCACCTATTGTCTATTGTCTATAAGCTCTGATGCCATTTTTAATTAGTATGTCTTGTTAAAAACTTGAAATGTGGCTTTCAATTGCGCCACCCATTTCACATGGCAAATTGGCTCATGTTTAGTTTGATCATCTTTGGTGATCTTGCAAATGACTGTAAAAGATCGTATGGCAAAATTTGTCAAAGAGTTACGTGCATTTCTCCCTCAACCAGAATCGTTAATATTTTGGCTAATGATTCAGTTGATATTTGTGAGTGAAATCTAGCTGTCCAGTCTGCCTACATTGCAGCAAAGGCTGCCTTGGAAGGTCCTGAGAATTTGGTAAGTTCTGCATCAATGCCAATTATTTTCTTTCTTTTCTCTTTGGTATTCATTTACCTCTTCTCTCTACGTTCTCCAAGATTTTGTCATCCCAGTTATAGTACGCTGACCAGAGTTACAGTGTATGTAGAATGGAGGCAACCAGATTCCATGTTCACGATGAACCACTAGGATTTATGCTTTGCTGACATAGATTGTATGAATGCATTTGCTTCATTACTGCTGTAGCAAACTGTGCTAAGGGTTAAATGAGCCATAACCAATAGCCAGAGATCCCTCTCTGGTGCAGTATTCAGTAGTCCACAACTGTTTATCATTTGTTTTCTATTTCATCAGTCTCGGGAACAGATTAACCAAAGTTTCCAATAGTCAGCACCTTCGATCTAGATCCCTCTGCATTGGCTCTGTGTTCTCCTTATTACTTATAACTGGCCTCCACTTTGACTCTTTATTGCACTGCTCACTAAGGAAAGGGCTTAGTTTGATCTTAATTCTATTCTGAGTTCACTAATCACAGCTAGGTCACAGTAGAGGCATTATAATTAACACAGGTCCCCAGGTTATGGAGGGCATAATTCAATTAGGATTCCTATCTATGCTCACACAAATGACCCCTGCTGTATAAAGAGGACTCAGGTGCAATAAGCCTATCCCTACAGCTGCCACATTCAAACGGCTGTTGATACGACCTGCTATGGTTCATATATGAAAGTTGTCATTCAGAGGCATAGCTTTAAGGTGAGAGCATCAAAGTTTAAAGGAGATGTGCGAGGTGAGTTTATACGCAGAGAGTAGTGAGCGCCTGGGACGTGCGGCCAGGAGTGGTGGTGGAAGCAGATACAGTCCATTTAAGCTACTTTTGGACGGACACATTGATATGCAGGGAATGGAGGGATATGGATCATGTACAGGTAGGTAAGAGTTAGTCTTGGCATCATATTTGACACAGACATTGTGTGCCGAAGGGCTTGTTCCTGTGCTGTACAGTTCTATGATAGATACAAAAAGCTGGAGTAACTCAGTGGGACAGGCAGCATCTCTGGAGAGAAGGAATGGGTGATGTTTCGGGTCGAGACCTTTCTACCAAAATGTCACCCATTTCTTCTCTCCAGAAACAAATGTTTGGAAATTAATCAACTGGTTGCAACAGGATGTCACTTCAATCCTCCATATTATTATAATTCTACTCTCACCCGCAACAAAGTACCAGATGTACATTTAAATCTAAATAACTTGCCATAGCACGTAATGTATGTGTCTATAGGAAAATACTGTGCTTTAGTTCTCTCTGTACCTCTCAGCAGCTAACATTGGTCCTTTATTTAAGAAGAGCAACGAGGATAAGCCAGGCAACTGCAGGCGAGTGAGCCTCATGTCAGTGGTAGGGGAAGAAATGGTGAAAACTCTAACGGGTAGGGGTTTGAAAAGTACACTTGGAAAGGCAGAGGCTGATCAGGGTTATTCAGCATGGCTTTGTGCGGGGAAAATCCAGTCTTACTAATTTGATTGAGCTTTTCGAGGATGTAACTAAGAAGACTAACAACAGTAGGGTGGTGGATAATGTAAAAAATGGACTTCAGTAATGAATTTGACACGATTCTGTTGATGCAGAAAGTTAAGGCGCATGGGATCCAAGGTGAGCTGGCCTAATGGATCCCTAAACGGCTTGATGAGAGGAGGCAGAGGATAGTGATGGATTGAAGTCGCAGTGAAATTCTTTGGTTGCATACCTAAGGTATGCAATAGTCGCCACATAAAGGGCGCTGACAGAGTTACAAAGTATCCAGTGCCAGGTCAACCCTTGTTCTCACACCCCCCCCCCCCCCCACGGTGGTCCCACCAAGCCAGGTCCTCCAATTTTCCCGGCAGCACGTCTGACTCCCCCGTGGCCCGCCCTCGACCGCCGGCGCCCTCAGCGACTATAGCACCAACTTCCTAGACGATCACCACCGGGACCCCCTCTGGTCCCTCTATGGTGCCGACCCAGGCCCCAGCCGCAGGCTCTGTCGACCCGCGAAGCTCCGGCGCCAACCCTCGAGGATCCGTTTCTAGCTCTGATCCTCGAGGATCCGGTTCCAGCTCCAATTCTTAAGGATCCAGTGAAGAACTGGTTCTGGGACTGGAACTGGAACTGGTTCTGGCTCCAGCCCGCAAGCTTCCAGCTCCGACCCGCAGGGCTCCACCGCCCGGCTTCTCAGCGGCCTCCCGGGAGGCGTCTCCCAGCTGTTTCTCCCAAGCTGCCTGATTTGGCAGGTAGCTTTTCTGATAGGAAGTCCATGACCAATGATGTACCACACGGATTGGTGCTGGGATCATTGTTGTGATATCTGTTAACAACTTTGATGCGATTATGGAAGGAATAATCAGTAAGCTTACACTAAAATTGGTGATGTTGGGGATAATGTAGAAGATTGTCAATGACTACACCAGGATTTAGATCGTATGGAAAGTTGGGCTGAGCACTGCCAGTCAGAGTTTTTTCCTAATAAGTGTGAGATGATGCGTTTTGAGATGTTACAAAAGGGGTTTCAGCCTGGGTTTGTTTAATGATTTACTTCTTAAAAGGCGGTAGAACATTTTCAGTAAATGGTACACTGAATGCTAATGAACAATGGGACATTGAGGTTCAAGGCCATTGTTCCCTAAAAGTGACAACACATTTAGTTAGGGTGGTGAAGAAGTCATATGGCATGCTTTCCTTCACAGTCAGGGCATAGACATTACAGGCATTCTCCAGGTTCTTATGGGGTTCCGTTCCTGAGAATTGTTCAGGACCGAAACTACTTGTAACTTGGAATTTTCAGTTGGAGAGGATCACAGAAATAGCTGTGAAGTAAGCAAGCAGGTGCAGAAGGAGTGGCAGCAGGCAGCAAATCCATTCCCATCCATCCTGCCCACCTCCAAAATGCAGATAGATAGATAGATAGATAGATAGATAGATAGATAGATAGATAGATAGATAGATAGATAGGTAGGTAGGTAGGTAGGTAGGTAGGTAGGTAGGTTGGTAGGTAGGAGATAGATAGATAGATAGATAGATAGATAGATAGATAGATAGATAGATAGATAGATAGATAGATAGATAGATAGATAGATAGATAGATAGATACTTTATTAATCCCCTTTTCAGGGGAAATTCAGATGTCTTTGCAGCACACTAATAAAAATACAACATAACATTAAAGAAGAAATTTAACATTAAAACATAAAAACATCCCCCCACAATGGTTTCCACTGTGAGGGAAGGCACAAAGTCCAGTCCCCGTCCCCTTGTCCATCCATGGTCGGGCCTATTGAGGCCTCCGCAGTCGCCATTTCAGGCCCCCTCGCCGGGTGATGGAGCTCCGGCGTCGGGAGAACCCTCTCAGTGGCTTGGGATGCCTGGAACAGCCGCTTCCTTACCGGAGACCACAGCTTCCGAAGCCAGGCCGCGCTGGACAAAGCTCCACCACTGGCGATCTCGGCGAGAGATCCCAGGCTCCCGATGCAAAGTTCAGCGCCGCTGCCTACGGCTGGCCGCTCCACAGACCGCGGCTCCGCGATGTTCAATCGGCAGGTCCCAGCATTCCAGCGCAGCAACCAGGGCAAGGCATCGCCCGCTCCGCGATAGCGCTCCAGCGCTGTGCCGCCGCTGAAGCCGTGGATCTGGCCGGTCCCCTCAGGAAAAGCCGCTCCAGACACGCTGGTAGGCCGCGAGGACGGGTCGAAGATGCTGCTCGGAGGAAAGCTGCCTCTTCGACCAGGTAGGGACTGAGAAATACAGTTTCCCCCTTCCCCCTTCACCCCCCACAAAAAGATTAGACCCCCAACAACACACTTTTAACGTACTAAAAAAAAAATTTTTAAGTGAAAAAAGGGACAGCTGCAGAACAGGCAGCCATACAGGACGGCGCCCCCAAGATTAAGGAATAGGAGTAGAATTAGGCCATTCGGTCCATCAAGTCTACTCCACCATTCAATCATGACTGATCTATCTCTCCCTCCACTGTATCTATATACACAGAGTATCTATAAGTCAGGTATCATAACAAAGGGAGGATGCATATGTTGCCGTATTACGAAACACTGGCTGAACCATGTTTGGAGTGTTATGTGTGGTTCTGCCATGTTATGGGAAGGATATAATACTACAGAGCAGCAGAGGAGAGTTTCCAGTATACTGCTTGGATGGAGATAGATTGGATAGGCTGGGCATTTTTTTCCTGGTGCAAAGAGGACTGGGGGTTGATCTGATCGAGGAATATAAATGCATGAGAGGGCACAGATAGGATAGATAGTCAGAATATTTTCCCATGATATCAAATATATCAGAATATTTTCCCATGATATCATGATAGTGATATCAAAAACAAGAGGGCACAGACTGAAGGTGAAAGGAAGGAGTTTTAAAGGGGACTTGAGAGGAAAGTGTTTTACTCAGAGTGGGGTTGATATCTGGAATCTACTGCCAGAGGAGGTTGTGGAATCAGATATACTTACCACATTTAAGTGATATTTAGATAGGCCATTGAATGGATTGGGCAGAGAAGGATACAAACCCAAAGCAGGTAAATGAGATTAGTATAGTTTGGCAAAAAGATAGACATAGACATGTTGGGTGGAAGGCCTATTTCTGTGCTGTGCTGTTCCATGACCCTGTGACTTGAGGAAACATTGTGGAGGCCAGTGGAATTGAGCCAACTAAATGCTCACTTACTAAATACTAACATTTGCTGAGATATAGAAATTGGTACAAAGAATTGGAAGGGAATATAAAACTGATATTCCTGGAACTATTTCATTTGGACACACCTGCAAATTTAATATTAGTCACAAAGATATAAAATTCAGTGCTGCGCAGTCCATTAAACTTTGCAACTCCTTTGCCCAAACATTTCCAACTGTATTGTTAAAGAAGGAACTGCAGATGCTGGAGAATCGAGGGTACACAAAAGGCTGGAGAAACTCAGCGGGTGCAGCAGCATCTAAGGAGCGAAGGAGATAGGCGACGTTTCGGGTCGAGACCCTTCTTCCAACTGTATCCTCACAATTGGCTAGAAGTAGCTTTTTATTCATACATTGATTATGCATCCTTCAGTGGAGGAAATACACACGCACAGATGTACAAATGCATGCAAACACGTGTTCAAGTATATCAAAACACACACATATATGCACATACACATACATACACATACACACACATGAGCACAGACACACACACATGTGGACATGAGCACATATTTGGACATTCAGGCGCACACACATACACCCAGATTTTGTTTTATTTCTGACAAATCCAAATAAACATGCACCAAATTTTAGTGTAATTCAAGTTCAATTCTAATGTAACATTCCAATTCACCACCATTACATAGAATTCCCCAGTCAGCCATCAATTGAATTCACATTTTTGGCAAACTAGATGTATGCTTATTAGGGTTCAACTGCAAATGGATGCTGGTCCGGGGACATGATGCCTGATTTCTTTGAAAAAGTCCACGCTATGGAATGTGTTAAACATATGGATTAGAAATGTGTGCATTTTAAATATGACACAATTCAGTGATTTCCAAACCTATTCATATAATGCAGATTTTCCTTTTAAATTGAGAACTAATTAGTAAGATTTAATATATGGAGTAGCATTAACAGAATTTTAGTTTAAATTATTTGAAATATTACTTCTTACAGTAGCTTTGAAAAAAATAAAATATGTGGTGCCACAAAAAAATCCCTGCTGTTTTCAGCCTGGGTTTGATTAATGATTTTCTGCTTAATAAAAGGTTCACAAACCATCTGTTTTTTTTTCCCTAATGCCTTGCCCAAAGGTTTTTCCTTCCCCACTTTAGGCTCTGGGCCAGCCGACATTCTGCTTCCTTCATCCTTGTAAACAAAACCCCTTGTTTTTAATCTTCTAGTGCCGTTTCATACTCTCCGTAATGCATATTCATCGCTAGTACACATTTTCATCGACTACATTTAATCCCTTCCACTACCAGCAATTACTGTAGAATGCTGTTTGTAATGCAAGAGGCCAGCATTCCCTTCTATAACAGCTGGGTTGCAGATGGGACTTGCAATCATTGTACAAAATAAAAATTTACAAGATGCCAGTGGAATTTATTTCAGCTTTTTTTTATGGAGTCAAGGAGGAACCTTTTTGTTTGCTGCTTTCTGTGGAGTTTCCTTCTTCTCAGGCACAGACAGGCTTTGACATTTAATCAAAGGGGTCAGATAGACCTGAAGTAACACAAAGGGGGAAATCACACATTGCTACGGTCAATTTACTGAAATGTGATTGCCTGAGAAGTACAAGTTATTGGAAAACAGAGGTTCCATCAGGAAACAGGCACTCGCTAAAAAAATTCTGAACGGAAGTGTTACGCAATAACCATAATCAATTGGAATGTATGCTTTGTTGGTTAATATTGCCCCTTCAGGGCTAGATTTGGGCGTTATTTGTGTTGCCATAACAACATTAATCCTAAAGAGTATTATTCAATTATACTACAATCATTCCTTGTCAACTTTGCTTGATAATAATTATTAGACTTGACGGCTTTTGTTTTCTTTTAAAATCAGTTTTAAATATTTGTAAATATCATCTTTAACTTAGAGGGCAATTAATGATCTAACTATTGTTCTGCTTGGGGTATGTTTTTACAATTCCTTGGTTTCACAAAGAAAGACTATACTCAGCACCATTTATGTGTTATTTCTCATTCCTCTTTCATGTCTACATTCTGCCCCCCCCCCCCCCCCCCCCTCCTCCACACACACTCCATTCTCTTGCTAAAACCAGACAGATAATAGTCATCAGCTCCTCTGTTACTGCAAAACACATGGACCAGGATGATTTGTACAACACCCGTCGATTGTCAGCAATTAAAAAGAGTAACGATACATTCTACCTCCTCTTCTGCTGATGAAACCAGTGTGGGATGCCAGAAAGAGCAAGTGCAGCTAGCTTCTCCAAGTAAACACTGAGGTCAAACAATATTAGGAAGACCGTCAATGATGGGAAGAGGAATCCAGACAAACACAATCCCATCCTCATTTACTGTTCACTCCCATTACTCAAGAACAACAATCAGTCTGATTCTCCTCCTCTCTAATTCACGAACACCCTATTATTAACTGTTCTGAAATAATCAAATCTAAAAGTACATTTACAGGGCGGCACAGTGGTGTGGCAGTGGAGCTGCTGCCTTACTGCACCAGAGAGACCCAGGTTTCATTCTGACGATGGGTGCTGTCAGTGTGGAGTTTGTACTTTTTTCCTAGTGACCACATGGGTTTTCTCTGGGTGCTCCGGTTGCCTCCCACACTCCAAAGATGAGCAGCTTTGTAGATTTATTGGCTTCAGTAAATTGTCCCTAGTGTGCACGATAGACGTAGTGCACGGGTGATTGCCGGTCAGCGTGGACTTGGTGGTCCGAAGGGCCGGTTTCCATGCTGTATCTCAAAAACTCAACTAAACAACACTGGTTTATTTTATTACACATTGATTTGGCAGCACATGACAACTTATATTTATCACAAAAAGCAATAAAGTTTGCAATTCAAGCAAAAATGAAGAATGTTCTAGAAGATTTAAAAAATTTGTAAAGCAACCAGCAAACATATTCGTCCCTCCATTCTTTAAGGTGTGAGCATGCCCGGCACCTCACCAGCAGGGTCAGTGTACAATAATTTTAAAATAAGACGAGAACCGATGGAGCACTGATGTTTTTATGCAGAGAATAGGTAGTGGTCTCTAAAGGCTAAGAGAGTTTTCTAAAACCAATACTCTTCAGCTAATTTCCCATTCATTATTTTTCTACCATCATATTTTCACATTGCTCTCTTCATTCACCTTCACTAATCCACATAAAGAGCAATTTTTCAGCTGGGTAGACACACAAACGGGTCATTGAATGGAAGAAGATAACACTGAAGTCAATCGAAAGCTGCATGAATCACTGGTTAAACAAAAGAGAGTCCTAAATTTGGTCCCTGTATTAGCTAATCTCAGCAGGACAGCAGTTAGAGGCTTGCTATTGTGTCCAGTGCTCAAGGAGAAGAGAAATAAGCTATGATTTTTACTCTAGATCCCAATCTAATGACCTGGACAGAAAATTTGCACAGATGGACACCTGATAAACTCTGAGACAGGCTCAGCTGTGACATCTCGTGTGATTAAATAGCCTGTCAAAGCTTACATGCAAAAAAACACAGTTTGGGTAAGGTACCAAAGAGTTGGAAGTGTAATTTAAATTAACCAAGAATCAGCAGCTCAGAAGAGTGAAAGAAACGAATGATGAAGAGGTTGGAGAAACAATAAAGACATAATTATTTGGATTAGTTGGCTTGGTAGAACATAATAATCTGCGGGTGATAAATGAATTCAACAAAATGGGTTTTCACCTGTAAACTTGTGTCTGGGACATACAGATAGGTTATTATCGGTGTATCAAAGAATAGCAAGCATTATAAGAATGGTGATTCTACACCCATTATTCTTTGTTATGCAAAACTAAGAAAAATCTCCTTTTCCAAAACAAACTACTGCCTGACAAGATTAGCAACATTTAAGAAAGCGAAACTGCGAGAAAGCAGAGGTTTGAAAGGAACTTGAAATAATAGCAGCAAAGGAAAGTTCAGTTATTTTGTAATTTCAGTTCAGTTATTTCAGAAAATTTTAAGGGCGGCACAGTGGCGCAGTGGTAGAGTTAATGCTTTACAGTGCCAGAGAGTTGGGTTTGATCCTGATTATGAGTGTTGTCTGTACGGATATTGTTCGTTCTCCCCGTGACTGCATGGAATTTCTCCGGAAGCTCCGGTTTCCTCCCACACTCCAAAAATGTACAAGTTTGCAGGCTATTTGGCATGGGAAAGTTGTAAATTGCCCCCAGTGTGTAGGATAGTGCAAGTGTACGGGATGATCGCTGGTCAGCGCGGACCCGGTGGACCGAAAAGGCCGTTTCCATGCTGTATATCTAAAGTCTAAATTTCTTGCAATGCTCCATAACCAAGTATTCTGAGGGATGAATAAACATGCACTTTTACGAAGAAAATTACCTATCACATGGATTTATGTAATATCTTAAGCATATTAAATCATCCCACATCTTTTAACAGGGGCATTATAAAACTAAATGCAAGTCACATGGAGATTTGGGGACCCATGGCTAAAAGCTTCAGAGATGTTTTAAGCAGCATCTTAAAGGTGGAAAGGAAGGTAGAATTCAGGAGAGTTTTAGATTAGGTGTAGGTTTATTATTGACTGGTGTATTGAGGTACAGTGGAAAGCTTTGTCTTGCATGTGATTCTATTAGATTCAGATTCAGATCCGATTCAGATTCCTTTATTGTCATTCAGACCTTTCGGTCTGAACGAAATTTGTTACCTTGCAGTCATAACATGCCACAGTGAGTTCACCAGCACCTCTCACTGTGGTGGAAGGCAAATGTCTTAAGGTCTTTGTCATTTTCCCCTACTTGTTCCCCTCTGTACTGAGGCAATCCAGGCCTTCTCACGATAATTAGGTCAGATAATACAATATACAAACACAATCATGTCAAACTCAAGTACAATAGGTTGAGTAAAGACGAAGATACAGAGTGCACAATTTAGTTATCGACATTTTACCGTAACAGTTCCATGGACAAAGTCCCATATCTGCAATGGGGTGGACGAGATGCAGAGAGCCCTAGCTTATTGAAGGACCATTCAGAAGCCTGATAACAGAGGGGAAGATGTTTCTCCTCAGTCTGATAGTGCACACTTTCAGGTTTCAGTATGTCTTGCCCAAAGGGAGTAGGGAGAAACAGGAATGACCCAGGTGGGACAAGCCTTTGATTATTTGGCAGCTTTACTGAGGTAGCGTGAAGTGCAGATGGAGTCAATGGTGGAGATTCTCGTTTGTGTGATTGGCAGGGCTAAAGCTACAACTTCCCGCAATATCTTGTGGTCTTGGGCAGAGCTGTTCCCAAACTAAGTTGTAATGCTACCTGACAGAATGCTTTCTATGGTGCATCTGTAGAAGTTTGTAGTCAATGCACATATGCCAAATGTCCTCACTTTCCTAAGGAAGTAGGGTGTATGGTGTGTCTTTTTGACAGTCACATCAGCATGGTTGGTCGTTGGTAATATTATGGCCAAGCAACTTGAAGCTCTCAATCCTTTCCACTTCGGCAACATTGATGCTGATTGGGGCATGTACCCCACAGGATTTCGTGAAGTCGATAACTAGCTTCTCAGTCTTGCTGACGTTGAGGGAGAGGTTGTTGTCCTGACACCACATTATTAAGTTCTCTATTTCCTTCCTGTACTCCGTCTCGTAATTATTTGTGATCCGATGTGATCCACCACAGTGAAGTCATCTGCAAAATTGTAGATGGAATTCGAGTTGATTTGGTCACACACTCGTGAGCGTACAGGGAGTATAGCAAGAGGCTGAGAACACATACTTGCGAGGCACCTGTGGGGGAGAATTGGGGAGGAGGTGTTGTCACCTATCCTCACTGCTTGTGATCTGTGGGTCAGAATGTCGAGGGGGCTGGTGACTCCTAGGTCCAGGAGTTTGGAGATGAGTTTGGATGGGATTATGGTGCTGAAGGCGAAGCTATGGTTGGTAAATAGGAGTCTAACGTAGAAGTCAGTGTTGCCTAGGTCTTCCTGACATGAGTTCAGGGTCAGGGGGATGGTGTCTGTTGTGGATCTGTTGCAATGGTAAGTGGATCAATGCAGTGGATCAAGGCTGGCCGTGAGATTGGAGTTAATGTGCGCCATCACCAGTCTCTCAAATCACTTTGTGGTGGTGGATATCAGTGGTCATTAATACACGCTATCCTACTTTTTTTTTGGTACCGTGTTGATAATGGTCTTCATGATCTAGATGGGGACCTAAGAATGGAGTAGTGAGGTTAAAGGTGTGTGTGAATACCTCTGCCGGCTGATCCGCACGGGTCCTGAGGACTTGGCCATCGGACTCCATCTGGGCCAGTTGCTTTCCACAGATTGGATTCTCTCTCAGAAAGGCTGACCTTACGTCTGCCACTCGAAATTACAAAGCTTTTTGTTTCATCAGCCAAAGTTTATAATTGAACAATAAGGAAATGAAGATATTCAAGAAGCCAGAATTAGGGGAGCAGTTATCTCCAAGCATTGTTGAAGGTAGAGGTTGCAGAGATGTGCTTACAAAGCCTGGAAGGATTGAAAATAAGGGCAAGTTTAAAATTGAGCCAATTCTTAACTACTAAGTAATGTAGGTGAATGAGCACAACTACGATGGGAAAATGGGAAGATTAAGTTCGAATACATGTAGCAAATTTTCTATTGAATAGTTTAGATGGCCAGTATTGCATCGGATATCATGGATTTTTTTTTTTTACAGTGTAAAGGATGATTTTAGTAGCTGACTAAATGATGAAAGGGTGGCAATGTACAGTTGGGAAGGTCAGTTGTGATAATGCCTTAGCAATGTAATGGATATGCGAACATAACTTCACCTCAGAACCAAATTTAACACCAAGCTGGTATTTTGTTAAAGACTGACATCATTTTCAAACAACTAGAATGTTCAACCACTATGAATAGGAAAAAGAGGTTAAAGTTGGTGACAGGTAATTTGAACTACAATACCTTTGGAATAATAGGTGGAGTATACAGTTCTTGATAACAATGTTAAACAGTTTTATTGTTGCCACAGCAAGGCTCATCTCAACCAATATATTTCACCAGTAAAGTTCAGATCACCTTCAAGGAAATGATAAAAAGCTGTCACAATTTCTATTTGCATGGTTTCCAGTAAGAAGCCCAAGCACCTATGACCGGTGAGTGCAGATACTCAAGCACATGCGCACATACACGCAAGCATATGCACACACACACGCAAGCACATGCACACACACAAGCATATGCACACACACACACACACACACACACACACAGGCACATGCGCACACACACACACAAGCCAATGCCCCCCCACACACACACATCCATTACGCACAGGTTGTGAGGGTCCTAGCTGACTTATAAAATCCAGCAGGGCGCTAGTAAACTGGGACTGAAACACCAGCTTCAAACCCAAAGCCTCCTTTCACAGCATCAATTTAAGTGAGACTTCTTGCCGCCAAGATTCTGGAGCACAGTTCGTCAGTGTGCACATTGCCAGCTCACTTCAGAGTGTCACCCATAGCAGAGGCACAGTTTAAGTCGGCAGTGAATTGGCATCAGTAACTGGAGTAAATACTTCATAGCTCCAGGCTGCTCATCTCTGAGTTGAATTTCCACCATTGGATTGCTTTATGCTTTGTGGCATGGATTGGTCCTGACTGTGGCAGTTAGTCTTCTGTGCAATATGTTTTCAATGGAAGAGCATGCCATGCACAAGTCAGTACAAAGCAAATTTGAAAGTGCACGTGACGAACCGTAAATGAACTGTTTTGAAGAGAATCTATAGATAGGTAGACCAAGTGATTTGCAATCTAAATTTTAAATCTAGTTTAGCTACAGAGGCCAAATTCCACAATTGACAGTAAAAATATGGAGTTGTTTCACTGGGATTGGGGGAGTGACGTGCTGTGGATGGGACTTGGGCAATTTAAGGCACCCTTTACTGATAATCGTTCCTCCCACACTCACCAGTCCTTGCCAAGTGCTGTCACAGGACACAGACTGTAAATGTGTTTGTTCACCAGCACGAACATTAATGAGTTTAAAAATAATAATTAATTAAAATGAGACTGAGTGGCACAGTTTGTTAAAACACCTCCGGGAGTTGGGTTTAAATTGAGTCCAGACAGACTGGATGAAGATCTTTGTCTGATGGATGTTGAGGGTCTTAAGTGAAATGAGTTTAGGCAGTCTCCATCCAACTCCTGGTGTCCTTAAATTTGGCACTAATTGGCACTAATTCGACAAACTTCCCCAGAGAAGCCATAAGGACAGAGAGTGTGGGAAATGGGAATGTCAAAGTGATGCTCTTAATTGCATCTGATGTGTGCCATACCTGACTTTGGAGAGCTGGATGCTGTCACCATGAGCAGAATATTCCATTTGTGACACTGTCATCACTCAACTTGATGAGCACGGGTACCAGAAAATAAATGACAAAAGTGCCATCCTCAAAAGCACTGAGATGACCTTGGGGAAAATAAAGAGAGTAGACGATCGGGGGGTAAACCCAGTTGTGTTATCAGCTGTGGCGTTAGCACTGAAGTAAGGAGTAAGGGTGCAGAAAACTGCTTGGCTGTAAAAGTGATTAGTCCCATGCTGTGCACTATGGGATGCTGCTTATTCGTGCATTTTGACAAAAGAGCAATGCAAGTTAATCAGATCCAGAGAAAGCAGACAGGCAATTACATAGTGGATCTACATCTGTTGTGTTCCACTCCAGTGGATGAAGAATTATCTAAATTCTGATGTAACATCCTTTTTGCAGTTCATTTAAACTCGTTTTTAATAGGAATGCAAATACCACAGTAGCACCTAGCAATGGCAAGCTGAAACGTATTTTAGAACAAAAAATGAAAACATTTATGAAGAAAACTTTTCAATACATGTTGCATTGACCGGAAATGCTAGGTTATTAATGTTATATAACAGCAAAAAAGTATTGCCTTTTCAATTGACCCATCAATCTGACCAGACTGACGGGGCGTGATTGACACTGTACGGGAGCCTTGCTTTTATTTTACTCCAGGTAGAAAAAAACTATTGTTTTTATCCGTTGCTTGGAGAACATAACTTACAGGTAATAGTATTACTTTGAATCATGACAAGGTGGAAAGAAAATACTGCAACTTTATATGGTCCGCATTCAACTAGTGTCAATGCTACTTCAAACCTAAGTGAACTGGAGAACAAAAATTTTCGTGGGGAAATGATGGTTTGATCACCAAGTATCTTGAATTTGGATGTATTAAAGTCTCACTTATTTTCTAGTTACTTTATTATTATATATGCAATAGTTTTAAAAAAGTTTAATAAACAAAATAGGGGTGGCACAGTGGCACAGTGGTAGAGTTGTTGCCTTACAGCGCCAGAGACCTGGATTCGATCCTTTCTATGGGTGCTGTCTGTATGGAGTTTGTACTTTCTTACCCGTGACCTGCATGGGTTTTCTCCGCAACTTCGGATTCCTTCTGCACTCCAAAGACGTGGAGTGGCTAATTGGCATGGTATGATTATAAAGTGTCCTTAGTGTGTAGGATAGTGTTAGAGTACGGGGATCGCTGGTCGGTGCGGACTCGCTGGGCATAAGGGCTGTTACCGCGCTGTATCTCTAAACTAAACAAGATTTTTAATTTAATAATTTTTTTCATTTAACAAAGATGTACTGTACCTATATTTTACTCCCTCTTCCCAACGTCAGAGAAGTTCACCTGCTTGTCCACAGACAGCTACCTATAGCTGCAAACATAATAAGTCAATCTTGAACCAATGGTGTTATTGATTATATTTCCCTCTGGAGGCTTTGTGACCTTTTTGTAGAGAAGTTGAGATCAGTTTAATTAGGCTGTCTTTTGTGGGCCGATGGGTCCATTCCTGTGCTGCACTGTTCTATCTTCTATATTTTATGTTCGAGAGGCATCTCGAGATGCCAAATTACCTCCTAACCCCCTGCGCAGGTTCTGTGGAAATCTATTGAGAGTTTAAAGAGTTAAATTCACAGGGGTAGCAGAAAACCCCCACCGTGTCATCAGCCTTCCCCTCCAGACCACTACGGGTGGACAGAAAATGTGCCAACACACCAGAAGATGGCACAACAGTGTGTAAGAGAGAGAAGCCCTGCAGAATCAAATTTCATGCCTTTTAATGTATATGTCCCTTCTGGGATGATACATCTCAATACCAAATTGCAGTAATTCACTTTCAAGACCTTTATCAACCATAACCAACTGTAGATACCATCTACCATTATATTTTTCTCATTAATATTACACCAAATTGTGGTAAGGTTTGGAACTTCCAAGGGGCTAAATGAGTAACATACCAACAGATATAACCAATGGTTTCCCTTACTTTACAGCAGGGATAACAGTGGAAGTAATGCAGTTGAGGAAACCTGAAGTATACCATTATCCCAGTGAAAGAATAAGACCTAGTATTCCACCTTCACAGCAAACCAGAGACTATTGGCAAGGAAGTACTTCACTGGAAAATAGTGCTTGATCATTTGACACCATGGCAATTGAACAAAAATCAACCTATAATCTGTTTTTTATAAAACTGAAATAATACAAAAATAATGAAATATAATATAAACCACCCAGTATGCAGTGCTGCGCAGACTGATGAAATGGTGAATTAGTTGATCTTCCATTTTAAACATAGCTTTCTGTATTGCTCACCAAAGAATAGAATAGAATAGAATAGCAAAGTTACAAAATTTTGAGATTTTAAAAATCAAGTCTGCAATTTATCCCATCAGATAAAGCATAAAAAGAAGTTTAATTTGACACCTAATTCACTTTCATATCTTCAGTATTAAAAAAGTTATGGCCATATTCATACTCGGATATGAGCAACTTGTCCTATTGCTTTTAACCATATAACCATATAACAATTACAGCACGGAAACAGGCCCTCTCGGCCCTTCCAGTCCGTGCCGAACATTTATTTCCCCCTAGTCCCATCTACCTGCACTCAGACCATACCCCTCCATTCCCTTCCTGTCCATATACCTATCCACTTTACCTTTAAATGTTAAAATCGATCCTGCCTCCACCACTTCTGCTGGAAGCTTATTCCACACAGCCACCACTCTCTGAGTAAAGAAGTTCCCCTTCATGTTACCCCTAAACTTCTGTCCCTTAATTCTCATGTCATGCCCTCTTGTTTGAATCTTCCCTACCCTCAATGGGAAAAACGTATCCACGTCAACTCTGTCTACCCCTTTCATCATTTTAAAGACCTCAATCAAGTCCCCCCTTAACCTTTTGCGCTCCAAAGAATAAAGACCTAACTTGTTCAACCTTTCTCTGTAACATAGTTGCTGGAACCCTGGCAACATTCTAGTAAATCTCCTCTGTACTCTCTCTATTTTGTTGACATCCTTCCTATAACTAGGCGACCAAAATTGTACACCATACTCCAGAATTGGTCTTACCAATGCCTTGTACAATTTTAACATTACTTCCCTACTCCTGTATTCAATGCTCTGATTTATAAAGGCCAGCACACCAAAGGCTTTCTTTACCACCCTATCTACATGCGATTCCACCTTCAGGGAACTATGCACAGTTATACCTAGATCCCTCTGTTCCACAGCATTCCTCAATTCCCTACCATTTACCATGTACGTCCTATTTTGATTTGTCCTGCCAAGATGTAGCACTTCACACTTATCAGCATTAAACTCCATCTGCCATCTTTCAGCCCACTTTTCCACTTTTCTATTGACTTAACACAAAAGATGTGATCGAGGACAGTCAAAAGCCCATAGCGTTCTTAAAAATTAAGAGAACTGGAAGAAATTTTCAGTTATTATAGATTGAAGCATTCTGAAACAAATATGAAACAATCTTACTTGGATGAACTGAAATTAAAGCATATAATTAGTTAGTTACCCAATTGTAGCTAATTACAAAATTCAATTACTAGATCAAAACATCTATCCATTTCTTAAGAAAAAATTAACTTTTTTTTAAAAACCTAAGTGTCCAAATAACATTCACACAAGAATTCACAATATAACATGATTTTTAAATCTAATTGTCATTAATTTATAGGCCAAATTGAAGGAATTTTGTGTTTAATGCCTGTAAATTAATGGGCATTTTAATCAGCTTGCGCGTTGGATTTTCTGGAATGCGATGGATTGGAACGTTATGGTTGCGGTGAATTTAAACCCCATATCGGCAGGAAAAATTCTGCCGGTTCGTATGGGGGATAAATCACCGTTTCGCAACGTTATTTAAAGTTTGATTAAGGTAATCTAAAAAAGCAGGTTTATATGAAAAAGTAACAGCTTTCACTTACCTGTCCCCTACGTAAAATCCATCCCCGTTGTCGGCGTTCACGGCATTAGGAGCTAATTTTTATTTTACTGCAGCGATGAAATAGTCGGGCGATTTAAATTTACATCGGAGACCCGACAGGGAAAAGGTCGGGTCCCCGTACAGGGAAGAGATTAAAAAATTTCACCCCCCCCCCCCCATCCCACCCTCCCACACATACACATCTAAAAAAGAAAACCAAAAACATACATCTAACGGGACAAAAAAAAGTCGGACGGAATGCAGTCGAGCCGCTGCCACAAGGCGCCGCCACACCGAAAAAAAGCTCCACCAAGTCACGTGTAGCAGTACTTTAACTCTCAAATATCTGGCCACAACACTTCTCTGGTCATAAATCAGCATAACCGTATCCTTTGTTGCCTTCATCACTAATAAAATGCTTATTCTCTGCTGTCTTATTCCCCTGTGCAATATCTATGACCTCGCACTTGAACTCTAATGGTGCAGACCTACAAACACAAGGCAAGTCACTGATTTAGCTCGTCATCACCGAATATACAGTAACTGATCACATAAAGTTCCGCTGTGCGCTGCTTTCTCTTGCCAAAGGCATTCGTTGCTTCAGATTCCTTCTAAAATGCAAAGTTAATGCAACATCAGAGTTTCCCGCAATCAGTCTGAAGAAGAGTCCCGACCCGAAACAACTAACCATATTCTCCACGGATGCCGTCTGACCCGTTGAGTTATTCCAGCATTTTGTGTCTCTCCTTAATCCAATATCAACCCAAGAAGTGGCCGATTCGGGAACTCCAAGCCGCAGAGTGTGTTCCGATCCATTCCGACGTTGGAGTTTCGATCATCCCGGCGAGTGGGCCTGTACATCGGGACATCCGTAGCGGCAACTGCGGAGGGTTTTAGGCCCTGACCACGGGTGAACAAAAGGAAGAAGATTGACTGAACTTTATTGCCTTCCATCACAGTGAGAACTGTTAATTCCACTGTGGTGGATGTTTATGTTAAATTCTATTATGTATTGTGTTCTTTCTATTCGTATGGCTGCATGGTAACTCAAATTTCACTGTACCAATTGGTGCATGTGACAATAAATGTGAACTTGAACTTGATATCAAAGTTAATTTAATCTCAGTCTTCTTCTTACTCTGTTCTCCCTTGTGCTTTTTGCCCTCACATTCAACAAATCGGTGTGAGGAACGTCTTAGTTATGATATCCACGCAGGTGTCAGTGCCCAAAACCTCCCAAAAGAAAATCAAAACAAAATGTGCAGAAGCTGTACATTTAAAATCAAAACAGGAGCTGGTGGATTTCAGAAGATTATGCTTCATTTGTGGGAGGAGAAACAGAGTTCATGTTGTGAATTCAGCCCAGTCCATCACACAAGCATCTCCCTCCTCCATCAACTCTATCGACAGTTTAATGTGCCTTGGGAAAGCAGTCAATACGATCAAGGACCACTCACAACACGCTCACTCCATATTCACCCATCTGCCATCAGGCAGAAGATGCACAAGCTTGAAAACACAGACCACCAGATTCACGAACAGCTTCTTCACCACTGTTTTGACTTAAAAGAGATGTGCGGGGCAGGTTTTTACAGCTAGGGTGGCGAGTGCCTGAAACACACTGCCAGGGGTGGTGGATATGATAGTGGCTTTGATGATGCTTTTGGATACATCTGTAGGGAATGAATGGATATGGATTATATGCATTGAGATAAGAGTTGATCTTGGCATCATGTTCAGCACAGACATTGTGGGGGGAAAGGCCTGTTCCTGTGGCATATTGTTCAATATTCTATGTTCTATGCATTGAACAGATGTCTCATAAGCCAAAGGTATAGTCCCAAACAAACTCATTGCAGCTTTGCACTTTTTAGTTTGCACTTTCTCTGTGGATGTTATGGTGTGACGCCTTAACATTATATTCTGCCCTCTGGAATTTTTTACTTTGCGTTACCAGTTGTACTTTGGTATGACTTCGACTGCACTCGAGTATAGCATGCAAATAAAGCTTTTCATGGTATCTTGACACAGGTGATAATAAATCTAAAAAATATTATAATAACAAAAAGCTTTTGTAACTTCTGATAGAAGAGGGGAGAAGAGGGGAAGACTGGGCGTAAAATGGTCTTCAATTAAGTTGGGTGCTCTCACGGGGTAGCGTGAAGTGTAGATGGATTTGGTGGGCACCAAGTAGGTTTATGTGATAGATTGGCTACATCAACAGCTCTGTACAATTTATTGTTGCCTCGGGCAGGGCAGTTGTTAAACCAGGTTGTGATGCATCCTGATATGATGCTCGCTACGGTGAACCTGCAGAAGTTGGTAGGAGTCGTTGGAGCTATGCAAACTTCCTTAGTCTTCTGAAGAAGTTGGTGTGTTTTCATGGCCATACCTTTAATATGGTTGGTCCAGGACAAATTGTTGGTGATCGACACAAAATGTTGGAGTAACTCAACATCACCTATTCTTTTTCTCCAGAGAGGCTGCCTGACCCGCTGAGTTACTCCAGCATTTTGTGTCTGTCTTCACTATAAACCAGCATCTGCAGTTCCTTCTTGGACAAATTGTTGGTTATATTTATTCCAAGTAACTTGAAGTTCCTGACCATCTTCACTACAGCACCATAGATTAAGACTGCGGTGTGTGCACCACCCTGTTTCCAGAAGTCAATAACTAGTTCTTTTTGACTTGCTGACAATGCGGGAGAGGTTGTTATCTTGACACCATGTTAATAAAGTCTCTACTTTCTGGACTGCATTAATATTCGATGATGTCATCTGCAGACTTGTAAATGGAGTTATTGTAGAACTTGGCCACAAGTCAGGAGTTTGTGGAATGTGAAGTAAGGGGCTGAGAGGGCATTGTATTGAGGCACAGGGGTTGAGAATGATCGTGCAGGCCGTTTTCACTATCAGGATCAGAATCAGAATGAGAATAGCACTTTATTTGCCAAGTATGTTTTGTAACATACGAAGAATTTCATTTGCCAAGTCAGTCATACAAATAAAAAGCAACAGATCACCCAAAACACATTTTAACAAGAACATCCACCACAGTGACTCCTACACATTCCTCACTGTGATGGAGGTGAAATAAAGTTCAGGTCCCTTCCCTTTGTTCACCTATCTTCACTGATTGTGGTCTATGTGTCAGGAGATCGGGGATCCAGTGGCAAAAGAGGATGTTAATTCCTAGGTCCAGGAACAGAGTTGAGTTTGGTTGAGATTGTGTTGTTGAGTGCAGATGTTGTTGTTTAATAAAACTCTGATATAGGTGATTATTTAGGTCAAATATTCCAGTGATAAATGTATTTCCAGGGTATGCAGTCCATCTGCCTGTTGCAACATAGATGGTCTGCAGTGGTTCAAGATAGTCTGGGTGGCTGGAATGAATGTTCACCATGACCAGCTTGTCAAAGCTTTACATGATGGTGGATGTCCATCACTGGATGGTCATCATCAAGGCACGTCACCTTGCTTTCAGAGTCTTAGAGTCTTATGGTAGAAAACAGGTCCTCTTGTCAAACTTATCCATGCCAACCAAGATGCTGATCCATATGGCCGTGGCTGGCTCATGTCCCTCTTAACATTTTCTATTCATATACCCGTTTAAATGTATTTTAAATGTTGTGTACCTGCCTCAACTACTCCATTTGGCAGTTCATTCAATATACCCACCACCCTCTGTACGAAAATGTTGCATCTCAGGTTCTTATTAAGTCTTTCCCCTCTCACCTTAAATATACTGTATGCCCTATAGTTCTTGATTCCTCTACCCTGGGAAAAAAATCTGCGTATACTCACCCTATTTATTCCCACATGAATTTAAACATCTCTACAAAATCACTCCTCAGTCTTCTGTGCTTCAATAAATAATTTCATGGCTTGCCTATTCTCTCAGGCCCTTGAGTTTTAGCAATAGCCTCATAAATGTTCTCTGCACTCTCTCCAGTTTAATTGCATATTTCCTTTAGCAGGGTGACCAAAACAGGACAAAATACTCAAAGTACGGCCTCACCAATGTCTCCTACAATGCACCATAAGTTTCTAACTCTTATACTCATTTCCCTGAGTTGATAAATGTCTGTGTGCCAAAAACCTTCTCAGTGCCTTATCTACGGTGATGCCAACTTCCTCTGGATCCCTCTATTCTATAATACTACCCAGGAACGTACCATTCATTGCGGAGGTCCTGCATTGATTCCCAAAATGCAACACCTCACAATTACCTGAATTAAACTCCATTTGTCATTCCTCAGGACATTTGCCCAACTTATCAAGATCCTGTTGTGTTTGTGATATCCATCTTCAATGTCTACGTCATGAGTTATTTTACTTCGGAGTCACGTGAGTGACTACGTGAAGAGCCCGCCTCACGCTGGTAACGGCATGACGTCAACGCTGACGGCGGAAGGAGGAGCTGCGGTAAGGAGCAGCTCCTCGCAGCGGTCGGAACGGCCCGCAGGTAAGTGAAGTTACATCGGGGCGGTTTTCAAGTTACGCTGGGTGGCTCCAGCATCGAAAGTAAAAGTAAAAAATTAGACGTTTAGCGTGCTGATTGAGCACAGATAATTTAACAAAAATGGAGAAATCGGGAAAGAAGGTTTCGCGGGTGAAGAGAGCCTCCCGGGGTGAAAGTAAATATACGGGACGCGAAGCTAGAGTGGACCCGGTTCCGATACCGCTGGCCACTGATTTACCCGATATAGAATTTCCAGATTCTCCGGAAATTATAACCACGGAGGAAAATGCTCCTAAGAAAAGCAAAAAGAAAGCTGTGAGGCCCGTGGTTTCTGATGATTCTGATTCTGAAAGACCTCCAGACAATAAAACTATGTGGCTAAAAATGGAGCATATGGAGAAAGTTCTCCAAACTATTATGAGACAAGGGTCACAGTACCCACATGAATCCCAAAAAATCCCTGAGGGGTTTGAATATGATGAATATGGCTGTGGGCCAAGTTGGGAATATGATACTCCAGACCCACGATTTGGGCTGGAAGAAGTCTCATGGGATGATATCCCGATGGAATTAGGGCTGCAGAAGGCAGACCCTGCTGAAGTTGAAATGGCTTTTGAAAGCACGCCACAAAGTAAAAAGAAAAGGCTTGATGTGCCTGGGATAGCACAAGATTTTGCTATACCCGAAGGAAGTGGTGAGGCTATGGAAGAAAACCTAGCTGCCAATATAAATTATATGGTATCTCACCAGCTTCATAATACTGTGATGAATGAATTATCAGAATTATATAAAGCACCAGGCAATTGTGCCTCATTGGAAGTGCCTACGGTGAATCCGATGGTATGGGCGTCTATGACTCCAAGTATGAGAGCCCAAGAAGTGAAATTTCAAAAGGTGCTAAAATTATTTTCTGCTGCCATTACGGCATATGGCAGGCAAATGGAGAATCTGGAAATGGAAAAGATTCAAAAAGATACTTTGGGCTTATTGTGCAATTCGTTTTATGAGATCAATTGCATGAGAAAAATGGCGATTCGGCCCATATTTCACCCTAGATTTGCAAGCCTGTGTCAAGAAAGTGGAGTTCAAGCTCCTGGGTATTTGTTTGGAGAAAATCTGCCGAAACAGCTGAAACAGTTGGATGAAGAAGCTAAATATTTTAGCACTATTAAGCCTTTTGTCTTTGGACAAAGAAGAGGGTTTTCGGCCCGAAGGGGTTTTGATTTTCGTTATAGAGGCAGAAATTTGTCACGAAAATATTATCGTGCTGCGCAGGCCAGTGCTTCCCTGCATTCGGGAAAGAGGAGACCATCACGCTCTTATGGAGAGGTATTAAAGACTTCTATTCTTAAGGAAACTGTGGATGAATCTCCAGTTGGAGGGAGATTGCAAAAGTTTTATAATGCCTGGCTTAATATTACTTCTGATCGATTTATATTACAAGCAGTTTCGGGAGCTATTATTATTTTTAAAGAAGGGGTCAATCCTCCTGTACAGAATAAACCTGCTTATGCTTATGTGTTTTCTGCAGAAGAAAGAATGGAGATTAATGTAGAAATTGACAAATTATCCGGAAAAGGGGTAATTGAAAAAACTTGTGAACATAAGCATCAATTTGTCTCTAATATATTTCGCAGAGATAAGAAAGATGGTGGTTGTAGAATTATTCTAGACCTTACAGATCTAAATAAGTTTGTAGAATACAAACATTTTAAGATGGAGACATTCAGTACTGCAAAATATCTGATTTCAGCAGGTTGTTATATGGCTAAGATTGATTTGAAAGACGCCTATTATTCTGTAGCAATTCATCATCTTTTTCGGAGATACTTAAAGTTTTATTGGCAGGGGCAATTATGGCAGTTCAAAGCTTTACCAAATGGATTGAGTTCGGCTCCTAGACTCTTTACAAAACTGTTGAAACCAGTTTTAGCCCAATTAAGAGCACAGAAACACATTGTAATGGCTTATCTGGATGATATTCTGATTATTAACGATAGTCAAGAGTCAGCTGAGCACTCAATTTCAGTTACTAAAGCTTTGTTTAAAGAGCTTGGATTCTTAATTCATCCAATTAAGTCCCAGCTGCAGCCAGTTCAATCAATTAATTTTCTGGGGTTTGTAATTAACTCAGTGACTATGTTAGTTACTTTGCCAGCAAAGAAGGCAAATGATATTTTGCAAATGTGTAATTACCTCATTCACAAACCTTATCCCTCCATCCGAGAAGTGGCAAAAGTCATTGGTACACTGGTGGCAGCATTTCCGGCAGTGGAATTTGGGCCATTACATTATCAAAATCTTCAAAGGGACAAAGTAAGGGCTCTTAAAGATAAGGCAGGTCACTTTGACAGGCCTATGCAATTAACAAGGAAAGCAGTATTGGAATTGCAATGGTGGGTTGAAAATGTCCCACAAGCTGCTACGAATATCATGATTAAACAGCCTGAAATGGTTTTACAAACAGATGCTAGTGCTCTCGGATGGGGGGCTACAGATTTATCCTCCAGTTGTGGAGGTAGATGGAAAACTGAAGAACAAGTGTTTCTTCAAGAGTATGGTATTAACTATTTGGAATTATTGGGGGCCTTTTATGGGCTTAAAGCATATTGTTGTGCTAAACAAGGTCTGCATGTGTTAATACAGTTAGACAATAAAACGGCTGTGGTTTACATTAATCACATGGGGGGAGTTAGATCAGTATCATGTGATTGTCTGGTCAATGAGATATGGCAATGGTGTATTGGTCGGCAGATATGGATTTCAGCAAGCTATATTCCAGGTAAGGACAATGTGGTAGCAGATGAAAGGTCCAGGATTTTTAAAGATAATACGGAATTGATGCTTAAGCCAGCAATATTTAAGAATATTGTTAGCCGATTTGGGTTGCCAGAAATTGATTTGTTTGCATCCAGGCTTAATCATCAATTGCCTCATTATGTGTCTTGGGAACACGATCCGGACGCAGTCGCAGTAGATGCGTTTTCATTACACTGGGGAAAGATGTTCTTTTATGCTTTTCCACCATTTGCTCTGATTCAGAGATGCTTGAAGAAAATAGAGCAAGATTCAGCTTCCGGATTGTTGGTAGTGCCAAATTGGCCAACTCAACCTTGGTTCCCAGTTATGCTGAATATGATTAAAGAACCGTATATGCAGATTCCTAACTGTAGTGATATCTTGACTAATCCAGTAACAAATGAAGGTTACCCATTATATGCATATATGAATTTGTTAATCTGCAGGTTTTGACCAGACCACTACAGGAACTGGGATTGTCGGACCAAACTTTGGAAGTTATTGGCGCATCATGGCGAGATAGCACACAAAAACAATATATGACACATATTAAGAAATGGGAAGAATTTTGCACACAGTCAAATATTTCTGATGATTCTGTGAATGTTACTCATGTTTTGGAATTCCTTGCCAATTTGCACTTTGGGCAACATTTAAGTTACAGTGCCATTAACACTGCACGCAGTGCCTTGTCGTCCTATTTAGGACTTATGACTGATGAGAAATCAATTGGGTCGCATCCATTGATATCACGATTCATGAAAGGAATTTTTCACATGAATCCGCCAAAACCTAGATATACAGAAATTTGGGATGTGAGCATTGTACTTGCTCTACTTAGAGAATGGACTCCAATTGAAGGGTTGCCATTAGATAGGTTAACATTGAAATTGGTCATGTTAATGTCACTGGTCTCAGCTCAAAGAGTGCAAACTTTACAAATGTTGCGTTTAGACTGTATGCATGTGACTACAGATAACGTTGTGTTCTATGTTTACGATCTGATCAAACAAAGTAGACCAGGGAGATCTGGAACAAAGGTAACCTTTCAAGCTTTTCATATTGAGCCTGCTTTGTGTGTGGTTAGACATTTGAACCAATATATTAAAGTTACGGACACTTTTCGAGGAAACGAAAAGACATTACTGCTTACGCACAAAAAGCCACACACAAAAGCTTCAGTTCAAACTATCTCAAAATGGTTGAAACAGGTGTTGGTTTTAGCGGGAGTAGACACTGATGTCTTCAAATCTCACTCCACCAGGGCGGCAGCTACGTCCGCGGCGAAGGGGCGGGACGTACCTCTCGAGCATATTTTAAAAATCGCAGGGTGGAGTAAAGAAGAAACTTTTTCAAAGTTCTACAACAAACCTGTTCACACTATGACAAGCTTTGGACACGCGGTGTTGGGAGCACTATAATCACCTGCTTTGTTTGCTATTAATTGCTATTAATTGCTATAATCAGTTGTGTAGTCACTGATATCTTTTGTCACTTGTAATCATTTTCCCTCAAATATAAGGAGGGTATTATATGGTCTTTCAACCATTAAAAAAGTTAATTGTGAAAAGATCTAACATTTGTCTGGTTTCTCATGTATGTGTTTACTTAGCCGGACTGTCGTACGGATTAATTCTACGACATGAAAAACACAGAAAGCTTTAAAAATCTTCACGTAGTCACTCACGTGACTCCGAAGTAAAATAGTAAGATTAAACGAGAACTCACCTGTTCGAAGTTTGATCGTTATTTTACGAGGAGTTACGATGAGGGATTACGTGCCCTCCACTCCCACCCTCGTAAAATAAATGATCAAATGGTAGTTCTAAGTCTTTTTATGAGCCTTACTATGTTACTCCGGCTTTGGTGTTCTGTGTTTTTCATGCCGCTGCTTTGAAGTATGCCGTTACCAGCGTGAGGCGGGCTCTTCACGTAATCCCTCATCGTAACTCCTCGTAAAATAACGATCAAACTTCGAACAGGTGAGTTCTCGTTTAATCTTACTGAGTTATTTTAGTGTTGTTGACATATTTAGCAATCATGCTGTGTATATGCTCTTCCGAATTGTTAATTTAGATGTCAAACGTCAATGGACTCAGTAACAATCCCAAAGGTACACCACTAGATAACCAAGAGCATCAGCATCATGAAGCCCAAATCATTTTGCTCATGGACCTCATTAGCACAAATGTCCATAATAAAGAAACTGTTAATTAATATCCAGTCAGTCTGCATTCAATCACCAAAAAGGTGTTGGAAGCTGCTATAGCAAAAATAGTACAAATAACTGAATTCCAGATAGGAGCTGAGAGTGAGAGTGTCCTTAACATCAGAGCAGCATCTGATCAAGTACAGCATCAAGACACCTTCGTAAAACTGAAGTTAATGGGCATCACAGAAAGATAGACATTATTGACGTCTATCATCTGAGGCCTTAGACTCCAATGGAGAAGTTACGCAAAAACAATGTCCTTGGCCCAATGATATTCATTAATGAAGACACAAGAGACTGCACATGTTGAAACCCTGAGCCAAAATCAAAGTGCTGGAGGAACTCAGCAAGCCAGGCAGCATCAGCGGAGGAAAATGGACAGACGGCTTTTTAGATTAAACATAGAAACATAGAAACATAGAAAATAGGTAAAGAAGAAGGTCATTTGGCCCTTCAAGGCAGCACCACCATTGTGATCATGGTTGATCATCTCAATGAGTAACCCGTGCCTGCCTTCTCCCAATATCCCTTGATTCCGCTTGCCCATAGAGCTATTTCTAACTCTCTTATAAATTCATCCAGTGAATTGGCCTCTACTGCCTTCTGTGGCAGAGAATTCCACAAATTCACAACTCTCTGGGTGAAAAGGTTTTTTTCTTATCTAAGTTTTAAATGGCCTCCCCTTTATTCTTAGACTGTGGTCCCTGGTCTTGGACTCCCCCTTCATTGGGAACATTTTTTCCTGCATCTAGCTTGTCCAGTCTTTTAAAAAAATTATATGTTTCTAAAAGGTTCTCTCTCATCCTTCTATATTCCAGTGAATACAAGCCAAGTCTTTCCAATCTTTCCTCATATGACAGTCCCGCCATCCCGTGGATTACCCTCGTGAACCTGCGCTGCACTGCCTCGATAGCAAGGATAGCCTTCCTCAAATTAGGAGACAAAAACTGCACACAATACTCCAGATGTGGGCTCACCAGGGCCCCGTACAACTGCAGAATGACCTCTTTACTCCTAAACTCAAATCCTCTCGTTATGAAGACCAACATGCCATTAGCTTTCTTCACTACCTGCTGTACCTGCATGTTTATTTCAGTAACTGGTGTTCAAGGACACCCAGGTCCTATTGCACTTCCCCTTTTCCTAATCTGACAACATTGAGATAATAATCTGCCTCTTTGTTCTTGCCACCAAAAGGGGATAACCTAACATTTATCTACATCATACTACATCTTCCATGCATTTGCCCACTCACTCAACCTGTCCAAGTCACCCTGCAACCTAGCATCCTAGAAACATAGAAACATAGAAATTAGGTGCAGGAGTAGGCCATTCAGCCCTTCGAGCCTGCACCGCCATTCAATATGATCATGGCTGATCATCCAACTCAGTATCCCGTACCTGCCTTCTCTCCATACCCTCTGATCCCCTTAGCCACAAGGGCCACATCCAACTCACTCTTAAATATAGCCAATGAACTGGCCTCAACTACCCTCTGTGGCAGAGAGTTCCAGAGACTCACCACTCTCTGTGTGAAAAAAGTCTTTCTCATCTCGGTCTTAAAGGATTTCCCCCTTATCCTTAAGCTGTGACCCCTTGTCCTGGACTTCCCCAACATCGGGAACAATCTTCCTGCATCTAGCCTGTCCAACCCCTTAAGAATTTTGTAAGTTTCTATAAGATCCCCTCTTAATCTCCTAAATTCTAGAGAGTATAAACCAAGTCTATCCAGTCTTTTTTCATAAGACAGTCCTGACATCCCAGGAATCAGTCTGGTGAACCTTCTCTGCACTCCCTCTATGGCAATAATGTCCTTCCTCAGATTTGGAGACCAAAACTGCACGCAATACTCCAGGTGTGGTCTCACCAAGACCCTGTACAACTGAAGTAGAACCTCCCTGCTCCTGTACTCAAATCCTTTTGCTATGAAAGCTAACATACCATTCGCTTTTTTCACTGCCTGCTGCACCTGCATGCCTACTTTCAATGACTGGTGTACCATGACACCCAGGTCTCGCTGCATCTCCCCTTTTCCTAATCGGCCACCATTCAACCTAGCATCCTCTTCGCAGTTCACACCCAGCTTTGTGTCATCTGCAAATTTGCTAGTTTTATTGATAATCCCATCATCTAACTCATTAATATATATTGTAAATTGTTGCGGCCCCAGCACCGAGCCTTGCGGCACTCCACTCGCCACTGCCTGCCATTCTGACAGGGACCCGTTTATCCCTACACTTTGTTTCCTGTCTGCCAACCAATTGTCTATTCATGTCAATACCATACCCCCAATACCATGTGTTCTAATTTTGCCCACTAATCTCCTGTGTGGGACCTTATCAAAGCCTTTCTGAAAGTCCAGATACACTACATCCACTGGCTCTCCGTCATACATTTTACTTGTTACATCCTCAAAAATTCCAGAAGATTAGTTAAGCAGGATTTCCCCTTCATAAATACATGCTGACATGGATCAATCCTTTTACTGCTATCCAAATGTGCCATTATTACTTCTTTAATAATTGACTCCAGCATCTTCCCCATCACCGATGTCAGGCATACGTCTATAATTCCCTGTTTTCTGTCTCGCTCCTTTCTTGAAAAGTTGGGTAACATTAGCTACCCTCCAATCCACAGGAACTGATCCTGAATCTATAGAACATTGGAAAATGATCACCAATGCGTCCACTATTTCTAGAGCCACCTCCTTGAGTACCCTTGAGTCCCTCACCAACAGAGCTACCCCACCTCCTTTGCCCACCTGTCTGTCCTTTCTATAGGACGTATAACCCTAAATATTCAATTCCCAGTCCCGATCCTCCTGCAGCCACGCCTCAGTAATCCCCACAATGTCATATCTACCAATCTCTAACTGAGCCTCAAGATCATCCATTTTACTTCTTCTATTTTGCGCATTCATATATATTACTTTTAATCCATTACTCACCTCACCTTTCACATCGATTCATATTTCACTTAGCCATACTTTCCTATCCCTTCGTGCGCTTTCTGCCACATTAATTCTGGTGTCTTTCTTACCTTTTCCTATACTCTCTTTCCCTTTAACTCTATCCTTGTATTTCCCATTTGTCTCCTCCCCCCCACTACTTAGTTTAAACCCACCCATGTAGCAGTGGAAAATCTTCCTGCCAGAATGCTGGTCCCCCGCCTGTTAAGGTTCAACCCGTCCCTTTTGTACAATTCACCCTTACCCCAAAACAGATCGCAGTGGTCTAAGAATCAAAATCCCTGCGCCCTGAACTAGCTTCTCGGCCACATATTCCGATCCCCTATCTCCCTGTTCCTACCCTCACCAGCACGAGGAACTGGAAGCAAATCGGAGATAACCACCCTGGAGGTCCTGCTTTTCAGCCTCCTTCCGAGCTCTCTAAAGTCACACGACAGAATTTCTTTCCTCTTCTTCCCAACGTAATTTGTCCGACATTCACTACCACTTCCGGCTGCTCACCTTCACCTTTGAGGATGCTCTGCGATCGGTCCGTGACGTCCTGGATCCTGGCACCAGGGAGGCAACACACCCTCCTTGAATCCCGCCTGTTGCCGCAGAAACCCCTTGTCTGTACCTCCCATAATGGAGTCCCCGACTACCACGGCTCTGCCTGACGTCTGTCCCTTCAGCTTTGCTTCAGCGCCACATTTTGACTCGCAGACCTGCCCCCCACTCAGAATGGCAGTGTCTTCTGACCCGACAGCTTCCAAGTTGGTGAACCTGTTTTTAAGAAGTACATCCCTCGGGGTTTCTTGTACTCCAAGCTTCCTTCCCCTCCTCATCATCACCCACCTTCTCTCTTCTGGTATCATCGGTGTAACGATCTCGCTGTAGGTCCTGTCCAAGAAACTTTTGTTTTCCTGGATGATCCTGAGGTCATCCAGTTGCCTCTCCAGTGCCCCAACATGGCCCTTCAGGAGCTGAACCTGGACGCACTTTCCACAGTTGTAGCAGCCAGAGGCTCCATCAGAGTCCCTGACCTCCCACATCCTGCAAGCATCACACTGACTCATTTATTCACTGTGTCTCACCCTCTCCAACTTTTGGCGTAGTCTCCTCCCTCAGCCTCAGACTCTCAAACCAAAGACTCGCACTTTTCTCACAAGGTACTTCCGTTGACAAGGCCGCTATCCGACTGGCCGCTCCCCTAGAGCAAACCTTGCTTATATTAGCTAATTAATTGGCTAATTCGCTAAATGACCGATTTGCTAATTAAATTCCCCAGCCAATCCCCACACTCACTCCTTTACCTGCCGCTCCTCTGCCGACCTTGAAGGTATGAAAAGGTTGTGACTTTTTTAAAGATCTGAGGAAGGGCATGTGGCTGTAAAAGGGAGTCTGAGTCAGAACATGGTGAAAGAGCAGGAGAGCAGCAGGAATCACAGAGGGGAAGGAGCAGTGAGACAGTGTCTTGCACAACCCCTATCAGAGCGACAAGAACTTCTTCAAAGTAGGCATTCATGAGGGGATTTCACAATGGGGCATTAAAATAGAAAGTTTGAAGATGGCTCCTGATCTGAAAAATCCTCTGTCTATTTTCATCCTCAAAGCTTCTTGCAGCTATTTGTTGTTTGATCTTCAGTAATGACCTTAATTCTGCCATAAGGGCCTGTCCCACGGGCGTAATTTGCGCATCACGCAGGTGGCGTGCGAAGATTTTGTGAATGCCAAAATCCTGGGGCACCGTGCGTGACCGCGCGTCACTGCCTACGTCACCACGCATCATGCGCGCGTAATGCACGCCATGCGTCGTGACGTGTAAATGATGTCGCGTAAATAATGCACAAATGACGCCCAAGTGGGACAGGCCCTATAAGGTAGCAATGTTATAAAATTTTGAGATTTTAAAAATCAAGTCTGCAATTGATCTCATCAGATAAAGCATAAAAAGAAGATTAATTTGACACCTAATTCACTTTCATATCTTCAGTATTAAAAAGGTTATGGCCATTTTCATACTCTGAAATTAGCATCTTGTTCCCTATTGCTTTTCCATTGACTTAACACAAAAGCGATCGAGTCAAAAGCCCATAACTTTCTTAAAAATTAAGAGTTGAATGAAATTTTCAGTTATTATAGATTGAAGCATTCTGAAACAAATATAAAACATCTTACTTGGATGACCTGAAATTAAAGCATATAATTAGTTAATTACCTAATTGTAGCTAATTACAAAATTGACCGTTGTGACGGAAATAGTAATAAACACCCAGACTGCCTTGAGAATTCAAAAATGTGATATTCTCAAGATCAGAACTTTAATATTATTGTATAATATGCTGTAAATCCATAACAGATAGGTAAATAAATTACAATTTCTAGCAATAGATCAAGTCTTTATGGAGCAGATCAATTTCTAGCTGGTACATTGGCATATCATAATCAGTAGCATCATCATACTCCTCAGATTGTAACCAATAAGCAACTCTGTGCTCCTTGTTTTTCCTCAACTTTTCTATTTTGGCATTGTAATCTACCAGTTTTTGCTCTTCAAACCACACATGACGTGCCTTTCTGCCCATTACTTTCCCATTAACAATGTCCTGTAGATTCAATTTCTTAAGAAAAGGATAATTTTTCAAAATAGCCTAAGTTTCCAAATAACAAACTAATCCCATTCACACAATAATTCACAATATAACATGATTTTTAAATCTCACTGTCATGAATTTATATCCCAGATGTAAGGAATTTTTAATTCCTATAAATTAATCAAGAAACATCCACCCAAAATATAACCAAATTATTGTTTTATTGCACAATACATGTGACTCAAACTGTTGTGAATATTTAGTTTAAAAATAATGATCATGGAGAGAGAGAGAATAAGACAAAATATAGACAATTTAGACGGCTCATCTCCAAAAAAAATGGGCATTTTAATCATCTTGCTTCTGGAACGCTATCGATTGGAACATTGCATTTCCGGTTCGTATGGGGCCCAAATCACAATTTTGCATCGTAAAATTAGATTAAAGCCATCCCAAGAAGCAAAATTATATGTAAAATAAATGACTTTTACACTCTGTTTCGTCCTGTCCTTGCGATCCGTCACGTTGTAGGCGTTGAGGGCGTTCAAAGTCACTTTTTATTTTAATCCAAATATTAAATTGTCCAGCGATTTTTTTTTAAAACATAGCATGAACAGGAGGCGGATCGATTATTCTTCAGCAGCTAGCAGCCCAAGGAAGTCCACCTCCGATAGGCAATACAAAACGGCATTTGAATCCCACTCCCCCCTCAAAGGCGCCAAAGTCGCGCACATGGCCAGTGGCAGCGCCGCTGAAGGTAAGTATTGTAACATTGCTATATAAGGTCAGAAATGGGGAGATTTGCTGATAATTGCCCTATGCTCGATGCCATTTACAATTCCTCATCAAATAATGCGTGCCTAGACGTAGTAAGACATGGACAATATGTTGCAGAGAAGGAGAAGAGGCAAATCACATCACCTCCTCAAATGTTAGTTTAGTCTGAAGATGCAGCAAGGAAACAAACCCTTCAACCCACCGAGTCACTGCCAACAATCAATCACCCGTTCACTAGTTCTCTGTTATCCCAGTTTCTCATCCACTCCCGACACATTCAGGGGTAATATTTTGTACCAAGGTCAGTTAACCTGAAAACCTACATGTCTTAGGGATGTGGCAAGAAACCGAAGCATGCGGAGCAAACCCACACAGTTCACAGTGAAAGCTAGCAAACCCCACACAGACATCACCCGAGTTAACCCAGGTCTCTGCCACGATGAAGCAGCAGCTCTACCAGTTGTGCCACTGTGCCTCCTAAGTATCTTCAGTAAGTACAAGGCAAAGACTCTGTGATTAAACATTTTATATATTCTGTCATGTTCTTTCATGCCACATTACCTATACAGGAATAAACTTAGTTTGTTTATTTTAGTTTAGAGGTACAGTGTGGAAACATGCACTTCAGCCCACCAACTCCATGCCGACCAGTGATCACCAGTCCGACCAGTTCTATCCTACGCACTAGGGACAATTTACAGAAGCTAACTAACCAACAAACCTGCACATCTTTGGAATGTGGGAGAAAACTAGAGCACCCAGAGCAAACCCACATGATCATGAAGAGAACATACAAACTCCATGCAGAGTAGTCAGGATCGAACCTGGGTCTCCGGCGCTGTAAGGGAGCACCTCTACTACTTTGTCATGGTGCCGCCCTATAGTTTGTGTTGGGATTGTAATGGGAATTATGAGCATCGACCTTTAGTCCAACTGTTGACTAAACAATATATTTACTTAACTTGAATAAAAATTGTTGTTCTCCCCAAGCCAGCCAATGACCACCTCCAACAATAGATGGCCTCGCCATTGACCTTTGACATTCATAGAAACATAGAAAATAGGTGCAGGAGTAGGCCATTCGGCCCTTCGAGCCTGCACCGCCATTCAATATGATCATGGCTAATCATTCAACTTAGTATCCTGTACCTGCCTTCTCTCCATACCCCCTGATCCCTTTAGCCACAAGGGCCACATCTAATTCCCTCTTAAATATAGCCAATGAACTGGCCTCAACTACCTACTGTGGCAGAGAATTCCAGAGACTCACCACTCTCTGTGTGAAAAATGTTTTTCTCATCTCGGTCCAAAAAGACTTCCCCCTTATCCTTAAACTGTGACCCCTTGTTCTGGACTTGTTCAGTGTAGATTGATGTTGCATGTTAACCAATCACACACCAGCCAGCATCTCTAGCTCCACCCCACTGTAATACTTATACTAACAATATTTCCCAGCTCAGACAGTTGGAGCAGCCAGGATGGACTGACAACTAATCGTCCTTCATGCTGTTAAGTTTCAGTGCTGATTAAAGATGTATTTGAATCACGTACTGAGTCTAGAAGTTATTTACATGGTGTCAGAAGTGGGATATTTAATATTTAATTTTTAATGCAGAACAATCTTCCTGCATCTAGCCTGTCCAACCCCTTAAGAATTTTGTAAGTTTCCATAAGATCCCCCCTCAATCTTCTAAATTCTAGCGAATACAAGCCGAGTCTATCCAGTCTTTCCTCATATGAAAGTCCTGACATCCCAGGAATCAGTCTGGTGAACCTTCTCTGTACCCCCTCTATGGCAAGAATGGCTTTCCTCAGATTTGGAGACCAAAACTGTACGCAATACTCCAGGTGTGGTCTCACCAAAACCCTGTACAACTGCAGTAGAACCTCCCTGCTCCTATACTCAAAATCAATGGCTTTACCATCACTCCACCCCCAACATCCATAGCCTGGGGGTCATTGTTTCAGTTTAGTTTATTGTCACCTGTACCAAGGTACAGTGAAAGGCTTTTTGTCGCGCTTACCAGTCAGCAGAAAGGCAATACATAATTACAATCAATCCATTTACAGCGTATAGATGGATGCATGATAGGGGAATAATATTCAGTGCAATGTCAAGCCAGCAAAGTCCGGTCACGGATAGTCCGAGGGACATCAAAGAGGTAGCTAGTAGATAACACTGTTCTCTGCTCTGTGTGTCGTGATTTACCTTCTGACACCCCAGATCCTTTCTATCAACGTACCAGTCAGGCTATCTTGGCATAATCTCCACTTGCTTGGATGAGTACATTTCCAACAATTCTCGAAAGGCAGTGTAATCATGACAATGACAGAAAAACAGAAGGTGCAATTAGGTTTAGATTGCTCCACCGTAGAATTGGCAGCAATGGGCTGAAGGCCTTTCTTCCACAGCGAGCATGCAAGACAACACTCAAATAGGATGAGAACTGCTCAGCTGTGGTGTTTTCTGCAATGAGATAGTAAATACTTGCTTTCTAGGCTCACATATCAAATTAGACGTGCTGGAAGACTGCTGGAGAATGGATATAAGAATATTCACCATGATTAAAAACAAAGGTTTATACTATCCCAAGGCATACAGAAGCTAAAAGAGCATGCTGCTATAAAATGACAATGCGGAGTATATCTCGGTGGAGCTTAGGCTGGCTGACAAGTTAAATGAATGATGGCTTGGCTTCATTGTTTGGAAATTAGGGGATAGAAGTAGTAAAGGGATTGCATTGGGGGAATACTCCAGCAATTTTTATTCACGAGTTAAGTAGATTTATTGTTTAGTCAACAGTTGGGCTAAAGGTCAGTGCTTCCAATTCCCACTATAATCCCAACACAAACTAAGTAAATTGCTGATAAGTCTATATGGTTAATGTGGCATGAAAGAGCAAGGCAGAAAATAAAAAATGTTTAATGGCAGTCTTTGCCTTGTTCTTACTGAAGATACTTTATCTTTCAGTCTTGATAGCTTTAGCTGTATTTAATTATTTTTAAGAAGGAATGACATAATTCGTATGAGGAAAAAAAATATTTCCACAAACTAGGAAAATTGTGTATATTTGATGTGAAATTCTTGGTTTTGTTCAACGTCTCATCAACAGCAAATGGCAATTTAGTTAACCTCCCTCCCGCAGGTTTGGACAACTGTGTGGAAATGACAACATCTCTCTATAAACACACTATTTTTTGCTTAATTAAGTAATTGAGTAGTAAATAAATACTGGGTGGAACAGAAAGATTTTGTCATTGAAAACAAATGTTTCCTTTTGCTTAATTCCTTTTTTTCTTACGTTCCCACTGTAATTCACTAAGGACTGGGCAAACAAGGGTGTTCTTTTGCGAAAACATGAAAGACCCATTACTCACAAGCATTGCAGGTGCAAGAGTTATGTGACTCTTTCATATGGGTGAAACAGCACCTGTATTCATAAGAAACAGTGAGTTAGTCTGTTTATTCTATGGCTTATTTAAAGTAAGTCATCATTGGAAAGTTATTTTAAACATTTTTTTAGGAATTTTAATTGAGAAGTGTGAGGTTACAACAGCACATTTCCATTTGCCATTCCCATTCCACCTTTAATAATAAAAACTTTATTTCTACACTATTTTATTAGCAACCATCTATTCCAGAGATGACAGTACATTTAAAAAGGCAGTTTCAACATCTATTTGGTAATACAAAAGCACAAGGAAACAGGAGCAGAGGTATGACATCTGGCCCCTCAAACCTGCCCCACCATTCAATATGTTTAAGAAGGAACTGCAGATGCTGGAAAATCGAAGGTAGACAAAAATGCTGGAGAAAAACAGTGGTTGAGGCAGCATCTATTGAGCGAAGGAAATAGGCAATGTTCAGGGTCAAAACCCTTCTTCAGACTGATCCTGTCTGAAGAAGGGGTTCGACCCGAAACATTGCCTATTTCCTTCGCTCCATAGATGCTGCCTCACCCGCTAAGTTTCTCCAGCATTTTTGTCCACCTACCATTCGACATGATTGGAGCTCAAGTTAAATGAATGATGTCTCAACTCCTCTTCTGTGCCAGTTTCCCTTTGCACTCAATTCTGTAACTTTCCAAAAGATGATTCACTTACTCTTTAAATAACTTCAACAATCCACCCTCCAGTAGTCCCCGGCATTTCTGCATTTCACCAGAACAATCCCAGGGAACAAATTACTGCTTGATTCCAATTGTTCTCTCTGGCAATCTCAACAAAAATGCATTGTTGTGATTACCTTTGTAAGGTGGGTCTTTTTTTCACACTCTGTGGCAATCTTGTGTAAAATCATTAACCCGTTTCATATCCATGGTAAACTGATCAGTAATTTACTCAAGCTCATTATGATGTTTATTCCCCCGTACTCCAGAGAATTATTATCTGTTTGGTCAATGACAATAATGTTCACTCCCACAGTATGAAATGTGCTTTACAGTAGAGAAAAATAGTTGCCATGTAACTCAAAAGCTGGACAAAATAGAGAAACAAAGGAAATTGTATTGTATTCACATGTAGCATCCTGTCATGTAATGTGCCATATGTTTATTTACCTTGTGCAATGTGGAAAGCAGGTCAGGCCAGGATCCATTTACCAGGCATTTACCAGGCATTATAAGGAGAGGTTTTGAGAGGAATGCACATGGAATTCCAACTAAAGGTTCGTATTTGCTCTTCATGTTTCCACAATCGGCAGTTGTTGTTGGCATTCATAAGGGGAATATCACCACGCATGCATTTATTATTCTTTGTCAAGAACGGTCCAGGAAAAAGTGTTTGAAAACTGTATTACATTTTTATTAATCACCTGTCATAGCTCTGCATTGTTTATCCTTCATGCTGCTGCAGCACTATTTTACAGGTGTTGCCTAAATCTATGAAGCTGAATTTTAAATGAGCATTTTTTTATCCAGTGGGATCTGTTTGGTTAATATTTTTTGCTGAAACAAATTCAGTTTTAAAGCATGATCGTTTAAATTTCTTTTTGCAGACTGAGTAACTTCTGCATCATTTGAGGGCACCAGAGATTAACTCCCCACATAGCTGTATCTTTTACCATAAATCCCACCGGAGATCTGTCAGAAAATGTGCCACGTTCTGCAGCTTCCACATCATTTTTTTCATGATCTGAGAGAAAAAATATGGAATTGACACAAACTAAATTATAACTGATTTCTGTTCCATTTAAAGTAGGCATAACTATTAATCTCCATTGGAAACAATGAACACTTCAGCAATGTTAGAGAGGGTTGCAATGACTTCCCAAATGCACTAGAACAGAGAAAACTACAGCACAGGAACTGGACCTTCGGCCCACAATGTCTGTGCTAAACATGATGCCAAATTATACTAATTACCCGTGCCTACATGTGACCCATATCGCTCCATTCCCTGCATACCCACGTGCCTATTTAAAAGCCTCTAAAATAAACTATCGTATCTGCCTTCACCACCATTTCTGACAGTGTGTTTCAAAAACCAACCGATCTCCGTGTAACCAGCATTTGTCCTTGAACCTTTTCCCTTCTGATCTTTAAGATTTGTCTTCTGGGACAAAGGTTCTGACTGCCTACCTTAATTTATGCCTCTCATAATTGTATATACTTCCATCAGGTGTTCCTCGGGCTGCAATACTCCAAGAAAATAGTCCAAGTTTGTCCAACCTCTCCCTTATACCTAATACCATCTGATTTGGACAGCTTTCCGGTAAACCTCTTCTACACCGTCTCCAAAGACTCGAAGATTCAAGATTCAAGATTTAATTTAATTGTCACATGTACCAATTAAAGTACAGTGCAATTTGAGTTACCATACAGTCACACTAAGTAAAAAGCAAAAATATACACAGCACATAAAATTACGTTTAACATAAACATCCACTACAGTGGAATCAACATTCCACGCTGTGATGGAAGGCAATAAAGTTCAGTCATCTACCTCCTTTGTTCACCCGTGGTCGGGGCCTTTGAATGGGGCCGTTGCCGGCAGACCACTGCTCAAGCCCACTCGTCGGGATGATCGAAACTCCGGCGTCGGGACGTATCAGAACGCTCCGCGGCATGGAGCTCCCGAGTCGGCCGCTTCCTACCGGAGACCGCTGCTTCACGGTGTTAAAGTCCACAGGCCCGCGGTCAGAGCTCCAACACTGGCGATCCTCGGCAAAAGATCCCAGGTTCCGCGATGGTAAGTCGAGGCTTGAAGCTCCGGGCCGGTCTCCAGGAAAGGCTGCATCACTCCACGTTGTAGGCCACAAAGTGGGGGGGGGGGGGGGTGGAGATGGGACATGGAGAAAAATCGCATCTCCGTCGAGGTAAGTGACTGGGAAAGGTTTCCCCCGACCCCCCCCCCCCCCGCCACATGGTACCTGAGGCGGGGGGGAATTCCCCCCAACCTGACCTGATCAATATTTGAATCTCTCCGAATAATTGAATTGAGATCACATTTGCGATGTTGTGCAACTGTGACCATGTTTTATCATCATTTAATCTACTGCCAAGCCCATCTAGAATATTCAGCTTCATTGTGATCCTTTGCTCTTTGCCTTCCCAGCCATTCAATAGCCTTTAAAAATATTAGCCCTGTGGCCTCCCCTCTGCTCTCTCTCATGGTATTTCTTCTCTGTACATTGCACTATGGCCTGCCTCAAAGGATCTCTCAACGTTTCCACACCATTGGATTCAAAAATAAAATAAATGTGAAATGAAAAAAGTACTTGACGCACTGAGTTATGCCAGCACTTTGCTTTTTATACCTAACCATGGTATTTTTTGATTCAAAAGGACACAAAGTCCTTAGCAGGCCAGGCTGCATCCCTGAAGAACATGGATATTTTGGTTCAAGACCCTTCTTCAGACTTCTGATCCGGTTGAGTTTCTCCAGCACTTTATGTCCTTTTGTGTATTAACCAGCATCTGCAGTTCTTTGCTTCTACATGTTGATTCTTTAGACTCCTGCTATAGACAATGTTCTCCAGTCAGTGCTAATGTTACGTAAAACAAGCACACATGCTTCTCCAATCCGACAGTGTGTCCGGACACAGAACAAAATATTCATGTATATGATCATAATACATTGTTCTTTTCTTCTTAAAGGATTTAAAATAGATATATATTTTGTACACTTTCAACAATGGAGTATGCACACAAACCCAATATAAATATTTTGCATTACTATTCTTTAATTTCTATTTTTAATGATCAAAGACCATACATCATCAAGTAACTATTTTTCTTTGTCTTAAGTTCATGTTCATAAGTTATAAGAGGAGAATTCAGCCATTCAGCCTATCAAATCTGCTCCGCCACTCAATCATGGCTGACCTATCTTTCCCTCTCAACCCCATCCTCCTGCCTGCTCCCCATAACCCATGACATCCATACCAATCAAGAATCTATCTTTCTCTGCCTTAAAAAGATCCATGGACTTGGCCTCCACAGCCTTCTTCTGTGTCCTGGTTATTACTCCTTTTTCATAAGTTCATAACTGATAGGAGCAGAAGTAGGCCATTTGGCCCATCAAGTACTCTGATTCAATCATGAATGATCTAAGTAAATAAGTAAGTAAGTAAGTTTATTGGCCAAGTATTCACATACAAGGGATTTGCCTTGGTGCTCCGCCCACAAGTAACAACATGACATACAGTGACAGTTATGAATGACTAAACATTAGAGAAAGCACTAATAATAATAAAGCATTAATGATAAAACACCATTGATCAAGCATGTGAACCAACAAAATACCAGATCAAAGGGAGGCTACAGATTTTTGGCTGTTGAGTAGAGCAACTACTTGTGGATTAAAAACTGTTTTTATGTCTGGCTGTGGAAGCTTTGACTGTCCGGTGTCACCTTCCAGAGGGTAGTGATTCAAAGAGTTTATGGCCAGGGTGAGACGGGTCAGAGATGATCTTGCCCGCTCGCTTCATGGCCCTTGCAGTGTACAGTTCATCAATGGAGGGAAGGTTGCAGCCAATAACCTTCTCTGCTGATCGGACGATTCGCTGCAGCCTCCAGGTGTCATGCTTGCTGAGCCAAACCAGACCATGATGGAGAAGGTGAGAACAGACTCTACGATGCCCGTGTAGAATTGGACCATCATTGCCTGTGGCAGATTGTGCTTCTGCAGCTGCCGCAGGAAGTACACCCTCTGTTGTGCCTTTCTGACTGTGGAGTCGATGGTCGCCCCCCACTTAAGGTCTTTGGAGATGATGGTTCCCAGGAACTTAAAAGACTCCACAGATGTGACTGTGGTGTTGTTGATGGTGAGTGGGGTGAGGGGATGGGGAGCTCTCCTAAAGTCTACAATCAATTCCACTGTCTTATGAGCTTTGAGCTCTAGGTTGCTGCCACGGTACCAGGACGCCAGCTGTGACACTTCCTGTCTGTAGGCAGATTCCTCACCATCCTGGATCAGTCCAATCAGGGTTGTGTCGTCCACAAACTTGTGAAGCTTGACAGAGGTGTCTGTGGAAGTGCAGTCATTGGTGTAGAGAGAGCAGAGGAGAAGAGAGAGTACACAGCCTTGCGGTGCTCCTATGCTGAGGGTTTGCGCGTTTGAGATGTGCTTTCCCATGCTGCTTCCTGTCTGTCAGGAAGCTGATGATCTACTGACAGAGGGGTTCAGGCACAGTCAACTGGGAAAGTTTGGAGTGTAGTAGCTCTGGCACAATGGTGTTGAATGCAGAGCTAAAATCAACAAACAGGATCCTCGCATAGGTCCCCTGGCGGTCTAGGTGCTGCAAGATGAAGTGCAGGCCCAGGTTGACTGCATCATCCACAGATCTATTGGCCCGATATGCAAACTGCAGTGGGTCCAGCAGGGAGTTTGTGATATTTTTCAGCTTGGCCAGCACAAGCCTTTCGAGTGTCTTCACAACTATAGAGGTCAGTGCGACAGGCCTGTAGGAATTAAGACAATTAATCCTCGCCTTTTTGGGTACAGGGACAATAGTGGAGACTTTGAAGCAGGCAGGGACAGTACATTTTTGCAGGTACTGGTTAAAAATGTCTGTATAGACCGGTGCCAGCTGTTTGGCACAGAGCTTAAGAGTAGAGGGGGAAACATTGTCAGGTCCTGGAGATTTCCGGCTCTTTTGTCCTCTGAAAAGCCTCTTCACCTCCTCTGTTTTTATTGTTGATATTGGATAAGTTATGTTGTGCAGCACAGAGGGTGTGGGTGATTGGGTGTGAAGTGGTGATTGGAGGGGCGTGGGTGTAAAAAGGCACAGTCTTTGCAGACTGAGGTCAGGCTGTGAGTGGGTGTGAAGTGTTGGTTGGGGTGGGAAATGGTCTAGTCTTTTCATGCTGGAGTCTTGCCTTAAGTAGATATGAAGTGGTGAATGGAAAGGAGAGGGTGCAGGGTCCATTCTTTGTAGACTGGGGTCTGGCTGTGTTGGTTGGGGAGGGGGGGAGGGGGTTACCAGGGTTACGTTTCTTATTTTCAAACCTGCAGTAAAACTCTTTCAGGTCGTTGGTCAGCTGACGATTGTCCAAAGAGCGGGGGTCTTTCCTCTTGTAGCTGGTAATTTCTTGCAAGCACTTCCAAACTGAAGAAGAGTCACTAGCTGAGAACTTGCTCCTCAACTTCTCAGAGTACCTTTCCTTGGCAGCTCTGATTCCTCTTCTCAGCTTGTACTTGGCCTGCCTGTAGAGGTCTGCATCCCGCTCCTGTAGGCCTCCTCTTTAGACCGTCGGAGCTGTCTGAGTTCTGCAGTGAACCAGGGCTTGTTGTCGTTGAACCATGTCCGGGTCTTAGTTGGAATGCAACTCTCCTCGCAAAAGTTGACATATGATGATACGGTGTCCGTATACTCATCGAGGCTTGTGGTTGCTTCCCTGAACACATTCCAATCCGTGCAATCAAAGCAGGATTGTAGGTTCTCAATGCCCTTGCTCATCCACCTTTTCGTTGTTCTAATCACAGGCTGAGCAGCTTTTAGTTTCTGCCTGTAGGTCGGAATAAGGTGAACTATGCAATGATCAGAGAGACCCAGACCTGCCCGGGGAACAGAGCGATATGCGTTCTTGATTGCCGTGTCATTGCGTTCTTGATTGCCGTATCTACCTCTCCATCCTAACCCCTGTCTCCTGCCTTCTCTCCATAACCCCTGACAACCATACTAATCAAGAAGCTATCTTCCACGGGAAGAAGTCCTCGCCCCCCCACTGATGATCCCTTTTCCTGTCTCCAACGTACCCCCTCCACTTGGATCCCCCCTCGTAGCCTTCCGGCTGTAGAACTATTTATCCAGAACTGCCGTCGGGACATCAACCGCCTCGATTTCTCAACAGCCCTGTCTCACTCCAATCACTCCACCCCCGAACGTACTGCCATCGACTCACTCCGTAACAACCCAGACTGGGTTATCAAACCCGCCGACAAGGGAGGTGCCGTGGTAGTCTGGCGCATTGATCTCTACAAAGCGGAGGCTGCGCGCCAACTCTCAGACACCTCCTCCTACTTATCCCTGGACCATGACCCCACTGACGAACACCAGGCCACCATCTCGAGCACCATAACCGACTTCATCAGCCCCAGCTCCCTACCCCCCCGAGCCTCCAACCTCATCGTTTCCCAGCCCCGCACAGCCCGATTTTACCTTCTCCCCAAAATCCACAAACCCGACTGGCCTGGCAGAACCATTGTCTCTGCCTGTTCGTGCCCCACTGAACACATTTCCACATACCTTGACGCCATCCTATCCCCCTTTGTTAAATCCCTCCCCACCTATGTTCAAGACACCTCAGACACTCTCCGTCGGCTCCGCGCATTCTATTCTCCAGGCCCCCATCCTCTCATCTTTACCATGGACGTCCACTCACTCTACACCTCCATCCCCCACCAGGAAAGTCTCAAAGCCCTCCGGTTCTTCCTCGACCAGAGGAGCAACCCATACCCGTCCACTGACACCCTCCTCCGCCTAGCATAGTTGGTCCTCACCCTCAATAACTTCTCTTTTGACTCCTCCCATTTCCTCCAAACACAAGGCGTAGCTATGGGCACATGCATGGGCCCCAGCTACACTTGCCTCTTTGTCGGGTACGTCGAACAATCCTTGTTCTCGGCGTACCAGGGCCCCATCCCCGACCTTTACCTCCGTTGCATCGACGACTGCTTTGGTGTCACATCCTGACTGACTTCATCCATTTCGCCACCAACTTCCATCCGGCACTCAAATACACTTGGACCATTTCCGACATTTCCCTACCATTCCTTGACCTCACCATCTCTATTGCAGGTGATACACTCCTGACCGACATCCACTACAAACCAACTGACTCCCACAGCTACCTGGACTACTCTTCCTCCCACCCTGCTTCCTGTAAGGACTCCATCCCCTATTCCCAATTCCTCCGTCTACGCCGCATCTGCTCCCAGGATGAGGTGTTCCACACCAGGTGATCACAAATGGCCTCATTCTTCAGATTACGGGGATTCCACTCCCCCACTATAGATGAGGCTCGCACCAGGGTCTCCTCCATCCCCCGCAACACTGCCCTCTCTCAACATTCCCCCACTCGCAAACAGGGCAGAGTCCCCCTGGTCCTCACCTTTCACCCCACCAGCCGGCAAATACAACACATAGTCCTCCGCCAGTTTCGCCACCTCCAACATGACCCCTCCACTCGCAACATCTTCCCATCTCCCCCCCTGTCTGCCTTCCGCAAAGACTGCTCCCTCCGCAACTCCCTTGTCAATTCTTCCCTTCCCTCCCGCTCTACCCCTTCCCCGGGCACTTTCCCTTGCAACCGCAAGAAATGCTACACTTGTCCCTTCACCTCCCCCCTCCACTCTTTTCACGGACCCAAGCAGTCCTTCCAGGTCCGACAGAGGTTCACCTGCACCTCCTCCAACCTCATCTACTGCATCCGCTGCTCCAGATGCCAGGTGATCTATATCGGTGAGACCAAGCGGAGGCTTGGCGATCGTTTCGCCGAACACCTCCGCTCGGTCCGCAATAACCAACCTGACCTCCCGGTGGCTCAGCACTTCAACTCCCCCTCCCATTCCGTATCCGACCTCTCGGTCCTGGGCCTCCTCCACAGCCAGAGTGAGCAACACCGCAAGTTGGAGGAACAGCACCTCATATTCCGCTTGGGGAGTCTGCATCCTCTGGGCTTGAACATTGAATTTTCTCAATTCTGTTAACCCTTGCTGTCTCCTCCCCTTCCCACCTCTCCCTCAGAGCTCGGGCCCTGGCATTCCCTCTCTCTCTATCTCTCTCCCCCACCCTAGTCGCACTAGCTTCTCATTTTCGCACTACAAATAGCTTACAATGGCTTGTTCCCTTTATCATCGATACTTTTCTGCATATCTTTCATTCATTGTTCTTTATCTCTCCACATCACCGTCTATATCTCTCGTTTCCCTGATCCCTGACCAGTCTGAAGAAGGGTCTCGACCCGAAAGATCGCCCATCTCCTTCGCTCCTTAGATGCTGCTGCACCCGCTGAGTTTCTCCAGCCTTTTGTGTACCCAAGAATCTATCTTTCTCTGCCTTAAAAATATCCATTGACTTGGCCTTCTCAGCATTCTGTGACAACAAATTTCACAGATTCAGCACTCTTTTTTCTTTATTCTTTTTGACTCTTTGGTTCTAGATTAAAATTGAAAGGCTGCTCCCTTTCTTTATCAGAACTGTTTACAGTGAGGGTTTGCTTGAAACTGCATTCTAAATTGTAATGGGATACTTTTGTTCCAACTGCTTCTGTTCAAACCTAGAGATAAAAATTACATTGAAAGTGGCTTGAACATCTTCTCAGTCTTCTCTTGGTCAAGCGTTCTTTAAGTCTGCTCTTGTTTCTACCTGCAGTGTTGTTCTGTGCTTGAGTAGATATTGGCCAGATGGTAAAGAAACAAGACAGTGCATGTTTTGTGAATCTGGAGCAAGAAACAAACTGCTGGAGTAACTCTGCAGGTCCGGCAGCATCTGTGGAGGGCAATGCACAGTCAATGTTTTTGTTTAGACCCATCACCTCGACTGAAAGAATCGAGGGAAGATAGTCAGTATACTGAATTGAGGATAAAGAGGCAGGAGGAGTGAGAGCTGGTGAGCAGGCACATGCCGTGAGTAATTACTCAGGGAAGGCAGTCAGTCGGCTTTTAAAAAATCTTGAAAACTGTGCATGCCTTTACTATTTATATTTAATAATTACCATTTTATAATTTTAGTCAGGGTAGGCACTACCTACCTTGCCTACCATGATGGCACGTGCCTGCTGGTAAGTGATAGGTGGATTCAAGTGAGGAGAGCAAGATTGGTAGATTTCATCCTTTCACAGATGCTGCTTGATCCCATAGGTTTCACCAGCAAATTATTATTATTGGCCATGTGATGTCTCATTCGGATTTTGTAATGTAGCTTGATGAGAGTTTTATTTAAACTATTCTGACCGGCCTCTTGGCTGCTCCATTTGAAGATGGACGATGTGCAGGAATGAGAATATGTTTGACACCAATCTGTTTCACCAAGCTTGAAAAGCAAGCAAATCGAAATTGAATACTGTTATCAGAAATGAGCTCTTCATGTAAGCCATGGCCTGCACATATAAACCATAAATCATATTTATAATATTCAGTGGTGACACAAATGCCCTTGTGCTTCTCTTTGAACCAGTACAATGTATCGCCACCTCTAAAAAGTTTAAAAAACAGCTTCTCACCTTAAAAATATTTTTTTTTAGGCTCGTCCATTAAAAAAAATTAAATTATGAATTTTATTCCAACCCGATTACTAAAGTTTAAAATAATAATATATATTAATCAAATTAGGCCGTAAGGCCTTTAAAGGGCTTAAGCAGCTTAGAGGTGGTCATAGCTGCAGCTGGGATGTAATTATTTAATGTACGGCAACCAATCGTGTTGTGTGAACTGTTATATCGGAGGCTGTATCAACATCATTATTTCATTTTCCCACAATATGACATGTATATTTGGTGATTTTTTTTTAGTGTATATTATTTTAATAATATGATAAATTTTTAACATGTGTTGATTCTATGCTTTTTACTTAGTAGTTTATTAAATTAGACATTGATTGGTCACATAATCAAAACAGAAGACGCGGAATATTGATGGAAAAAATTGTTAATAAATGTAGATTAATTTTTAATTGATACTAGACTAAGTGCTACCCATTGGAGGGCTGGTCCCCAAATGCAATATTCCCTCTCCACCCATTCCAATATTGGTGGCCAGTGTATGTGGGGGGGGGGGGGGGAGGGGCTTTCTGGAGCTCTAGTATGGGTGTTGTGGGCCGAAGTGACTGGTTTCCAGAAGGCTAGTATGGACACTGTGGGCCAAATGGATTATTGGGCTGGCAGCTCAGTCTCTCAGGCCTGGTGTGCTGGCAGCTCAGTCACTCAGGCCTGATGGGCTGTCAGCTCAGTCATTCAGGCCTGGTCGGCTGGCAACTCAGTCACTCAGGCCTGGTGGGCTGGCAGCTTAGAAACTGTCAGAAATTCTGCCCAAAACAGGTGAGAGACTCTTTGAGAGAGGAGGAGAGGGTGTAGAATCAATTTTAGACATTTTTCATATTTCTCTGCAGATCACAGCAATGAAGGAGGAAAGTATATCCTGGCCTGGATCTCACATGGAGCCAATGAAGGGAGGGAGAAAAATACTGGGGTGAGGTTTAATACTTGCAGGGTGAATACTTACTGATGGGCCGAAGGGACATCTTGGGCTAGTACATAACTGATGGGCCAAAGGGGCTCTTTTAAAAAAGATATATGTGAAATCTTAGTGAAATGCACCTTTTCTGAACTTTTCCTGGCCTGGCACGGGCCTTTTGGGCCAAAATGCTCCTCCTGGGCTAATACGGGAATTTGGGGCAAAAGGGACTGGTTTCTCAGCTAATAGGGGCCTTGTGGGTCGAAATTAGTGGTTCAGGCAAGCCAAACAACTAATTTCCAGTTCAATTTCAAGCACAGGGCAGGTCAAGCCAAACAGCTGATTGCTTTTTCATTTCACTTCCATTGCCATTGCAGTTTCAAGCACAGGGCAGGCCAAGCCAAACAGCTGATTGCATTTTTTTTCCACTTCCATTGCCATTGCAGTTTCAAGCACAGGGCAGGCCAAGCCAAACTGCTGATTGCATTTTTATTTCACTTCCATTGCCATTGCAGTTTCAAGCACAGGGCAGGCCAAGCCAAACCGCTGACTGCATTTTCATTTCATTTCTATTGCCATTGCAGTTTCAAGCACAGGGCAGGCCAAACAGCTCATTGCATTTTCATTTAATTGCCATTGCAGTTTCAAGCACAGGGTAGGCCAAACAACTCATTTCATTTTCACTAAGGGCTAAGAAATCATTTATTGCAAGTACATTGCTGACTCACAATTCAGTTGATTCACAGCTTAGAATGAGAGTCGTGGCCTCTCCCTCATGATCCTGCAGAGTGACTGAGTCATGTTCAGGCATCTGGGGTTTACAGTCCTGCCCCCCCCCCCCCCCCCCTGGAAAGAGAGTTACCTTCATCGTGGTGATTGACAGGCGAGAGGATCTCAAGGTTTTTTAAACACTCATAACTTTTTTATTTTTCATCGATGGGAAAAATCCTTGGGGCCTGCTCAGCGGAGGAGGACTGTGAGTAAGATGGCCAAAATTCATAGCGATATATGGAAGCATTTTTTCTAAAATCAATATACAGCGCAGACAGGATGTGGTCAAGATGAGACTTTTAATTATATAGATGCACACTGATACAACTTGTCTACAAAAAATGCACTGCTTCAATCCTTCTGAGTGACTAATGATCGGTATTAGGAAATCATTTTTGTGTAAGATGCCCCAAACATGACTTTGGTTGCTCCTTTGTTTGAACAAATACTACATCAACAATTTGAAATTGTTATCCAAACCGAGGCAGAAAACAAAACTTCTTGCAGTTAGAGGCATAAAGTCATAGAGTGATACAGTGTGGAAACAATCCATTTGGCCCAACTTGCCCACACCGGCCAACATGTCCCAGCTACACTAGTCCCATCTGCCTGCATTTGGCCCATATTCTTCCAAACCTCTGCTATGCATGTACCTGTCTAACTGTTTCTTAAATGTTGGGATGGTCCCTGCCCAAACAACCTCATCTGGCAGCTTGTTCCATACACCCACCACCCTTTGCATCAAAGAGTTACCCTCAGATTTCCATTAAATCTTGTTCCCTTCATCTTAAACCTGTGTCCTCTTCTCTGGTCCTTGATTCACCTACTCTGGGCATCTACCCGATCTATTCATCTCATGATGTTATCCACCTCTATAAGATCACCCCTCATCCTCTAGTGCTCCAAGGAATAGAGTCCCAGCCTACTCAACTTCTCCCTATAGCTCAGACTCTATTGTCCTGGCAACAACCTTGTGAATCTTGTTTTCATACTGCCCATGCCTGTGAGTTCAATCTGAATTTGGCTAAAGTAATGAGTATTCCCCACTTGTTCTACCACTCCTCACATGGCAGCTCAGTATAACCATCGTGGAAAGGTTTCAGTTCCTCACCTGTGTTCTAGTTAGGTTCAGCTCATTCTTTCTACATCTGTTCACTGAACCTTTTCAACACAAAGTTTGTCTTTGATTTCAGACACAGTCATTCAAATAGACAGATAGATACAAAATACTGGGGTAACTCAATGGGACAGGCAGTATCTCTGGAGACGAATGGATGACGAAACGTCACCCGAAACGTCACCCATTCCTTCTCTCCCGCTGAAGTACTCCAGTATCTTGTGTCCATCTTTGGTTTAAACCAGCATCTACAGTTCCTTCCTACAGAGTCATTGAAATGTTTTTTTTCTATGAAATTAACATGCCCAGCACAGCATCACTCCAGGTAACAGAGTTTACATGATTTACTGATGAGGGAGCAAATACAACAACATTTTGCTTGGAATTCCTGAAATCAAATGTATGATCATACTGCAATGGATGGATTGTTCATTTTTAAATCCTTGTTTATAGGTTTTGCTGATTTGGGACATTCAATTGCTAGTTGTGGCTTGCATTTTTTTACTAGGGTAAACGGTCTGTTGACTGAGAACATAAAATTCCTGGCCACTCCCTCTTCTCCCCTCTCCCATCAGGCAAGAGGTATAGAAGTGTGAAAACGCGCACCTCCAGATTCAGGGACAGTTTCTTCCCAGCTGTGAATCATCCTACCACATCCAGAGGGCAATGCTGAACTACTATCTACCTCTTTGATGACCCTCAGTCTATCCTCGACTGGACTTTGCTGGATTTACCTTGCACTAAACGTTATTCCCTTGTATCTATATAATATCTTGTATCATGTATCTATACACTGTAAATGCATTGATTGTGATCATATATTGTCTTTCCGCTGACTAATTAGCACGCAACAAAATCTTTTCATTGTACCTCAGTACACGTGACAACAAACTAAACTTTGTTGGGGGAGTCCAGAACCAGGGGCCACAGTTTAAGAATAAGGAGTAAGCCATTTAGAACGGAGACGAGGAAACACTTTTCCTCGCAGAGAGTGGTGAGTCTGCGGAATTCTCTGCCTCAGAGGGCAGTGGAGGCAGGTTCTCTGGATGCTTTCAAGAGAGAGCCAGATAGGGCTCTTAAAAATAGCGGAGTCAGGGGAAATGGGGAGAAGGGGTACTGATTGGGGATGATCAGCCATGATCACATTGATGGCGGTGCTGGCTCGAAGGGCCGAATGGCCTACTCCTGCACCTATTGTCTATTGTATATTGTCTATAAACTGAACTAAACTGAACTGAACTGATTTCTGGGTGTAAATACCACCTATCGTTTAACCTGATCCAACCACATGTATGCTGCCGCCAAGAGAGTATTCCACTTTCTCAGATGACTAAGAGAATTTGGCATGTTTGCAATGACTCTTAACAATTTCTATGGATGCACCATCACAGATTGGTATGGCAACTGCTCTGCCCAAGTTTGCAAGAACTTGCAATAGAGCTTCTTCTCGGCACCTCGCAAATTGTCTAATAGACCAGATAAAGGTATATTAGCTAATGTGGAGAATGATACCCACAAAACATTGGAGTTACTCAGCGGGTCAAGCAGCATCCCTGGAGAACTTGGATGGGTGATATTTTGGGTCAGAGCACTCCTTCAGGCTGTCGTAGGGGGTGGGAAAGAAAGTTGGGGAAGAGGAAGGGCTGGACAGAGCATGGCGGCAATCGGTGAACACAGTTGAGCAGGGTTATTTAATAGGCAACTCATTTTATAGATTTGATTGTACCAGCATCTGCAGCTCCTTGCTTTACATAGGGATAATGATATGTAGACTGCAGGAAATGTTTTCCCTTATCAGGGGAACTAGAACTAGAGGACATACATTTAGGGTATGGCAAAAGAGATTTAGAGTGGATCTGAAGGCAATCGTGTTTAAGGAAAGAGCAGTGAGTAGTTGGAATGCACTGTAAGAGAGTGGTGGACGTAAAGCTGCCAACAGCATTTAAGAAATGCCCAGATTGACACTTAAACCGCATGGGCATCGATGCCAAGTGTTGGAAGATGGAATTAATACAGATGGGTGCCCACTGGTTGGTGTGGACATGGCTGGTTGATTGACTTGTTACCATCCTGCATGACTCTAATGCTCTTTGACCGTTCACCCCGCTTTCAAAGTATTTTAATGTGTTAGGCAACCAATAAACAATTTCAGAAGTATAGCTACCATGTCACGTAGGAAATGCAGTAACAATGTATTTGCATCCAGATGCTCAAATTCAGTGACAATGTTGCCGATTAAGGAAGTAGTAAAGATGTCAATTTGCAAATCTTTTGAATAATACATTGTACTTTGTTCTTAAGGACACAGTTGCACACAGATTGACACTTAAATCCTTATTGTAACAATTCAGACCTCAGGATCTTTAGAATATACCACATATTGAAAAATAAAAAGATAAAATACCATGATATGTTTACTCCTATCAGGAACTATTAGAGTCTGGCTACGTTGGGGTAGATTTCTTATTTTGAGAAATTTGTGGAATGCTTAGCAAAGCTGGATTAGAAAGAGGAGAACTTAAGCAGGATTCTCATTCCTAAATCCCATTGAATTACTTCTCTGGAGAGTGGATATGTTGATGTTAGATAGGACAGAGGAAAACTTCCTACAATGCCTCAATAGTCTTCAGGTCCAAACTATTTCGAGTGAAAACTCGCCCCAGTGGAATTTCCATTAACATATATTCATATATTCAAGAGAGTATAGTGGAAAATGGCAAGGAAATATTCTTAAATAAATAATTTATTATGTAAGATTGCATTTCAGGGCTATTCTGAGTTTGAGTTATTTTATAATGATGTATTTTGGACTATTGGGGGTTAAAAGGATGAAAGCTCTTCACAGTTTAAAGCTAAGCTGGTGAATGGCAGATGAAGCAATCAAATATTTTCACCACAGGATTCCCAGAAGTTTATATAAAATTCTTATTTTCAAATTGAAAAGTATAATTTAGCATGTTTAACAGCTAACTAACGGCTGTTCTGGAAGATGTATAAGATTTCACAGATTAATTCTATACCTGCCTTAGAACCAAGTGCAGCTCTGATCTTGTATAGCTGTGACTTGCTTGCGGTAAGAACCAGAGAACAATCAGGCATGGGCTGATAAGTGGCACATAACCTGCCTGTTACAAAATTGCCAGACAATTATTAACTCCACCAATGGTAAGTATAACTACCTTATGGGCATGTTCCACTTTTCAGCGGACTGCCGGCGACTGTCAAGTGGCCAGCAGTCGCCTAAAAAACCTGGAACTGGAACGGCAACTGTCAGAGTGGAACACACGCACACACACACACACACACACATCGCTTCCTTCACCAGCCCGTGTGAATTTTTTAGACAGCGCTGCCCCCCGCTTGCCCTGTCTAAAAAATTCACACGGTGCAAAGCCAAAGTGATACAAACACACACCGCGATGAACAGGAAGGTTGGTGCTGTAAAAAGACGGCTAAAGCACAGTGTATGGTAAGTCCTTTAAAAAATGGGGGGAGAGGGGTGGGCGAGGGGAGAGAAGGGGGGAGAAGGGGGGAGAAGGAGTGGAGACAACTTTTAAGAAGCCAGAGATACACGGCAGTGAAGCTCGGCTGACATTTAACATAACCTTCGTTCTAAAAACTACTTCTTACCTTTTCTTTCCCCAATGAGCCAATGAGATTCACCGGTCAGCACCGGCTACAACCTACGAGAACCTCCGCGAACCTTCGACCTCCTGGCAACCCACCAGGACCTCCTGGCGGCCCACCTACGGCTCGAGAATTCTCGCTGCCCTCCATGGCGGCTTCATTCTAGTCGCCGCTAATTTTTCAACATGTTGAAAAATTCACGGCAACCATAATGAGGCCGCGACTGATTCCCAGAATTTGGGAACTCTTCACAACCATGAAGGCGACTCCCCAGCAACCATCTGCGAACATGTGACGACCATATGGCGACTGCATAGTCTCCTGCAGTCACCTAAAAAGTTGCCTAAGTGGGACAGGCCATTACTCTTGTTATTCAATGGCAATCTTCCCCATCAACACCTTGGAGATTTTTACCTGTCAGAAATTCAAGTAGACTAACGGCATAAATACTTTCACTCCAAGTGCAGATCATTGGATGGATATCCTGCAGCAAGAAACAAACTTTCTGAATTTGCGGAGCCTTTCCACTGTCTACAAGTCAGGAGCGTGGTGGCGTACTTTCCACTTGCCTAGATAACTACTGATCCAATGGCACCCAACACATTCATCACTGTCAAGGACAAAGCAGCCCACTAGATTTGCACCCCATCCAACTAAACATTCGCTTTCTCCCTTAATGGCATATTATAGTGACAATATCTACTGTGCCATCGGGGATGACGCTGGGTTTGGCAACAGCCGCACTGCCACTCGCAGTTGGGTGAATTCACACAATATAGTTTATTTACAGTGACAAGCAAATCCAAGACTGCATGAGGTGGCGCTGGCAATCTCGGGCTTGTCCCGGCAGCTCATTACTGGTCTTTAAGGTGGAGTAGTAGTGGGCATGGCGATCTTCTGCCTGCTGTTCACCCATGCCTCTAGAGGAGGCATAGTCTGATGGCTCAGCTCTGGGCTTGACGATTTTAGCTGGCTCTGGCTTATTTCAATGGCTCAGTTTATGCTTCTGTGTGTAGACACAGTTCCTTCATTGTCCATGGGCAAGATGACGCACTGGCCTCTCAGGCTTGCCTCGGTCACTCAGTCTTAGCCTAAGTAGAGATGCTAGCTGTCTAGGGCTTCTTCCCAGTAGCTCAGTCATCCTCAAACCTGCGATAGGGAAAGACAGCTCCCCCTCCCCACCCCACCCCCCAGCTATCAGCTCATTGGACCCAACTGTTACCAATGATGCTGAGGATTGGCCTCTCCTGGCCTGTCAGCCAGTGATAGAGATCAAAGTGGGAGGGGGTGCTGTCACAGTAACATTGACAAAAACCCATTTATCTAGATTGCTCGGAAGACACCTCTAAAATCCACAACCGCTGCTGTGGAGAAACACGGGTGTCAGTTAATGTTATTTTCCGCAGGTTCACCCCACATCCAAGTATTATCACATCCTGCCTTGGTAACCTATTCCTTCACCATGGTTGCATCCAACTCTAGGAGACCCTACACAACCATTGCAGTTCAGGGAGGGAAGTAGAGAAGGGCAATACATGGCCTCGACAGCAACAACTAACTCCTGTAAATAAATGCTTTAAAAATTACAGACCATCAGTGTGGCATCAACTATGCTGAGCTTCTTAATGAGTGGTGTTTATGCTAATCTGAAAATAAGCTGTATGATATTTATGTCTCCAACACAAATTCCAACCAATTATTTACAGTGAAGTGCATTTGAGCAGATCACTAAAGCTCTGTGAATAGGGGCCCTAATAGGTTTAATCATCAATAAAATAGAACAACTTGTTTCTCATTTAGACAGGAAGGTCATCATCACATCATCAGTATGAAGAGAGAGTCCCAGTACACATTTCTTATTTTCCATCTGGAACATTTATCCATTGGAGCTCACAAACTTTTCTTCCTTTTGCACCATATGTTCAAATAAACAGTTTGGCTTCCACCTAGGTTTGTCTATTATTGATCTTTCACTCTCAATTATATCAGCATTAAGGAAGTGTTATTTTTATTTTCCCATGGTAATACTGAAACCTACCATTTCTTCTCCTCCCCTCCCTATGCTGTTCTCCCCTTCACCCTCAGTGTTAAATATCAGATTAACTCACAGGGTGCCCTTTCTAGTGCATTTCCCCCATCCAACCTTGCCAGCTCCTCCTCCACCACCTAATCCTTTACTGAAGACACAAGAGACTGCAGATGCTGGAATCTTGGTCAAAAACCAAAATGCTGGAGGATCAGGCAGCACCTGGGGAGGGAATGGTCAGGCATGCCAGGTCTTCAGACACAAGAAGGGCAAGGAGTCAGCACATTGTCTGTTCATTCCCTCTGCAGATGTTGCTTGACCAGTTGATTTCCTCCATCACTGTTTTTTGCTCGATTATTTGACTCTATTGTGTACAGTTTTAGTCTCCTAATTTGAGGAAGGACATCCTTGTGATTGAGGCAGTGCAGCGTAGGTTCACGATATTGATCCCTGGGATGGTGGGACTGTCATATGAGGAAAGATTGAAAAGACTAGGCTTGTATTCACTGGGGTTTAGATGGATGAGGGGGGATCTTATAGAAACATATACAATTATAAAAGGACTGGACAAGCTAGATGCAGGAAAAATGTTCCCAATGTTGGGCGAGTCCAGAACCAGGGGCCACAGTCTTAGAATAAAAGGGAGGCCATTAAAGACTGTGGTGAGAAAAAACTTTTTCACCCAGAGAGTTGTGAATTTATGGAATTCCCTGCCATGGGGGACAGTGGAGGCCAAGTCACTGGATGGATTTAACGGAGAGTTAGATAGAGCTCAAGGGGCTAGTGGAATCAAGGCACTGGTTATTGATTGGGGACGATCAGCCATGATCACAATGAATGGCGGTACTGGCTCGAAGGGCTGAATGGCCTATTTTCTATGTTTCTATCTATTCCCATAGACCTGTTGAGCACTCCAATTCTCTTCTTTGGCCCTGTACTGGTCATCACTTTGAACAGTTTCCTCTATTCTCTCCACTCTCTTTCAAAGTTGCTGCCACTGTTGCTGATCACCTCTCTCCCCACAGTCCTTGAGTGGATTGTTACCTCCTGTCATCACTTCCATCAGTGCCACATATATCTGAAACTTTCCACGGAAGTTAATTAAAATTGCATTTGCAATGCTGTATGACTGACAATGTTGTACATTGGATCATATGCCAGACCTTTCTGGCAGAATTTTCTGCTTTATTTTGGATCATTGTTTCTCACCTTCCTGATCACTCAGTAGCCTTATAAAGTGGTAATCATGCCAATTCCTGTTGCATCACCTCTGCCCTTTCATCATATTTGTTTTCTTAACATTGCACAATGCACTTTAAGAAATTGACAACATTTCTGCACCAGGGGATTCAAATATACAACCTTCAGTTGCTGGAAATGTGAAACAAAGTCACAAAATGGTGGAAACACTCAGCAGGTCAGACAGCTTTTGTGGAAAGTGGTGAGAACATGTAACGGAGCAAGTAGTGTTACCTGAATGAAAACCATGACCGAGACAGGATGGTCCCAAGTATGTTTACCGACTGCACAGGATACAATACATGTGTAGGACGGGCTTCACAAGTTCACGTTCACGCTAAAGGAGTAGAGTTAGGCCGTACGGCCCAACGGGTCTACTCTGTCATTCAATTGTGGCTGATCTCTACCTCCTAATTCAATTTTCCTGCTTTTTCCCCATGACCCTTGACACCTGTTCTAATCAAGAATTTGTCTATCTCTGTTTGGAGGGATATGCACCAGGCTTGGGCGGGTGGGACTAGTGAGGCTGGGATATGTTGGCCGGTGTGGACAGGTTTTGGCCAAAGGGCCTGTTTCCACATTGTATCACTATGACTGTGTGACTCTAATACAAAGACTTTGTAGTCGAGATGCAAATTTAAAAAAACTGACAACTATCCCATGATTCGTCTGTTGTTCTCAGTAAGAATTTTTAAATAAGGTAATTAGATTTAAAATATGCTTTAGTATATTTCCAAACTCACCATCAAGAATGTACTGAATCCTTAATGTATCAGTTAAAATTACCAATTAAATGCTTTGAGAACCACATGATATTTTAGAAATTATGCTCTTGGAGACTAAAAATAGATTGGTATTTTTCAATGGATGTCGGAATCTATAGATTTTTGAAAATGATAGAACATTTTTAAATAGTAAATATGAAATAGTGTTTCTGTTGCTACAGGGCAAAGGCATGATCTTGAGTTGAAAAACAAGGGGAGCACTGGAACTAATTCCTTCACACAGGGAGTTATTCAAGCTTGTTTGTAGCAATTATACACCATTCAAAAGAGAAGATGGTAAGTACTTGGAAAGGAAGCTGATAAAAGGATGAAGAGAAGAGGTAAGGAAATAGGATTAAACAGCTCCAGCTGAATAGCTCTGGCACATTGGGTTGCTTTCTTTCCTTTTTGTTCTATAAATGACACAATCCTAAAATATTGTTTCAGCAAGAAGCCATTGGAGCACGAATTGATGATGTTAACTGCAGTTGATGACGCAGATATCATTAAGAACATAATTCCATCCATTACTAAGTGCGAGAGTTCTAAATTATCCTTCACAAGTGCTTGACTTGCTGCCTGATTTAGGGTAAGTGCAACCAGGTCTGCAGCAATGCAACAACGGTAATATTATAGATAATTTACTGGCACTCTCAGGCTGACCAGCAGCAACCATAAAGTCTTCAAGCTGACAGAATCAAAGGCCTTGTGAAAATCAAAGAAAAGGTATATAAAATGGTTTGTTAATCTCCCATTGTTTACCTGCTAGAAACACGATAAGAAAATAGGGTAAGACCTCCGGTGGCCCCATAAACATTTGGCACGTCAGTTAAAAAAACGAGAAAAGGATCACACAATTTTAAAGATTGAATCAAAGGGGAAATACTGACCTTGCCGAATGATATTAATAAAAGATTTGCACAATTTTACGAGAATCTGTATACATCTAAAACGATAATGGACACCAACAAAGTTACAGAGTTCTTGGATAATTGTAACCTTCCTAAATTAGAGTTGCAGGAACAAGAGGAATTGGGAGCACAAATCTCAAATAAGGAAATAGAAGAAACAATAATCTCATTAAAAAATGGAAAAACACCAGGTCCCGACGGATTTAGTAATGAATTCTATAAAGGTTTTTATGACATATTTACCTCCCGCCTACAGAAAATGTATACTTATGCCTTCAAAGAACAAATACTACCTGAAACGCTAGCAGAATCCACAATCACACTAATACCTAAGAAAGATAAAGATGTGGAAGAACCTGGATCATACAGAGCTATTGCGTTGCTAAATACAGATCAAAAAATATTAGCGAAAATACTTGCTAGAAGACTAAGTAAATATGCTGGTAAATTAATACATCCGGATCAAACGGGGTTTATCCCTAAGAGACAATCATTTAATAATTTGAGACGTCTGTTCAATATAATGCATTCACACCAAACTGAAGATCAAAAACTATCAATTATATCGTTGGATGCAGAGAAAGCATTCGATCAGGTCGAATGGGATTATATGCTCAGGGTATTTCAAGAATTTCAACTGGGAGAGAATTTTATTCTATGGATTAAATTACTATATAATAAGACAATGGCAGAATATTAACGAAAAATAATTTATCTAAGAAATTTCATTTGTCAAGGGGAAACAGACAAGGATGTTCATTATCACCGTTGTTATTTGCCCTCATAATTGAACCCCTAGTGGAAAGAATCAGAACTCATCCGAATATCCATGGATATAAAACAAAATATTCCAATAATAAAATATCACTATACGCTGACGACATACTATTGTACATCACAAAACCTCATATTACTATACCAAATATTTAAAAATTAATAGAGGACTTCGGATCATTTTCAGGATATAGAATAAATTGGAATAAAAGTGATATCAGGTCAATAAAAACCGGAAGACTACGCATCTTTTACAGTTTCCTTTCAAAATAGCTACGGAAAAATTTAAATACTTGGGCATCGAAATTACTAGAAGATATCAAGATATGTTTGATGAAAATTATAACCCTCTACTTAAGAAACTATGTAACTTGATTAAATTTTGGAAAACGCTTCCGATGTCCTTAATAGGCCGAATAAATGCCATAAAAATGATTTTTCTACCACAAATTTATACCTGTTCCAATCTATCCCAATATATTTACCCAAAAAGTTAAAAAAAAAAACTGGACTCAGATATCACAAATTTTATTTGGGATTATAAATCCCACAGAATACAAAGAGCTCATCTGAATAAACCCAAAGTAGTAGGGGGATTAGCACTCCCCAACTTTATGTATTACTACTGGTCTGTAAATATCAGAAACATGATCCAATTGCTGGATAACTCTCCCCAACAATCGGATTGGACGATTATGGAGAGAGAGGATTGCTCTCCTTATATATTGGAGCAATCCTTCTCTCTCCAATATCGATGAATAATATAAATTACATCAATAATCCAATTACAGTGGCTTGCAAAAGTGTTCATACCCCTTGAACTTTTCCACATTTTGTCACGTTACAACCACAAACGCAAATGTATTTTATTGGAATTTTATGTGATAGACCAACACAAAGTGGTGCATAATTGTGAAGTGGAAGGAAAATGATAAATGGTTTTCAATTTTTTTTACAAATAAAAAACTGAAAAGTGTGGCGTGCAAAAGTATTCAGCCTCCTTTACTCTGATACCCCTAAATAAAATCCAGTGCAACCAATTGCCTTCAGAAGTCACCTAATTAGTAAATAGAGTCCACTTGTGTGTAATCTAGTATAAATACAGCTGTTCTGTGAAGGCTTCAGAAGTTTATTAGAGAACATTAGTGAACAAACAGCATCATGAAGCCCAAGGAACACACCAGACAGGTCAGGGATAAAGTTGTGGAGAAGTTTAAAGCAGGGTTAGGTTATTAAAAAAATCCTAAGCTTTGAACATCTCACGGAGCACTGTTCAATCCATCATCCGAAAATGGAAAGAGTATGGCACAACTGCAAACCTACCAAGACATGGCCGTCCACCTAAACTGACAGGCCGGGCAAGGAGAGCATTGATCAGAGAAGCAGCCAAGTGGCCCATGGTAACTCTGGAGGAGCTGCAGAGATCCACAGCTCAGGTGGGAGGATCTGTCCACAGGACAACCATTAGTCGTGCACTCCACAAATCAGGCCTTTATGGAAGAGTGGCAAGAAGAAAGCCATTGTTGAAACAAAGCCATAAAAAATCCCATTTGCAGTTTGCCACAAGCCATGTGGGGGACACAGCAAACATGTGGAGGAAGGTGCTCTGGTCTGATGAGACCAAAATTGAAGTTTTTGACCTAAATGCAAAACGCTATGTGTGGCAGAAAACTAACACTGCACATCACCCTGAACACACCATCCCCACTGTGAAACATGGTGGTGGCAGCATCATGCTGTGGGGATGCTTTTATTCAGCAAGGACAGGGAAGCTGGTCAGAGTTGATGGGACGATGGATGGAGCCAAATACAGGGCAATCTTGGAAGAAAACCTGTTAGAGTCTGCAAAAGACTTGAGACTGGGGCAGAGGTTCACCTTCCAGCAGGACAACGACTCTAAACATACAGCCAGAGCTACAATGGAATGGTTTAGATCAAAGCATATTCATGTGTTAGAATGACCCAGTCAAAGTCCAGACCTAAATCCAATTGAGAATCTGTGGCAAGACTTGAAAATTGCTGTTCACATCCAATCCGACTGAGCTTGAGCTATTTTGCAAAGAATAATGGGCAAGAATATCAATCTCTAGATGTGCAAAGCTGGTAGAGACATACCCCAAAAGACTTGCAGCTGCAATTGCAGCGAAAGGTGGTTCTACAAAGTATTGATTCAGGGGGGCTGAATACTTTTGCACGCCACACTTTTCAGTTTTTTATTTGTAATAAAATTTGGAAACCATGTATCATTTTCCTTCCACTTCACAATTGTGCACCACTTTGTGTTGGTCTATCACATAAAATCCCAATAAAATACATTTACGTTTGTGGTTATAACGTGACAAAATGTGGAAAAGTTCAAGGGGTATGAATACTTTTGCAAGCCACTGTATATACAGTACAATCAGAATTTGGAAACAAATAAAACACAATCTAAAATTAAGAAATTTATCTCTCTTATCTCCTATCGGTAAAAACCCCTCATTTAAACCTTCAACTATAGATAAAGCATTTATACAATGGGAAAGAGCTGGAATTAAAATCTTCGGAGATGTGTATGAATCGGGAAAACTATTATCATTTAAACAAATACAACTAAAATATAATTTGGGAAACAATCAGTATTTTAAATATTTCCAAATCTGTGACTATCTGAAAAAATACGCACAAGATTATCACAATATGTCTCCAGATTTACTGGAAGAGGTAATGAATACAAAGGCAGAATCAGCAAACCTAATATCATATATATATAATATTATTCTAAATGCAGAAATACCAACAACAGATGGTATCAGGAGAGACTGGGAAAAATAATTAAGTATAAAAATTCCCAAAGAAAGGTGGGAAGAATATTTATTAAACGTGCATAAATGTTCAATTAATGTAAGATACACCTTAATACAATTTAAAATCCTACACAGATTATACTATTCAAAAACTAAAATAAGTAAACTTTTTCCCAACGTCTCACCTATATGTGATAAATGTCAATGTCAAGAAGCTAATATAGCACACTCATTCGTCTTTTGTACAAAAATTCAAACATTTTGGACAGCAATTTTTGAAATTTTCACAAAAATATTTAAAATAAAACTGACCCCGGAAGCAGACTGGATAATCTTCGGGATATCGGGAGATTGCCCCGAATTAAATGTGTTTCAAAAGACTCTACTTGACTATGGCTTAATAACTGGAAAAAAGCTAATTTTAAAATTCTGGAAAAATTCTCCGGTACCAACAGTCAATATGTGGATTTCAACTATGTTCGAAACACCACACTTGGAAGATATGAGACTCCGACTAGCAGGAAAATCAGACTGTTTCTATAAGACGTGGTCTGCATTTATAAATCTATTACAAGGATAAAGTGCAAGAATATCTCCAAAAAGTACCAGTGTCGGGTCTTGGTAAAGGGGGAAGAAAAACTGTCGAGTTGGTAGATTCCTTTTGCGAGATGTTTATAATAAAGTAACTGGCTTTTCTTTTTTCTTTCTCTATTTTTCCCTTTTTTTTCTTCTCCAGGGTCTATCTCTTAATTCCCGTTTCTAACTCTTCAAGGGTTTCCTTTCCCTCTGTCACGCTTTTGCACTGTCACATCTCCTTTTCACTTTTCTACTATCTATGCTGCTATTTTTCTCCCTATTCTCTCTTTTCTAAAGCCTTAAAATAAAAAATAAAAATTAAGGGGTACAATGACTGTAATAAAATACAAGGGATGTACACTGATGTAACTGATAGCACCGCTAATAAATAAAGATATTTAAAAAAAATTATTATTTTTTTTTTTTAATTGGATAAATGGTGCCAGCAGCCCACCATGAAACGGGCGCTTCAATATTTGTTCATCCTTCAATTGTTCTGAACTCATGTAAGGCCCTCTTGAGGATTGATAGAATTGCGTCCTTGTGACATGTCATGAAATCAAAATGTGATTCCAAAGATTATGATGATGATGATTATGGCGAAACTCAGCGGGTGAGGCAGCAACTATGGAGTGAAGGAAATAGGCAACGTTTTGGGTCGAGACCCTTCTTCAGACTGATGTGTGGGTGGGGGGGGGGGGAACGGGAAGAAGAAAGGAAGAGGCAGAGACAGTGGGCTGAGGGAGAGCTGAGAAGGGGAGGAGAAAGCAGGAACTACCTGAAATTGGAGAAGTCAATGTTCATACCGCTAGGGTGCAAACTGCCCAAGCGAAATATGAGGTGCTGCTCCTCCAATTTACGGTGGTCCTCACTCTGGCCATGGAGGAGGCCCACAACAGAAAGGTCAGATTCGGAATGGGAGGGGGAATTGAAGTGCTGAGCCACCGGGAGATCAGGTATGTTAATGCGAACCGAGCGGAGGTGTTGGGCGAATCGATATCCAAGCCTACGCTTGGTCTCACCAATGTAGAGCAGCTGACACCAAGAGCAGCGGATGCAATAGATGAGGTTGGAGAAGGTGCACGTGAAGCTCTGCCACACCTGGAAAGACTGCTTGGGTCCTTGAATGAAGTCAAGGGGGGAGGTAAAGCGACAAGTGTAGCACTTCCTGCAGTTGCCAGGGAAAGTGCCCGGAGAGGGGGTGGTTTGGGTGAGAAAGGACAAATTGACCAGGGAGTTATTACTATTATTATTGTTGGTGTTCATTGAGCAGATGGAGTTTATCTGTCATTCTATCTAACTGGAAGGATGAAATGATTGCCCCCATTTAGAGGGAGAAAGGGAGCAAAATATCTTTGATTATAACAGTTCGAAGAATATAAATGGTAGAAACGTAGAGCTTATTAGTGGCTTTGCTTTACATTTATATTCTTCAATGACATTCCATCAGGTTCCCTCCAAAAATAAATCAGCAGACTCAAGAGTTTGCTGCCCTAGGTGGCAGCTTATTCCACACAAGTCTGCACAGTCCTATGTAAGAAGATCCCTTTCCAAATCCTGTCGTGGCTCTCTGGTTTTAAACCAAGCCTAATTGTCCTGTGGCAGTAATTCAGTTTTCAGTTTGAAGAATTTATTTTAGGCCACCTATTAACTGTTCTTGGAACACGGAATGACTTAATGGGCTTTAAAGGGAATGGGGGAGATCCATTCTTAGCTGGTAGAGTCAGTGAAATTATGACCAAAAAGAGTTAGGAGGATGCTAAGATAATCCCGCCAGAGCAATTGCTAAATACAAGTTTGTGTTTCTATTAAATTATATAAATGGAGAACAACTAAACTCTTTTGGCCTCGCTGTAAATTATCATCATAATCGGCGGTCACTCGAAACGAATATGACTGTCCTCTCATGGAGGACGCCTGTGCATGATTTTGTTTAACGTGGGGAGACTGGTGCAAAGGCAGCAGATCTGGGTCAGAATCCAGTGGCATGGAGTCCAAGACGACCGGGTACCCTTTTCTGCTGCAGCCTTCACCCGCCTTCCCAGCCGTTTTGACACTCCACTAAAGTCAGCCACCGTTGAGGTCTTGTTCGGATTGCTCTTTGTCAGAGACCTCCCCTTCGGCCTTGCCACCATGGGTGACCCTACCAGGAGCATAGCTCCAGACGGCATCGCTCTCAGAATCTCAGGTCCACACAAGCTTCTCCACCACGATAAGGTGACAATCCACGGAGAAGTCGCTGTAAATATTCCTCTCACATAATTGTGATTTGAGAGACAGGTCAAAGGGATAGTGAAATGGTGGTAAGTAGTAAGAATGAGGGAAAAGGAAGCTGGATATCCTTGTACACAATACACTGATGTACCCACACAGTATGTTGGGCTTCACTGGAGAAGAATTTCAGTTCAAAAGTAATAACATCTTGCTGCAATAATGAAGGGCTCTGGTGAGAATTGTGTCTGGGTCTGATCCCCCTACCTGAGAAAATATATATTTATGAGGGAAGAAATGGAACAAAATGTTCATTAGTTTGATTCCTGAGATGGCAAGTTTGCAGAATGGGGGGAAATTAAGCAAACTGAGCCTACACTCTGTGGAATTTAGAAGAATGAATCTCATTGAGGCATATAGAATTCTTATGGGACGTGAGGAGTAGATATGGGAATGATGCTTCCCTAGCTGAAATGTCTAGACCAGGGATCATAATCTCCAAATAAGACGTTTGTCAATCACGACTGAGGTGAAAAGAAATGTTATCAACTACAGGATTGTAATTTTTTAGAATGCTCTACTCAACTAGGCAATTTAGGCTCTGTCATTAAATATATTCAAGACAGAGATATCAATACACTTTCAAATATTAAGAGAAAGGGGACATGGGTGGCGCAGGGATAGAGTTGCTGCCTTACAGCGCCAGAGACCCGGGTTCGATCCTGACTACAGGTGCTGTCTGTACAGAGTTTGTACGTTCTCCCCGTGACCTGTGTGGGTTTTCTCCAGGTGCTCCGGTTTCCTCCCACGCTCCAAAGACATACAGGTTTGTAGGCTAATTTGCTTGAAAGAATTGTAAATTTTCCCTAGTGTGTAGGATAGTGCTAGTTTACGGGGTGATCGCTGGTCATGGCCGATGGGCCTGCTTCTGCACTGTATCTCTATACTTAACTTAACTAAACTAAAAATAAAGGGGTATGGGTAAGGACAATGGAAATTAGGCAAAAGATTAGCTCTAGTCTCATTGTATGGAGAAGCAGGCTATATTGCTTTGTTCTGCTTCAACATGTTCTGTCTGAATTGGGGAACTGGGTGCTCAGGCAGATAAAATACTTTCAAACGGAATGGAGAAAAAGAAAGCAACATTTTTTTAATTACATGAAATAAATTGATTTACCAATCAACAAAAATCTGATAGTTCTGAAAAGCATTGCCTTCTCAACAGAGTTTTAAGTGTTGAAGTGGTCTCTGTAATGTATGAATAATAAAGAAGTGTGTGGTGCAGAAGATATGTGATGTAAGCATTAGGTGTAATGTGGTACTTTCTAGAGAAAAATTAGTACGATCATGTTATGTGCTATAAAATGCATATATTTTCAAACGCAGTTTCAAACTTGCATTTGTTGGTGATATTTGTTAATATGGTGAGGCCAAACTGAACTGGCTGAGGCAGGGAATGCCAGAGAGAGCTGCCATGTCAACTCAATCCAAATAAGTCTGGGATGAATGTATGGTGGCAGATGCCAGCCTGTGCAGCATCACTCTGTTCTACAGGGGAATACCGGAGCAAACGGGCTCTACCTATTGACTACACAGAGAGTACAACACCAAAGCCTGATTATACTGGTATATCCCATTGTCGTAAAATTCCATTAATCCAGCACATCTACAATGCGATAAACCTTTATTCATCCCTGGAGGGAAATTGGTCTGCCAACAGTTTTAAAACATAACAGGATACATGAAACATGAAATTCAAGTGACGAGTGGAAAGTCCAGGACCGGAAAGGTGCAAAGATTGGTGATGGGAGGGAGGGTTGTCAGTCTACCTCACGACAGAAGGGAGAGGAGTTGTACAGTTTGATATCTACAGGGAAAAATGATCTCCACTGGCATTCTGTGCTGCATCTTGGTGGAACCAGTCTGTTGCTGAAGGTGCTCCTCAGGTTGACCAGTGCGTCATGGAGGGGATGAGCTGTATTGTCCAAGATGCTCCGCAGTTTGAGGAACGTCCTCCCCTCCAGGACCACCTCCAATGAATTCAACTCCACCCCAGGATGGAGCCAGCCTTCCTGATGAGCTTGTTAATTATGTTGGCGTTCGTGGCCTTCACCCTGACAGTAAAGAAGATGGCACTAGCCACCACTAAGTGATAGAACATCTGCAGCATCTTACTGCAGACATTGAAAGAGCGGAGCCTCCTTAGAAAGTATAAACGGCTCTGTCCCTTCTTATGCAGTGCCTCAGCATTCCCGGAGCAGTAGAGTGTACGGTCCAGGTAAACTCCAAGGTACCTGTACTGCTTGATTAAATTGCACATCGACACATGAAAGGGGACATGGGTGTACCTCTCCTCCTAAAGTCCACCACTAACTCCTTAGTCTTGTCGGTGTTGAGCTGCAGATGATTCAGCCCACACCACTCAGCAAAGTAATTGGCAACACCTCTGTATTCAGCTTCCCTCCCCTCACTGATGCAGTCCACAATTACAGAGTCATCTGAAAACTTTTGCGGGTGGCAGGAGTCCGAGTTATATCTGAGGTCCGAGGTGTAGATGGTGAACAGGAAGGGAGAGAGGACCTTCCCCTGTGGGGCCCCTATGTTGCACACTACCATGCCCGAGACACAGTTCTGCAGCCTGACATATTGCGGTCATCCAGTCAGGTAGTTGGTGATCCAGGACACCAATCCACCCGCATCTTTGTCAGTTTACTCCCCTGCAGTGCAGACCAGATGGTGTTAAAACACTGGAGAAGTAAAAAAAAACCTGACACTCACAGTGCTTCCCAGCTTATCCAGGTGAGCATTGGAACGATGGAGCAGGTGAATGATGGCGTCCTCAACCCCTAACTTTGTTTGGTAAGCGAACAGGTAGAGTTTAACCAGGGGTCACAGGTGAGTGAGCACCAGCCTCTCCAGGGACTTCATGATGTGTGAGGTAAGCGCAACTGGTCTGCAGTCATTGGAGGAGCTGGGACGCGTCCTCTTTGGTACAGGAACCGGGCAGGATGTCTTCCACATCGCAGGAACCCTCTCCAGGCTCAGGCTCAGGCTCAGGTTCAAGATATGTTGGAGTACTCCGCACAACTGGCTGGCACCTTGAATACCCTGGGGCTAACATCATCAGGACTCGAGGCTTTGCCTGCGCGGAGTCCGCTCAGCTCTTTCCTCAGCGACTCAGCCTTCATGGTCAGGTGCGACAAAGAAAGGGCTGTGGAGGTGGACCGGGGGATTGAGGGGGAGAGTCTGTCAGTGATCTGGGTCTTCGGGATTGCAGGACTTTCAGAATTCTTGACCTGGACTTTATTGTAATCCGATACTCTTTCAATTCACCTTTTTTTTTTAGATGCTACACATCAATATAATAAAGCTTTCGGCAAACTTTGTGAGTTTTAAGTGAGCACAGGAAATTGAAAGCAGTGAATTTCAAGGGAGCTTGGGAAACAGAACCGGGAGAGTTTTAAAGGAGCGCAGGAACTAAGTCCCGTGACATTAAAGTGATCCCGGGAACTAGGTCCAGTGTATTAAAGAGATCACTGAAACTGGGGCCCAGTATGTTAAAAGGATCACTGGAATTGGGATCCAGTGTGTTCATGGAAATGGAGGAATCACATGCAGTGAGCCATATGACAATTCATTGGGATTTCCAAACAAATGGAAAGCAGATTATCAGAGTTTATTGCAGTTTGCTGAAAAATCTGTCTTTCCCATCCTCGGCCAGCTGCAACTATTGTGGAGCCGATGATCTCAATGATCGAAGTGGGATTTTTTTGCCTTGTAGTTTAGATGGGAAAATTACGTTCAGTTATTATTTTTACTTCCAAAATTTTAATGTTTTTAATTGCTCTCTGATTTTCTGTAATAATCTCTGATTAATTGAAAGAATATTAATTGCTTTTAAATTCTCTAAATGCCAGACCCCTGATGGCTATTACAAAGTCAAAATGTCACCTGCCGAGTGACAGTATTTGTCAAGAGCTCTCAGGAAATTCCAGTGCAGGTCCTCAGCCTGCAACACCTAAAGGGCCTGCCCCACTTGGCGATTTTTCGGCAACTGTCAACGTCATATCAGTGTCGCCAAAAGATTTTAAACATTTCAAAATCAAGCGGCGACAAAAAAATGTTGTGACACTTGAAAAAACACCGTGCATCAACACGTCATCACGCCGCATCACGTCGCAAATTTTTTTGTGACCTGATATGTCAGTCGATGACTCCGGCAGTTGCCTACAAAATTGCCAAGTGGGACAGGCCCTTTAGAATGACTACATGGTGCTGACTGCAATCAGTCGACTCGTTTGACCAGACTAGTGTTGGCGAAAGAATCATTGGTGGAGGATGTGGGAGGTATGACAAATCTGACTCCATTCGATCCATTTGCCAAAAGCGTTCAATTGTGGTAACATAAGAAGAGAATGCAGGTACTAGAATCTGGTGCAAAAAAAGAACGTCTGCTGGAGGAACTCAACAGGTTTAGCATCATTGAGGAGGAAGGAACTGTTGAACAGCAGATTTCTAAAGTAATACAATGTCTATGATTCATGGGGTGGGAGATTGCAACCTTCACGTGGTCCGCCCTGTTTTGACAAATGCAATCCACCTGGCGTGCACAATCAAATAAGATCAAATAGAACGAGTTGTCCGACAACTTTAAGCTGTGCACGCCATACGCAAGAAGAAGAGTCAATGATTCATCATGAACTTTGCTCAGCAAAGGTAGAAGAAAATATCTTTAGTCAGAGGGTGGTGAATCTGTGGAATTGCTCAGCATTTGTCGGCACTGGGTCTGTACTCGCTGGATTTAAGAAGAATGAGGGGGGACATACAGAATAGTGAAAGGCTTGGATAGTGTGGATGTGGAGAGGATATTTTCAATAGTGGGAGAGTCCAGGACTAAAGATCATAGCTTCAGAATTAATGGACGTTCCTTTAGGAAGGAGATGAGGAGACATTTCTTTAGTCAGAGGGTGGTGAGTCAGTGGAATTCATCGGCACAGATGGCTGTGGAGGCCACGTCAGAGGATATTATTAAGGCAGAGATAGATAGATTCTTGATTAGTATGGGTGTAAGAGGTTATGGGGAGAAGGCAGGAGAATAGGGTTAGGAGGGAGGGATAGACCAGCCATGATTGAATGGCAGAGTAGACTGGATGGGCTGAATAACCTAATTCTACTATCACTCATGAACATAAAAAGTTATTTCGCCAGAAGCTTACTTCAATGTCCCCTTGATAAAGCAGTTAATTCACACCCACAGGACAGTTAAGATAGTTCTGAAATACTCTGCTACATGTGGAGCACCCAGAACATCTTTAAATAACTTGTGCCCAGAATACAGGCTGCACATCTACATGTGTGGCTTGCTGTTTACCTTGGCACTACTTAGCCTGAGGTGGAAAGAAAATAAAACTCAGGCCAGCTGGCAATTCCTTGAACTGGATAACCATAAACCTTCCACTATTCAGAGTAACTTATCTTAAACAATATTTTCACAAACTATGTGTTTACAATTGAACCAAAGGATCTTTTCACAGCAAAGACTTCCTAGATTGCTTCACAGCCAATGATGTACTTATATTGACTGTTGTAAAGTAGGAATTTTGCCTACCACATGTTCTCAAAAACAGCAATATGATAATAACCAGGTAATCAGCTTTAAGAAAGTTTGTTTGAGAAATATTAGCTACAACCCAAGGAAACCTTCCATACTTTTCTTTCGAATACTGCCAATAATGTTTTAATGACCACACAAGGGGAAACAGTTTTTGTTTTTCAGTTTATTCTTCCAATCCAGAATGCCAGACCATTATCTCAGCAATGCACTAGATATTTCTGTCCACAGATCTCTGGAAGAGGACTACTACAGAACTTTCAAGTTCACTGAAGGCAGTATTGCCAACTGAGAGACAAATCATGCTCACTGCAATAGAACATAGAACCGGCACAGGCCCTTCAGCCTACGAGGGTAAACTTGGGCAAGACTACACATAAACATAATGCCAAGAACTATTCTTATCTGCCTGTACATAATCTATATCCCTCCATTTCCATGTGCCTATCCAACAGTCGCTCAAATGCCACTATCATATTTGCCTCCAACACAAACCCCAACAGGGTATTGCAAGCACTCATCACCCTCTATGTACAAAAACATTCCCCACACATTTCCTTTAAACTTTACCTCTCTCACCTTAAAGCTATGCCCTCTAATATTTGATATTTCCATCTTGGGAAAAAGGTTCTGATTGCTACACTATTCAGGCCCCTCATAACTTTATATACCTATATAAAGTCGTTCCTCAACCTCCAGCATTCCAAAGTAAACAATCTAAGTCTGTCCAATCTCTCGTAGCTAATACTAATGGTAAACCTGCACCTTTTCCATGAACTTCACATTCTTCCTGCAAAGGGGTAACCAAACTGCACGCAATCATTCAAATGCGGCCTAACCAAAGTCTTAGAAAGCTGCAACATGACTTCCTGCCTCTTATATTCAATGCCCTGACCAATGAAGGCAAGCATTCCACATGCCTTCTTTACCAGGAAGTTATGGACTTGGCCCCCGAGATCCCTCTGTACATCATTTTCTAAAGTTGAACTTTTAAAAGAGAGCAAAAAACCTATTTATTTATTGATAATACATTGTTAGGACATTTTTGTGCAAAAATGTAATAGTCCACCAATATTTTAGCTATGAATCCGTATTCCTGCTCCAAAAACTTTGTAAAATTAATACACATTCCATAGTTGATGACTACTCAGAGGAAAAAGGCTTTGATTTTTCAAAAAAGTTGGAGTAAGTCGCTTTGTTTGGCTTTTCCTAGAATACTTGGCAAGCTATTTATCAACTTTCATTTATTAATGAGTAGTTGCGGTTTTCCTGCTGAGAGACATTTGGAAACAGAAATTGCTAAATGTTTATGTAAAGATCTCTGCATTTTGAGCAAACGTGCCTTACATCAAGTGTATTTATTATATAGTTTAAAAGGAAAAAACAACACTATTCCAGCTGCTATGTAAGGCCTAGCATCTGGTATCGAGGTCAGGTTGCGAAGGTGCAGCTGTGTATTCCTGCCCATTGCAACCTTATCCCTTCTTCTCTGGCAGCACAGTGCAGGGACAAACATCCTCGGCTTCATATCTCATGCAAAGGAATTGTTAAGGCTACCAGGAATTGTTAAGGCTACCTGTTTTGGGGATATTGTACATCAATTAAACTCAATTAAAAACACAAACTAAACCATTTTTATGAAATTAAGATTGATACAAAATGCAGGAGCAACTCAGCGGGACAGGCAGCATCTCTGGAGAGAAGGAATGGGTGATGTTTTGGGTCGAGACCTTTCTTCAGCATTGAAGTCATTTACTCTAAATATCTAATACCTGGTGAACATCATATAAGGTTACAAATAGAGGCAACAGAGGAGTTTGGGTGTCTGGTTTACATGGGCAAATAATGGGAAGATATTCCCATTAGAGGGGTAATTGAAACAGAATTGGTTAAGGGTTTGAAGAGAGAGTTTCTAGTGAGAATGGTAAATTAGTTGAATTTCACCTTGTTGCTATTCAATTTTACTTCGGAGTCACGTGAGTGACTACGTGAATAGAAACCCGTACAGCCGTTGGTGCGTCATGACGTCAGACGCTGGTGCAGTCGGGCGGGGGGAGCAGCAGCGCTCCTCCGAGCGGTAAGTTTAAACCGCGGGTTACATGGAAAGCTGGAGAATTCAGCAGGTGCAGCGGCATCTAAGGAGCGAAGGAGATGGGCGACGTTTCGGGTCGAGACCCTTCTTCAGACTCCATTCTCCAGCAGTTTTCGTTAACAAGTTGAAAACGAGGTAAGATTTGTTGAAATACTTTACCACAGGTCTTTTTCTGCAACGGTTGGGAGTTTTTGTAGATAAGTTGCAGAAAGGGAAGAAGGTGTCGGCGAGGCGCTCCGGGGGTAGAAAGGTAAAGTGGCAGGAGAGTGTTGAGGATGGAGGCCCGTCTGGTACACCTGGTCCGGTGCTGGCTACACAGCCAGTGGTTGCGGACCCACTGCCGGGGGGCAGTGGAGGCTTGTCAGTAGGGTGGAAGGCCGCTGGCTAGTTTCTGTGGCCCGTAGATGAGTCGGGCCTGGAGGTAATACCCTCCATAGGAGAGTCCGTTTGCTCACGGCTCTCCCACGTCGAGATTCTATTTCAAAAGAATGCTCGACAGGGACCAGCTCCGTGAGGAGGAGTGGTGCCCAAGCCAGGCTGATGGAGAGCTTGTGCTAGCAGCACCTGTTTCAGGGCTGCAGAACTATCCTGCCTGTGAGGAGGATGTTCTATCAGGGCAGTTTGCTGACACTGTTTCTATGCTGGGGGAGAGCAAGGTGTTCGGTTGGAGGTAATTCCGAACATTGCTGGGAAGTTTGCTGAGCGTAGAGAGGCAGGAAAGGCGATTGATGTAGAATTGGCCGAAGCCATTCAGTATATGCTCTCCCACCAGTTTACAGGAGCTAGCTATGGATGAAGTAGCAAAAAACTATAAAGCTCCTGTTAATTGTGATCTCCTGAAGGTACCGGTGGTTAATCACCAAATTTGCATAGATGGGTTTGCCTGCTAGGGCCCAGGAGATGAAGTTTTAAAAAAGTGCTTAAACTGTTGTAAGCAGGTATTACAGCTGTGGTGAAAGTTATTGATACAAATGATATGGTTCAAGCACACCAGGATGAACTGGGACTCCTTTGTAATGCATTTTTGAAATTAATAATGTCGGGAGGGCCGCTATTAGGCCAGTGCTAACCCGAATTTGGCGAGTTGTGCAAACCGACCAGTGTACCACCACGAAATCTGTTGTTTGGTGGTAACCTTGCAAAAAGGGTCAAAGACTGTTATGAGGTTGTTATAACCATGGCCCTCATTAAGCCAGCTGGAAGCAAGGCAAAAAATGTTCTCTACAAGAAGTCGAGGACAACAAGGCCGCAAGGAAAGATGCTGGTAAGGAATATAACATTTGACAGACGATGAATTAACTGATGTTCCTGTTCAAATTGGGGAAGGTTAAAATTGTTCTCAAACAATGGCAGCAGTTGAAATCAGATTTGTTCATACTTAGTGTATTGAAGGGGTGAAAAATTGGATTTTACTATGGCAGTCTACCTAATCAACATTTTCCTAGTCGTAAACTTATTTTTCAGATGAGGAAAATGTGCTTATTCAAGCAGAGATTCAGTCGTTACATAAGAAGGGGTAATTGAGCCTTCTGTCTATCAAAGTCAACAATTTCTGTCAAGTATATTTCCCAGATCTAAAAAGACTGGGGGATGTAGAATTATTCTGGATTTATCGAATTTGAACAAATTTGTTTGTTATAGGCATTTCAAAATGGAGAACTTTACCACGGGCAAACATCTAGTGTCCAAAGGGTATTATATGGCAACCATTGATTTAAAGAATGCGTATTACGCAGTGTCAATTCATGGTGATGATAGAAGATATTTGAAATTTATTTGGATGACTGAGCTGTGGCAATTCAGGACATTGCTGAATGGATTAACTTCAGCTCCTAGATTATTTACTAAATTGGTAAAACCTGTGTTAGCATTGCTTAGAGCTCAGGGGCATGTGGTAATGGCCTATTTAGATGATTTTCTGATTGTTGGAAAGACTCATGCTGAAACTCAATCATCAGTTTTCAGTTGTTAAAATCACTTTTGAACAAATGGGATTTGTTATTCACCCAGGCAAATCTAAATTATCACCAGTCCAAATTATTGATTATCTGGGATTTACCATTAATTCCAATCACATGTTGGTAACTTTACCCAGGGATAAATTGAATCAGTTAATTGAGGACTGTGTTAATCTCGTTGGAGAACAACGGCCTTTGATTAGACAAGTAGCCAGTTTATTGGGAAGTTGTTGCAGCCTTTCCAGCTGTGCAGTATTGTCCTCTGCATTATCAACAATTACAACCATCAAAGGAACAGGCACTGAGAATACAAAGGGGCTATTTTTGATAGGCCTATGCAGTTGTCAGCTGGGGCGATTGCTGACATACAATGGTGGATAGTACATGTTTCAAAAAATTTAAGGAAGGTTTTGTGGAATCACCGTCACTGATATTACAGACTGATGTGAGTGCACTGGGTTGGGGTGCAACAGATATGTCTTCTAGTTGTGGAGGCAGATGGAATGTGGATGAGACATCGCTTCCTCAATTAAGAGGGATTGATTATTTAGAGTTGTTGGGCACCTGGTATGGGCTCAAAGCTTATTGTTCTACAAGGAGGGATCTGCATGTGCAGCTCAGATTCACAACACCACAGCAGTGGCATATGTAAACCACATGGGTGGAGTTAAGTCACAGTCTTGTGATAGACTGGCTAACCAGATTTGGAGCTGGTGTATTGACCAAAATATCTGGCTTTCAGCACTTTATTTGCCAGGAAGAGGTCACGTCAGTTAATGACAACATTGAATGGATGTTAAATCAGGATGTGTTTAACCAAATGATTGATCAGTATGCATTGCCAGATATTGACTTGTTTGCATCTCGATTAAATCATCAGTTACCTAGATATGTTTCATGGTAACCAGATTCTGGGGCAGTAGCAGTGGATGCATTTTCGCTGCATTGGGGGAGGAATGTTTGTGTATGTATTTCCTTCATTCTGTCTCATCAGCAAATGTTTGCAAAAGATCAAGGAGGACACCGCTTCAGGGGTATTGGTAGTGCCAAATTGGCCTACACGAGCATGGTTTCCCATTGTATTACAAATGGCTAGGGAGCCTTACATGCTTATGCCCAAGAAATAAAAGCTACTGGTAAATCCAGTCACTGGGGATCAACATCCTTTATAGGATCGTATTGATCTGTTAATTTGCAGATTTTAAGGAGGCCATACCTGGGGAGAGGACTGTCTCATCGGACGGTGGATGTTCTCACGTCGGCCTGCAGGGATAGTACACAGCAGCAATATATCACCTATATAAGGAAGTGGGAGCAATTCTGCCTACAGCAGGATATTGTATATCACACGGCAGGGATCACGGATGTATTGGAGTTTGTCAACTCTTTATTTTGACCAAAAAATTAAGTTACAGTGCAATTAATTCAGCCAGAAGTGCTCTGTCTTCTTATTTACCTATGAATGCAGAATTGCATACAGTAGGGACACATCCGTTAGTTCACGATTCATGAAGGGAGTTTTCAATTCTAATCCTCCTAAACTCAGGTATGCCGGTATTTGCAATGTGAGTGAGGTTTTTATGCTTCTTCGCCAGTGGGCTCCGGTTACAAGCCTATCTATAGCCAAATTAACTATGAAGGTGGTCATGCTTCTGGTGTTGGTTTCAGCCCAACGTGTACAAACATTGCAAAAGCTACGGCTAGATAGAATGCATGTGTCGGCTGATGCCATTATATTTTATGTCTATGATTTGCTTAAACATAACAAAAGAGGCATGACAGGATGTAAGATGGTGTTTTCAGCATACCCCGCAGATGATCGCTTCTGTATAGTCTCACATTTATCTCTTTACATTGAGATTACTAAACCTCTGAGAGGAATAGAGTTAGCTTTGTTTATTAGTCACAAAAAACTACACAGTAAGGTGTCGGTGCAAACGATTTCAAGGTCCTCGCGGCCACAGGATGGTCCAGTGAGCTAACTTTTCAGAGGTTTTGTCACAAGCCGATTTCAAGGCTCGGGGTGTTTGCTGATTCTGGTGTCAGTACTGTTACATTTTTCCCCTGAGTTAGAGGGGTTTGTTATGATTTGTTTGTAAATAAACTGTTATTTCATTTAACAAATGTACTACTGATGCATGATTGATTGTTAACGACTTTTGAGTCAATCCAGGCAGTGTGAACGTCGGATTTGAGTCTACGGCGTGAATTCACAGTGCTTTGAAGTCTTCACGTAGTCACTCACGTGACTCCGAAGTAAAATAGTAAGATTAAACGAGAACTTGCCAGTTTGAAGTTTGATCTTTATTTTATGAGGAGTCGAGTTGAGGGACTACGTGCCCTCCGCTCCCACCCTCATAGATCTCATCTGGTAGTTCTAGTTTTATCATCTTACAGTTATACTTCGGTCATTGTTAGCTGTGAATTTGTTCTGCTGCTTTGAAGATTGACGCACCAACGGCTGTACGGGCTTCTATTCACGTAGTCCCTCAACTCGATTCCTCATAAAATAAAGATCAAACTTCAAAACTGGTAAGTTCTCGTTTAATCTTACTATTCTATACACCAAAGACTGAGCACAGGACTGAGGTGTATTATATATTTAAGGATTATCTCACTTTGTTGGCACCTGAGAGAAGTTTCCAAGATTCTACCAAGTTCCAGGAAAGACACTCCAGCCAGTTGTGGAAACGATTTCGATTCAGGTTGTATATTATATACATTCTTCAGTGTAGACCATCTGTTTTTCCTATTTTGAGGGTCACCAGTTGATTTACTTTAAGTATCTAGAGAAGTCAAATATGCATCTTGAGCTCCTCCTTAAACACAGATTCATGCTTGACCTTTGGCTAAACTTATTAATTCTTTCCCATCAAGCATTTCTGCATTTAAAAAAAAGTGTCTGCATCGATTTGTAATAGCTTAATTATTTTTATAGCTTTTTGCACCTTTTCTGGCTTACTGTCTTATTTAGAGTCAGTGTTATTTCCAGCATTTTATTCTGTTTTGTTTGAGAAGGTTGGATATATAAAGATATTTTCTCCTGTAAATAGTAGGTGGCATAACAGCAGAGTGCAACCGGAGGCAACTGTGAGATAGACAGATGTCTCATGAATTTGGCCCTCACAGTTAATGGGAAATATAGAAAGATTTAGAGGAATTTTACTGGATTAAATGACAGCCAACAAGATATAAGGATAAGCATATACCACTTGACCAACTTCCTTGATTTTTTTGTGTGGAGTCATATCAATGACAGCTTTTGAAAAGCTCAGCTGAAGCTGTAACAGGTTTCTGAATTGGGCACTGGAAAGTGAAAGCAATTGAATCATTCACAAGGTAGTAAGGTGAGTTGATCAGATATTGTAGGTATTGCTGACAGAACAAGATGAACAAACCAAACCAAATCACCTACCTGCACTGATAACCTTTGGATCTTGGTGAGTTTCCATGACCCAAGGTCATCAAGGATCCAATATTGAATAACATTTAGGGCAGCACAGTGGCTCAGTGGTAGAGTTGCTGCCTTACAGCACCAGAGATCTGGGTTCGATCCTGAACACGGGTGCTTTCTGGACGGAGTTTGTACGTTCACCCCATTTTGACCTGCGTGGGTTTTCTTTGGATGCTCCGGTTTCTTCCCACACTCCAAAGAAAAACAGGTTTGTAGGCTAATTGACTTTGGTTAAATTGTAAATTGTCCCTAGTGTGTGTAGGATAGTGTTAGTGTGCAAGGATTGACTCGGTGGGCCAAAGGACCCGTTTCTGCTTTGTATCTCTAAAATAAACTAAACTAAACTAAACTAAGCTAAACCATTAAGGATTCAAATCAGAAGTGTAAAGAGAATAAACAGGTAACACAAAATGTTGAACAACTTCCATTTCAAATCTATGTGATTTCCCCAATCAATGGTGTAGCTATGAGATCTCACAAGTTCCCAAGGTAAACTTCTCTTTTTGTGGACCATGTGGAACATTTTTTACTTTATTTGAAATCAGTCTCTTATCTCTTTTTCCAATATACCTTCAACATATCATCAACTACATTGGAGTTGCATTCTTAGCTGAAAAATGTCATCACTTTTATTGCCAATTCCTGCCTTACTTTCACCTTCATATGGTCTTTAACTCCTCTATTTCCTTCTGGATCTTACATTCTATACATTTTCTGGGGATTTCTGTGGATAGACTTATTACAAGCATGTATTATATGCCCATATGAAGCACACATAGTCCACAACTGCCTTGACTACACTTTCTCCCATCATACTTCTTTCAAGGGAGTTCATTCCATTCCTCCTTCAATTCCTCCATCTCCGTCATATTTGCTTCACTGATGAGACATTCCTCCCAGGTGCCTCTGAAATGTCTTTCACCTTCCTGAACTATGGTTTACCTATCACCAGAAGAGACAGTGCCCTTGACCACTTCCATTTGCCACATGGAATTCTCTGCCACATAAGGCAGTGGAGGCCAATTCACTGGATGTTGGATATAGCTCTTGGGGCTAACGGAATCAAGGGATATGGGAAGTAAGCAGGAATGGGGTACTGATTTTAGATGATCAGCTAGGGTCATATTGAATGGCGGTGCTGGCTCGAAGGGACACCTGCACCTATTTTCGATGTTTCCACACCCCTGCACACATGGCCGCCCCCTTCCCCTCTAGACAAAGTAAGAATGTTTCCTAGTTCTGTCCTTTCACTGTTCAATCAAATGTTCTTTAAAATGTCCACTAGTTCCAAAATTATGCCCCAGCATAAGTTGAAAGAATAAGACCCCTCCATTTTGCCTTTGGGCACTTTTCATCCTTCAGTGTCCAACTTCAGGTCACTTTTTTTTCTACCTCAATTAGAACAGGCCTTTTGTGTTATAAATCCACATTTGGGACTTTTCCTGAGTTTTTATCGTTCCATTAGTACAGCACGATCTGTTGTATTTGTCCCACAGCAACACATAACGCAGAAGGTACAAGCTGATGACAAGTGTGTCCTGCACGTCAGAGAAGGCTCCAAGTGGTGACTATTAACCATATAACCATATAACCATATAGCAATTACAGCACGGAAACAGGCCCTCTTGGCCCTTCCAGTCCGTGTCGATCATTTGTTTTCCCCTAGTCCCATCTACCTGCACTCAGACCATACCCCTCCATTCCCTTCACGTCCATATACCTATCCACTTTACTTTTAAATGTTAAAATTGATCCTGCCTCCACCACTTCTGCTGGAAGCTCATATCACACAGCCACCACCCTCTGAGTAAAGAAGTTCCCCCTCACTTTACCCCTAAACTTCCGTCCCTTAATTCGCATGTCATGCCCTCTTGTTTGAATCTTCCCTACCCTTAATGGGAAAAGCTTATCCACGTCAAATCTGTCTATCCCTTTCATCATTTTAAATACCTCAATCAAGGCCCCCCTTAACCTTCTGCGCTCCAAAGAATAAAGACCTAACTTGTTCAACCTTTCTCTGTAACATAGTTGCTGGATCCCAGGCAACATTCTAGTAAATCTCATCTGTACTCTCTCTATTTTGTTCACATCCTTCCTATAATTAGGCGACCAAAATTGTACACCATATTCCAGAATTGGTCTCACCAATGCCTTGTACAATTTTAACATTACTTCCCTGCTCCTATATTCAATGCTCTGATTTATAAAGGCCAGCACACCAAAGGCTTTCTTTACCACCCCATCTACATGCGATTCCACCTTCAGGGAACTATGCACAGTTATTCCTAGATCTCTCTGTTCCATAACATTCCTCAATTCCCTACCATTTACCATGTACGTCCTATTTTGAATTGTCCTGCCAAGATGTAGCACTTCACACTTATCAGCCGGTGATATTGGCCGGTGATCTCTGACATATTGCTCGTGTCAAGAGCTTTTGAATTATTTTTATATGTGTCTGATAGCTAAAGATGTTTAAAGGTTGAAATGATTTAAATGTTTAAAATATTAATTTTAGGAGTACTCCTTAAAATAAACTAAAATAAATTGAACACTAACAGGGTATCTGTGTGCACGCGATTCAAGCTGGAAAGGGTGCAGAGACAAAAATTACGTTGCCATACATGGGTCTGAGCTATAGGGAGAGGTTGTGCAGACTAGAACTTTATTCCTTGGAGCGCAGGAGGATGAAGGGTGATCTTATAAAGGTAGATAAGATCCAAATTCATGAATTATGGGAATACCTTCAGCAGAAGGACCATACCAGATCAAATGCAAGGTTTGCCACCGTATCCCAAGGGTAATTAAGGATGAACAATAAATTAAAACCATTCCAGCAACCACCATTTCCAATAAAAATAGAGAGTTGTATTGGAAAGCCAGCTTGGCCGGGTGACTGGTGTTTCAGTGGAAGCGCCTTTTAGGAATAGTGATCACAACTCCATTAGTTTTAAGGTAGACAAAAGTGCTGAAGAAACTCAACGGGTGCAGCAGCATCTATGGAGCAAAGGAAATAAGTAATGTTTTGGGCCAAAACCCTTCTTCAGATTGGTGGGGGGGGGGGGGGGAAGAAGAGGAAAGGAGAAAGGAAGAGGAGGAGCCCGAGGGCTGAGGCCATTAGTTTTAAGATAGCTATGAATAAGGATAGTTTGGCATTGGGGGAGGTTCTAAAGCTGATCAGATTCCAATAAGGGGGGGGGGGGGGGGGGGGGGGGGATAAGAAAGACAAGGTGAAGAACTTTGTATGACAAAAGGTTGTAAATTTATTGAGAGAAGCAAGAGAGTTGCAGGGGCCTTGATGAAGATCTTTGCCAAGTCCCAGAGGAGTGGAGAATAGCTAATGTTGTTCCTTTGTTTAAAAGGAAAATAGAGATAATCCAGGATAATATTAGATGGTGAGCCACACATCAGTTGTAAGGAAGCTATTGGAGAGGATTTATGTAGGAAAGAACTGCAGATGCTGGTTTAAATCGAAAGTAGACACAAAATGCTGGAGTCACTCAGCGGAACTTTTGGTCGCCTAATTATAGGAAGGATGTCAACAAAATAGAGAGAGTACAGAGGAGATTTACTAGAATGTTGCCAGGGTTCCAGCAACTATGTTACAGAGAAAGGTTGAACAAGTTAGGTCTTTATTCTTTGGAGCGCAGAAGGTTAAGGGGGGACTTGATTGAGGTCTTTAAAATGATGAAAGGGATAGACAGAGTTGACATGGATAAGTTTTTCCCATTGAGGGTAGGGAAGATTCAAACAAGAGGGCATGACATGAGAATTAAGGGACAGAAGTTTAGGGGTAACGTGAGGGGGAACTTCTTTACTCAGAGGGTGGTGGCTGTGTGGAATCAGCTTCCAGCAGAAGTGGTGGAGGCAGGATCGATTTTAACATTTAAAAGTAAAGTGGATAGGTATATGGAAGTGAAGGGAATGGAGAGGTATGGTCTGAGTGCAGGTAGATGGGACTAGGGGAAAACAAATGGTCGGCACGGACTGGAAGGGCCGAGAAGGCCTGTTTCCGTGCTGTAATTGTTATATGGTTATATGTTATATGGTTATATGAGACAGACAGCATCTCTGGAGAGAAGGAATGGGTGATGTTTTTGGTCGCGACCTTTCTTCAGACTGACGATAGACCATTGGAAAGGATTGTTGGGGATATTTGGGATCGGGATATATTTGCCTTTGGGAAAGAATAGAAGAATTACAGGCAGTCAGCACTATTTTGTCCATGGCAGATCATGTCTTACTAACTTGATTGAGTACTTGAGGAGAAGATGGAGGTGTGTGATGAGGGTAGGGTAGTGGATGTTATCTACATGGATTTCAGTAAGGCATTGTTAGTTCCCATATTTTAGGCTGATCCAGAAGATTGGTTGGCTAGTAAGTATGCAGGCAACACCAAAATTGGTGGATTTGTGAACAGCGAGGAAGGTTGTCTAAGTGCACAGCAGGATATAGATCAGTTACTGAAATGGGCAGAGAAATGGCAGATAGAGTTAATCTGAGCAAGTGTGAGGTATTGCATTTTGGGATGTAAAGTATAAGAGGTAAGTATACCGTTAATTGCAAGACCCTTAACAGCATTGATGTATAGAAGGATCAGGGTCCAAGTCTATAGCATTTTGAAAGTGGCAACATAAGTAGATAGTGGTATAGAAGGGGTATGGTTGCTTGCCTTCATCAGCTGAGTTATTGAATATTAGTGTCAGGAATTTGTTTAGACCACATTTGGAATATTGTGTGCACCTCGGGTTACCCCATTACATGAAGTATGTAGAAGCTCTGCAAGGGTGCAGAAGAGGTTTACAAGAATGCTACCTGGATTAGAAGGTATTAATGATAAGGAGAGTTTTGTCAAATAATGATCTAGTTTGTTGGCTCATGTCTTAAAACAGGAACGGCAGATAGTGCCTTTCTAGCACGTATGAGCCTTGAGGAGAAGTGGCTTCTTCTGGCTCCCCTGGACCTGAACAAATCCTCTAGATTAGATTTTCTCCAATGATCAGCCACATTCTTGCCATTTCCCGATGATGCCCTATGCCCAGGATCTGATGCTTCCCATTTGATGACTTTTGCCGAGATTCAATCACCTGCAGCAAATTTGGCTTTGCACAACAGACTTTCCCACCTGGCAGTCAGCCAGCCAGCTAGCTTTTCATTCTGGTCAGCTGTCATACACTAAAGGTATTCAAGAAGACCTCATTGTTAAATTGAGGACTGTGGATCCAACAAGAAAGCTGAGATAGAGTTAGAATCAGAGATACCGTCCATTCTGGATCGGATGGGAAATCAACATCATTGTCATCTGTTAAAACAGATTATCAGTGACTAGCATTATGCATTTGTTTCCAGCTGGCTGAGAGATCCATGCTCTATTGGGGAGGTTAATGCCCTGCACAGCTCCCACCTGCTCTCCTCCCATCTGTCCACTTCCTCCTTTGTACCTCATTTTACTTTATGCTCCTGTGTAACTTCCTCCATTTGCTTTCCCATGGTTCCCCCTCAGCTCTGCAATATTCCTTGCTGGATTTCTCCACTGCACTCTTCTTCTAAGCCATGCTGATTCTATTGGTAATGCATTGTGGTGATGCTCATTTGGTGCATTGTCAATGACATCCAATATATTTGCCACACCGATCTTATAATTCTCAAAGACCAACACTCTGCCAAATGTAGACACGTAGTGCTGGAGTAACTCAGCAGGTCAGGAAGCATCTCTGGAGAACATGGATAGGTGACATTTCGGGTCGGGATCCTCTTCTTTTTTTGTACACCAGCATCTGCAGTTCCTTGTTTCTACATTCTGTTAAATGGGCTGGGAATTATGAATAACCGACTATAATAGGTAAGCTTTTATTCTAATGTGACGATGACAATTTTAAATACCTACTTGAAATATGGCTCAAACTCACCTGTTTCGCACTGTTTCTTGGGCTCAAGAAATTCCTTATAGCCTAAGTTAAATTTGAAGCCAAGTTAAATGTAATTTCAAAGACCTCATTAGCTCAGGACATTAATTGTACCAATAATAATTGCACCACTGGCTGCAATGATTATATTCCTGAAGTAGGCAAATTGTTTTCTTACTGGGATACAAACACGCCTCTATTAAATGTGGAAGTTGGGATGGATTCCCACACAAAAGATCGGTATTTTTAACCTTTTCATCCTTCCCCAAACCACATGATTTTGTGGGTTAAATTCTCACAGTGGTGTTTGTAATATTGGTCCTATATTATAGGTCAGAAGCAAGTAGTAAATAGTTCGGTTTCAGAGGAACTTGGCTATTGAGGAACTTAGTTATGGAATTGATTGGAAGTCTGGCAAAGATTTTCCAGATAATTGCAGAAAAATTCTGAGGATACTTGACGATGATGGCAAGAATTTTAACACAAATGAAGCAACAACGGTCCTGGCAGTAGAAATTGTGAGGAGTTCAGTAATCCGACTGAGTCTGCATGAAAATGAAATAGTCACACTTCAGCTCCCGGCTCTGTATAAACACTCACAATGCTAAAAGAGAGGAAGTTAAAATCACATTAATTAAATGGCATTCAGCCTTGGCTGGATTTTTACATTTGCACTTTAATCATACATTGGAAATACAACAAACAGTGAAATGTGGTAAGCAGAGAGATATTAATGAAATATAATTATAATAAAACAAAAGCTTACAAGCGCGTGGAAGCTTATTTGAGAAATATCCTGAATCACTTTCTCATCTTATATGGATGTTTTTCAAGGTTTTTTTTTCTAATAATTTAATAATTGTGGTGGTTTCTCATGGTCCACCATTCCCCAAGGTATGAGTGTGATTCAGATAATACCCTGTCCATGAACTGAAATCATTGTTTAATCTGGATCAGCCAACTCTGCTATAAAATTTAAATTTGAAAATAAACCATCAATATTTTTGCATATCATATTCTTCTCTATTGGCATAAACAAACAGGATTTTGGAGATGTTTCCATTCCTAATGGGAGGCAGAAACCTTCTCATTATTGACACTGATTAAATTGTTCTAATGGATGTCTCCAAAAATCCTTTTAAAAAGAAAACATTACAAGTAATCTGAATAATATTTAAACAGCATAAAGTAAATTAGAATAACATTCATTAAAATTGTACATCAGTTTTGCCCTTTACTCTGCCAAACTTTATTTATTAATACAAGGAACTTGAATATATGGCATTACATGCTGAAATATTAATCGCCCTAGTTTATGCTTATTCATGTGCAATATTTCTATTTAATTCATTATATTATTTTTTAATCAGTTTATTGTCACACATTCCTCTTATGGCTCCCTTTCTTTAATATGGCTTTTTTAGTAATTGACTGGAAATAATTAGATATGTTTGGAAATGGAACAATTGCAAGACAATGGGCAAGAATTGGGACAGGAACAAGGGGCTGAATTGTCTGCTTCTGTGCTGCATGTTTCTGTAGAAGTGATTAAAATGTTCCTCATTCTGATATTCCTGAATGACACTGAAGGATGGTTCTCTACCTATCAAGTCTATGTTAATTCCCAGAACAAGCACACCAATCCCACTGATTTCCTGTGACCTATTCTATTACAGCAGAACATTCACCCCTGGGCTCCATCGATGTTTGTGCCACCTACCAGCAGTAGGGGCAATTTATAGTTGCCAGTTCCCCCAACAAGATGTGGGATGAAATTAATGCAGCCAGGGGAAACCGAAACAGCCACATGAAGAACATCTAAACTCCACCCTAACAGTCCCAGAAGTCAGAATTGAATCCAGGTAGCAGATGGGACTCTAATACCTTACAATCTTTCACCATTTTAAAATATTCTGCTTTACCGTAGTGGTCATCCTGGAGTGAGTGAATCAAGAGTTCAAAGAGCAGATGATGTCCATGGATGAAAAACTGAATGAAGTGTTCTGAGACTACAAAGGATTTGTTCAGGTCCTTTACTGAGCCACTACACAAATCAATGTGTGTCATTGTGTGTGAGGAAATGTAAGTCACTGAATGTAGATTTTTAAAGGATAAAAGTGGGGAATTTGATGAGTGCTGTCTCGGCAAGGCCAACAGAATAATCAAGGACGAGTTACACCCCGACTACTCCCTCTTCTCCTCTCTCCCATCAGGCAAAAGGTATAGAAGTGTGAAAATGCACACTACTAGATTCAGGGACAGTTTCTTCACCGCTGTTATCAGGCAACTGAATCATCCGACCACAACCAGAGAGCGGTGCTGAACTACTCTGTACCTCTTTGGTGACCCTCAGATTATCCTTAATTGGACTTTGCTGGCTTTATCATGCACTAAACTTTGGTCCCTTATCATGTATCAAAATACTGTAAATGGCTCGATTGTAATCATGTATTGTCTTTTCGCTAACTGGATAGCACGCAACAAAAGCTTTCCACTGTTCACTGTACACATTTCAATAAACTAGGCTGTAACTGTAATTATTTATGCTTGACAATTAAATATGTCGAATGGTAAGGGATGAAAAAAAAGTGTCTTCACACAGTTCTGGGTGTCTTTTCTATACCAATTATTGAAAGTTAACTTGGAGGTTCGGCAAGCAATCATGAAGGCAAATGGTATTTTGACCTTTGTTGCAAGATGATTTGAATACAAGGTATGTATTTCTCCAATTATACAGAGCCCTTGTGAGATTGCACCTGGAATACTGTGTACGCCTGGTTTATCTAAGGAAGAGCATACTTATAGACCTGCAGAGACATAGAGACGTGCCACATGGAAACATCAACTGCCCATTTGCAAAAATCCTACATCGATCCCACTTTTAAAATGATCTTCATATTGTCTTGATGACATTCCCTTCATATTACTAGAGGAGCAAGTGACAAAGGTTCACCTGGTAGAATTTTTTAAATCTTTAGTCATTTTTGTGAAAACCCAGGTCTTGCTAAACAGTCCAGCATTTATTCCACATCCCAAGTTGTATTGAAACAAGTGTCTCGCTAGGCCATTTCAGAAAATATTGAAAGCTAGTCATGAAGCTAATGAATGGAGAAGATGGTTGAGGTTTACCGAATAGAAATGTATTGAAATAGATATATTTAAAATGGATTCAATAACTTGTCAAAACAATAGTAGAAGAATAATGTGTATGAAGGAACTGCAGATGCTGGTTTATACTGAAGATAGACACAAAATGTTGGATTAACTCAGCAGAACAGGTAACATCTCTGAAGAAAAAGAATAGGAGACATTTCAGGTCAGAACCCTGCTCCAGGCGTTCCAACCCAAAAGGTCACTTTTTATAAGATGAAATAGCGGCACATTTGGAAAGCAGTAACAGGATCAGTCCGAGGAGGTTTGGATTTACGATGGGGAAATCATGCTTGACTAATCTTCTGGAATTTTTTGAGGATGTAGCTAGAAAAATGGATAAGGGAGAGCCAATGGATGTAGTGCACCTGGACTTTCATAAAGTCTTTGATAAGGCCCCAAATAGGAGATTAGTGGGCACAATTAGAGCACATGGTATTGGGGGTAGGGTACTGACATGGATAGAAAATTGGTTGGCAGACAAGAAACAAAGAGTAGGGATTAATGGGTCCCTTTCAGAATGGCAGGCAGTGACTAGTGGGGTACCCGCAAGGCTCGGTGCTGAATCCACAGCTATTTACAGTATACATTAATGATTTAGATGAAGGGATAAATGTGAGGTTATCCACTTTGATGGCAAAAACAGGAAGGCAGATTATTATCTGAATGGTGTCAAGTTGGGAAAAGGGGAGTTACAACGAGATCTGGGGGGGGTCCTTCTTCGTCAGTCACTGAAAGTAAGCATGCAGGTTCAGCAGATAGTGAAGAAAGCTAATGGCGTGTTGGCCTTCATAACAAGAGGAGTTGATTATAGGAGCAAAGAGGTCCTTCTGCAGTTGTACAGGGCCCTAGTGAGACCACACCTAGACTATTGTGTGCAGTTTTGGTCTCCAAATTTCAGGAAGGACATTCTTGCTATTGAGGGAATGCAGCGTAGGTTCATGAGATTAATTCCCAGGATGGCAGGACTGTCATATGTTGAAAGAATGGAGTGACTGGGCCTGTATTCACTGGAATCTAGAAGGATGAGAGGGGATCTTATTGAAACATACAAGATTATTAAGAGTTAACGAAGAAACTGCAGATGCTGGAGAATCGAGGGTTACACAAAATGCTGGAGAAACTCAGCGGGTGCAGCAGCATCTAAGGAGCGAAGGAGATAGGCGACGTTTCAGGTCGAGACCCTTCTTCAAGATTATTAAGAGATTGGACATGCGAGAGGCAGGAAACGTGTTCCCAATGTTGGGGGAGTCCAGAACCAGGGGTCACGGTTTAAGAATAAGGGATAGTCCATTTGGAACAGAGATGAGGAAAAAACTTTTTCACCCAGACAGTTGTGAATTTGTGGAATTCTCTGCCTCAGAAGGCAGTGGAGGCCAATTCTCTGGATGCTTTCAAGAAAGTTAGATAGAGCTCTTAAAGATAGCGGAGTCAACGGATTTGAGGAGAAGGCAGGAACAGGGTACTGATTGTGGATGATGAGCCATGATCACAGTGAATGGTGGTGCTGGCTTGAAGGGTCAAATGACCTATTCCTGCACCTTTTGTCCAATGTCTATTGTCTATTGTCTATTGCTGAGTTGCTTCAGCATTTTGTGTCTATCTTCAGAACAAGAATAATATGTAGAAACGTTTATTTAAAAAAAGCACACAGCTCATGGCCATTTGGCTAAATAAAAAAATTGACATCCATTTCCTCTTTGTGTTTGATTTATGAAGCACAGTAACATCAGAAGCAATCATATCCAGTGTTAAAATGTAACAGTATGTTATCCATTAAACACGTCCATCATGTACATCCTCTACTGTAAATTTTATTTTTTTTAAAGATCTTTACTAATGTGAAGAGGGTAAAGTGAGCAGGCAGAGAGCTTGGAGAAGCCACACATATGCACACACAGATGTGCAAACCTATGAATCTTCACCGCAGGGTTTTAAGTAGATAAAGATTTTGCTCACATGTCAGATACAGTTGATAGCTAGAAGGAGTGAGTGGGAATTTAGTGGAGGAATAAGCAGTATATTCGGGGTGGAGGTGAGTGGGGGGGGGGGGGGGTGATGTTAAGAAGGTGGGGAAATGACAAAAGTGGCATTTATGTATAATTAGTGTAAATGGGTGCTTGGCGGTCGGTGTAGACTCAGTGGGTATGAGTGTTTCCTCAGTTGTATGAGTTTGGGAATCTATGCCTATTGAGAAGGTAGAGTTGCAAAAAGATATATATATATATATATAGGGATGTTTGGTAGATGCAAATCAAAGCTTTTTACTGTACCTCAGTACACCTGACCATAATAAACCTAAGCCCAAACCTAAACTTAAAAAGGCATAGCTAAATCGGAAATTGTCTGCAAGTGATACAACGAGTGGTGATTGGAAGCTCCAGACCAAACCTGTTTGGAAGTGGCTGGGTGAAATCAACTTCTTTGGATTGGAGAAACATTCAACACATAAAGGTATGTGAAGTTTTCACAAAGTCATACAGCATGGAAACAGACCCTTTGGGCCACCGGGTCCAAGCTGTCCATTGCGCACCAGTTCACATTAGTTCAATGTTCTCATCCACTCCACTATACACCAGGGGAGATTTCCAGCTACTAACACATATGTCTTTGGGATGTGGGAAGACACCAAGTGCCCAAGGACACGCCTGTAGTTGCAAGCTTCACATGGACAGCACCCAAGGTCATGATTGAACCCCGGCCTCTGGCGTTGTGAGGGAGCAGCTATACCAGCTGTGCCACTGTGCTGACATAAACAGAAGGGGTAGTTGGAACATCACTACTGTTTCCAAAAGGAGGTTCACCATGGCGCAGCACTAGAGCTGCTGCCTTACAGCCCCAGAGACCCGGCTTCCATCCCTACTACTGATGCTGTCCGTACAGAGTCTGTACGTTCTCCCTGTGACTGGATGGGTTTTCTCTGGGTGCTCTGGTTTCCTTTCTCATTCAGAAGACGTGCATATTTGTAGATTAATTAGCTTCTGTAAATTGCCCCTAATGTGTAGGATAGAACCAATGCCCTGTGATTGTTGGTCATGTGAACTCAGTGGGTTTGTTTCCACACTATATCAGTAAACTAAACTGAGTATATTGAAGGGCACCCTAGTCAAAATTCATATTGATTCCCAAGCTCCGCCATAGTTCTTCAAATTGGTTAGTGCCCAACGGAACAAAAATAAAATGGAGTCAGAAAGTGTCAAGGTTTTCAGAGAGCAAAAAATTGCATCTGGTAATTCTCTGAATGGGCAATATTAAAGCATGCTGAAAACATTAGGATATGTGGAGACTATAGGTTGATTGTCAATGGAGGCTTGTCCCTGGAACTGTATCCCATTCCTGGAATAAAATACATTTGTACTTATGTCAGGAAGACAACAGTGCACTGAGTTGATATGAATTATTCATCCAAACAAAGTATTACAGAAGAGAGGTCTAAAATGTTTTTGAATTTGAACACGCACAAGGACTTGTTTGCATATAACTGACTACCCTTCTGAGTTTTATTTGTACCTTTTATCTTTCAGAGAATCATAGGTGCTTTGATCTCGGCTGCACACTATTGTTTTCAAAGTCAGGAAATGGCAAGGAAACACAAATGCTCTCAGTCATCTTCTAGTCCAGTCTGCTGATAAAAGAACATAAGGCCAAGAGTCAACAATGAATCATCTGGACACTGTCTGTGAGTACTCTGGAAATTAGACAATGCGCACCAAAAGATGTTTTATTGTCTTACATTTGTGGCCACAAGAAAGGCCACAATCAATGCCCTACCATTCCTGAAAATTAGCTCTAACTATACGGGATGAAAGAATTATCCAGATTGTACATAAGGTCTAGTTTAGAGATACAGCACAGAAACAGGCCCTTCGGCCCACCTAGTCTGCACCAGCCAGCGATCCCCGCATACTAACACTATTTTACACACACTATGGACAATTCTACACATACAGCGCTCTCCATAATGTTTGGGACAAAGAGCCATCATTTATTTATTTGCCTCTGTATTCCACAATTTGAGATTTGTAATAGAAAACATCACATATGGTTAAAGTGCACATTGTCAGATTTTATTAAAGGCCATTTTTATACATTTTGGTTTCACCATGTCGAAATTACAGCTGTGTTTATACATAGTCCCCCCCCCCATTTCAGGGCACCATAATGTTTGGGACACATTGCTTTACCTCTATGCTCAGTCTGAAGGGGTCCGGCCTGAAATGTCACCTATTCGTTTTCTCCAGAGATGCTGCCTGACTTGCTGAGTTACTCCAGCATTTAGTTTCTATCTTCGGTATAAATCAGAATGTGGAATGGAACATCAAAGCCCATCTCCTCGATCATGAAGCAGGCTTTACTTTAATAAAGATGGGAAATATTTTCCGCCACTTTACCCGAGTTGAATACTTTGGTATACTTTGTAATGGAAAAACCATAACTAAAAAAAATCCTAAATTTCAGCCCCTTTATCCGGTGCACTTTCCCATGGACATCACTAGCACAATGCTCAAATAAACCATGCATTGTTTACAAGTTATAGGAGTAGAATTAGGCCGTTCGGCCCATTGAGTCTACTTCACCATTCAATCATGGCTGATCTTTGCCTCCTAATCCCATTTTCCTGTATTCTCCCCATAACCCTTGACGCCCGTTCTAATCAAGATTGTGTGTTGGAATTCCTTAACCAATGGATTTGGTTTTCCCAATATTTGGTTGAAGAACTCTCTGTGTATAAATGAGGGGATGATTAAGAAACTGAAAGAATTTACAATTAGGTATCATCAGTGTACAAATATAATGTGATGGTGTACCTTTGAAGGGTGTTGCCAAGAGCCGGCATCTAGTTGTGAAATAGAAAGGGTGTAAAGATAGATCCTTGGGGAATTCTAGAGGTACCCATCCATGTACAGGAAGAATGCCACTTCTTTAAAATGATTGTATAGGTTAGAAAGTAGCAATGTGGAAACAAGTAACTGCCGATGATTGTTTGCACAAAAGGACAGAAAGCCCTGGAGTAACACAATGGGTCAGACAGCATCTGTGAAAAGTCACCCTAACGAGATGACTTTTCAGGTCAGGACCTTTCTTCAGACTGATTGAAACATCACCTTTCCATGTTCCAGAGATATTGCCTGACCCATTGACTTACTTCAGCAGTTTGTGTCCTCTTTAGAAAGGAGGAAAGCAAGTGCAAGCCAACCCAAAGAAGTGTTGGAGGAAGATGCTGCCTCGACTGACCCGAAATCAAGGAAAACGATGAGGTACAGTTTTGAATTTTGGCTGACACAAATGATAATACACATTCTGATTTTCCTTCAGATGTAACCCTGGACTTCAATATATTTGCCACGACCAATACTGCAGATGGCAGACTTCCATCCTGTGATGTGCTTGTGCGCTCTGTACCATCATTAATTTTACTTTGAAAGTTTTAAACTCCAGCATGATTGTTTTAATAAAATGAAACTGTTAATGTGATGGTTATAACCAGGAAGAAAGAATGTATAATTCTGTTTTTTTAACAGATGATTATTTTGCACTGGCAAGCTGCCAAATTCTCAAGGGGTGTTGATCTCAATCCCTCCCAATCTCATATGAATGAAAATCACCATTATTGGCTAATGCAATTGCGATTTACCTTGATAGAAAGAGAAAGGAAATTATTCTAAGTAACAATTATAGCCAGAAAAGGTGTCTAGCTCATCGTCAATTACATTAGCTTCAATTAGATGTATAGCTTGTAAAGCAACTTTGTTATGAAATGCAACTTTACTTCTCTACTGGTAGATTTGAAGTACACAGGATAAATACAATGGGTTGACATTTGTCAAAAATACAAATTCAAATTTTGCCCATCCCCCACATGGATCTCTGACAAACCACTGAGCTCAATAAGAAGTACTTTTACTTGGAAATCTTGCACCTAAACATGAGGGGAACCAATATCTTGGCAGACTGGTTTGCTAGTGCCACTCGGGAGGATTTAGACTAGATTTGCAGGGGGACGGGATGCAATGAGTGAGGGATCTGAGAGGCTTTAAGTCCACATATAAGGGTCCCACACTGACCTTTCTGTCCTGGGCCTCCTCTAATGTCAGAGTGAGACCAAACGCAAATTGGAGGAACAGCACATTTTACATGGGCAGCCTACAACCCAGCTGAATGAGCATTGATTTATCATCTGCAGAATGACTTCTAATAACCCTTGCATCCCCTCCCCCTCCATCCCTCCTCTACCCAAGTGGTTCTAGCGTCAGATGTTGTTTTGTTAAGTCTCATTGTCTGTAACATGTTTTCACCTAGCCCACAGCTAACAATGGTACACAAAAGGCTGGAGAAACTCAGCGGGTGCAGCAGCATCTAAGGAGCGAAGGAGATAGGCGACGTTTCGGGTCGAGACGGGATCTCGTTTCCCTGATTCCTGACCAGTCTGAAGAAGGGTCTCGACCCGAAACGTCGCCCATCTCCTTTGCTCCATAGATGCTGCTGCACCCGCTGAGTTTCTCCAGCCTTTTGTGTACCCTCGATTCTCCAGCATCTGCAGTTCCTTCTTTAACACAGCTAACAATGGTTTGTTTCCTTGAACATTGTTACTTTTTGCATATCATTCATTCATTCATTTGTTTTATTTCTCTCTATATCACTGTCTATATCTTTCATTTCCCTTTCCCCTGACTCTTAGTCTGAAGATGTGTCTTGACCCAAAAAGTCACCTGTTCCTTTTCTCCAGAGATGCTGTCTGACCCGCTGAGTTACTCCAGTTTTTTGTGTCTATCTTCAATGAAAGCAAGTTCAATAGACAGGCTAGGCTGCATCCTTTCACAACCTTCCTCAAAATCCACAACTCTACAAATCCATTTTTTGTGCATTCTGCAAATTTACTAAAAATCCCCCCCACATTTATGTAAAATTCATTTACATATATGACAAACAGCACTGGTCTCTGCAGAATACCACTGGTCACAATAACATACCTCTACCACTACTGTCTGTCTTCTATGACCAATCCAATTTTGAATCCATTCACCATGGATCTCATGTGCCTTAATCTTCGGGATCAACATACTATGAGGGAAGATAGACACAAAAAGCTGGAGTAAAATGAATAATTCAGCGGGACAGGCAACGTCTTCAGAGAAAGGTTTCGACTGAAAACGTCACCGATTCCTTCTCTCCAGAGATGCTGCCTTTCCCGCTGAGTTACTCCAGCTTTTTGTGTCTATCTTCGGTTTAAACCAGCATCTGCTGTTCCTTCCTACACATACTATGGGGGACCTTGTTGAATACTTCACTCAAGTCCACACCTACTGCCCCAGTCTCATCAATCATCTTCAGCACCTCTTCAAAAATTCAATTGTCACATTGTCAGGTTTATGCCAGACAAAACACCAGAAAGTAAGCTTATAATTTAAATGCAATTTACAACTTGGGCAGTAACTTCAAATCCACTCTCAAGACTGTGAGAAATTTGTTCCCTTACGTTTACGCAGTGTTGCCTCCTTTCTGCATGAATCTCAATCACTGCGCGTTTCAAAAGTGTTCCTTTGAACAGATTTATTCCAAGGTCATAGACTGAGATTGAGGTGGAATGCCCTGCCACCTTTCTGGCATTATCAAGATTAGTACTCTTTGACAATTGATTTTTAAATAATTTGCAATGTTCCGAATGGAAGGTGCAATATCATATCTATTCGTCAACCCACATGCCCAGCCCCCAAATTTAGGAAAAAAGAACCACAGATGCTGGTTTATACCGAAGTTAGACACAATGTGCTGGAGTAGCTCAGGGGGTCATGCAGCATCTCTGGAGAATAAGAATGGGTGACGTTTCGGATTGGGATCCATCTTCAGTCTGAAGTCTAAAGAAGGGTACCATCCATTTTCTCCAGAGATGCTGCCTGACCCGCTGAGTTACTCCCACACTTTGTGTCCACCCTCTCAAATTTCTCAAGGGAACACAATCTATGAGTCATGCTCTCAGTATACTGCAGGTTAATCTGCCCCTTATCCTTCTGAACATTGAGCAAGAAGTAATTCAATCAATTTCTATATCAATGCCATCCTGACCATAAAAAAAGCTATTGTTAAATCACACTCCTGCACACCAAAGTGCCAAAATGTAGTAATTATCATATATTCAAATTTATACAGCCTGTTTCTGACTAGGAATTTTCCATTCCATATCTTAATTAGCATGCTTTTATGAACTGTCTCCTACTATTCATTTCACCTGTATCAGGTGCTGTTCATTGTTACTGGATTGTTACTGATTGGTACTGTTCATTGGTACCATGGGAAGACCACTATCATGAATGATATAACCCCCCTATGAAGTGCCACACCTGGGATTGTGCATTGGAAGGTGGAGCCACATTTTACTCCAGAGATGCTGCCTGAACTGGTGAGTTAATCCACCACTTTGTGTGTTTGGTGTAAACCAGCATCTGCAGGACATCCACTGATAAAATATCACCTTGAGGTGCCGTGTCCTCATGTTATTCAGAAGAAGCTGAAGATCAAATGGAAAGTGGACAGCTGCAGCTGAATTTGAGAGAAGAGCTTGAATTGAAGACAGTTCCATATTTGGGGCTGCAGCATAATGGAGTTAGTGGACTACTAATTCTACTGATCTTGGTCTTTCCACACGTTATGAAAAGTAGAGTCATTGAGTCATAGAATGATACAGTGCGGAAACAGGCCGTTCGGCCCAACTCGCCCACACTGCCAACAATGTCCCAGCTACACCAGTCCCACTTGCCTGCGTTTGCTCCATGTCCCTCCAAACTTGTCCTATCCATGTACCTGCCTAACCGTTTCTTAAACGATGGGATATTCCCAGCATCAACTACCTCCTCTGGCAGCTTGTTCCATGGACCCACTACCCTTTGTGGGAAAAAGTTACCCTTTGGATTCCTATTAAATCTTTTCCCCTTCACATTGAACCTATGTCCTCTGGTCCTCGATTCCCCTACTCTGGGCAGGAGATTCTGTGCATCAACCCAATCTATTCCTCCCATGATCTTATATACCTCTATAAGATCTCATCTCAACCTCCTGCGCTCCATGTAATAGAGACCAAGCCGACTCAATCTCTCCCTATAGCTCACACCCTCTAGTCCTGGCAACATCCTTGTGAATCCTTCCTGAATCCTTTCAAACTTGACAATATCTTTCCTATAACATGGTGCCAAGAACTGAATACAATATTCTTATTGCAATCTCACCAATATTTTATACAATTGCAACATGACCTCCCAACTTCTATACTCAATACTCTGACTGATGAAGGCCAAAGTGCCAAAAGCCTTTTTGACCCCCTTATCTCCCTGCAAATCGACCTTCAATGAACCATGCACCTCTACTCCTAGATCCCTCTGCTCTCCAACACTAAATGAAATGCAATGAAATGCTACCTTTATTGTCATTCAGACCTTTCGCTCTGAACAAAATTTCGTGTCTGCAGTCATACATATAATAAAAACAACAAAACCACACAATAAACACAAATCTAACATCCACCACAGTGAGCTCACCAGGCACCTCCTCACGGTGATGGAAGGCAAAAGTCTTACTCTTTGTCTCTTCCCTTCTTGTTCTTCCTCTGAGCTGAGGCAATCCAGGCCTACGATGTTGTGACCCCTGCCGGGTGATGGTAAGTCAGTCCCGCGGGTGAATCCAGCTCCACGAACGGGCTGATTCAAACTCGGCGGCCCGGGGTGGTCTAAGCTGCCGAAGCTGCCGCCCTCCAGTCCAGAGGACTACGCAGAGGCCTACCATTTACTGTGTAGGTCCTGCCATTGTTCCACGTCCCAAAATGCAACACCTCACATTAAATTCCATTAACCATTCCTCCGCCTACCTGGCCAATCGATCCAGATCCTGCTGCAATCTTTCACAACCATCTTCACTATCTGCAAAACCATTAACTTTTGTATCATCAGCAAACTTGTTAATCTTGCCCTGTATGTTCTCATCCAAATCATTGATGTAGATGACAAACAGTAATGGGCCCAGCACCGAACGCTGAGGCACACCACTAGTCACAGGCCTCCACTCTGAGAAGCAACCTTCCACCATCACCCTCTGCTTCCTTCCATGGAGCCAATTTGCTATTCATTCAGCTATCTTTCCTTGGATCCCAATGCAATCTAACTTTTCAGAGAAGCCTACCATGCGGAACCTTGTCGTTCGTCTTACTGATTGATGTTGTCCATGTACACAACATCTACAGCTCTACGCTCATCAACGTCTTTGGTCACGTCTTCAAAAAAATCAATCTGATTTGTGAGACACGACCTCCCACATACAAAACCATGCTGACTATTCCTAATCAGCCCATGCCCATCCAAATGCCTGTATAAACTATCCCTCAGAATACTCTCCAGTAACTTACCAACTCCAGATGTTAAGCTAACTGGCCTAGAAACATAGAAACATAGAAAATAGGTGCAGGAGGAGGCCTTTCGGCCCTTCGAGCCAGCACCTCCATTCATTGTTACCATGGCTGATCGTCCGCTATCAATAACTCGTGCCTGCCTTCTCCCCATATACCTTGACTCCACTAGCCCCCTAGAGCTCTATCCAACTCTCTCTTAAATCCATCCAGTGATTTGGCCTCCACTGCCCTCTGTGGCAGGAAATTCCATAAATTCACAACTCTCTGGGTAAAAAAGTTTTTTCTCACCTCAGTATTAAATGACCTCCCCTTTATTCTAAGACTGTGGCCCCTGGTTCTGGACTCACCCAACATTGGGAACATTTTTCCTGCATCTAGCTTGTCCAGTCCTTTTATAATTTTATATGTTTCTATAAGATACCCCCTCATCCTTCTAAACTCCAGTGAATACAAGCCTAGTCTTTTCAATCTTTCCTCATATGACAGTCCCGCCATCCCAGGGATCAATCTCGTGAACCAACGCTGCACTGCCTCAATCACAAGGATGTCCTTCCTCAAATTAGGAGACCAAAACTGTACACAATACTCCAGATGTGGTCTCACCAGAGCCCTATACAACTGCAGAAGAACCTCTTTACTCCTGTACTGAAATCCTCGTTATGAAGGCCAACATTCCATTAGCTTTCTTCACTGCCTACTGTACCTGCACGCCAACTTTCAGTGACTGGTGTACAAGGACACCCAGGTCTCGCTGTACCTCCCCCTTACTTAACCTAACCCCATTGAGATAATAATCCGCCCCCTTGTTTTTGCCGTCAAAGTGGATAACCTCACATTTATCTATATTATGCCTATAGTTCCCAGTATTTTTCCTGCAGCCGTTCTTGAAAAGAGGCACAACATTTGCCACCCTCCAGTCTTCTGGCACCTCTCCTGTATTTAAGGACGACTCGTAAATTTCAACCAGGGCTCCCGCAATTTCCACTCTAGTTTCCCGCAATGTCCTCGGATATATCTGATCAGGCTCTGGAGATTTGTCTACCTTCAATAACGACAGTACCTTCAGTACTTATTCGACGGTAACCCTGACTGCTCTCAAGACACTTCCAGTGACTGCTCCAATTTCCTCCAACTTACTGTCTTTCTCCTTGGCAAATACAGAGCAGAAATACTCATTTAGCACCTCGCCCATCTCCTGTGGCTCCACACAGAGGTGACCATTTTGATTTCTGAGAAGTCCCACTTTCTCTCTAGTTACATAGAAACATAGAAATTAGGTGCAAGAGTAGGCCATTCGGCTCTTGAAGTCTGCACCGCCATTCAATATGATCATGGCTGATCATCCAACTCAGTATCCCGTACCTGCCTTCTCTCCATACCCCCTGATCCCATTAGCCACAAGGGCCACATCTAACTCCCTCTTAAATATAGCCAAATGAACTGGCCTCAACTATCCTCTGTGGCAGAGAGTTTCAGAGACTCGCCACTCTCTGTGTGAAAAAAGTATTTCTCATCTCGGTCTTAAAGGATTTCCCCCTTATCCTTAAGCTGTGACCCCTTGTCCTGGACTTCCCCAACATCGGGAACAATCTTCCTGCATCTAGCCTGTCCAACCCCTTAAGAATTTTGTAAGTTTCTATAAGATCCCCTCTCAATCTCCTATATTCTAGAAAGTATAAACCGAGTCTATCCAGTCTTTCTTCATAAGACAGTCCTGACATCCCAGGAATCAGTCTGGTGAACCTTCTCTGCACTCCCTCTATGGCAATAATGTCCTTCCTCAGATTTGGAGACCAAAACTGTACTCAATACTCCAGGTGTGCTCACCAAGACCCTATACAACTGAAGTAGAACCTCCCTGCTCTTCAAATCCTTTTGCTACGAAAGCTAACATACCATTCGCTTTATTCACTGCCTGCTGCACCTGCATGCCTACTTTCAATGACAGGTGTACCAAGACACCCAGGTCTCGCTGCATCTCCCCTTTTCCTAATTGGCCACCATTTAGATAATAGTCTGCTTTCCTGTTTTTGCCGCCAAAGTGGATAACCTCACATTTACCCACATTATACTGCATCTGCCAAACATTTGCCCACTCACCCAGCCTATCCAAGTCATCTTGCAGTCTCCTAGCATCCTCCTCACCGCTAACACTGCCCCCCAGCTTAGTGTCATCCGCAAACTTGGAGATATTGCCTTCAATTCCCTCATCCAGATCATTAATATATATTGTAAATAGCTGGGACCCCAGCTATTTACCCTTTTCCCCCTTATGTATTTATAAAATCTTTTGGGATTGACCTTAATGCTACCTGCCAGAGCTATCTCCTGGCCCCTTTTTGCCCTTCAGATTTCCTTTTTTTACTTTAGTCCTTAGTTCCTGAAAATCCTCCAAGGATGCACTTGATCCCAGCTGCCTATACCTGTCCCAAGCATCCTTCTTGGTTTTGACTAACGTCTCAATTTCCCTCGTCAGCTCTTTTCAGTACACTCTTAAAAATATTCCACTTGGCTGATGTTCCTTTTCCCTGCTCCACTCAACTTGAGCGAGACCTTCTCTCATACCCTCAAAGTTGGCTTTACCCCAGTTGAGCATTTTAACATGTGGACCCTCTCCATAACTATCTTAAACCTAATCGAACTGTGGTCACTCGTCCCAAAAGGCTCCTCCACACACACTTCATTAACTTGCCCTTCCCAATTTCCCAATACTAGATCCAGCGTTGCCCTCTCACGTGTGGGGGCCTCCACATTTGTTCCTCTAATTCCCATTGACTATTAGGTTGTCTGTAGTACACCCCCAACAAGGTGATCATCCCTTTCTTGTTCCTCAGCTGCACCCTTATAGCTTCACTAGACGAGCTGTCCGTAATGTTACCTCTGAAAACAGCCGTGACATCCTCCTTAATCAACAATGCACCCCCCCACCCCCTCTTTTTCCATCACCTCATTCTTCTGAAGCTCCTGTACCCCGGAACATTGAGCTGCCAGTCCTGCCTGTCCCTTAACCAGGTTTCATTCATGGCTACAACGTCCCAGTCGCTCGAACCTATCCACGCCCTAAGCTTATCTGTCTAACCCATCAGGCCCCTTGCATTAAATTCATGCAGTTTAAACCAACCCTCCTTCCTCCCTCTCCACCTTTTCACCTGCCTATTCTGTCCACTAACCTTTCCCACACCACCCTCCATGCCAACTTCAAGCCATTCACGTACCTCTGTCCTACATGAGATCCCACCCCCCTGCCTATCCTGTTTAAACCCTCCTGTGTGGCATTAGCAAACCTTCCCGCTAGGATGTTGGGCCCCCTTCACTTTATGTGCAACCCATCCCTTTATACAAGTCACTCCTGCCCCTGAAGAGATCCCAATGATCCAGAAATCTGAATTCCTGCCCCCTGCACCAACTCCTCAGCCACACATTCATATCCTCTATCTTCCTATTCTCACCTTCACTGGCACGAGGTACTGGAAGCAATCCTGAGATCACTTCCCTGCAGGTCCTGCGTTTCAGTCTCCTACCCAATTCCATAAATTCTTGTTGCAGAACCCCCTTCCTCTTCCGACCTATGTCATTTGTGCCAACATGCACAACAACCTCCGGCTGCTCCCCCTCACTCTTGAGGATGCCGTGCAGCTGCTCCGAGACACCCTGGGCTCTGGCACCAGGGAGGCAACACACCTATCCTGGAGTCTCGCCGGCTGCCGCAGAATCTCCTGTCCGCACCTCTGATGATGGAGTCTCCCACCACTATGGCTCTGCCTGATATCCCCGTTGAGCCTCAGCACCAGGGTTGGAATCACAGCCCTGGCTACCACTCAATCTTGTTGTGTCAACCACTCGCGAGATGGTGTAGCTGCAAGTTATTTCAGAGGCTTTGTGAGTATTGTGAAAATATCCTGTCACGGCAGGAAATATCCTGTCACGGCAGGAGGTTTTTTGCTATAGCAAAATATAGTAAGCACATCAGTCTGAAGAAAGACCCTGATCTGAAGCATCCATCTGTCCATTCGCTCCACAGATGTTGCCTGGCTTGCTGCGTTCCTCCTGCATTTCGCTCTTTGCTCAAGATTCCAGCGCTGCAGTCTCTTGTGTCTTCAAAACTTCAAATTTTTAGACATTTGGTAGATTCCCTGCTCACATTCACTGACTTGCTTGGGTGAAATCAGCCCCATTAATTGACACATGCCAATCCTCAGTCTGCCAGTCAAGCCTTGTAAGGTTTCGGAATGCGTTTCAGAGTTTAGTTATTTGTCATGACATAGGAAGGAAGCCAATTGGTCTATCGGTTCCTGTGGTAGCAGTGACCTGAAACATGTCAAAACATACTGTGCTTTGTGACATAATTTCTAGTCCACCACAAATGTTACGGGGGCAGGCGCGGCGGCAGAGGCAGAGGAGAGATGCAAAAAAATCTGATTTTGTCCGATTCAGACAATAGTGATCATGTGGAATTAATAGCCTTCAAGGAAAATCAATCAAGACTCTCACAATGGAATTGGGTATTTTAATTTCCAGGTACATAGGGAAAGAGCAGGGAGTAGGACTGACTGGATTGCTCTACAGAAGAATCAGCATGGATGTGATGGCCCGAACATCTTCCATCTTTGCACCTATAGTTCCAAGTGGCCTACAGTGCACCTACAGTCCCAAAATTCAATGTACTGAACACGAGTTAGTGTCATTCTGCGCATACGTGCATCTAATGAATGGAGGTCCACAACATAATTTCTTTGTAAGGTTTGCACCCACAGACGGGCTGATAATATTTTGCAATGGTGGTTCAGCTTCAAATCCATAACATGGTGCATAAAAGGATGACCTCACAAGATCCAGTCAGACCTAACTTGAGCCAGTCTGAAGAAGGGTCCCAACCCAAAACATCACCTGCTCATGGACTTCAGAGATGATTCCTGACCCACTGAGTTATCCAGCACTTTGTGTCTTTCTGACCTATCTCTAGTCTAACTTCCTTCGGATGAGATATGAAATTGGAAACTTTGTACTATTATAGTTGGACATTTAAGATCCACTGAACTATTTTTAAGTAGGACAATGCAGTCCTTCATTATCTTCTTGCCAACATTTATCCCCCATCAAAAAAAACAGTTTTCCAATTGTAAAATGATTGTTGTTCATGAGATTGCATTTGTGAAAATTGCCTGTTAAATTTTTTATATTGCAACATTTCAAACATTCTTAATTTGGTGTAACAGGGCTTGTAATACGATACGATAAAGTTTATTCATCCCCGGAGGGAAATTGGTCTGCCGACAGTCACAACACACAAGGTACACAAAAACTTGACTTAAAAGTGAAAACAAAAAGAAAAGACAAGCAACTGTTGTCTGGCTGCCGTGCGCACAGCGCCTTCACTCGTTCAAACAAACAAAAACACAGACTTATCCCCTGGGCAGAGGAATCTAAACTAGTATACCCCCCACCCCTCACACACCAGGTCCCCTTTGTTCTTCCAGTCCCTCCACACCGGGTCCCCGTTGTCTTCCACTCATGCTCACGCACATCGACCACGAGACCCCACCGCCACTGAGGCTCCCGCTGCCGCCGAGGCCCACTTTGTTGCTGAGGCTCCCGCTGCCGCTGCTGAGTCTCCCGCTACTGCCCAGAGACTCTCATCGCCACCATCGCTGAGACTCCTTCGGCCCAGACAGGCTTCGCCACCTGGCTTCACCGCAGTCCCCTGGGAGGCCTGTGGGGCGAGTCGGGCCTACCCGGGTGCGTTCCGATCTTTGGTCGTCATTCTGGCCGTTTGGCAGGTGGATCCTGAATTTGTGAAAGGCAGTAACCTGAAGTTGTGAAAGGCACTTGATGCAAGAGACTGCAGATGTGAGAATCTTGAGCAAAAAGAAAATGGTTCAAGGAACTACTAGTCTGAAAAAGGGTCCCGACCCAAAACGTCACCCATACTTTTACTCCAGAGATGAATTACCCCAGCACCTTGTGTCTATCTTTACTGTAGGAACTCAGGGGGTCAGGCAGCATCCATGGTGAGAAATGAACAGCTGACCTTTCGGGCGAAATTCTTGTATTTTTTTCTCTTTCGGAGTACCCTTCCAAATATAGAAACACCTTTTATATAGTTTGATAAAGGAAGTGCACTTTTGCTTCTGTGTGCTTTGATTTCAAAACCCAAATAGGGCGTCTATTTACTTAGAATAGACACAAAATGATTGAATAACTCAACGGGGCAGGCAGCGTCTCTGGAGAGCGGAAATAAGTGATGTTTCGGGTTGAGACTCTTCTTCAGAGTGAGAGTCAGGGGAGAGGGAGACAAGATATATGGAAGGGTAAGGTGTGAAAAAGACACAGATCGAAGCGTATGGTGATCACATAGAAAAATAGATGCTGGAGTAGGCCATCTGGCCCTTCAAGCCAGCACCACAATGCAATATGCAGTTTTGGTCTCCTAATCTGAGGAAAGACATTCTTGCCATAGAGGGAGTACAGAAAAGGTTCACCAGACTGATTCCTGGGATGGCAGGACTTTCACATGAAGAAAGACTGGATAGAATTGGCTTGTACTCGCTTGAATTTTGAAGATTGAGGGGGAATCTTATAGAAATGTACAACATTCTTAAGGTGTTGGACAGGCTAGGTGCAGGAAGATTGTTCCCGATGTTGGAGAAGTCCAGAACAAGGGGTCAGAGTTTAAGGATAAGGGGGAAGTCTTTTAGGACCGAGATGAGAAAAACATTTTTCACACAGAGAGTGGTGAATCTGTGGAATTCTCTGCCACAGAAGGTAGTTGAGGCCAGTTCATTGGCTATATTGAAGAGGGAGTTAGATGTGGCCCTTGTGGCTAAAGGGATCAGGGGGTATGGAGATAAGGCAGGTACAGGATACTGAGTTGCATGATCAGCCATGATTATATTGAATGGCGGTGCAGGCTCGAAGGGCCGAACGGCCTACTCCTGCACCTATTTTCTATGTTTCTATGATCACGCTGCTCAGCTAAAATCAGCCCTTGTTCCTGCTTTTTCTCCATATCCCTTGATTCCTTTAACCCTAAGAGCAAAATCGAACTCTCTCTTGAATACTTCCAGTGAATTGGCCTCCACTGCCTTCTGTGGCAGATAATTCTACAGATTCACAACTTTCTGGGTGAAAACGTTTTTACTCATCTCAGTCCTAAATCTCAATCCTTACTCTTAACTGTGACCCCGGGTTCTGGACGCCCCCAACATCAGGAACATTTTTCCTGCACTAGGAATCTAGAATCTAGGCACCTGCCTGTCCAACCCTTTAAAACGTTTACACGTTTCTATAAAATCCCTTCAACCTTTTAAATTCCAGTGAATACAAGGAACTTACTTATGTTTCTTTATAACCAAAATGGTTTGATCTTCCTCTTGGTTCTTAACACGAGGATGGAAATAAAAGGGGAAAATGACAAATTTGCACAGTGGGGTTGCAGAAACATGTTCTCTGTGGGCTCTTTTGACACAAGTGTGAAAACACGTGCCTAATAGTTGATTGACACAAGGGGGTTGAAGGCAAGTATTTTTCTGTTTGGAGCCCGGCGTCACAAGGTACCTGCCCCAATGAATGTGGCCGAGGGGCGGGGATTGCGGAGCACGCAGACTTTGCGCCTGAGAAACCCACTTACCGGGAAAAAAATGAGTCGAGAGTCTAACCGGGTAAGAGAGAGAGAGAGAGAGAGAGAGAGAGAGAGAGAAAGAGAGAAACCAGCCAACCAACCAAAATATTCGATTGATAGAAAGTAAATAAAAAGTAGGGAAAGGGGAGCTTTCTTTAAAAAAAATACAGAAGTCGTTAAAAAAAAAGGAAGCGTGTGGGTTGGTTAAATGGTTGTTTCTCTTTAAAAAGAATGAATGATCCACGCAATGTTGTGTGCAGTGCATTGGGTAGGGGGTGTTGCTGGCGAATCCTCCCGTGAGGAACTCTCTCCTCCATCCCTTCCGCCAACCCTGGGAAACAAATGTTTCGCTTTCGTCTGCCTTTATCTTTAACTTTGTAGCTTCTTGAGGTGGAACTGGCAATAGTGTGTCTCCGATCTGTTTTTAAAAAAATGCAGTTTCTGTGTGCTGTCCGCGTTCTTTTTGCCCTTAAACTTTAAGGGGGCGACATATAATTGCACAAGTGCAACCCAAACCTTGCATTTTAAATATTGTAATGGTGATTTCATCACGAAGGTCGATTTTACACGGTTTTAATTTTGAATGCTTCTCTCTGATTCCATCTCATTCAGGTTGTGGTTCCTTTTTTTATATTGCTCTTCAGTCTCGTCCTTTGCACGCAGGTTGTCAGTTCGCATGGAACAATTTTGACTTTTCCGCCCTGCATCTGCAAACCCCCTCCCAAAAAGTATCTTGCCTCAACCCCTCCCATTCTCTTCCCATCTCGCTCGTTTAACCTTTTCTCTCACTCAGCGACATTGCAACAACAACAACAACAACACACAGAATGAGAAAGGGTCGCTTCCATTTTATTGTAGTTGGACATTGCAAATGACACAGTTGCATTTCGTTTGCAAAGTTGCATTTTTTTTTGAGGACTGGAGCTTCGGGTGCTGCCTGGCCACATTGTATCGGGATAGTAGCAACACAAGAAGGGGTGCAGCTTTCAAATGCATCAATAACTGGAGCAGGGAGGGAGCGATCTATTCTGCAATGGGAGAGCCTGGACGGATATATTGCAGTGGGCTTTAACATTTGAAAGTTGTGAGGACCCTCAGGCAGTATTGGAGACAGACAGACAGACAGACAGACAGACAGCGCCGCGCAACGGCGGGTTACAAAAGGTCAGAAATGCCCCGGATATAGATTGGATACATTGTGGCTTTTTTTTTCTGCTAAAATGTCACGATATTGAAAGTGAGAGTAGCAATGTCCCCATGCAGGCTCTGACCCCCACAAAGTGTAGACACTCTTCCAGAAACTTTCAAAAACCTCCCTCAAGCTCTCTCGTTACTGTGCCTTTTCGTGGGAGGAAGGAGGGAGGGAGGGAGGGAGAGGGGGGGGGAGAAAACAACCCCACAAATCCGCCAAACAAATAAACGCTGGCCAGAAGGAACATCTTGGGACTCTCCCCGCAAAAGTTTAGGATTTCAAGCATTTGATCAAAACCCCAATATTTCGGATGATCAAAAAGCGAGATCAAGGTAATTTAAACCCCAACAAGAGAAACCAAAACACACATCGATGCAGTAAAAGTTTGTGGTCTCTGATGCCACTGGAGTAGTATTTAAGAGGTCCATGTTGAATGATATTTTGTAGCCAGGAAGGTTAAAATTGACAAGTGTTTTTGCTTAAAAGTTGGATTTTGTAGCCGGTTGAATGGAGTTCCAAATTATTCACTTGGGAATTTTTTTTAAGGATTAAAAAAAAACAGTCCTGATGTTTTGTTTCTTGTTAAGAAGATGCGTGTGGTCACTTTGGTGGGTGTTTGGAAGCAAATTGCTTTTGGTATCGGGAGATGTGGAACCTAGGAGTTTGAGGGGGAATCGATGTCGGATTCATTCATTTTAAGTACCTCCTGTTGCATAATGATGCCGCTACTACAGTGATTCCGTCTTGTTCGTTTGTGCATTCGTGTGTTTTGCAACTCGAAGTCTGGTGAATTGTTTTTAAAATCGAGTGCGAAAGAAATAAAACATTAAACTTGGGAATTCGTTTCTGATTTTCCATGTTTCTAGGCTTGTGTAATTTTGTCAAAATGCATCACCAACAGCGAATGGCTGCCTTAGGGACGGACAAAGAGCTGAGCGATTTACTGGATTTCAGTGCGGTAAGAGAATCCATTCATGGCAGGTGGTGAGAAGGCGAGTGCACGGCAAAGAACTCGAGTCCAGCCAGGGCTAGTCGAGAGAGAGAGGAGCGTTGCCAGTTCAGACAGAAGCCCCTTTCCTCTTAGCCTTTCAAAATGTTCTGTGCATTTAGCAATGTAGCCACAATAAGAAACTTCAACCCCCCTCAAAAATAATAAACAAGTCACATAATAGTCCACTTAATTCAAATCCTGCGATGTGCTAACAATTGTTTTCGAAGGTCGCGTTTAAATAGGGCACTTTTGATGGTTGCTGGAGGAATATCTCTTTGAGAAATGGGTTTCGGAAGTTTGGTCAGGAGAGTAGTGCCAGGCGGAAATATAGCCGGTGGCGATTTCAACCCTTTTCCTTTTTTTCGCTGCTTTTCTCTCTCCTTAACGTTTGTGCTCGCAGATAAGTGGCTCGAAGAGTTAATCGGTAATCAAATCCATTACCAGTGAAAAAGGGGCGCAGGCGTGTTTATGGTAAGATCTGTGCGAAGAAGTGCCGCGAAACTTTTCACATCGACTTTTGTTAAAATAAAACAAATTACAGCATTGATAGTGGGAACGAGTTGCCACGGCTGCATTGCGAAGGAGGAGATGCTGTCATTTAAAAAAAAAAGTCTGATATGGAAATCTGAAACACTTTTTGGGCAGTGAACATTTTTTTTAAAAACACTTTTATTGCAATTTGATTTCTTATAGATGTTTTCACCGCCTGTGAGTAGTGGGAAGAATGGACCAACGTCCCTGGGAAGTGGCCATTTCGGGGGTTCAAGTATGTAAATGATTACTTCATGTTTGTATATTTGGCTATTCGGGCTTTTCAGCTTCGTTTCCTACGAATCTCTATTGATTCAAGCCAGGCACAAATGTGTCAACTAACTTGGACCGCTCTGCTGACCTGTCTTGTTAAGGCGGTTGAAGGCAATCGCTTATCAACTGCATATCTCGCACGTTTAAGTAACGGTGCTTCCTCACGGTATTAACAGGAGTCGACTGTTACAGATTTAGCAGGTCGATTATTATTCAGCTGTTTAGTTGTTTTGAATTTTGAGTCGGGGTTGATTCGTACTGCATCAAAAATCTTGCTTTCAATTTCCGAAGCCTTTGATTCAGCATAGAAAAGATGTGAATGTGGTACATTCTGTTTTTGATGTTTTATACAAAAAAAAAATTGTTGGACATTCAATGAAGTTAGTTTTGGGGGTGGGGCAGGGAGACGGGGATGCTTCCTGTCAGGTATGTGTACAAATGTTGGAAATAACTTGAGAGCCAACCGATGGATTTAGCTTTTTTTCGAGGCTAATAGAATTGATTCATTAGAACCTTTTATAGCAGTGATTTCAACAGAATTTATGTGCTATAAATGATAGCTGAATTGTAAAGAAAGTATCTATAATCAAGTTTTGTTTGGATGACAGAACACCTGCCACTTACAAATTCGTTGTTCAACAGAATACTTGATACATGCGCATGCTTTATAAATCTGAGGAATTATTTTTGCTTTGTTTTGAATGAAAGTAGTAACATTCACTAGCATTTACTGTGTTGAATAAACATTAAAAAAAAGTGAGTTTGTAAATATACGGTGCACTTTTGGCTACCAGCTATTTTAAGCCATGCTAGCTGGTGGGTAGGAATTTTCATTTCATACCTGATTCACTCAAATATCAAGAAGGTGTAATACAGAGGAAAAGCTGTATATTTTAATGTATGGATGAAAAGAAACATGGTACATAAGAACAATTTTTTTAAACACATAATTTACTAGCTGTCACGAAGGAAGGATGCACAAATTTGACATACTTTAAGTAATATCATTTCATAGGTAATAATGTATGTTCTTGAATCTTCAGATGGCTGCAGGAAATACAGATTTTGTGATTGTTTCTCTTTAATTTGAACCACAGCAGTTGAATGCTTTTAAAATGATTCGGAACAAATAATAAATATTTGCATCAAATAAAACTGTAACTGACATTTATAATCAGAAGTTTAAAAGGCAGCTTCAAACAGCACAATTCCATTGTATATTGGAGGTCATTGGATTTAATGTGTAACATTGTGATGCCGTATTGGGATTTGAATTTTTTTTATTAGAATATTTTTTCCTTATTATGGTCTCTGAAAAACACTTGACCAATTTCGTTTTTCACACTGTTTAGTTCTCTGTATTAAATGCAACATTGACCTGAAATTGATAGATCTATTCCTGTTAAAAATGAATGGAAATGTTGCTTGTTATGGTAAATACTTTATCAATGGATTTTGGGACTGATTGAGTAAACATATGCTTTATGCATGTGTCGAATCTAATGTAAACAATTACAACATTGAGAGTAGTAACGGATAGTGATATAATATCTGTGAATGGTGCATAAAGAGCAGATATGTTAGGTATGTAATTATTGGAGGTCTAGATCCCCCACCCCCCTTATCATATAGAGGTTATTGATAACAATTATTGTTTATGGATCGATCAATCCCGTCTTTAAATCTCTGCATCCGCCCCCCCTCCCACTCCTTTGTCTACCCCGAATAGTGCCTACATAAACAGTTAAGTTGTAATTTGAAATTTATTTTTTGCTGAAATGCTCCATTTTGGTTTAAAATCAGAGCTGTGGTGAAAGGTGCTGTTGGAGTTTTGTCTGTGTGTGATTTCTATGTAGTTTTGGATATATGGGTTTCTGAAATAAGTGAAAAGAAAAAAATCATATTTTATTTTCCCACCCCAACATCATTTGCACATACAACATTAATTCTGCAAGCCTCAATAACAGTGAGGTTTGTTTTTGTCCTTGGAGTATATTTAAAAGAAAAAATTATTTAGTGGAAGATTATTGGGATTCTCTCAAAATCAGTGACTAATTGTATTTCAGATTCATTTTTGGGTGTGGCGTATTTACATTTTCTCCATTCTGTTAAAAGTCCTTACATTTTAAAGTTCACAGTATAGTATGCTGTTAAAAGTAAGACAAAACCTTTCAAAGAAACACCATTCTGCTTTTAAATGTTAGCCTTGAATGATCAAGATAACTATGTTACAATTTCAGCTTTTTATTTGGCAGCGATTCACTTATTCTTTCTGGATCAGGATGGGATGCCGACGGTTCCTGTTAAATGAATGACTTGTATGAATGTTTTGTTTATATCTTGGCTTTGTGTGAAACCAACGGGAACAAATATGATTTTTTTTTTTTGGCCTGCTCGTTATAGAAAAGTATAGGAAGACACATTTTGGTTAGTAAAATAACTTAATTGACACCAGTCCGAATTGGAAATTTGTTATTATCTTGTAGAAAAAGATAGCAGTTAAATATTGTGACTGCGATGATTACCGTACAAGGATAACTGATTTTTTTGATTTCCAAATACATTATATTGAAAGGTGTAATAAAACATTGTTTTAAAACTGAATGTATTCAATTCAAAGGAATTAAAACAAAGGGTGTTGGTAAATTTCATATATTAATTGGTTGGAGATGATTTTAGCTATATCTTTTAATAGATGTTTAGTTTCCGTTATTTCATAATGTATTTTCCCCTCTGTTGAAGCAGTGTTTTGGTTTCATTTCAGAATATTAGTTTTTCTTCTTCTTTCTGAGCTACAATCTGTTCTGTAGCTGATTCTGTCCATTTTCAGGAAGTGATACATTACTCTTTTTGATAATCGCCTGTTACATCATGTTTGGTATACAATTATGCTGTATGAGCAAAGGTGTAGTGATAAAAACATTACCAATATGGAACACCATAAAAGTGGAAGATGATTTTTGCAAATTTTCCCAAATACTTAATTTCGAGGATTGAAGTTGGAAGTTTACGTGGAGTATCTATGATCTGAATAAAATTATCTGCTGTAAAAAGTCTTAATTTTAGCTTAATTTTAACAATAATGCCTGAGTGCCAATTCGGTCTTGTAAAGGGTTAAATTGATTAATTACAAGGAGCAAGATGGCTCACTGTTGTTTGTTCCTTGATTGTTGCACTGTAAGTGTAAAAGTCAGGCTGGCAGATTTGGCAGGCCCTAAGTAACAATTGTATGAGCAATTGCATAGAACTGCGTATGGGTAGCCCAGAGGGTTTTCATTTTGAATTTCAAAAGGTTCTGACAGCTTTATTTGGCCTGGTGGGTTTAACATTGCAATTTAGCTGCAAAAATACAAGTGTTTCTTAAAGATGTTTTGTACACGTTGTCTTGACTTTTGAATAGTTTTGTTTTTTCTGCACTTCTGGAGGTTAGCTTACTGTTTTGTTCCAAATAATTGAGATGCCATAATATATTGATTGTGGGTGCTCAGGGGTGTAACCAACAAATTTGTAGTGAGCGTAAATGCCCTTTATCATTTTTTCAGCATCCTGTGGGAATTTTCTTAATCAGAAGTCAACCATAGTTGGTGGTGTCTGTGGAGGCAAATCCACTCTGATTTAGCTGACTTTGGAACTGGCTTTCAATTGTGCCATTCTTTGTTTTTTACTGCAAAAAAACCTTGCTGGCAGCTTTTTGGCTAAGCCCTCATAAGAGCAACACCATTAATCATGTCTTTTTCTCCCCTCTCACATGGAAACGTAACCTCTTTTGTCCAAGTAAGATGGCTTTGTTGCAATGTTTTATGTTGACAAGTCAGAATTAGCACACTTAGCGTGGTCTATGTTGAAAATTCTGATGTTGACTGGAACAACGGGAAAAAGGAGGTGAAAAAGTGGCATCTTCAGAAATGTAAAGTTGCAAATGTAATTTAAGTATCAAGATTCCTATTCTAGTTACTGGAAGTAAAGAATGCCTGTTTAAAATTGAAAATGTGGGGTTATTCACAACAAGAACCAATGGCTTCAGCGAAATACTTCAGCGACTTGAATGTGGTAATTTGACCTAATATTTTCTCCATTCAATTGGATTATTTTGTACAAAAGTGATAATAACTTGGTTTGGGATAAAATCAATTGATCTGAAGAATTGTTTCTAATTATGAGCTGTGTGGTCTTCCCTGTGGTAATGTGAAATTTTAGGTGGGCTCCTGCAACGTACTGCTGGGTTTGTCTTGCTTCAGATTTGTACAATGGTTAATGACATTAATATTTACCCTGAGGAATGTAGCGGGCGGCAGGACAATTCAGAACTCCTTCCCGTAAGGGGAATCGAGTATTCACTCTCCCGCGATCTGAATCAAAACTATGAATTTGTGAACGGACCAATCGATAGTTGACATGAGATAGTGTATGAAAAGATGTATTTAAATGCTTTCATGAGCCAAGATTGAAATTCGGTGTGGAGATGATGGAGAGAGTGGATGACCTTTGGTTTCCCACCCTTACAGACTGTTATCCCAGAGAACAAAGCACGCACACGTACACACCAAATAATTATGTTGCGATACATTTGTCACTGAACTTGTGTCAAAAGGCAAAGCAGTTTATAGTCTTTTAGTAGAAACAAGGAAATGCAGTTGCTGATTAATACACAAAGTGCTGGAGTAACTCAGCAGGTTAGGCAGCATCTCTGAAGAACATGAATAAGGTGACGTTTTGGGTCTGAACAAGGGTCCCGATCCGAAACGTCATCTATCCATGTTCTGTAAAGATGCTGCTTGATCTACTGAGTTACTTCAGCACTTTGTGTAAAGATGCCAGTTTCTGTTATGTTAAAGGTGACCCCTTCGGCACAATTATTCTCCTTTAAAGTGAACCGACACCTTGAATCAGAAGATTGTGGTTTAAAACCCTACACCAAAGCACAAAATTCAAGGTGGCACCCTAATGCTGCATTAACCCAGTTGCAGTTTTTTTAGATGGATGTTTAAGGCCCTTCTAGTCTCTCAGATGAATAAAACATTCCAGGATTCTTTTTCAAACATGATTTAGTTTAGTTTAGAGATACAGCACGGAAACAGGCCCTTTGGCCCACCGGGTCCGCACCGACCAGCGATCCTCGCATATTAGCACTATCCTACACACAAGAGGGGCAATCTGTTACATTTAACAAGCCAATTTACCAACTTGTACGTATTTGGAGTGTGGGAGGAAACAGAAGGTCTCGGAGAAAACCTAAGCGATCACAGGGAGAATGTACAAACTGCGTACAGACAGCACCCGTAGTCTGGATGGAACCCAGGTCTCCGGCGCTGTAAAGCAGCAACTCTACCGCTGTGTCACCGTGCCGCCATGATCAGAGTTATCCGGGTCGATGATTATCCTACAATTAACATTATGCAAAAATAAAACATATGAGCATTATCACATTAAGCAGTTTGGAAATTCAACTCTTTTTTTTCCTCAACACATGCTGCTTGACCTGCTCAGTTCCTCCAGCAGTTTTGTTCTTTGCTCCAGATTTGAACATCTGTTGCATCTTGCTTACAATATAAAGGCTTATGTTTTATACATAGGCAGAGAGATTGCTGCTTACTTTTTGGATTAATGTCATGGATTAATATCTGATCATGGATCTAATGTTTTAGTATGTTTAATGATGTAAAGTCTATGCTTTTGTTTGTGTCCGTGTTTAAAAAATGAATGATAATTTTAACACAGAGGTCAGTAATTTAAATGCTAAGGAGTGCTTTTTAGCAGAGTGCTATTGTGGTTTTTGTACGATGTTTCCACAAATAATTTGGCATTTTATTTGTTTTGATATCTGTGCAATCTGAACATTTGCTCTTTTACTATGTTCTAGACATGCTTCATGACATTTAGTTGTGTTCCCTGATCTTAGTATTTTTTTGGAGCCTAGTCTAACTTTAATTCTGGTTCTTTGGACATTTGCTGGTAACTTTTATCTTTGGTAAGGATGTGTACACATTTGGATTGAAATTGACTGACTTTGAAATGTTGCAGGCCTTTGAAGTTTCTTTTGATCTTTTCTGCTTGTACTAAAAACTATATCTTATTAGTTAAACTAAAGTAGCACAATGTTTGTAGTGTATCTGTATGATTTCTCTTAATTTTTCTTCAGCTACCCTCTCTAATCCATGATCTGTGATGTAATGGTTCAGGCTGATATGTCTTTAGATCCAGCAGCTTTGGATGGTTTGTTCACAGCCTTCGTGTCCTCAACCCTTTTGATTTTTAGTAATTACGCCCTGTTCTGTCACACACTTTGCATCACCCAAAACCATGTTTACCAAGGCTAGTGTGGTTCAGATTTTGGTTCATAATTGTCAGAGATACGGTTTTGCATGCTATCCAAACAGATCAGATAAACCGTGTATAGATACAATCAGTTCGAACTCAAGCACAATAGATGGAGCAAAGGGGAAGATACAAAGAGCAGGATATAGTTCTCAGCATTGTAGCGCTTCAGTTACTTAGAAAAGTAGAAACCGGAGCTACATCGAAGTGGATCAATTATGTGAGTAGTAGGGGCATGGAACCAGGATTCAATGGTCCAGTGGGGCTTGGGAGCAGGTGGGATAGTGACAAAAGTGAGATGGATTGGCGAGAGAGTTAGGTAAGGTTAAGGGATTAACATGAAATGCAAGGGGTTATCTGAAGCTGGAAAATTAATCAATCGTACTGAGTTGTAGACCACCTTGGTTCAATATAAGATTCTGTTCTAGTTTTTACTGGACTTCACCCAAGCAGTGGTAAAGGCCAAAGATGGACAGGTTATTGTGGGAATGCGAAGGGTAGTTGAAATGCTGGCAACAGGGAGCTTGTGGACATTAAAATATAACAGAATAGAAATTATGAAAAGAGTTTCTGAAACTTGTCGTTCTTCAAATTATTTTAAAATGTCCTCAAAATTCATCAATTCTTTTCTCTGCCCCTTTCAGTACGTTTTGAGCAAATGTGTGCAGTTTTCAAGCAGGAAAAATAAAAATGCTGGTATATGATGAGGTTTTAAAAACTGAAGCTATGAAATACATGTTTAGGCCACCGGCAGTGATGTGGATGTTTTTGGAAACATTTACAGTGCCACTGATGGAAAATGTATTACATGTTGCTGGTATGTAATCCTTAACCCTAAAGAATAAATAAATATTGAGAAGTGGTGAAAAGTGTTCCTTTTTTTAAAAGCAAAGAGGAAGATGCAATCTATTTGGAATAACCATTTATTTGAAGGTTTTTTCATGGGGATTCTACTCTGCGTTATCTCCATCCCACATTCTCCTCTTCTGAAAATAGAGGTTCATTCTAAAAAATATATTTTCTGATGTTAGCCATATTGTATCTTAATATTTGGGATTGGGACCATTAGTGTCTATTTGTGTCTTCATGTGACTCAGTGATGTCTGTTTCTAGCCAACAATGGATGAGAATCTGCTTTGAGATGAGAACCAAAAGAATGAGTATCATAATATCAATTGATTATGTAATCTGATGGGAGCAACCTTAAGTCCTTTGTGGTAGGCGCACTTCATTATATTGTGTGGTGCATTCTATTTTTGTGGGTGGGTGATAATCGGAATGAGGGCTTATAAACTATAGTTAAGTAAAATAATGGATATAGCATCCTTTTCGACTAGCTGTAATATGTTGGTCTTTGTCTAAACAAGGAATAAGGCCTTGCCATGATCAATAAGATTTGTTCCACTGTCTTAAATCATATAGTTGCATCAAGCATAATGTGGGGAGGCATATAATGTTCGTTTTCTGTTAATCAAGCTTCTGATTATAGTTATTGATTATTTAATATTCATCCAATCATAGATTATAATTTTGAAGAATAACTATTCCAAACTGTTTTAGTAAGTGGGAGTGAAAGCTGGAAGGAAGATGCTGAAGTGGCAGGATGTCTGGTTTTGAAAATGTAAATCTACGACAGTAGAAATAGAACAGGAGCAAATGTTGGGACCCTTGGATATTGCATCCGTTCAGATTATCTTCTAATTAATTCGAAGATATACATAAAAAATAGGTACCGGAGTGAGCCATTCAATATGATCATGGCCGATCATCCAAAATTAGTATCCCGTTCCTGCTTTTCCCCCCATATCCCTTGATTCCTTTAGCCCTAAGAGCTAAATCTAGCTCTCTCTTGAAAACATCCAGTGATTGGCCTCCACTGCCTTCTCTGGCAGAGAATTCCACAGATTCACAACTCAATGGGTGAAAATGTTTTGATGCATGGTTTTATGCGTGGGTGATCATATCACTCATTTTGTTGTTGTTGTAAGTAACCAAAATGATTGAGGGCAGGGCCATAGTTGTCAGTGGGGTTCAGCAAGGCTTTTTATGTCATAGAGTCAGACAGCATGGAAATTGGCCCTTCAGCCCCACTCCTCTATGCCAATCAAGATGCCCCATCTAAACTAGTCCCGTTTACCTGGATTTAGCCCATATCCCTCTAAATCTTTCCTTTCCAAGTACCTGTCCAAATGTTTTTTTTTTTTTTTAAATGTTGTTATAGTACCTGCTTCAGCTACTTCCTTTGGCAGCTAGATCCATGCTGTGTGACTCTGACTCAAACAAATATCATAGCACTGATCCGTACAGTACAGCTCTTATTACAGACTTCCAGTCAGAAAAAAACACCATCACTACATTTGGCCTACTTTCACCAAGTCAATATTTAATCAGTTTGCCAACCTGCCTTAAATTTATTGTGCCTTAACCTTCTGGAGCAGATCCTTGTCAAGTCGCACTGCAGTTCAGGTAAACCAGGAGTGCCAAGGTGCCTTCATCAAGCTTCTTGGTTACATCCACAAAAATATATATATATTTCAGAGACATAAATAAATCTGTGCCGGGTCTTAATCAGTCCCTTACTAGCTATAGATAGACACAAAAAGCTGGAGTAACTCAGTGGGACAGGCACCATCTCTGGAGTGATGGAAAGGCTGATCTTTTGGGTCGAGGCAGGTTGAGCGAAGGTGTTCCTCAAAACCATCGCCCAGTCTGCATTTGGTCATGCCGATGCACAAGTCCACATCTTGCACATTGGATACAGTAGATGAGCTTGGAGGAGGTGCAAATGAACCACTGCCTAACACTGTCATGGACCCTGGACAGAATCTAGGGAGGAGGTATAACGACAGGAGTTGCATCTTTTGCGGTTGCAGGGGAAGGTACCTGAGGAGAGGGTGGTTTGGGTGGGAATGGATGTGTTAACCAGGGAGTTGCAGAGGGAACGATCTCTGTGGAAGACAGAAAAGGGTGGAGGGGGGAAATGTGGCTAGTGGTGGGATCCCGTAGGAGGTGGCGGAAATTTCGGACAATTATGTATGCGACAGCTGATGGAGTGGAAGGTAAGGGCTAGAGGGGACTCTGTCTCTGTTGCGACATGGGGGAGGAGGAGTGAGTGCGGAGCTGCAGGGTACCCAGGAGACACGAGTGAGGGCCTCATCTATGATTGGAGAGGGGAACCCCCGTTGCCTAAAGAATGAGGACATCTCGGATTTCCTAGTATGGAACATCTCATCTTGGGCACAGATATGGCGTAGATGGAGGAATTGGGAGTAGGGGATAGAGTTTTTACAGGAAGAAGTGTAGTTGAGATATATGTGGGTGTCAGTGGGTTTGTAATAGATGTCAGTCATTAGCACATTTCCTATGATGGAGACCATAAGATCAAGAAAGGGGAGGGAGGTGTCTGAGATAGTACAAGTAAATTTGAGTACAGGATGAAAATTGGTGGTGAAGTTGAAGTCCATGAGTTCTGCATTAGTGCAGGAAGAAGCGCCGATGCAGTCATAAATATAACGAAGATTCGGAAATAGGGCCAGTGTACACCTGGATCAGGGGGCCCAGCTTGTGAATGCAGAGCGGAACAACAAACTGCCAACCATGTGTTCTCTGGGTGCTTGCTCTACCACCCACCAAATGGAGTTCAGAGCCTAGCAGACATTGACGCAGAGACAACAGCCTGGCTGTTCAACACCCGGCTTGAGATCTAACAATTCCTTTGGTTTATAACATATATAACATATAACAATTACAGCACGGAAACAGGCCCTCTCGGCCCTTCCAGTCCGTGCCGACCATTTGTTTTCCCCTAGTCCCATCTACCTGCACTCAGACCATACCCCTCCATTCCCTTCCCGTCCATATACCTATCCACTTTACCTTTAAATGTTAAAATCGATCCTGCCTCCACCACTTCTGCTGGAAGCTGATTCCACACAGCCACCACCCTCTGAGTAAAGAAGTTCCCCCTCACGTTACCCCGAAACCTCTGTCCCTTAATTCTCATGTCATGCCCTCTTGTTTGAATCTTCCCTACCCTCAATGGGAAAAGCTTATCCACGTCAATTCTGTCTATCCCTTTCATCATTTTAAAGACCTCAATCAAGTCCCCCCTTAACCTTCTGTGCTCCAGAATAAAGACTTAACTTGTTCAACCTTTCTCTGTAACTTAGTTGCTGGAACCCAGGCAACATTCTAGTAAATCTCCTCTGTACTCTCTCTATTTTGTTGACATCCTTCCTATAATTAGGCGACCAAAATCGTACACCATACTCCAGAATTGGTCTCACCAATGCCTTGTACAATTTTAACATTACTTCCCTACTCCTATATTCAATGCTCTGATTTATAAAGGCCAGCACACCAAAAGCTTTCTTTACCACCCTATCTACGTGCGATTCCACCTTCAGGGAACTATGCACAGTTATTCCTAGATCCCTCTGTTCCACAGCATTCCTCAATTCCCTACCATTTACCACGTACGTCCTATTTTGATTTGTCCTGCCAAGATGTAGCACCTCACACTTATCAGCATTAAACTCCATCTGCCATCTTTCAGCCCACTTTTCCAAATGGCCCAAATCTCTCTGTAGACTTTGAAAATCTACTTCATTATCCACAACACCACCTATCTTACTATCGTCTGCATACTTACTTATTCAATTTTCCACCCCATCATCCAGATCATTGATGTACATGACAAACAACAGTGGACCCAACACAGATCCCTGAGGCACCCCACTGGTCACCGGCTTCCAACCTGACAAACAGCCATCCACCATTACTCTCTGACATCTCCCATTCAGCCACTGTTGAATCCATCTTGCTACTCTGCCATTAACACCCAAAGATTGAACCTTCTTAACCAAGGTTCCTTCCATGGGGAACCTTGTTCAAAGGCCTTATTGAAATTCATATAGACAACATCCGCTGCTTTACCCTCATCAATTTCCCTAGTAACCTCTTCAAAAAATTCAAGAAGGTTTGTCAAACATAAACTTCCAGGCACAAATTAATGTTGACTGTTCCTGATCAGACCCTGTTTATCCAGATGATTATATATATTATCTCTAAGTTTCCTTTCCATTAATTTGCCCACCACTGACGTCAAACTAACAGGTCTATAATTGCTAGGTTTATTCTTTGAACCCTTTTTAAACAATGGAACAACATGCGCAGTACGCCAATCCTCCGGCACTATTCCCGTTTCTAATAACATTTGAAATATTTCTGTCATAGCCCCTGCTATTTCTACATTAACTTCCCTCAATGTCCTAGGGAATATCCTGTCAGGACCTGGAGACTTATCCACTTTTATATTTTTCAAAAGTGTCAGTACCACCTCCTCTTTGAATCTCATAGTTTCCATAGCTACTCTACTGTTTTCCCTTGCCTCACAGAGTTCAATATCCTTCTCCTTGGTGAATACCGAAGAAAAGAAATTGTTCAATATCTCCATCATTTCTTTTGGCTCTGCAGATAGCTGTCCATTCTGGTGTTCTAATATGTCCAATTTTATCCCTCGTTATCCTTTTGCTATTAATATGGCTGTAGAAACCCTTTGGATTTACTTTCACCTTTCTTGCCAAAGCAACCTCATCTTTTAGCTTTTCTAATTTCTTTCTTAAGATTCTTTTTACACTGTTTATGCCCATCTAGCACCTCATTTACTCCATGCCTCCTATAATTATTGTAGATATCTCTCTTTTTTCAAACCGTGTCCAATTTCCCTTGAAAACCATGGCTCTTTCCAATTTTTACTATTTCCTTTCTATCGAACAGGGACATAAAGATTCTGTAATCTTACAATTTCCCCTTTAAATGTCCTCCATTTCTCTTCTACATCCTTCTTCCCATAAAACAAAATGTCCCAATTCACTCCTTTTAAATCCTTACGCATTCCCTCAAAGTTAGCCTTTCTCCAATCAAAAATCTCCACCCTAGGTCCAGTTCTGACTCTCTCTATAATTATATTGAAACTAATGGTATTGTGATCACAGGTCCCGAAGTGCTCACCAACGCATACCTCCTTCACCTGACCTGCCTAACTGGAGGTCCAGCATTGCCCCTTCTCTGGTCGATACCTCTGTACTCTTTATGTTTATTTATGTTTCATTCGCAAGAAGATGAGGGATTGTTCAACAAAGAGGCAGGCACAGCTGGGACCCATGCGGATACCCATAGCTACACCTTGGACTTGGAGGGAGAAAGAGGAGTCAAATGAGAAGTTGCTGCGAAGACTATCCCCTCCTCCGAATGCCTCTGTCTACGCCGCATCTGTGCCCAAGATGAGGTGTTCCATACTAGGCTAGGACATCCGAGATGTCCTCATTCTTAGATGAGGCCCTCACTCGTGTCTCCTCGGTACCTGCAGCTCCGCCTTGCTCTTTCTTCCCCTAGTCGCAACAGAGACCTTGTCCCCCTAGTTACATAGAACCATAGAAACATAGAAAATAGGTGCAGGAGGAGGCCATTTGGCCCTTCGAGCCAGCACCGCCATTCATTGTGATCATGGCTGATCGTCCCCTATCAATAACCCGTGCCTGCCTTCTCCCCATATCCCTTGACACCACTAGCCCCTAAAGCTCTATCTAACTCTCTCTTAAATCCATCCAGTGACTTGGCCTCCACTGCCCTCTGTGGCCGGAAATTCCATAAATTGACAACTCTCTGGGTGAAAAAGTTTTTTCTCACCTCGGACTTAAATGACCTCCCCTTTATTCTAAGACTGTGGCCCCTGGTTCTGGACTCGCCCAACATTGGAAACATTTTTCCTGTATCTAGCTTGTCCAGTCCTTTTATAATTTTATATGTTTCTATAAGATCCCCCCCTAATCCTTCTAAACTCCAGTGAATATAAGCCTAGTCTTTTCAATCTTTCCTCATATGACAGTCCCGCCATTCCAGGGATCAATCTCGTGAACCTTTGCTGCACTGCCTTAATCACATGGATGTCCTTCCTCAAATTAGGAGACCAAAACTGTACACAATACTCCAGATGTGGTCTCACCAGAGCCCCAGAGTTACCTTCCACCACATCAGACAACACATTATCCTCCGAAATTTCCGCCACCTCCAACGGGATCCCACCACTAGCCACATTTTCCCATCTCCAGCTCTTTCCGCCTTCCGCAGAGACCGTTCCCTCCGCAACTCCCTGGTTAACTCATCCCTTCCAACCCAAACCACCCACTCCCCAGCAACCACAGAAGATGCAACACCTATCGCTATACCTCCTCCCTCGACTCCCCGGGCAGTCGTTTCAGGTTAGGCAAAGGTTCACTTCCACCTCCTGCAACCTCACCTACTGTATCCGTTGTTCAAGATGTGAACTCTTTTACATCGGTGAGACCAAATGCAGACTAGGCGATCGTTTCGCGGACACCTTCGCTCGGCCTGCCTGAACCAACCTGATCTCCCGGTTGCCGGACACTTTAGTTCTCCTTCCCATTCCTGCACATACCTTTCTGTCCTAGGTCTTCTCCATTGTCAGAGGAAGGCCAAACGCAAAGTGGAGGAACAGCATCTCATATTTCGCTTGAGCAGCTTACAGCCCAGTTGTATGAATATTGATTACTCTCATTTCAGGTAGCCACGGCATTCCCGCTCCCTCTCTCTATCCCTCCCCCACCCAAGTCACACTAGCTTATTTTGACCCGACAAATAGCTAACAATGGCTTGTTTGCTTTAGTATTGTTACTTTATTGCATATCTTTCATTCATTGTTCTTTATCTCCCCACATCACTGTCTATATTTCTCGTTTCTCTTATCAGCCAACCAATCTGAAGAAAGGTTTCGACCCGAAACGTCACCCTTTCCTTCTCTCCAGAGATGCTGCCTGTCCCGCTGAGTTACTCCAACTTTTTGTGTCTATCTTCGGTTTAAACCAGCAACTGCAGTTCCTACTTGAACATTTTCCTTACTATGACTTCATTCTGTTTCATGTTCTAGCCTACGCAGATTACTCTTGGCTTTGGTTTATCTCCCCCCCCCCTCCACACACATTAATTCCATCTAACACCTTCATGCCTCCTTAACTTGTTCCACTGTAGACCCTGTGTTATACTCTTCTCACTTTTCCCACGTAGCTTCGTATCATCAGCAAACCAGGATGATTTTTTTGTGACTCCTCATCTTGATCATCTAATTATCTGGTTTTGTTCCTTGTGGCAGCCAGTGGTTAACCTGAAATTATTGTTTATTCTTGCTTTGATTTGACACCATTCTCTATCTTTAGCGATAATCCCACAAGGCCTTATTTTGTGTTGCGACCTTTTGTTTGGTATTGAAACAACTCGTGCTTTAAGTAGATCCATACATAGTGCATCAACTTGTGTCTTGCAATCTATCCTGATTGTATCCTGAAAAAAGATGCATCGATTTGCCCGCAATTTTCCTTTCACACAAGGAAGATAGAGAATCCTGTGTGGAGGTTGTGCTTTGTTAATAATTGTTTCACTTTACAATGTTCTCTTTGTTTGCATTAATAATTTCCGGCATTACTTATGGTTGTCAGTGGTGGTTCAATTAGTAGCACTTCCTTCAGATTTGTATTGTGTTGTACTCGCATTCTACTTGAGCAAAATAATCTAAATTAATATTTTTATCCAAAATTGAGGGAGTGCTGTACTGCCCACTCTTGCATCGTTCAGCTGAGGCGGTAAACAGAGAGTGCCTCCATGGCTTCTAGGCTGGATGTAAGATTTGCACAGGGAGGATGGCCAAGTTGTCCTAACCAAAATGTATCCACCACAAAAATGGGTTAGTTAATCATCATCACAGAATACTTTGAGACCTAGCTAAGTACAATTACAAATTACCTGCCATGCTTTGCACATTACAGCAATAATTGCATTTCAGAAGTATTTTAATTAAAGTGCTTTGGACCACATGAAAGAGACTTGAAAGGTGCTATACAACTGCAAGACTGTTCTTCCTCAGCAGGCTATCTCTGCTAACTGTGCCCATGTTACATCAGTAACCATACTTCAAGAGTAATTAGTTGGTGGTAATGTGCTTTGGTTTTTGCTGAAGACAATTTGATGCTCAATCTTAACACGTTCTTCATTTAATATTAGCGAAAAAATAATATTTGCATGGAACGTCTTCATAGCATCTCACTTCTGAATCTGTGTTCAGTTTGATGGAGCCTGTGATTATCAAATGATAACATGCAATAAAAAACCTTAGCAGATTGATCAGTCGATAGGAAAGTTCTTGTTTATTGTACATTTATTACGATAAAAAGAAATAACACAAATTTTACATAATTTACCCCCATCCCACCTATATATAACTAAAACTCTGATTTATATATATAACTAAAACTCTGATCTTGTGCTCTTCCAGTTTATCTATTTGCGCACAGACGGTATGCGATAGCGCTATGATTTTTCGCCAGGCTACTCACCGTTCTCCTGTGCTGCGAGTGCAACAGGTTTCGTCAGGTGGTAAATTGTAAAAGTTATCAAGGTTTAAACATCTTAAAAAACATGCGTGCTCAGATTCCTTCAGTCAGTGCCACGCAGATTGGTCTCTTCTCCTGTCAGTCAATACCACAGTCGGGATGGTGATGCCCCTTCCTGCCCCCACCAGCGGCAGCCTGTCCCGCCTCACTCACAAACTCCTCGCAGTAACTTGTCTATCGTTTCCCCCACCATCGGCCGGGGGGGGGGGGGGGGGGGGGGGGAGGGAGGAGGAGGGGTGGAGTTCAGTGGAGGCGCTGGCCCCGTCTCTCTCTCCCTCATCACTCACCCTTCTCCCCCGCCAAACCTCTACGGCAATGGTGGTCCCGTCTACCTGTCCCCCCGGTTCTGTCTCCTCCACCGCTGTTGTTGCAGTAATTGACCCTCACGGCCTTCTCGGAGGAGATCTTCTCCACCAGCTCATCGAAAGCCGTGGTGACGAACACCGACACCATCTCCACCCCCCCCCCCCCCCCCCCGACGGCAGCAGCAGCGACGGGTGGGTGGAGACGGCCCGAGTGGCGGCTGAGCCGGAGGGAGGGTCAGGTGGCCGAGGAGTTTACACACACACACACACACACACACACACACACACACACACACACACACACACACACACACACACACACACACACACACACACACACACACACACACACACACACCCCCCCCCCCCCCCCCATGGAGGAAGGAACCGCAGATCCTGCTTTTTATGGAGTGAGTGACTTGGGGTAGAGGAGCGGTGGGGGATGTAGGGATTGAGGGAGGGTGAAGGGGAGGGAGTGCTAGGGGATGAGGGAAAATTAGCCATGCTGGCGCAGTTGGGGGCTATGCGTGAGTGGTGCAATATTGCGTTGGGGGGGACAGCTTGTATTGGGGGAATGGGTGAGTGGTGGAATATTGCATTGGGAGACGGGTTGCATTGGGAGACCAGGCCTCCCATGTGACCAGGACCCAACGGGTCCCACTTCGTCCAGTAATTACTCTTTGGTGTAAACCAGCATATGCAGCTCCTTCCTACATATTTTTAAATTGGCTGTTTATGAAATACCTTGTGCTATCTGCAATAAATTAGTAAATACTTCTCATATTGCAGTGTATTGAATGCTGCTGTGCCATATGTACACAGGTGATGATCCATAAATGTGGAAATTGGAAGGGGACAGCTCTAGTGGTAATAGTCACACTTTGCAAACACACCCCTTCATTAGAGAAAGGAAGACATTTTATCTTGAGGCTTGTATTGAGATAGTAACAGCTTTTTGATTTGTGGACTGAAAGATAATTGAATGGAATACCCTGTAATGTAGAGTATGCATGAATTTATGGTAGTTTTGCATGTGTTTATTTGGGATAATTTTACTTTGGTTACTTTGGACTACCAAATTCATATATGCTACCTATATAGGATTATAAGATGAAATATAGCCGAGGCCATTCAGTTCAAAATTTATCGTCTAATCTTTGTCTTTCTGTAGCAACAGCTGCCTATTTTAAAGGTACATTCTTTACATGAACAAGGTGCATTCCATGAATTATTCACTTTATATTGCATGTACATCATGATGATTATTGCTAAACTCACCTTTTAACAGACTAATTAAATACCCTGTGTCCTGTAGTTATGTCCTGGTCTGATGTGGTGCTTTCTTAAATGTATCTATTTTACTTAGCGCTAGCATTAAGTTATCTTCTTTCTTTTCCTCTTGGACCAAGATAAGTCCTTGGAAAACTTTATTGTCATTCAGACCTTGCGGTCTGAACGGAAATTTCGTTGCCTGCAGTCATACATATAGTAAATAACAAAACACACAATAAACACATATTTAACATCCCCCACAGTGAGTTCACCAGACACCTCCTCACTGTGGTGGAAGGCAAAAATCTTGTCTTTGTCTCTTCCCTTCTTCCTCTTCCTCCTCTTCCTCTGCGCTGAGGCGACCCGGGCCTCCGATGTTGTGACCGCACCGGGTGATGTAAATAAGTCCCGCGGGTGAACCGCGCTCCGCGAGCGGGCCGATTCAACTCCGCGGCCCGGGGCGGTCGAAGCTGCCGAAGCTGCCGCCCTCCAGTCCAGCGGACGCAGCTGTTGCCGCGGGAGCTCCGGAAAAACAGGTCACCAACCTGTGACCTGCGAGCTCCCGACGATGTCGTCCATTGGGCCCGTGGCGGGAACCTCCGAAGTCGCTGCCGCCGCCACCGCCACCGGAAAGCCGCCACAGCTCCGAGTCGGGCCGCCGGAACGCCTGAACCCGCCGCAGCCCCGAAGTCGGCCAGCCCCGCGCTGGTAATTCCTGGCTGGCTCTGCCTCCGGAGCCTCGGGTCGGTCGCAGTTAAAGTTGGAGGCCGCCAGCTCCGCGATAGGCCTCAGCGCAGACGGAGACGGGGGATACGACAAGAAAAGTCACGTCCCCCCAAAAGGAAGAGACTAAGAACGTTTCTCCCACCCCTCCCACACACATACACTACATAATAACTCAAACTAACGCTAAAACAAGACAAGAAAACAACAAATAAAAAGAAAAACAGACGGACTGCAGGCGAGCCGCTGCTGCCAGGGCAACGCCGCCTCTCCCAGAAGTCTCTTTTTTAATCTTACTTCAGTGGCCAGGATTAATAATCTCATGATTTTGGACTTGCAAATGACAAGACTGAGCCATATTGATATTTAAAATCAAAACCACTCCAAGCTACTATTTTCTCAATATGACTTTCATTTTCTTTCGGCATTAGAATGCATAACTGTTTTGATTCTTGATCACCCAGGACAATATAGTGTACTGTTTCATCTTTTTCTCACTAGCCTAAATGTAATTTCTTGCTACCAACGGCATTTTGTGGCTGAAGGGTGCACAATCCACAGGATCCTCTGTATCAAGGCTCTTCAGCAGTGTCATGACCTACATTAAATTTAAGAATATGTGATGCCGTCATATCCAACTTTCCATTCAAATCGCCCTCCACCCTGTCTTGTACTTGCTTGCTGGTTCTTTCTTGGCATCCTTCCAGGTCAATCTTGGAATGCCACACAACACTACCTTTCCCACAATGCAATCCCCTCTCTCTTCGTGCAAAAGGTATAGAAGTGTGAAAACGCACATCTCCAGATTCTGGGACAGTTTCTTCCCAGCTGTTATCATCTTACCACAACTAGAAAGCAGTCCTCAACTACCATACCTCATTGGTGATCCTTGGACACTCTTTGATTGGACTTTACTGGCTTTATCTTGCACTAAACGTTATTCCTGTATCATGGATCTATACACTGTGGCACGATTGTAATCATGTATTGTCTTTCCGCTGACTGGTTAGCACGTAACAAAAGCTTTTCCCTGTACCAAGGTACACGTGACAGTAAACTGAACTGAAACAGTTGTTCCCGGAGTCGACTGCCACTATCGCACGTCAATCGTGTGTATTTGACCCTAACTGTGCTTCACTTCTGAGAATGAATAACTACTTCATCTTGGATTAGTTGTGGCTGTACTCCTGTATCATTCCGTTTCTTCCAGGGAGTAAATACCGTAATTCTACCCCTACACATCACTTCAGCCTGAGTCCGAGGCACAGCTCCCCTTCCTGCGGCCTAATTTAGTATCATCAATGAATTTGAACAAGTGGCACTCCATCTCTAAATGCAATTTGGTAGTGTTCGGAAAAGAAATCTATGGGATGAGGACATTGTTGACAGTAGAATATTACCTATTCCCCTTGCCCTGAACTGGTGAGCTGCTGTCCTTCAACTACAGTCTGGTGAATATTCTACTGCAGTTCCATTGAGTTGGGAGTTCCCGTATCTCAGTAATATGCAAGTATTTAATTGCTCCATTTACTCTATCACCTTTTTGGAGGAGACATGCGAGATTTAGCGTGTTGAACTGGTGATGAGGATGGCAGAGTGGTTGGGGCTCTGAATGTGATACCAATTAGGCTGCTTTGTTCGGGGTGATGTCGAGTCGCATGAGTGATGTTAGAGTTACAATTGTCCAGACAAATGAAGGGTGTGAAAGCATGGGCTGTTATTTTTATGTGGATATATTTGTGGCCCAATCTTGCTGTTTGATCCACATTTTTGTGCCAGCTTCCAGATAACCTTCTGATCATTTGTGACTCTCAGGAGGTGGTTGTAATGATTATTGTCCAGGATCAAAGTTTAGTCTCTTGTGTATGTTGCTCAGTCCTGTTATCAGCCCATGTCTTAATATGACCGAGATCTTGTTACACACAGTTGTTACGCATGGTACACAACACCTTTCCAAGACTGAAAGGGGAATGGCGGCACCATTTTTTAAACTCTCCTGCTCTTTTCCCGCCTATCAAGTTAACTACCTTTGCATGCCTCTGCTAATCGCCACCTACCTCTTAAATTCTCCTGCGCTTGAAAGGGAAATGTGTGCGTTCTACACTGATCACCTTCTCCTCATCCCGTGGAAGGAAGGTCATTGATGAGGCAGCTAAAGAGGTTTGGGCTTGGCACACTGATCAGAGGAGCTGCTGTGATGTCTAGGACTGGGATGATTGACCTCTCAAAACAACAACTCTTTTGTGTGAGGCATGACCCCCACCTTTGAAAAGCATTTCTTTTCATGTACATTAAGTCAGTTTTATGAGGTTTTCAATGCCACACTCGTTCAAATGTTACCTTGATATCTCTTGTCTTGTCTGGATATGACTCGTGTCTATATTTGCACATTATAGACAATAGGTGCATGAGCAGGCCATTCGAGCCAGCTCCGCCATTCAATGAGATCATGGCTGATCATCCCCAATCAGTACCCTGTTCCTGCCTTCTCCCCATACCCCCTGACTCCGCTATCTTTAAGAGCCCTATCTAGCTCTCTTGAAAGTATCCAGAGAACCGGCCTCCACCGCCCACCGAGGCAGCGAATTCCACATACTCACAACTCTCTGAGTGAAAAAGTGTTTCCTCATCTCTGTTCTAAAAGTCTTACCCCTGTTGTCTCACTAGGGCCCTGTACAACTGCAGAAGGACCTATTTGCTCCTATACTCGACTCCTCTTGTTATGAAGGCCAACATGCCATTTGCTTTCTTCACTGCCTGTTGAACCTGCATGCTCACTTTCATTGATTGATGAACAAGGACCCTCAGATCCTGTTGTACTTCCCCTTTTCCCAACTTGACACCATTTAGATAATAATCTGCCTTCATGTTTTTGCTACCAAAGTGGATAACCTCACATTTATCCACATTAAACTTCATCTGCCATGCAGCTGCCCACTCCCCCAACCTGTCCAAGTCACCCTGCATTCTCATAGCATCCTCCTCACAGTTCACACTGCCACCCAGCTTTGTCATCTGCAAATTTGCTAATGCTTCTTTGAATCCCTTCATCTAAATCATTGATGTATATTGTAAATAGCTGCGATCCCAGCACCGAGCCTTGCGGTACCCCACTAGTCACTGCCTGCCATTCTGAAAGGGACCCGTTAATCCCTACTCTTTGATTCCTGTCTGCAACCAATTTTCTATCTATTTCAGCACTCTACCCCCATGTGCCCTAATTTTGCCCACTAATCTCCTATGTGGGACCTTATCAAATGTTTTCTGAAAGTCCAGGTACACTACATCCACTGGCTCTCCCTTGTCCATTTTCCTAGTTACATCCTCAAAAAATTCCAGAAGATTAGTCAAGCATCATTTCCCCATAGAAAACCATGCTGACTCGGACCGATGCTGTTACTGCTATCCAAATGTGTCACTATTTCACCTTTATGATTGACTCCAGCATCTTCCCCACCACCGATGTCAGGCTAACTGGTCTATAATACTTTTCTCTCTCCCGCCTTTCTTAAAAAGTGGGATAACATTAGCTACCCTCCAATCCACAGGAACTGATCCTGAATCTATAGAACATTGGAAAATGGTCACCAATGCATCCACGATTTCCAGAGCCACTTACTTAAGTACCCTGGGATGCAGACCATCAGGGCCTGGGGATTTATCAGCCTTCAGTCCCATCAGTCTATCCAACACCATTTCCTGCCTAATGAGGTTTTCCTTCAGTTCCTCTGTCACCCTAGATCTTCTGGCCACTAGTACATCAGGAAGCTTGTTTGTGTCCCCCTTAGTGAAGACGGATCCAAAGTACCTGTTCAACTCATCTGCCATTTCCTTGTTCCCCATAATAAATTCACCTTTTTCAGTCTTCAAGGGTCCAACTTAGGTCTTAACTAAATTTTTCCTCTTCACATACCTAAATAAGCTTTTACTATGCTCCTTTATATTATTGGCTAGCTTACCTTCGTACCTCATCTTTTCTCCCCATATTGCCTTATTAGTTATCTTCTGTTGCTCTTTAAATATTACTCAATCCTCTTGCTTCCCGCTCATCTTTGCTACGTTGTACTTCTTCTCTTTTATTTTTATACTGTCCCTGACGTCCCTTGCCAGCCATGGTTGCCCCTTACTCTCCTTGGAATCTTTCTTCCTCTTTGGAATGAACTGACTCTGCACCTTCTGCATTATTCCCAGAAATACCTGCCATTGTTGTTCCATTATCATCCCTGCTCAGGTACCTTTCCAGTCAATTTTTGCCAGCTCCTCCCTCATGGCTTCATAGTCCCCTTTATTCAACTGTAACACTGACACCTCCGATTTACCCTTCTCCCTCTCAAATTGTAGATTAAAACTGACCATATTATCGTCGCTACCTCCTAAGGACTCATTAACCTTTATCAATTCAGGTTCATTACGCAACACTAAATCCAGAATTGCCTTCTGCCTGGTAGGCCCCAATACAAGCTGCTCTAAGAATCCATCAGGGAGGCACTCCACAAACTCCCTTTCTTGGGGTCCAGTACCAACCTGATTTTCTCAGTCTACCTGCATGTTGAAATCTCCCATAACAAGCGTATCATTACCTTTACTATATGCCAATTTTAACTCCTGATTCAACTTGTACCCTAAATCCAGGCTACTGTTTGGGGACCTGTAGATAAGTCCCACTAGGATCTTTTTACCCTTACAATTCCTTAGTTCTATCCATACTGACTCCACATCTCCTGTTATAGTCTGATATTAAATGGTTCTGCTGAAATGGAAACTAAATATTGCTAAGTGGGTTATTGGAAGGCAAGAACTGTCTTTTGTTGACAACTTTTGTTGACAAAGGCACAACAGAGGATGTACATCCTGCGGCAGCTGAGGAAGCACGATCTCCCACAGGCAATGATGGTCCAGTTCTACACGGCCATCGTAGAGTCTGTTCTCACCTTCTCCATCATAGCCTGGTTGGCTCAGCCACCAAGCACGACACCTGGAGGCTGCAGCGAATCGTCCAATTAGCAGAGAAGATTATTGGCTGCAACCTTCCCTCCATTGATGAACTGTACACTGCAAGGGCCAGGAAGCGAGCGGGCAAGATCATCTCTGACCCCTCTCACCCTGGCCACAAACTCTTTGAATCACTTCCCTCTGGAAGGCGACTCCGGACTGTCAAAGCTGCCACAGCCAGACATAAAAACAGTTTTTATCCATGAGTAGTTGCTCTACTCAACAGCCAAAAATCTGTAGCATCCCTTTGATCTGGTATTTTGTTGGTTCACATGCTTGATCAATGGTGTTTTATCATTAATGTTTTATTATTATTATTATTATTATTATTAATGTTTAGTGTTTTCCGAGTCATTCGTAACTGTCACTGTATGTCATGTTGTTACTTGTGGGCGGAGCTCCAAGGCAAATTCCTTGTATGTAAATACTTGGCCAATAAACTTACTTACATACTTCCATTAGATTAGATTAGATTAAATTCAACTTTGTTGTCATTGTGCAGAGTACAACAAAATGCAGTTAGCATCTAACCAGAAGTGCAAAAACAGTGCATGTGGTGGAATAATATCTGAGAAAGTGCAGTAGAGCAGCATAGGCAGTAAGAGTGGGATATATACAGTAGTCTATAGATAAGGGTACACTATAGGTGGGGAAATATATGTGCAGTGGACATTGTAGTATGGATACACTGGGTGGGATATATGCAGTTTAGACAGAAATATTAGTGCAGTAAGCACAATAAGTGCAAACTACTGCTACTGTATCTTCTGTAGATAGGCACAAAATGCTGGACTAACTTAGCAGGACAGACAACATCTCTGGGGAAAAGGAATAGGCGACGTTTCAGGTCGAGACCCTTCCTCAGTTAGGAATGGCCATTATTCAGTGATCTTCCATAAGTCATTGGCAGGAAACTGCTTTGTATTTAACTTGGTGTGACAGATTGCGAATGTGTAGATTTCATTTTGCATTGTAAAATTAAACTGGATTCATCCACAACCAATTCAAAATTAAATGATTATTTAAATTGCCTAAAGTATTAATTCCATCAAATGGGAAACAAAATTTAATTTGGAATTCTTGTATTCCTGTTAAGGATTTTTAGTTATTAAACTGGTATTCTTTCACAATAATGCCCAATATTGTATTGTAACTAGTGAATCTACGTTCCCTTGCATCCTCTCTCTGTGTGTCACTCTTGCATCTTCCTCTGCCCCTCTCCCACACTAGTCGTTGTACTAGTTTCACTATCATCCTGTTGAGTTTCACTGTCTGTATACCTCGCTATCATCTACTCCACAGCCAACAATGGACCATTGCGGTTTACCTTTCCTGGATCAATGTTGCTTATTGTATATCTTTCATTAATTTGCTCTATCACCTCCTATATCTCTCGTTTCCCTTTCTCCTGACTCTCAGTCTGAAGAAGGGTCTTGACCCAAAACGTCACCTAATCCTTTTCTCCAACGATGCTGCCTGACCTGCTGAGTTACTCCAGCTTTTTGTGTCTATCCTCATTTAAACCAGCATCTGCAGTTGCTTCCTACACATTTTACTAGATTTCTGCTGGTTTTGACCTTGACTCTGTAGATGTATGAGCAATCTTTAATCATTGTCGAGACTATCCTTAACCAAGGAAGATTCTCAGTGATGAGTCACATTAGTTAAAATTCAATTGTTTTTGTGATTATCCCAAATTAAATTCCCGTTTATTCTTACGGTGAAGATCAGCTACGGTACAGCATGGGTTTTATGCTCCAGAGGTCAATAGAAATTTATTCTGAATCTGTGGACCTGAATCAGCCATTTTTTTTGGTGAGTTGCAACATCTTTTCGGTGGTTTAAAAAAAACTAGGTATGCCTTGGATGCTTTCACAGCAGACACAAAAATATTTACTCTATGGCTTTGTTTTACTCTTTATGAAACGATAGTCTTTTAAATTGCGTTTATATTCTTCAGCCACCTATTATGCAGTTTTGCACAGCTGGAAATCGCATCAACATGAAGCTATTTAGACTATCTGAGGGAAAGACCTATTTTTCACTTCATTGCTGCCGATGATCTTAATTGATAGTAGTAAATGTAGTTTTGGCATGACATTGGCTTTATTATCTTTCGTAGGGCAAAACCTCTACTGTTACTACAATGCAAATGCACTCTGCACAATATGCCAGTGTGCGTGAAATAGTCAATTGCCCATGATGCAGCTGTTTTCACTGGAAAGTCTGCTGCATGTTGCAAAGCCTGATACGAATAATGGCTCAGTCCACTCGCTTTCCCACATTCTGGCCTGAAATATATAATTAATTGGATAGCCATGCATGCATGCAGAACTAGGAAATTAATCAATCTATAGTAACAGTAAATATTTTGTGTTATGTCTCTTTGAACACTGTGAAGAAATAAGCATTGTCATCATTCTTAACCATTGTGTCTGGCAAAGAGGGTTTTCAGCCGCTTCGAACTGCTAATGATTTAAGGGCATGTCCCACTTATGCGATTTTTTTCGGAGACTTGCCGGCCCCTGTCATAGTCGCAGCTGGTTGCTAAAAATTTTCAGCAACCTGCTGCGACTATGACGAGAGCTGGCAAGTTGCTGAAAAAATCGCGTAAGTGGGACAGGCCCTTTAGTTTTACTTCTGGTCGGGTAAATTCCATATGATGAAATTAGAGTGCTCTGAATGCATGTTGGTTTCATTGCAGATTATTTTATTGTAGTGGTAACAATATCCAGTATAAGGCTAGTGACAATTTTGCAAGCGCACAGTAAATTTGTGTTCAACAGGTTTAAAAAAAAAAAAAAAAAAAAATGGAAGTTGTTTTGGCTCTCATGGAGACGGAGATTTGTCACTATTTTGTATGCAGAGGAAAGTCTCTTTTTGGATGAAATCTTTCAAATTTTATTAAGTGAGAAATATATCGTGAACCTGTAATGTTAAAAATTCGAAAGCATTACGGGATAGTTGCACATGCCATTATTTTAAACAATTACTGTATTTATGTTCAAATTGCTCCCTAAGCTGACAAGTTCATGTGGCGGATATTCACACTGGGGACCTTATAATTTTCATGGCTGGTCTATAATTAGATGCATTTTCTAAGTATAATTTTAAAGAGTGAAATTCACAACATTTGAGAAAATGCCTTAACAACTTCGATGTGTTTTTGTTAATAGTATAATTTAATTTTTGTTGGATTCTACTGTTTCAGTAAAAAGTTTTCCTTAAACAGCACTTCCCTGTTTGTTTTTGTTTTCTCACTTCCTGTGAGGCTGAACGTACTTACATCTGTTATCTCCAGAATTTGTAGTGAGGAAAATAGTTTGACTTGATTAACAGCAAGTGTTGTTTGTGAGCATTCACGTTCTTCTTCCTTTCTTCTCTGTTTTGTCTCCTTCCCAAGTCTCTGACACTTCCTTCCATGAATCCTGCAATGACCGAGTAATAAAAAAAATATGAAGTGCACAACATCAACCCTCTATGGAAGCAAGTGTATTCTGTTCAGTTTTGGTCACCATGTTATAGGAAGATGTTGTCAAGCTGGAAAATGTGCAAAGAAGATTTACAAGAATAATTCCAGGACTCGAGGGCTTGAGCTATGGGGAGAGGTTGAGCAGGCTGGGACTTTATGCCTTGGTGCAGAAGGATGAGGAGTGATCTTATAGAGATTTACAAAATCTTGAGAGGAATAGATTAGGTAAATGCACAGTCTTTTGCTCCGAGTAGGGAAATTGGGAAACGGAGGACATAGGTTTAAGGTGAGGGGGGGTGAAAGATTTAATAGGAATCGGAGGGGTAACTTTTTTACACAAAGGGCGGAGGGTGTATGGAACAAGCTGCGGAGGAGATGGTTGAGCTGAAGTACTATTACAGCATTTAAGAAACGGTTAGACATGTACATGGATAGGATAGGTTTAGTGGGATATGGGCCAAATGCAGGCAGGCGGGACTAGTGTAGATAAGGCATGTTGGTCGGTGTGGGCAAATTGGGCCAAAGGGTTTTTCCACACTGTATGACTCTAAGGGATTACAGGCTTGTGAAACTGTCACTTTCCCTCAGGAAAGGGTGTGTCTGACGGGTTTTTATTGTTATGGTGGCACATATGGGAAGAAAAAATATTTTCTGAGTGAAATTTATAGCATCTTTTTACTTTCTGGTTCTATTTGTCTTTCCATTTAAAAAAAAAAATCTTTAATCTGTTTTATTTGTTTAACTGCTCGTATATGGTTTTTACACCGGTTTTAATCCAGATGATTGAGCTACTCATTTTCAAAAAGGGAATGTGAGAAGAGATTGACCTGGAGACCGTTTTAGTGGAAAATTCAATTTTCATGTTGGAATTTTGTTCCGATAAAAAGTTATCAATCTGAAACATTAACTTTATTTCTGTCACCATAGTTGTTTCCTGTCATTCAGTGTTTCCAACATCTCTCTGGATTAGTTTCGAATTCTTGCACCTGAAATGTTTCACTTCGTCTATTTTGCTCACCCAGAAGCCAATATTATTCCTGACCATTTTCTCTTCCTCTTCCTTACTCTTTGGACAAAAACTTTTTTCATTCACGAGAAAAATACAATGGATGCTGAAGATCTGAAATTTTAGTAGATAATCTGTAAAGAGAGAAGCAGATTATGTTTTTCACTTTGCTGTGATTTTTTTCTGAAGCTGGGAATGATATAGTTAATCACATTATCTAAATTTATGCCTGGAATCCAAGGATTAAATTCTGAAGCTATTTTTTTTGTTTGGACTCTGGATGTTGCATTCCAAATTGGAAGCTCAAATAAAGAAGGTGATGGTGTGCTGAAGAGCTGTATCTTTCAATCAATTCATTTGTTTCAATCTATCAACAAATACCTTTAATATACTAGATTAACAGAAACTTAAAGTGTATATAAGGAGTTGTGAAATAGGTTATGCAGATGAAATAGCCTGGCTCCAATTATTTTGCACATTTGCGTATCTTAGTTCGGATCTTATATATACATTGCTACTTGCAAATAATCAAAATATTGATATTAGTTTTAAAGTACTTTAATGCCCATGTATGTATACAGGCACCCTATAATTAGAGCCTGTATATGTTTGAGCTTCTGATTTTGGATTTGTGCTGTTCTGTCATTTGAGCTTGATACTAGAATAACATAATTTATGAACAGTCTTCACTGTTGACATTTAGAACCATATAAATTTGCAACACAGTGGGAGGTTATTTGATCCAGAGTGCCTGTGACTGCTCTTTTGCTGGAGCAATTCAGAAACCAATCCCACCACTCCATCTCCACCCACATCCTTGTATCTTTCACTGCAAAACATATCCAAATTAATCCTATAAAGAATGCGACAATCTTTGATTTGTGTGAAACATTCTACATGATATCACCCAGTCTTTCTCATCTATTGAAGATAGACACAAAATGCTGGAGTAACTCAGCAGGACAGCCAGCATCTCTGGAGAGAAGGAATGGGTGACGTTTCGGGTCGAGATCCTTCCTCAGACGGAAAGGGAAACGAGAGATATAGATAATTGATATAGAGGGATATAACACAATGAAAGAAAGATATGCAAAAAAGTAACAATGATAAAGGCCATTGTTAGCTGTTTGTTGGGTGAAAACATGAAGCTGGTGCAATTTGGGTGGGAGAGGAATGGGGAGAGATGGAATGTCGGGGTTACTTGAAGTTAGAGAAATCAATATTCATACCACTGGGTTGTAAGCTGTCCAAGCTGAATGTGAGATGCTGTTCCCCTAATTTGTGTTTAGCCTCATTCTGATAATGGAGGAGACCTAGGACAGAAAGGTCAGTGTGAGAAGGAGAATTAAAGTATTTAGCAACCGGGAGATCAAGTAGGTTCAGGCAGACTGAGTGAAGGTGTTCATCGAAACAATTGCCCAGTGTACTTTTGGTCTAGCTGATGTATAAGAGTCCATATCTTGAACATCGGATACAGTAAATGAGGTTGATGGTGCAAGAGAACCTTTGTCTAACCTGAAAGGACTGTCAGGGTCCCTGGACAGAGTTGAGGGAGGAGGTATGGGGACAGGTGTTGCATCTCTTACGGTTGCAGGGGATCCCTTTCTCATCAATTTACCGACTACTTGCCACTAACGTATCAACTGACATCTTTCCCCTTTATAATACTATTGAAAACACTTAACTGTGGCACTGACACTTGTAACCATAGACAGTGGCAGAGTTACCAGGCTATACAAGCTACAGAGCAAAGTCGAGCAGCAATGGGTCCCTTCCTGATGAGCTCAGTACATTCTACGCTTACTTTGTGTAGAAGGCTGGTGGAGGAACGTCATTCGCCCACCAATCTCTAGTGCACCTGTACCACTGGTTACTGCAGCAGATGTAAGCTCGGCCTTCATGAGAGAGAATCTGTGGAAGGAAATGGCCCAGATGGAGTCTCTGGCCACATCCTCGGGACCTGTGTGGTTCAGCTGACATAAGTTTTCACAAATATCTTTAACCTCATTATTCCATTCTGAGTCCCCATTTACTTCAGCAAGACCACTGTCATCCACCGGTGGCAAAGAAAAGTAAGGTAACACGCCTTAATAATTACTGAAAGTAAGCATACAGGTACAGCAGGCTGTGAAGAAAGCAAATGGCATGTTGGCCTTCATAACGAGAGGAGTTGAGTATAGGAGCAAAGAGGTCCTTCTGCAGTTGTCTCCTAATTTGTGGAAGGACATTCTTGCTATTGAGGGAGTGCAGCGTAGGTTCACAAGGTTAATTTCTGGGATGGCGGGACTGTCATATGACGAAAGAATGGAGCGACTGGACTTGTATACTCTGGAATTTAGAAGGATGAGAGGGGATATAGAAACATGTAAAATTATTCTGGGATTGGACACAATAGATGCAGGAAACATGTTTCCGCGTCCATAACCAGGGGCCACAGTTTAAGAATAAGGGGTAGGCCATTTAGAACTGAGATGAGGAAAAACCTTTTCATACAGAGAATTGTGAATTTGTGGAATTCTCTGCCTCGGAAGACAGTGGAGGCCAATTCACTGGATGCATTCAAAAGAGATAGATAGAGCTCTTGGGGCTAGTGGAACCAAGGGTTATGGGGAGAAGGCAGGAACGGGGTACTGATTGTGGATGATCAGCCATGATCACATTGAATGGCAGTGCTGGCTCGAAGGGCTGTATGGCCTACTCCTGCACCTATGTCTATGTATCTATGTCCAGTGGCTCTGATCACCATCATAAAGTGCTTTAAGAGACTGGTGATGGCGGACATTAACTCCAGCCTCTCAGTCAGCCTTGATCCACTGCAGTTTGCTCACTGTCACACCAGGTCCACAGCAGACACCATCACCCTGTCCCTAAACTCATAGTTGGAACACCTAGACAACAGCTCTGCCTTCAACACTTCTACAGACAGACAACATTTGTGAATGGATATCCTTTGAATGTGAAAAATAAACAAAAAAGAAAATATATATACATTTAAATATATACAGTACATGGATAGGACAGGTTTGGAGGGAAATGGACCAAACAGGGGCAGGTGGGAATAGTGTAGCTGGGACATGTTGGCCGGTGTGGGCAAGTTGAGCCGAAGGGCCTGTTTCTACACTGTATCACTCTCTGACTCTGACCATGATACCATCCAAACTCATCTCCAAGCTCCTGGATCTAGGAATCAGCAACCTTCCTCTAGCACTGGATCCTCAACTTTCTGAACCACAGACAACAATCAGTGGGAATGGATGACAAAGCCAACTCTACAATAATTCTCAGCACCGGTGCCTTGCAAGGATGCATCCTCAGTCCCCCACTATACTCCTTATACACTCATGATCGAGTGGCCAAATTCAAGTTTGCGGAGGTCACCATTGTGGCGGGCCAGATCATGAACCGAGACAAGACTGAGTAAAGGAAATAAATGGAGAGCTTACTAACTTGGTATCAGGGCAAAAAAACTCTCCCTCAGTGTCAGCAGGATGAAGGGAGCTAGTTATTGACTTCAGGAAGCGTGGTGGAGAACATGCCCCAATCAACAACCGTGGTTCTGAAGTGGAAATGGTGAAAGCGCTAAGATCCTTGGTTTAAATATTACTAACAGTCTACCGTGGACCAACCATTTTGATGCGACTTCCACACTGACACCTCTGCTTCCGGACCAGACTTCTCTCCATTGACTAGATCTATATTTCACAACACCTCCGGAAAACAGTCAACATAATCAAATTATTGTTCCTCCCTGATCATTCCTGCTTCTCTTTAGCCCCGTTGGGCAAAAGGTACACAAGCTTGAAAGTTGCAGGCTTATGAACAGTCCTTCCAAAAGTTGGGTACTGTCTGATTCACCTCTACCATATTGCAGACATTGGGCTTTGTCTATGAAACTCTTGTTACAATTGTGAGAATTACATTCTGTACTCCATATCTTTTGCTTTGCTCTACCTATTGTATGTGAGTTTGACGATTGTATTTATGTATAGTATTATCGGATCTGATTGGATAGCATTCAAAACAATGTTTTTCATTGTTTTGTGACATTTGTGACAATAATACACCTAAATAAAAAATGTTCAATCCTTCATTCCTGTTGCTGTGGAAATATTCTCGGAATATTGTTTAATCATCCTTGTGAATATTTTTGATTTAACTTTTTAAAAATTAAGTTGTGATGAATTAAATTAAGATGTGGATGTTACAATTCTTAGGGATTGTAACATCCAGTCCTAATAATCAATTTAGTCTTGGAGTGATAAACAATCTGCTGGAGACAGTGAGTCAGGCCGCATCTTTATTGGGGAAAGGAATTGTTGATGACTCAAATTGACGCTCTGCATGAGGACTAAAGTTCCTCCCATTTTTCTCTTGCATTTTGCACCATAATTTGCAAAACACCCAGAATTCAATGTCCTTTCTAGCTTTATTCACCAGCTCAGCTAACATGTTTTTTCTGTCAATTTAACTGAGTGAAAAAATTTCAGAGATAAAACCCAGAAGAGAGCACAATTTTCCATAATATTTTTGTTGAGCACAAAATAGAAATTGTAATATAACACGGTTAAGGTATTGGATGAAATATTATAAACTGTTTGGTATATTAAGAAGGATAACGTTCATAATTGTATGCACTGCAGTGAATATATAACTTTCTTTTCTGGCAAATGGGTTTGCCAAACTGCAATAGTGGCTTTGAACAAAAATACAGACTAATAATCCAGTGCAGTACTGAGGGGCTGCTGCATTTTTGGAAGTTCTTCAGTAGTTTAAACCCAAACTCTTTCTCTCTTTCTCTCTTTCTCTCTTTTCTCTCTTTCTCTCTTTCTCTCTTTCTCTCTTTCTCGCTCTCTCTCTCTCTCTCTCGCTCTCTCGCTCTCTCGCTCTCTCGCTCTCTCGCTCTCTCGCTCTCTCGCTCTCTCGCTCTCTCTCTCGCTCTCTCGCTCTCTCGCTCTCTCGCTCTCTCGCTCTCTCTCTCGCTCTCTCGCTCTCTCGCTCTCTCGCTCTCTCGCTCTCTCGCTCTCTCGCTCTCTCGCTCTCTCGCTCTCTCTCGCTCTCTCTCGCTCTCTCTCTCGCTCTCTCTCGCTCTCTCTCGCGCTCCCCCTCTCGCGCTCTCTCGCGCTCTCTCGCTCCCCCTCTCGCGCTCTCCCTCTCGCGCTCCCCCTCTCGCGCTCCCCCTCTCGCGCTCCCCCTCTCGCTCTCCCCCTCTCGCTCTCCCCCTCTCGCTCTCTCTCGCTCTCCCCCTCTCGCTCTCTCTCGCTCTCTCTCTCGCTCTCTCCCCCTCTCGCTCTCCCCCTCTCTCTCACTCTCCCTCTTCTGAATTTATTGTTCAATATTTGTTCTACAAGCAGCATTGTCAAAAACTACAGGTCATGATGTATTGCTGATTGTGGCAGTTTGCAGTTACTTTTCCTACATTGCAACAGTAATGACACTTCAAAATATTAATTGGTGCAAAATGCTTAGGACACTCTTTGAAAGGGATGTGAAAGTTTCTATCGAATGCAAAGTTTAAAAAGCAGTTTAAAAGCTTATTCATGCCTGAAATACCTATATATAGGTATCAGATGGCCAGTGCAGATATGGCGGAACAAAGGGCCTGTTTCCGTGCTGTATGACTGATTGTACGCTACATCATTGAGGGTATTATACAGGAGAACAGTTTGTAACTGCTTTGTTTGTCTCGAGACTGATTTCCCTTGCTGATGTTAAGATGACAAAACATTGGGACCTGTGAAGGATCGGTGGACGGCAATTTCCGAATTTCCACCTTGTTCTGCAGAAGTTGCCCGCGGTTCCTCTGCGCCGCCGCTGCGATTACTGCCAGTTTCTCGCTCATTGTAGCCTCAAAAGTGTGGGCCATTTTGTATTCTAACCTTTTTGGGTCTGCCACTGTTGTTTAACTCCATGGCAACCGATCTTGGCTTTGTCAAATTCATCATGAATATCTCAATCTCTCATTATGCGTTATCACTTATACTATATGTAGTGTTATTCATGCATTAATCTCACAGTAACCTCAATCCTGTTTACTGTGTATTTGGTATTAATTTTGGAGTATTAAAGGTATAACAGCTTATTAAACGTCCTTCCCTGTGTTTTTTTTTTAATTCCCCCACTTTGTATACCATTGCCTAGGACAGTTGAATTATAAAAAAAATGATTTTTAATTGTCAGCAGTGACTAGTTGAGGCAGGAGTTATTTGTGTGCATGTGTGCTTTTTCTTTCTCTCCTTGGAGTTCTGTTCCTTGAATGAATAAACTGGACTAACTGGCTGTCAGTTCAAACTAATTGGTGGCATTTGCTAGTTACTGCCTGTCAGAATTAAGCCCAGAAATTTCATAGAAGACTAGCTCTGTTGTTTCTGTTGTCATTCAGAGTTGTGTGGGAAGATTGTCTTCTGTGTTTGCTAGAATATCTGTCAGCTGCATAAACATTACCTTGTAGTATGATAGGCTCATTAGAATGTATAGATAATTTTGAATGAAAGTAGTGTTGAAATTTCTGGCTGATTCTTTGAATTTTAGTGTGCAAATTCCCGTTAAAAATATGTATTACAATTTTTCTGCTTACTGTTCAACCTCAGATTTCCAAAGGCGACATATACAGCAAAGTACATGAGTAAAGCAAATTAGGTGCAATTTATATTTAACTTTTTATTGCTGGTTGTCGCAATTAGTTGTGGTATTGTTAAGATCACTATCTATTATAATCTATGCAGGTCGCCTTGCTATCAAATTTTTATTTCCTATTTCCAAGAATCAATTGGGAAATACTATTTTGGTTAATTGAATCTTCAAAAGTACAATTATTAAAGAAAGTGGAAGAAACTGAAAGTCGACTTTGAGTTCCTGATTTGATGTGACCACGAAAAATTCAATTAATTTGTAGATGAGCTTTGTCAGTTGAATAATTACATAATGGGTTATCTCTGAAAGTCAACTTGTGGCTTCTCCTTTCCTCTTATTTTAGCATTGTTCAATACTGCTTTATGTTCAAGCTTGGTTTCCCTTAAAATGATATAAGAACGAGAGCCTTCCTGTTGAGCTATTCAAAGACATTTTGCATCATTTGTAATTGAATCCCCAACTCATTACTTTGTTCATTTCTCTTAATATTTTTCAGTCAACTGAAATCAAACACTCTCATTAGAAGCTAATAGTTTACACAGCAACATTTGTTACTTGAAGTGAGTTCCTAGTGCCTACAAACTTTTGAGTGTAAGAGGTATGTCTTAACTACATGAATAAAAGAGCTGGCTAATATTTTAACTATGCTTTCCAATCGAAGATTCTTTAACCCGGAAAAACAATTTATTTCTGTTCATTGAATCAGTTACCCTTAATATCTTGGAATCAGTATTGCCTTCCATTTCATATCTTTCCAGGATGAATCATACGATTCATAAGACTTAATATAATTATCCCAATCCACCTTTCAATAGTACTCTGCTTTTTAAACTTCCCCCATGACTGATAATTGAAAATGTTTGTCATATGTTGCACAAATAATTACTATCCAGCCGTAAATTTATTTTAATTTAAGTTTTACTTTTTTATCCTGATGTAAATCAAGATATTTTCCCCTGTAATGCTCTTTGGTGGATCCTCATTGCTCAAAATTGAAATAGAGTTTAGCTTAGTTTTCGCATTGCAACCATGATCTGGTTGAAGGAACCCAAAGTGCCTGAGTAACTCGGCAGTTCAGGCAGCATCTCTGAAGAACATGGATTGGTGACATTTTGTGTCGAGACTGTCTTCATATGCTGCCTGACCTTCTGAGTTACCCCAGCACTTTGTGTTCTTTTGTGTATTGACCAGCATCTGCAGTTTCTTGTTTTTGCAGTGTGTTTGAATGCTGCAATTGGTCTCCAGGTTCTGAATTTGGCTCACTCCTGTTCCTGTATCCTCTCAGGGACCAAGATTGCATGTGCTGTAAGCCTTTATTGTACCTCCAGACCCGCTTTCCATTGATTTACCAATTGCAGTCATTTCTTAATACACTTTAAACCAAGTATGTTTGTTGGCTCTGAAGTTTTTTTCGATATCTGGAGATTGTGAAACATAAGAACATATGAAACGTGAGCAGGATTAGGGAAAATAGATCTCAAGTTCTTGCCACCATTCAAGAGAATCATGGCTGATCAAGTCTCAGCTTTAACACCACTTTTCTGCACCCTACCCATTCTTTTTGATCCTCTTGTTAAATATATTTGCCTCCCTCCTCGGACATATTCAATGACTGCTCCTGCACAGCACAGTTTGGGAATTCCAAAAAATTCACAACTGAGAGAAGGCATTTCTCCCAAGACATGACACTGTATTCTGAAATTATGCCTCTTGGTTGTTGATACCCATATCTACATATGGGTGAAACAAGATTAAGCAGGTCCATGTCATGAAAGCAAGACTTTGTCTCCAAGTTCTATGCAGTGGTCACTTTTTAAAAATCAGGATGCACCAGGTTGGTTTGGGAACAGCTCCATCCAAGACCGCAAGAAATTGTAGCAAATTGTGGATGTAGCCCAGACCATCACACAAACCAACCTCTTCTATTGATTCCATTTATACCTCACGCTGCCTCGGCAAGGCCAGCAGCATAATCACGGATGAGTCACACCATGGACACTCCCTCTTCTCCCCTCTTCTCCCCTCTTCTCCCCTCTCCCATCAGTCAAAAGGTATAGAACTTTGAAAATGCACAGCACCAGTTTCTTCCCAGCTGTTATCAGGCAAGTGGATCATCCCACCACAACCAGAAAGCAGTGCTGAATTACTATCTACCTCTTTCATGATCCTCGGACTATCCTTGATCGGACTTGCTGGCTTGACCTTGCATTATCATGTATCTATACACTGTAAATGAATCAATTGCAATCATGTATTGTCTCTCTGCTGACTGGTTAGCACGCAACAAAAAAAGCTTTTCACTATCCCTCGGTACGCATGACAATAAACTGAACTGAACTTTTGATGCTATCATGTACAGATGCATCCTATCACTGATTGTTAGCCAACAGAAAGCACTCCAGGTTGAAGTGTTGGAGACGTAAGTGGCATCCTGTATGCACAATCTATATCAGTGAATTAGATGAATGGATCAATTGCAATATGCTCAAGCTTGCCGATGTTACAAGGCCAGGTAATAGTGAGGAGGATTTAGAAAGGATACTGTGAGCCATTTGCAGACTATGCCTTACTGTGCCTGAGACCCGGGGTCTAACCTGACTATGGGTGCTGTATGTACGGAGTTTGTACATTCTCCCTGTGACCGAGTGGGTTTTCTCCGGGTGCTCCGGTTTCCTCCTGCATTCTAAAGACTCGCAGCTTTGTAGATTAATTGGCTTTAGTAAAAAAAATTGTTAAATTGTCCCTCGTGTTTAGGATAGTAGTGTTGATCGCTGGTCGGGACAGACTCGGTGGTCCAAAGGCCCTATTTCCACACTCTATCTCAAAGACTAAAACTAATTTAATTCCTGTGTCCGAGGTAAGTTCAATCAATAGTCACTGTATTAAAATAACAGGTTGGCCATTTAGGATTGAAATGAGAAGTGCTTTTATTTCCACCCAGAGGACGGTGTAACTTCCGATTTAAAAAATAATAATAATATCCCCGGAATGCTATGGTCTCTCAGTCACTGAAGACACACACAATAGAGATTGATAGATTCTTGGATATTATGGGAAGTGTGATACGTGTATGAAAATGACATTTTTGCAAAGGATCAGACATGATGTTGAATGGCAGACCATTGATGCCTGTTTGAATATTCTTTCTGCTTCTTGTATTCTTATGTGCGCAGATGGAGAATCAACATTATTTTTAATACACAGCGTTTCCTTAATTCTGTTAATATTAATAGCATGTGTGGCTTTTTCATCAATTTTTGATCAAGTGTTGAAAATTCTGACGTTTGCTTCTGTGGGTGCAACACCATCAGGAAATTTCTTGATTGAAAAAATATCACTGTTACCTCTTACAGTCATCTAAATCATGCACAAATTCTCAGACGGCCATTTGTCTATGAACCACAATTTTTTTGCTTTTATAATTGCCAACACCAAGCTGTTACTGTTGGTGGTGATGCTGTCATAAAATAACAGATATGATAATGGTCGTTTACGAATGTGGGCTTTTACCTTGCATTAATACTTGGCATCTCAAAAAAATCTCTCATTTTATCTAATCTCTGTGCTAATTGATTATATTATCTGGTTACATGTGCAAGATGATATCACCACTTAATTTACAAGAGTACTCAATTGAGAGGATAGGTGTTGCAGGTGTTCATAATTAGACCATAGACAGACCTTAAAACGGACCTGAAGATGGGACCAAAGAATTTCTCTATTTTTGCCAATAATTTACTGCCTTAGTTTAAAAATAAACGTGCGTTGGGATGGAAGAACAAAGCTTCTTTGCCAATCGTCACAGTAATTGTACATTAAAACTGAAATTATTTTATCATTTATACTCAATACAGTTCAGCTTCAGTTCTGCAGGCGAGGAGTAAGCTTAATTTTTGATTGCTGTTCTAATGTTAGTTGCTGTCTTCAAGTCCAGTCAAGAGAGTCTCTCTATTCTCATGTGTCCCAGATCTCAATGAAATCTCTCTCTGCTGCAGCACAACAGAATATTGTCTCAGATCTCAGTGTCTCCATCTCTATATATATATATATATATATATATATATATATATATATATATATATATATATATATATATATATATATATATATATATATATATATATATATATATATATATATATATATATATATATATATATATATATATATATATAAATATATATATATATATATATATAGTATATATTTGAAGTTATATATATATATATAGTCTTATGGCTGTGGGGAAGAAGCTGTCCCTGAAGCTGGATGTTGCAGATTTCAGGCTCCTGTACCTGATGGCAGTGGAGAGATGAGTATGTGGCCAGGATGGCATGGGTCCTTGATGCTGGCCGCCTTTTTGAGGCAGCGGCTGCGATAGTACCCCTCGATGGTAGGGAGGTCAGAGCTGATGATGGACTGGGCAGTGTTTCACCTTGGGTACCATGTGGCAGGGTGAAAACATAACAAGGATGTCATCTTCTAGTCTCTCAGGATAGTTTTAAAGATACTGTTTGCAAAGTTTCACTTTTAACTTGTTTTGAATAAAAGGCTTTGGTTATTTAAGAGAAAACACTACTGTGGATTATTGATTTTGTTTCACATCAGGAACATAGTAGGGTTTTTATCCCATTGTAAACACTGGTTATGGATGAGGAACATGTGATTTATTAGACCTTTCGCAAGGAAACTGATTGCTGAGAGGCATATGCATATATTTTTCTTCCCCTTCCCCCCTAAGTTTGAGAATTTGGCATAGAGGCTTACAGCATGGAAAGAGGCCCTTTGGCCCAACCTGCTCACACCAACCAAGATGCCCCATCTATACTAGTCCCACCAGCCTGTGCTGGCCCATATCCTTCTAAACCTTTCCTATCCATTAGTTGTATAATGTAGTTGCCTCTTAAATTGTACCTTTTTAGCATGCATTTTAATATAAACTAAGGAAATCAGATATTATATTAAATTCACTCTTTTTTTAAGTTTATACTTTTGGCTCTCTCCTAATATCTTAAAGACAGAAATTCATTCATTTGCAAATAATATAAAATGTACATGGCAAATTACAACAATCATGGGGAAACTTTCATTTCCCCAATGGCATTGGACTGGAACCACCCATAGCACAGTGACTGGACAAAAATTGTGAATCAGTGCAAAAGTATGCTGCAAGACTGAGAGGCTTAATTATAAAAAAATTACAAATTACAAATAGCCCATCGTCTTAACATTTTATCTCATTTGTTTCTCATTCTCATGAGATTTGACACATTGATTGAGTCTCAACCTTTGAAACTTTGTTCCAATTACACATATTTGGACATGTTTGAGGCTATTGATCGATTCAATCTGGCAATTTTGAATCCAACACCATTAGATGTGGTTAAGTCTATTTATATTCAAGGCATCGCATCTTTCTGAAGTTTCAATAACACCTTTTGCATCCTTACCTCTGAGTCAGAAGGTTTAGAGTTCCGTTCCAGAGAAAATTTGAGTACTCTGTAAGATTATAACTCGTTTGGTTTAGAAATGGAGCATGGAAACAGGCCCTTCAGCTCACCGAATCCTCGCCGACCAGCAATCCCTGCACATTAACACTATCCAGCACACATTTGGAACAATTTTTACATTTATACCAAGCCAATTAACCTTCAAACCTATACTTCTTTGGAGTCTGGAGATCTTGGAGAAAATCCACACTGTCGCGGGGAGAATGTACAAACTCCTTACAGATAGCACCCATGGACTGGAATGATCCGGGTCTCTGGAGTTGTAAGCGCTGCAAGGCAGCGACTCTACCGCTGAGCCGCTCTAAATTTAGATGGGCAAAGTTGTTTCTGTTAGAAGATGTTGTAATGGCAAGGGGAAGAGTTTTAAAACTTTGAGGAAGTGTCTTTTTTTAACCTGGAGAATTGTTACAATCTAGAATTTTTAGCCTCCAGGAAAGATTGAAACTGAACCGTTCAAGTGAGTTTATTGTCATGTGTTCCTGATAGGACAATGAAATTCTTGCTTTGCTTCGGCACACCGAACATAGTAGGCATTTACTACAAAACAGATCAGTGTGTCCATATATCATTATATAAATACATACACACATGAATAAATACACTGATAAAGTGCAAATAACAGATAACAGATAATGGGTTATTAATGATCATAGTATTGACCGAGCCAGGTTTAATAGCCTGATGGCTGTGGGGAGTAGCTATTCCTGAACCTGGTTGTTGCAGTCTTCAGGCTCCTGTACTTTCTACCTGAAGGTAGCAGAGAGATGAGTGTGTGGCCAGGATGGTGTGGGTCCTTGATGATGCTGCCATCCTTTTTGAGGCAGCGACTGCGATAAATCCCTTCGATGGAAGGAAGGTCAGAGCCGATGATGGACTGGGCAGTGTTTACTACTTTTTAAAGTCTTTTCTTCTCCAGGGCGCTCAAGTCAGCAAGCTCTCTACTGTGCACCTGTAGAAGTTAGAGAGAGTCCTCCTTGACAAACCGACTCTCCGTAATCTTCTCAGGAAGTAGAGACGCTGATGTGCTTTCTTGATAATTGCATCAGTGTTCTCGGACCAGGAAAGATCTTCAGCGATGTGCACTCCCAGGAATTTGAAGCTCTTGACCCTTTCAACCATCGACACGTTGATATAAACAGGACTGTGCGTCCTACTCCTTCCAAAGTCCACAATCAGTTCCTTGATTTTGCTGGTGTTGAGCACCATATGGACAGTTGCTCGATTTCTCTTCTATACTCTGACTCATCCCCATCAGTGATACGTCCCACAACAGTGTGTCGTCAGTGAACTTGATGATGGAGTTTGCAATGTGACCGGCTACACAGTCATGAGTATAGAGTGATTACAGCAGGGGGCTGAGCACGCAGCCTTGAGGTGCTCCCGTGCTGATTGTTATCGAGACTGACACATTTCCACCAATACGAACGGAATGTGGTCTGTGAATGAGGAAGTCGAGGATCCAATTGCAGAGGGATGCGCAGAGACCCAGTTCTGCGAGTTTGGTAACCAGCTTGGAGGGGATGATTGTGTTAAATGCCGAGCTGTAATCAATGAATAACAGCCTGACATATGAGTTTTTGTTGTCCAAGTGGTCCAGAGCGGAGTGGAGGGCCAGCGAGATCACATCCACCGTTGATCTGTTGTGGCAGTAAGCGAACTGCAGTGGGTCCAGGTTTTTGTCGAGGTAGGAGTTGATTTGCTCCATGATCAACCTCTCAACGCACTTCATCACCACAGGCGTTAGTGCCACTGGTCGATAGCCACTGATGCACGTCACCTTACTCTTCTTGGGCACCGGTATAATTGATGCCCTTTTAAAGCAGGTGGGGACCTCAGACCTCAGAAAGCGTGCGTAAAACGCATTGAGCTCGTCAGGGAGTGATGTTTCGCCGACATTCGAGTGCCTCCTGATTTCGCCTTGTATGAGGTCATTGCATTCAGGCCCTGCCACAGCTGCCGAACATCTGTCTCACCCTCCAGTTTGGAGCAGAAGTCCCATTTGGCCTTTTTGATGGCCTTACCAAGGTCGTATCTGAACTTCTTGTAGTCCACTGTATCATCAGACGTAAATGCTTGGTGTCTGGACTTCAGAAGAGTGCGGATCTCAAAGTTCATCCAAGGTTTCTGATTGGGAAACATTTGGAAGGTTTTTGTAGGGATGCAGTCCTCCGCACATTTCTTTATAAAGTCTGTAACGACTGTGGCGTATTCGTTCAAGTCCGTTGTTGAGTCCTTGAACATTGCCCAGTCTACAGACTCCAAACAGTCCTGGAGTTGTTCCTCTGCCCCCCCCCCCCCCCCCCAGACCAGCTCTGTACTGTCCTCACCTCTGGGGGTGCGCTCTTTAATTGCTGCCTGTAGGCAGGAAGAAGCAGCACCGCGGTATGGTCAGATTTACCGAAGTGAGGGCGAGGGATAGAGCGATAGGCATTCTGGTGGAAGTTGGGGAGTGATTTCTTTAGGTTCGTCTTATTGAAGTCCCCAGCAATGGTGGTAAATGCCTCGGGGTAAGACGTCTGGGGTTTGTTGACCACGGCGTGCAGCTCCTCCAGTGCCAGACGGACGTCTGCCTGGGGTGGGATGTAGACCGTGGTCAGGATGATGGAGGTGAATTCCCTCGGAAGGTGGAAGGGACGGCCAGATGTTCCAGGTGTGGAGAGCAGGAGTTGGACAGGACTGCCATGTCTGAGCACCACGCAGAGTTGACCATGAGGCAGACGCCCCCTCCTCTCCCTTTCCCAAATGCCAGTGTACGGTCCATACGGTGGATGGAGAACCCTTCAGGCTGGATCGCTGGGGGTGAGCCATGTCTCTGTGAAACAACACACAGCATTCCTTCAGCTCCCTTTGATAAAGCAGTCTTGCCCTTAAGTCCTCCACTTTATTTTCAAGGGACTGTACATTGGCCAGAAGGATAGTAGGGAGAGTGGGCCGAAGTCCCCTGCGCTTCAGTCTGCCTGAAGTCCTGCCCGCCGGCCACGTTTCCGGACACAATGGAGGCTTCCCCTTTGTTTCCAGGTACTGAGTTTACTGTACCTGCTGTTTCTGCGGACCTGCGCTGGAACGGGGATTTCTTCACAGACGGCAGCTCCAGCACCTTCAAAGTCGGCAGCTGCAGCTCCAGCTTCATTGTTCCTGGGAGATCCAGCCCGTTGGCTCTGGAGGTCATCCCGGGGTTCCGAGGTACAGTACCTGGGTTCCTCAGTCGGGTCGGGTGATTTCCAGCAACCGTGGGAAAATTAAAAATCCGGGGCTCCCGCAGCTGCGGGAGATCGCAAAATTGCGAGAGCCTTGAGGTGCTCAAGCAGCTTGTCTGAAACTGCACCGTTTTCTGCCATTTTCCTGATCCAGGTGAGTTGATTGAAGTTGTATTGAAGCCTTCTAGGTTCTGGTGCTCCGCAAAAGTCGCCACAGGCAGGCGAGATCTTGAGAAACCAGTGAGTGCTTTCAAGAGCAAGTATTTTAGAAAGCATAATTTCTAGGGCTGTGGGGAAAGATATTGTGGGATGGGAACCTACCTATTAGGTGATGTCATAATCTTGATGGACTTCCATGCCTTAACATTTCTATGATTATAGAGGAATTTGAACTGCCATTAAAGAGTATTTTCAAAAACCAATGCTTAAACTGAAATCTCAAATAATCCAATGAGATAATTTGAGTAATGAGGGGATTTTCCATGTGTTCAGCAATATTTATCCTTCAATAGCTCCAGAAAGCAAATTTATATAATCAATATCAAGTTTCTGTGTGTAACAGTTGGATGGGTTCAAATTTGCTAGTGCTATACCTACATTAAAACAACGACTACACCTCACAAATACTTGATTTGCTGTAAAACGTATTTGGAATCATGACATTGCAAATAGTATCAATTATTTATTTTTTTTGTTTGTTTATTTTTGTTAGAAGTAAGTACAGTAGTCTGGTACTTAAGTACCTAATACATAAATACATATTTTCATTCTTGTACAACTTCATACTTTTGGTTCAATAATAAAAGAACAGTGAGAGAAAAAAGAAATAAAGAGTGTCAGAATAGATAGACAAGCGAGTAGAAACAGAAAGCAAAAGAAATAAAGGACAGAGATGAGAAGTTAAAAGATTGAAAGAAAAGGAAAAAGTAAAGAAAAGAGAGATTAGGAGAGATCTACCTATCTCATATCAATTAAACACAAATATTTTTCTTTCTTTGTTGGTGGTTCGTGTTTAGGATCCTGAGATTTTAGCATTCATCTGCGAATAGGATTTTGTTTCCAATTGGCATTCCCATTTTCCACGAACACCCATCATTATAAGGGCCTTAAGTTCCAAACAATTACATAAATTCAAAACATCTAGACTTAATTTACTGAATGGATACGCATTTCAAGAAATAATTATTCAGAGGGAAATTATCAAAAGACTTGTCAGGAAATGGTCCAAGATGGGACTGACAGAAATTATAAGGGAATTTCAGATGGGAAGGCCTGAGTGACTAAAGGTCAATGTGGAAGTGATTTCAGGGTGACTTGCAGGGAGCCAGATTTAGAGGATAGGGTAAACAGCTTACAGGGTAGGGATAGTATATACCAAAAGGGGAAGTGTGAGGCCACAATAAGAACTTAAAGAAAATTTACATCAAACAAAACAAATAATTGAAAGAATATTTGTTTCCTTACAGATGGATTTTAAAGCTAATTTTGAGTCATGCTTCAATATCTTCATCTTATACCAATTTGTAACTAAAGATATAAAATTGTAAATGTTTTTAGTTTGTTGCTATGCATGTTCCATTCATCTTTTTAGAATTGATATATACCATTGAGAAGAAGATGTGCTTAATTGTTTCAAAGCTGCTGTTAATATTTTTGGGTAGGTGTTGCTGAATAATACTACAGGGAACTAAATATATGGAAGATGACATGCTCAAGTTTTTGGCATTGCTGTCTGACCCGTTTGAATTGTGGTTGGAATTTACTCCTGGAAAATCCAAGCAGTATATGATTTCAATGCCGATAACAATCTTGCAAGTATATAAATAAGTTTGTTTTATATTTTATATTGTATTGCAAATATTAATTTTTTGGGTAAACATTTGATTTGTGATATTTATGTCTTTATTTCTGAATTTTGTCCCTTAAATTTCTATTTGTCCCACATTTTGCTAATATACAATGGAACACTGTTCTGATGTCTTCAGGCGTGTTTCTTTGAAGAATGAGCTGAATGTTTGAACGTCACCGCTCAGCTTTCTATGCTCCAGGGGAAATAAGCCCCCTTCTATCCAGTCTCTCCTGGTAACTCAAACCCTCCATTCCTGATAATATCCTGATAATAATTTCTGTACCCTTTCTAGCTTAATGACATCTGACCAGAACACTACAATACTCCAAGTGATCTCTCACCAAGTTATCACGCAGTTGTAACATGACATCCCAACTCTTGTGCCCTGACTGATGAAGACACACATATCAGAAGAAGCGTCTCGACCCGAAACGTCACCCATTCCTTCTCTCCAGAGATGCTGCCTGTCCCACTGAGTTTCTCCAGCTTTTTGTGTCTATGTTCGGTTTAAACCAGCATCTGCTGTTCCTTCTTACATCTTTTTTTTGACACCCGTCTACCTGTACCACCACTTTCTGGAAACGATGCCCTTGTAACCTTTTGTGTCTTTGTTCAACAACACTCCAGTGCTCTCATTTACCGTACATTACTACCCCAGTCCTGGTTTCACTTTTCAAAATACAGCACATTGCATTTGTCCGAGATAAGTTCCATCTGCCAACCCTTGTTCTACTTTCTCAGTTCAACTGTATCCTGTTGTATCTTGAATGATATTCTTTACTATCTGCTATACCACTAATGTTGATGCCATCGGCATCCTCATCTAAATTGTTAAAATAGATAGTACATGGCAGTGGACCCAGTACTGGTCTTTCAATTTTGCAATGGCCATCACAATTAGAAACAGTGTCTACTTGTTTAGAACCACTTATTTTTCCCCTTTAATGGCTTCTATGTGCAGAAATGTAGATTGGTTTGTGCTGATTAAAATTGGAAGTTTCAGTTTTGTTTGCAATATATGGATTGCAGTGAGGTTATATGAAATATGTTAATAATCTAACATTAAATAACATCTCATTCTATTTTCCTTGTTAGCAATGCTTTTTGAATAGCAATTCATTTGAAATGATTGGCTGCAATATTTGAAGCAACTGATGTGATTAGAAGTGTACATTCTTTGAACTTAAAATAGGATAGCTCAACATAATTTATTGCGTCACATTTTCCTGGGGTCGCCAACTATGGTCTCCACATGTTATACCTACCAGGTCCAGATCAGGAGGGAAAATGTTGCAGAGCTAAAGATGTTCCGACGCATTTATAAATCTCTGAAAATTTAAATATTTTTGCATAAAATGTTAATTTTTTTAAACTTGGATACTCATCAATTTTTTTAGAGAATAATTTTGTCTTCCCCTTTGTTTCACATTTGCAGCCTTGCAATTCATCACAAAATCAATGGGTCCTTAAATCCTGTATCAAGTATTATTTGCCATTGAGTCTATCCAGGCGTTCCACGTTTGACAGACCACTTTTGGAAATCCCTAACTTTCATTTCTCTGCTGGCATTTACCAGTAGGATTTGCGGTATATTTTAATTTGTTTCGTTCAAAGCACTTCAATTGTCTTCTTTGCATCATTACACAACACTGACTTGAGATATTGAATAATCTTAAATGCATTCAATTGCCCCACTTGTTCATGAAAACTATTTTTCTGAACCGAATATTTTTAGTTGTTGAGTGCATTGCTAGAAGTGGAACAGGTCTTGGCTTGCAGTTTGTATGCTACTGTTATTTTGAAAAACATCATTAATAAAGTCTGGAATATGATTTCCGGTCAACAATTTCAGTTTATTGTGTTTCATTTCCTTACTCTTCTGAATTGTCTCTTCATCTCTCCCTCCCTTGAAACTGCTTAAAACTCTATGGTTCAGTTGTCTGTTATTGTTGGGCAATTTTACCTTGTAATGCTGTTGTACAGTTGAAGTGCCATGTAAATAAATGCTTGCTTTCAAGAGAGCTAGATTTAGCTCTTGGGGCTAAGGGAATCAAGGGATATGGGGAACAAAGCAGGAACGTGGTTCTGATTTTGGATGATCAGCCATGAAGGGCCGAATGGCTTACTCCAGCACCTATTTTGTACGTTTCTCAATTGAAGTGCTTTATTTTAGTCAAGTAGCATTTACAAAGGGGTTTACTGTTACCACAAAAATACATAATTATGCATTTTTATGTTGCACAGTTTGCATATAGCGCTGCATGTAATGCTATCTTTTTAATCTAAAATAATTTGCCTGATCCAACGCACTGAAGCAAACAGTTGGTGTATCTTTTAAATCAATTAATTCAACATTGATCAAGTCTGAACACTCCAATATTTAGCACTGTGTTGTTCAACTAAACCAACAGCATCTCATCCATAGTTAGTGGCATGGTAGCCTTCTGGTAAAAAAATCTTTTGGATAACTTTGTCATCATTTATCTTTATTGAACCCATCTTTTGTTCTATTGCTTACCGTATAGTTCACTTATTTGCTAGCTTCATTTATATTGTTCTCTGCTTCATCTGCTTAAAGCTCATTTACAAATATTTTCCCAACTCTAAAACTTCAATGATATTTTACTCTGCGTTTCGTTCTCTATCCAGCCAGTTGAGAATTTCCAGCATTTGTTTCAGATTTCCATCGTCTAGCTTGTGCTTTTGTGTCCTTATGGGATCTGTGAGAAAGCAGATGAAATTGTGGATTACCGAAACCAAATCAAAAATGTCATACTCATTCAGAGAGTTGATTCACTTGGTCTGCTAATCCTTTTGATCAAATCTCACAAAATTACATACCAATCAAAAACTGTGATAGTTAATTTTGGATATGCATTGAGAAGCAATAATACATGGAGCTTGAAATACAGAACTTATTCAGATAATATGCTGGTACCTATATTCACCATAAATTTGTGATAACATTTTCAATGGATGGCCATTACATTACATAATGTTTATAAGGAAGAGTCTCGACCCGAAACATTGCCTATTTATTTCGCTCCATAGATGATGCCTTACCCGCTGAGTTTCTCCAGCATTTTTGTCTACCTTAAGGAAGTTTTATGTTATTTGTTTTGCAGTCTTCCATACATTCTTGCTGTACCCTAAACTTCCATAGGCTAAGACCTCTGGATTTGGAAATAGTACCAACATTATCATAATTTAGAAAAATTGCTTGACAATGTAAAGTCCATCTTCCTATGGTTCAAATTTCAGGATCTGTAGTTGGATTATTTATCCAGTTTTCTCCCAAAGAAGTGCATGGCTTCTTGTTTTGAGATACTCATGTGCCATAATCTGCTGAGTATCTTGCTCCTGTGATAAAAACATTTACTATCTGTTGTGTTCGCTATTTCCCAGCATTGGTTGTTGTAAATTTTGTATCTTTGTATCCTTATCTGAGACAAAGCACCAACATTTCTATGGCTGTCAAAGTTTTCAGACATTTTGAAGATGTGAATAGCACTAAATGTGAATGCAAATGACTCCTACCTATTTACTATACTTTGAGGTATCAGAGATTGATGTGTGTGTTTTATAATCCTGATGTTAGCATTCAAATTCAGTTTTAGACATTACTATCATTGTACGTTAAGGCAAACCATAGAACTCTAGATGGCTATTTTCACCAATTTGGCAGCTTAAGTGGTTTGACAGAACACATGATTCAATGAATTCCTCATTTAATTTTGTCAACAATTTTTTTTTTTTTTGGTCTTTGGTTATAACTTACGTGAAACGAATGCATGTTATTTTGCTTACAGCTCTCCAATTCTGAGATTTTGTTCATTAAATTTGCATATATCTTATGCAGGCAGATACAGCATTGAATGAATTCTCAACAGTTTTTAAACAAAACGTTGGGAAAATTTTTTGATTTTTCATGGAATCTCTATTACTGAAACTGGCTTAATGTTGAAAGACATATCCGGGACTAATTACACCGTGACCTTGCTCTTGGAGTAACTTGCAGAAAGTAATAACATTTACAAAGCTTATGGGCAGATTTCTTGAGATCACTTTCTTGTGTCAAAGCTGGACTTACAGAGTAGCCATTCCCTATTTATTATGGTGTAATGTGTTTCACTAAATTATGATATAATGAACATTTTCTTATTTTCTGGTCATAATTGAGAATTGAAGATGAAAAATGTCATGCTAATCTAAAGACAAACTGTGAAATTAACGGGGTCTGCATCACTTTTAATAGATAACCTCTTCTACTTTATAGATAGCAAATTTGATTTAATTTTAAAGAAATAATGTAAAGTTGAGTCAGCGGTTGATATAAATTAAAGTATAGCATGGACTGACTGAAGTGAAGTTCCTAGACTATTATGTTCTTGGCTGAAAGTCTCCTCACTGCTGTAAAGCAGTCAATAACAGAGGTACATATAGTACACAGATTTTTTTGTTTCAAAATGTATGCTCCAGATGTGCACTGCTTTGAGTGCAGGCTTTGTGGAGCAAAGACCACTAGTTTTATTGACAGTATGTAAAGATATTGCATAATAACATGAAGGACAATGGATTATCACACTTCTATTTTATTTGCAAATTGATAAACCAACAATACAGTGAAGTTTAAGTGCATTATAGTTTTAGTTTACTGGACGAAGTGGGACCGGTTGGGTCCCAGTCACACGGGAGGCCTGGTTCCCCAATGCACCCTGTTCCCTCAAACCATTATTCCACCACTCACCCATTCCCCCAACGCAACCCGTACCTCCAATGCAATATTCCATCACTCACCCATAGCCCCCCAACTGTGCAGGGGCTGCTCATTTTGCCTTATTCACCCTCCCTCATTTTAAACTTTAAAAAAAATTCAGTGTACTGTGACTTTAGGAAAAATACATTTGTACCTGCTAGAGCTAGCAGGACTCCGTATAATTGGATAACAACAATGTTGCGAGCAGGTCTACAATCCCATTGTGACGTCATAGCTGTAAGCACAGGGAAGATTTTTTTTTCTCAAATTGGGGTTTTGTGTAAATCTAAAAATGTCAATAACTTGAGAAATATAACATTAATCTGAACGAAATTTGACACAAACGACCACAGGACAATGGTGAATAAGGTGGTGATATCATGTACCATTTTGGCGTAACTCCACGATCACATGCGATAACAAACATAGATAGAAACAAACAAGACGAGTGTTTTAGTAACATATCGATTTTAAAACGAAATAATGAAAGCCGGAGGTTTAATAATCTTTTCCCCCTGCTTGAAAGCATCTTTATTACGGATTTTGCTTGAGCGACAGTTTTACATACATCCAGCTTCCAAAACAGCTAGCTAACACTCTTGATGAAATTGTAATAGCTGAAATACTTAAAGGTTAAATTTACAAGATGATAGCAGCAGACAGCTATTAAGCTATAATTACTTTCTACTGCTGCTAGTCAGTGACATTTGATCCGATTAATTTAACATAACAGGGACTTGAAGAGCTGATTCTACTTTCAGATTGTTTTTTGTTGTTGTTGAGACTTGTCTTGCTGCATAAAATGAAGTTTAATTCACATTTAGTTATTTTCAGAACATTATTTCCTCTTCAGACCAAAAGTAAAGCTCTATAGTAGCTAATTTATCCAGATATCTTTAAAACATGCAAACTTTGTTATTTCTTAATAGTTTAGAAAATGAAACTCCTGGTGATGTGGTTTGGTTTACTGGCAGTACTTGTCATTTTATCTAAGGTTGATCAACTGTGGAGGGCTTAATAGCTGTCTAATTTCAGAAGGTATAATGGTGCACAATTAAAAGCACATGTTTTTTGGTGCTCATTTAAAAAAATTCAATAATAAAATTTTACACACACACACACACACACACACACACACACACACACACACACACACACACACACACACACACACACTCTTATTTTATATATATATACACAATTATTTTTATATATATATATATAATTATATACACACACACACAAAAAATATATATATATATATGTGTGTGTGTGTGTGTGTTTGTATATATACATATACATTTTTATTAAAATATGTACAAATAGTAATAAATGCCAAATTGGTTACAGAGTTCTTACATAGCTTCAACTTTTTAAAGTTTTTTTTAAAGAAAAATAAAGAAAGAGATAAGAGAAACTATAAACTAATAGAAAGAAAGAAAGCAAAAAAGAATGGCGATTGCAAATATAAAGATTGTGGAGATAGATCCGAGAGATGTTGAGTATGTTGTTCATCCAACCCTAAACTCAGATTTTGACTTTAATTTTGTGTTAAACCAGTTTACATTTAAAAAAATTCAATAATTGGAGACCATATTTTAAAAAATAATTCTGATTTGTCAATTAAGACTTGTCAATTTCCAAATGCAAGGTCTCGCTCATTTCCGTAATCCACATTTTAATTGCGGGGGTTGCTGGTTTTTTCCCAAAATCGAAGTATTAATTCTTTCGCACTTATTAAACTGTAATCAAGAAAGTGTCTCTGGCTTATCGTACAGTTTGTGCTATGTTCTGATAATCCTAATATTATTAATTTTGGATCTATGTCCAGTTGATTATCGATAACTTTAGAGATAATTTCAAAAATGTGCGTCCAAAAAAATGTTGCATTTTTATACAAGTTACAAAAGTGTGAGTTAAGTTGGCTTCTTGAAATTGACAGAGGGGAAATACTTGGGAAGATCCTGTTTAATTTTGTCTTCGAATAGTGTAATCTATGTAATATTTTAAATTGTATTAAGGACTGTCTAGTGTTTAACGAGCAATGATGTATATGTTTTAAACTTTCATCCCATGTGTCTTTAATTATGGATTGAGCCTGTTCATCCTCCCATGCTTGTCTATATGACTGATGACGGAATGTCAGTATCTAAAAGGGCATTATAAATATAAGATATTCATTTATTTGTATTGGGATGTCGGTTCAGACATTCATCAAGGATTTCTGGACCCCTAAATCTATAATCTTGCGTATGTAATTTTACGTAATCTCCAAGTTGTAAATATCTAAAAAAATTATTAACATGTAATTCATACTTCTGCTGTAATTCCTGAAAAGAGAGAAAAGTCCCCTTTTGATAAAGGTCTCCCACCATTTTAATTCCATGAATTTTCCATTGAACAAATCCTCTATCTAAGACAGAAAGGTTTGAAAGAAGGGTTATTTGCAATAGGGAGAAAGAGAGATAAGTTACCCAATTTTAAAGTAAAATTTTATTGTTTCCAGATACAGATAACACTATGTATAATTGGATTTCCTCCATGTTTTTTTATCCAAATTTATTGGAGCTAAAAGAATCGAGCCTATGTCAAAAGGTAAACAATCCTCCTTCTCCATCTTTAGCCAATCTGGCAGCTGATCAGTGTCATCCAGCCAGAAGGTTATATTTTTAATATTAACCGCCCAATAATAAAATAGAAAGTTTGGTAAAGCTAATCCTCCATTAGCTTTAGACTTACATAGATGTCTTTTATTTATTCTATGGGTCATATCCCAAATAAAATGAGTAACAATTGAATCAATTTTTTTGAAAAACATTTTTGAAAAATATAAATATCTTGGTTAGTCAATTAGAAAGTTTTGAAGCGTTCCACAGTTGAATAATTCTAGAGCTTTGTTGCCCAGTCCTAAACTTGCATCAGATGCTGTGAAGAGTACTGCTGTAAGAAGACAAAGATTGAGAATGTTTCATGGGATACAACGGGCCAAAATGCCTCCTATATTGTTGGAAGAGAAGACTCTGAAAGTGCAAATTTACTCCCATTTAAATAAACCTTGCACGGAAATGGGCTTTGTAAAACATTAGTTTAACATGTGACACAATTGATGGACTTGAGGCACAGATTCCACATTTTAGGCAAAAGGCACATTGGGAAGTGTTGAAAACTTTTTGCATGGAGGGTGGCAAGCACATCCTTTTGAGCAGGCACGTGCCGTCGGGGTAGGCAAGGTAGGCACTGCCTAACCTGACTAAAATTATAAAATGGTAATTACTAAATATAAATAGTAAAGGCATGGGTGAATTATGCATGAGAGATCGATCTCTTAGGTAGGCATAATTCTCCGTGCCTTTCATCCGCAGCACTTGCAACATGCGAAGGTCTGTGCAGCCCACGTGCCGTCAGCACTGCTTCAAGCCGTCAATGACAAGCGGGGCTGAAGGCAGCTGAAATTCTGCCTTTGCTGTACTGCGCAGGCGCAGCAGCCTACTGTGCATGCGAAGCGCTAGTTTCTTGGCGAGTTTTTCAAATATGGATTGCCATCATCTGAAGAGTATTTTAGGAAACAAAGAGAGAGGAATGGAGTTTGTGTACCAATAATGTGGTAAGTACATTTCTTAGTGCTATATGTTTTTAAATACCGTATTTGAGGTAGTGGGAACACACTCAGTCAGGGATTTCAAGAGGAAAATTGGAAGGCAATTGAGGATAAATATTTTGTAGGGCAATAGGGAAAGAGTGGAAATAATTTGTTGGGCAATGGGGAGATAGGAAGAATATTACCACAGTAGCCTAGATGGAGATTGTGAGCTGAGTAGCCTCATTTTGTGGTGATATTAAATAAAGTGTAACTGTCTTAAGTTAGAGTGTACACTCAAACTTGTATTCAAAATTTGGCAAATGACATCCGCTTTCTCCATAGATGCTGCCACACCTGAATATCTCCATAGATGCTGCCTCACCCATTGAGTTTTTCCAGCACGTTTTGTTTACTTCCGCTTTCTGCAGTATTTTTACATCAATATTTAATTAAAAAATATTTATTGATTTTGAATATTATATTATGAATATTTAGAATTATATTTAATTTCAGAACTAAAACATTTATCTAAATATTTAAAAATGGTATAAGCTTGTACAACCTTTTTTCATCATAGTTGGTTAATGAAGTAATCAAATTAGTTATTGCTTCATGTAAATCTTCAGTCTTTAATATTTGAATTGTATGACATTCTAACTATGATTGCAAGGAAGAAAGAGAATTGCTATTTTTAATTAGTGATCTTGATGTATTATGTCTGATAATATTTTGATGAATGTCTTTATTAATAGGCTGAAGCACTGTTAGTGCTAAGACTTTGAAGCAGGGTCTCGACTTGAAACGTTGTCTATCCATGTTCCCCATTACTACTGCCTGACCCGCTGAGTTAACCCAGCACTTTGTCTTTTTTTTGTTAACTAGCATCTGCAGTTCCTCCTGTCTGCTCGGACTTTATACTTTATCCTGCAGAGAGCAGGCCCCAGTCTGATAGGTACTGTGCTCATAGTTTTCCAATATGCATTTGTAATATTTAATTGGAGTGGGATGGAAAATTGACAGGCAGCTGGAAATTCAGAGGTCACTTCTGCAGTTTGAATTGAAGTGAAGTGATCACCTAATCTGAGTTTTGTTTTTCCCCCAAAGGAAATAACTGCATTTTGAGCATCAAGTGCAGAACTCTAAATTGGAAGAATTACAGTGGAACTGCTGCTTCATTTAAGAGTGTTATGATTTGTCAGTCATAGTCCTAAATCAGGCCCTTTGGCCCAACTTGCCGGGATCCAGCCAACATGTTTCAGCTACACTAGTCCCACCTACCCGCATTTGGTCCATATCCCTCGAAACCTGTCCTATCTATGTACCTGTCTAACTGTTTCTTAAATATTGGGATAGTCCCTCCCTCAACTACCTCCTTTGGTAGCTTGTTCCATACACCCACCACCCTTTGTGTGATAGGAAAGGAAAGCGTTAAAAAGGACATCATTGTATAACATGCGGCTGCACAAGATCATATCATGAGACGGGGCTGGGTGTTGTTGAAGTTGGAAGTGTGAAACCACAATGTCCTGAGGGATGGTATCTTTTGAGACCTGAAAAAAAGGGAAGGATATCTGTGGGTGGCATCATGATGTCAATAGAGTTATGCAGCTTGGGATTAGGCCTCTTTGCCCAACTCATCCTTGCTAGGTTGCATACCTGAGCTAGTCCCATTTGCAAGTTTCTACCTGCTTATTTGGTGTCAACCTATCGGAGATAATCCCTCTTGCTCCACCTCGTCCTCCCTTATCTTCTTGGCCACTGAAAACAAACCTGGTGTAGGTCTGGGAAATTGTGAGGAATAATCTCTTGAATTTAAAGGCTGGTGGGGTCGAGGGTGAGGATATGGGAACTTTATGGACTGGGGCTGGAAAGTTGTTTGAAATATTTACCCGGCATAGTTGAACACTCCAACATCTATGGTGGAGTGGACACCTTGGCTGGGAAAGGGACGCAATAGTAAGAAACGTGGCATTGTGAGAATCACAAAATTGAAGAACCTGATAGAATGGCATTGAACCTCAATAAAAAATAAGATGGGAAGAAATTCAATCAAAATAGCTATGGGAGTATGTGGGCGTGTGATGGGAGAGGTCATAAACCTGTTCCCTGTGGCAGATGTAAGGGAGAAGGCTGGAACAGGGAAATCTCCTTATACCTTGTGGAAAGGGCAGAGCTCAGATTTAGACGTGGAGCTATACTTCTATTTGGAGAAAGTGGGGGAAGAAAGGGTAACTCGATGCAATAAGTTCAACAAGGTAAAGAACAATGGAAGAAATGGTTAGGTCTCATTTTCATATTTGTGTATATGAGAGAAGGCTGATATATGAGGAATAGAGGCAGTTGGATTTAAAATGTGATGGGCAAGAAGACTGCTCTTAAAATGGTGCTTTGAGGGGGCACATCCAGGTATCATTGCAGACAAGGTTTTGATGAGGCCATCCAATAGATTGTTTTGTTTGCTAAGTAATCTTCTGGTTATGCATGTCATCTTTATGGTCACTGAATTTAGTTTAGTTTTTGTCACCTGGACAGAGTTCCAGTGAA